>CM077161.1:151902841-152502841 GCA_039583875.1 Platanthera guangdongensis | reverse complement strand
ATGACATGAGCTTATCTATGTAACGGTGTTAGTTTCTTGTATCCATATCTTGCAAACCTTCCTGTAACATTATTACTTAAGGAATATGTATACTAAATCACTCTTCCCATGTACACAACATTATCACTTATAAAATTTCTTCTCATGAGAATTGGACCGGTCATAGTTCTTCTCTTCCATTTCATCAATTTTCCTGTTTTCGATATCTTCACCTGACAATTTTTCAATGTTTAAATTCAACTCTTAAATTAATTTTTTCCATAGCTAATTTTTTTGATAACCTTCCAAATCTTCAGGTAACACTATTCCATGGTTTTTCCAGTCTCTATCATACTACTCGTGTTTCTCCATTCTATTTCTACTCACTCAGCTTCTTTCAGCTTCCGCATCTCCGCCTCGTTTTCTTTCCACCATCTTTTGCTAATACCAAAAGGGGGAGATTCAGTACGAAATAAATTGATTGGTACATTTAGGGGGTGTACCTATTTCTTACCTATTTCTTTTAATTGATTAGTACATTTAGGGGGAGTACCTATTTCTTTTTTTTGAATAGGGGGACAATCTAGGGGGAGCCACATTTCTTAAATGAGGAGTTTAATTCATATTGATTATTCAAATTGTTTCACATTCTCCTGATCTCATGCAATTTCTTTCTTAGTGGATTTGTTATTATCAAAAGGGGGAAATTGTTGGAGCATGCGTTCCGCGCTTCTTAGTTTGAGAATAACAAATCCCGGATGTATTTGATCTTGGTATGTGTTTTAAATGTGCAGGGACAATAGCATTTTTATGTATAAAAGAAAGGCTGAGCATGACATTGATGAAAAGGAAAAATGCGCTATCACTGGCGATAACGATACCGCGGGCGATAGCATAGTCAGTTCCTGCTGACGTCAGCCTTAATCCGCACGTTGCCGCGCACGAAGTCAGTCACGATCAGCGATATCGCGGGGCGATACCGATGTCGCCGAGCGATATCCCACGATCGTCACGTTCTCCGCTCAGATCTGAAAATCAGCGCGACGTGTGCCACGTGTCAAGCAACGGAGAGTTATCACTATCGCGGGGCGGTACCGCTAACGCCGGCGATAGCGTGAAATGATATATACGGCCAAAAATTTCAGGGAAGAGTTGGATCGTGCAGAGCTTTGTTTTCCCAGAGAATTTTCAGAGCCTTCATCTCCGTTTCCAGACGAACTCCCTTGGTCCGTTGAAATCTCAAGAGCGAAGGAGATACGACCGTGTGTTCAAGATTGGAGATCTTCTCGTTGGTCCATCATCATCTTCAGAGCTCGTGATTTTGAGGGAGTTTTTAAGTTTCACTATTGTACTTTCATTTTCATCTTTTATCTTTGTAATTGGGTAGGGAAAATCATCACCTTGTGTGTGGTGTCTAAGTCCGTGTGTGGCTTAGGGGAAAATCACCACCTTGTGTGTGGTGTCTAGGTCCGTGTGAGGCTTAGGAGTAAATCGCAGCGAGTTGTGCAGCGTCTAGATCATAGGTTTGATCTATGGGGAGGCTAGTAGGCATATCTAGGGAGATATTGACTATAGCCTACCGGTTCTTGGGAGAAGGATCGGTGAAAAACAAAGCTAAAAACTATTATCGTTGTAAGCCTTGATTTCAAGCTTTATTGGAATCATTTTACATATTCGTTTTGAAGAAGTATAATATTGTTATTCATTTCATTGATCTGTCTCATTCATAGTAGCTAGTCTTTTATTTTATAAAAAGTTAAAAAAAATTTTAAAAGAGCCCTTATTCACCCCCCCTCTAAGGGCGCCACAAGATCCTACAATAAGGTATCGAGTCAAGGGTTAGAAGTGGATCGAGCAAAGATTGAAGTGATTGAAAAACTTTCTCCGCCAATGAATGTTAAGGACATTCGTAGTTTCCTAGGCCATGCCGGATTCTATAGGCGGTTCATTAGAGATTTTTCAAAGATCACAAAGCCTTTACGAAATTTACTCGAGAAAGATACACCTTTTATTTTCGACGACGAGTGCTTAGAAGTGTTTCAAACGTTAAAGGAAAAATTAATCTCGGCATCCATTATCATGACACCCGATTTTTCATTACCCTTCGTGCTCATGTGCGATGCGAGCAACTATGCGGTGGGAGCCGTGTTGGGGCATATGCACGACAAGGTCTTCCACACTATTCATTATGCTAGTAAGACTCTTATCAACGCCCAAGTGAACTATACAACTACAGAAAAGGAACTCCTAGCGGTGGTTTTTGCTTTCGACAAATTCTGCGCTTATTTGATTACTTCCATAGTCATAGTTTACACGGACCACGCGGCAGTCAGATATCTAGTGGAGAAAAAGGATGCTAAACCTAGGCTTATTAGATGGGTGTTACTCGTTCAAGAGTTTGATTTTGAGATCAAAGATCGTAAGGGAGCAGAAAACCCGATTGCTGACCACTTATCGAGATTAGAGAATGGGTGTCAGAAAGACGTACACATTGAGCTTAAGGAAAGTTTCCCAGATGAGAGTTTACTTGCAGTCACAGAAGGGAGCATCCCATGGTATGCAGATTTTGTTAACTATATCGTTAGCAAGGTTTGTCCATCGGATTTTAGCTACCAACAAAGGAAGTGATTCCTTTATCAGGTGAAGTTTTACTTATGGGATGAACCGTATTTACTTAAAATTTGCGCTGATCAAATTATTCATAGGTGCGTGCCCGAGATGGAAGTTCATAGTATATTAGAAAGGTGTCATGCATCACCTTATGGAGGACACTATAAGGGAGAACAGACAGCGATGAAGGTTTTAGAGTCAGGATTCTATTGGCCAACCTTATTCAAGGATTCTCATCACTTTGTAGGACAGTGTGACCGTTGTCAACGTGTTGGAAATCTTCAGCGGGGAGCAAGCATGCCCATGAATGGCATCCTTGAAGTAGAAGTCTTTGATGTATGGGGGATTGATTTCATGGGTCCCTTTGTCAACTCCGATGGAAATTTATATATTTTGCTAGCCATATACTATGTGTCTAAGTGGGTAGAGGTGATAGCCACCCAGAGAAATGATGCCAAGGTGGTGTTAAAATTTCTAAGGTCTAACATCTTCACTAGATTTGGTACACCGAGGGCAATAATTAGTGACTGAGGAGCGCACTTTTGTAATTTACAATTTAAAACTCTGCTAAAGAAATATGATGTAACACATAAAGTAGCCCTTGCCTACCATCCACAAACCAATGGCTTAGCCGAGGTGTCAAATCGTGAGATCAAGACCATCTTAGAGAAAACGGTGAATACAACACGCAGGGATTGGTCACAGAAGCTAGGTCATGCGTTATGGGCTTATAGAACGGCGTTTAAAACCCTGATAGGATTAACACCATATAAAATGATCTATGGGAAAGCGTGTCACCTTCCGGTGGAATTGGAACATAAGGCATATTGGGCAATTAAGAAATTAAACTTTGACTTCCAAGAGGCAGGCAATAAAAGGCTACTACAAATTAATGAATTGGAAGAAATTCGGTCCAATGCATACGAGAGCGCCGAACTTTACAAAGAGCAAACCAAAAAATGGCACGATGCGAGATTAACGACGAAAGAGTTCAAGACCGGGCAATTGTTATTGCTATTTAACTCAAGACTTAAGTTATTCCCCGAAAAATTGAAGTCCTTGTGGTATGGACCGTTTCGAGTGGAGGAGGTACATCCGTTTGGAGTGATTACGATATGCAATGAGAATGACGGATCCAAGTTTAAAGTTAACGGACAACAGTTGAAGGAATACTTTCATGATAATGATCATCGTGAGACGATGGTCATCACGCTATAATAAAAATAATCCGAAGCAAAACGTCCGGCCGGGACGTTCTAAACGAGGCGCTTGGTGGGAGGCAACCCATCGATTAGACCTATAATTATATATATATAATTATTTAAAAGAACTTATTTTGTTTTTAATTACAGAATTTCCGTTTTGAAGGGAGAATGCCCCTAGCCCTTATTCGATCTTGCTTAAGAATCTCGAGGAGAGTGTTTGGAAGCTTAGGATAAGAATAAAATGGATTACGAGAGGTTGAGAATGGTGAGAAAGTAAAATTTTAAACATCCCGCATTTTGTTACAACGACTCCACAACATATGTAACAGGATTAAGTTTTATGTCTATTCCGTGGCGTCACGTGGAATTGGCGTTCCAGCGCCGGTTTGACTGAACCGGCGCACCGGTCTCTCCTAAGAAGGCAGTTTGGGCTAAATCAAAACATTAATCCCGCTTAATCCTAACCTAAGCCGGGTTTAATGTAATAATTAATTCCTCTTTAATTAAAAGGAAATCCCTTGCCCCTTGGTTCATTCTGCGATCCGCCGGCTAGGTCTAAGTGAGAAAGAGCGGCGTTCGACGATCGGCATGGAGCGGGGGCGGCGTTCGACGAGCGGCGGAGTTCGACGAGTAGCGACGATAGAAGATCAACATTGATGCCGACTTCTCTCTCGTGGTAGCATTCATCGATCGGCATGGTACAGAAGGCGAGCGGGTAGCAGAGCATCGTGATTTCTGGAGTGGTGCGATTCGTTCTCTCGAGGCAGCGACTGGCATTTGTTAGCGGCGGCGACAGGAAGGATCTGGAGCCGCATGCAGTGTTGGTGGCGGCAACCCACGACATCTGCAACATTGGGTCTGGAGGACGGCGCCGCTCACGATTACCCTACCCGAAGTGCCGCAGCGGCTTGAGGATTTCTGCACATATAGTTTTTGGACAATTTCTGAGGTATAACCCTAACCCACCTCCCTTACTCTTGCGCACATGATCGTAAAGTCATGGTAAAAAATTTATCCCTCTTTTGTACTTGTGGCTGTTGTTGTATGCTTAGCTAGAGTAATGTAATCTAGAAGGAACGATAAGAAGAGAAAGGGGAAGGAAATTGTGAGGAAAAAAGCAGTCAAATTCTCCAGTAAGACTGCAGAATATTGGTTTAACTCACTGAAGTCTCTTCCTTTCATCTTTGAAAGAGGATTCAAAATGGAAAAGAGGGCATGGAGTGTCACTTACGTTGAGAGGATTAGTGACATGTTTAATTTGGAGGATCAAGGATATGGCGATTATGCAGAAATTCTGAATACAATATCTCTTAAGGAAATAACGGACGTTGTGTGTTGCACACCGACATCGGAGTGGGCGAGTAAAACACAAAAAGTATTAAAGACGTCATGTCTAACTCGAGAGGCTAAAGTGTGGCTTTTATTTATTAATGCTAGTGTTATGCCCACCCGACACCCAAACACTATTATATTGGACAAAGTAGCCTTGATCTACAGTATTATAAAAGGATTGCAGTTTGATGTCGGGAAAATTATTACTTTGCAACTTCGACACAAAATTAGAGAGGAGAAACCTCGGCAGCTTTGGTTTCCAACCCTTATAACAGAGTTGTGTCTTAATGCTGGTGTGGAAAAGGATGAGGAGGACATGGTTACACATGTGAAGCGCCATATTACTGAAACGGTTGTGGAAGTCAATGTCAGGGTTGCCTCAGGAGCTCAGGAGAGGGGAGGATCTGGCGGCCAAGTGGTGATACTCAGACCTCAAGGGCACCAGCAGCAGCCCCTATGCATATTACTATTCCAGTTGTGGACCATGGCACCGACCCCGACCTTTTGATGGAGCATATTGAGTACATCAAGGCTTATCAGTGGTGTCAACATCTATTTGTCAAAAAGCAGTTTGATGATATCCGTACGAACATCCGTAAAATCGTGGAGAAAAGGAAGATTCCGGTGTCATAGCCAACTTTTAGGATGTTGGGCCAATTCGACGATAACGACTACCTATTGACATCCGATAGGACGAGAGTTAATCCAGCAAAGGTGAAAGCAGATGATAAGGATGCAGATGATGATGACGAAGATGATGATGATGAGGAAGATGATGATGAGGACGAAGCTGATGATGAGGATGCCAAGGATAACGAGGAGGAGTAGGATCTCCCCAGATTACCCTTTGTCTTTGCATAGTTTTGACTATATGTTGTTAACGGATATATCCTCCATATTTTTGTTCTACACTATTTCTGGCTGTTTATGGGTATGGACTATAGTCTGGGGGATTTATATTTTGTGGTGTGACACTATGAACGCTCCATTTTGGTACATTATAGTTTGTATTTTCATAATATGTTTATGGTGTTAATTGCAACTTATATTTGACTTGATACGTTATCATGCACATGATCTGAACTATTTTAATACATTATTACTGATTATGATTGGGCACGGAGGATGCTAACTGTTATCCATTTTGGATAAATAATGCATGGATGTCATATGTGCTTCCTTGAAATACTGTGTTATGGTTGCCAATTATTACTAAGCGGACTTCACATCTTCAATGTCATGCCCAAGTTTTTGCTACATGATTATGCTGAGCTGTTGTCCTGATTTATGCTGATATGCTGGTCAAAATAGAGAAGTATTATTATATGCAATATGTGCCTAGTTGTATTCGTCTTAATCGCATTTTTCTACTGCAATGTTTATTCCTCTCGTACATGAACATACTTTCGGATTACACATGCATTTTAGCTTATCACTTGGACAGTTAGTTTGGAAAATTGTATAGAATGAATTGTCTCCAGGTTTTGTACACATGTTCCGTGTGCAGATCATTAGGACACATGAAGTGAAACTCTATGCACGAAGGTCCTACTCAGAACATTTCGACAAAGTATCTTTGCGGGCACTCCTCTTTCAGGGAAGTTTGGAAAATTGTGTTTAACCGCGATTTGAATGATCTAAATTCTTGTTTCAATTAATCAATATGATATTCTAGATATATTCAATGATAACTAATTGGTATGGCTGAACAATCTAAAGAGTTCAATTAGTGAATTTGAAGGTAATCTTTTGATATTGACCTCTACAAATATCGGGAGGGGTGAGCAAAAACTAAGTCAATGATGTAAACCTAAACATGAGCTTAGGTAGTATTCCATTTTGATTTTCACTAGAATAGTTGAGCTTGAACTTTTTCATACACAGTACTCCTTGCTTAAATTCCCTATATTTCTTCTAGTTGTAACTTAGTACGTTAGCCATTTATGAGTGTTTAATTTTTATTTAAAAAGAGTTAAATGTCATAGTGATATGTGGCCTAGGTATATGTTTACATACTTGGAATGATCCCAACTATGATGGTAAAAAAAACAGAAAAAGAAGTGTCATAGTGATATGAGACCTAGGTATGTGAATGCATACTTGGAATGATCCCAACTATGATAAAAACCAAAGAAAAGAAAAAAATAGTTTAAACATCATAGTGATATGTGGCCCGAGTATGTGCACTTATACTTGGAATGATCCCTACTATGAATAGAATATATTTTAAAAATATATATGTTGATAAACCTCATAATATGGTGAAGTACTAAGATTATTAACTAGAGAATGTCATTCCACTATCAAAGTTTATCCATAAATTTCTGATCAAGCCCATGTCTCTCATATTTTCAATTAAACTACTAACTCATGTGGAGGTGAAATTGGAAGCTTAGCCTATTCTTTCCTTTTTCAATAATTACGGATGATCAATAAAGAAATTACATGGAAGTAAATTACTTTTAAAGAAAGGCACACACCGCACTAATGTCCTTATTTGAGCTTTATCTTCTATCTAACTAATGGATTTGTGAATTTTGAGCTCTTATTGATTTCTAAGCCTAGCAGTTAAGTAACGCGAATTTCTTGAGTAAGCCTTGATTAGTTTATTTTTCAAGAAGGATCATCTGAATTCGCATTTTGATATTCTTCCTTCATTTAATCTATTGATATGATTTATCTTTGCTAGGGACTAGCAAAAGTTCAAGTGTGGAGGTGTGATAACTTCCCAAAAGAAAGTTATCTAACTCTTAATTTTGATATCATATTGAGCATAAATAAAAAGAAATGATTTAAATGAGTATAAATATTCATAAATTTATATTTATATGATTTAAAGTTAACTAAGTTAATTTGCTCATGTTTTACTTTCCAGAAATGTCATGAAATTCGAACCGGGAAAGTAAAAGCTGGAATTATATTTTGGCTGTGCAGTTATTTCAGAAACCTGTTTCAGTTGTTATAATAAGTCCTGGGCGGGTTTGAAATTCAAATTTCGAATTTTGCGCCAAAACCAAATATGGAAGGATGCATCTATTGGAAGGGGGCTGCTCGTTTTTTTAGAGGGAATCTGATGCCTATAGAGAAGGACAAAAATTCGAAAAGGAAATATACAAAATTGGAGAGGAAGGGAGAGATTGGAAGCCATCATCTTGGAGAAGGAGAAGAATGACTAGGGTTTGAAGGCATCGGCGAGGAGGAAGAAGGCTTTGAAAGGAGATCTGATCACAAACTCCTGCACTTTTAACCTTTTTAATCATGTCTAGTAAGATTTATCTTGTTTGGTTCTCCCTTTCCATTATGAACTAATTTCATAAGTCTTGTATGTGAGAGTACTTTGTAGTGTTGTTATGTTTTGATGTTAACTTTCCCTCTATGAATGTTTGAAAACTATTTTTCTTGGATCTATATTTATTTCATAGAATGTTTGGAGTAAGTGTTCTTCTTCTAGATTGTGTAACAAGATTCGAGAGAGGAGTTACGTTGTTTAGAGTTGAATCCTCTATTTTGTGCAGCGAGATTCGAGAGAGGAGTCGTACAAATCTTTAGCCAAATTCCACTATCATACTTCAACGCGAGATTCGAGAGAGGAGTGACGAAAGTTCAATATAGATTTTGAGATAGTGTTGGAAAGAAAGAGATTTCATTTCTCGCCAGCGACTTTGAGTTGTGTGTGTATGTTATTCTCATTTCATCTAAGTTAGAGATAACTAGAGGAATTAGGGTAAACGGATTTCGGAGATCGAGAGATAAATAAATCTATTTTCAACTTGTCGCAGGATAGTAATTAAGCGTTCATAAGGGTTTATTCTAAAGACTCATCACAACAAACAAGGGAAATCACATACGAGACTATTGCTCCAATTTGATAAAAGTCTCTTAAGTAAGTGTTAATTAGTTTTAATTTTGTTTTCTTTAATTTTTCTTAATCTAAATTCACATTTGATCACCCCGCTTGAATTCAAAGAAAGGGTAGAGCTAGTAATTGCGAGCGCTAGATTATTTACTTCCTCGAGGGAACGATCTTAACTCATCATTTTATTACTTGATTCGGCACGTGCACTTGCGTTATCATATACATCTATTTCTGGCATATCAGGAAGCTCTCTCAGATCTTCCGGGTGTGTGGTGGGTCCTCCCCGCCGAGCCCTTGGGTCGGTTCTCCCTTGTTTCTTTTATTATTTTGCTTGCAGGAGTGAAGTAGGTACGCGATCACCGCTTCCCCGAGGGTGAACGCCACAAGAGACCAATTTTCGGTTTCAACATTTTGGTGCTGTGAGCGTAGAGCGTGGTCAGTGCAGAAAAGCTTCAGCAAGCTAGATGACAGGAGGATAGGGACCTGACAGGTCGAGCTCGCCACCTCCCCCCCCCCACCTCTGGTCGCGATGGGGATGTTTGAAGATTTCAGAAACGAGGTGTTGGGCCTCGTCAAGTTCGCACTCGGCACGCGGGCAGAGTGCTCGACGTCGGCAATCCAGATCGCAGTCACCCCCCTCATTAGGCGAGGACGCTCCCGACAGGCGAGCTGGGAAGGAAGTGGCCGAGGAGAGCCGTGGGTACGAGCTCCCCGGGCGCGAGCTCTTCTCGGGCTCGGCAGGCAGAGGTCGGCTCGGCGATCTGAGCCCGCAAGATGCGCCAGCTCGCCCAGTAGGGGGAGGCAGCCCCTTCAGCGAGTTGGTCTCTTCAGCTCCAGTTCCATAGGGGTTCAGGGAACCCGAGATGTCCTACTACACCGGGAAGGGAGACCCGGTCCAACACGTCCAGTGGTTTAAGGACGTGGTATTGATCCGGCAGATGTCAGATGGGTTCAAATTGAAAGAAACAGCGCCTAATCACCTAGAGGGGGGGGGGGGGGGTGAATAGGTGACCTATATCTTTTTAACTTTAAAGGCAGAAATACAGTACAGTAATTGCAATTTAACAAGTATCACAGCACAGCAACCATACAAGCATACATTCACAGAGTGCACACGGGATTTATAGTGGTTCCCCAAGGTCTGGGTACATCTACTTTCCCCCTTCGCCTATCTAGTAGTGTACTAGATTCGGCCTAACTTCTCCACTTCTCCTCAGATCCTCAGATCTTACAACTCAGAACCTCAAGCAGGTTCCTACAACTCAAAGTGATCCCACTCCTACAACTCAGGCACCAAGCCCTACCACTCAGTCTTTAACAAGACCTACACTCAGGCACAACAGCCCTACATCAGCCTTCAACAAGGCCTACACTCAGAGAAATGATTCTCCTACACTCAGGCTCACAGGCCCTACCTCAGCCTTTATAGATTTAGGCTTACAACTCAGATCTATACAAGATCCTACAGAAATTAGAAAATATAAAGTATATAACCATAACTCTTGATAGAGAGAGATGAGTTGACTGGCTTCTTGATAAGTTCTTGGAAGAACTTGGCAGAGATCAACCTCCTTTGGCTTTCTTCAAAGCTTCTTGAATTAGAACACAGTAGGGTTGTATCTCTATGCAGATGATCTTCAATCAACTGCTATCTTGAGATTCAGATCTCAATCTGAATCTAACTTAGCAGCCCGGTTCAGCACCTGCACTTCTTAGAAGGAGCTCTCTCTCTCCAACTTCTTAGATCTTCACTTGAAGGTCTTCTTCTTGTTGTGTTATTTTTCACTTCATTGATCTGTTATTATTCACTTCATTGATTTGTTATTATTCACTTCATTGATTGATTCCCTTCTGTTGAAGGAATAAGGCTTTATATAAGCTTTCTTCATGGTGACCGGCTGATCTGATTTCTAACAATCTTCTGACATCTCTGACAGTAGCAGTTGACCGGTTGAAATGGCAGCTGTCAAGTCATCCAGTCACTTCTTGAAATCTCTGTCACTGTCTGAAAGTGTCGAGACAGATAGTCTTTATGTGTCGACACAAATAGACTAAGTGTCGACACAAGTAGACTAAGTGTCGACACTAGCCTTCATGGTGTCGACACAACTCCTCATGTTGTTACAACTGCTTCTCGACACTGCTTCTTCAGAATGTGTCGACACTGATCCTGTGTGTCGACACAAGTCCTTCTTCTTCAATACTTAGTTGATTTCTGCTAAGTGTCGACACAACTCCTTTGTGTCGACACATCTTCTTTTGTTGAAACTTGCTAAGTGTCGACACATCTTCTTTGTGTCGACACATGCCTTCTGTGTTGAAACTTTTGCTGAGTGTCGACACATCTCCTTTGTGTCGACACATCTTCATGTGTTGAGACTTTGTTGAGTGTCGACACATCTCCTTTATGTCGACGCATTCTTCATGTGTTGAGACTTTGCTGAGTGTCGACACATCTCCTTTATGTAGACACTTGTACTTAAACTTTGTTGAAGTTTGCTGAGTGTCGACACAGCCTCCTAGTGTCGACACTTTTGCTATCGACAAAGTTTCTCTGGGTGTCGACACTGTCTCTAAGTATCGACTCTGATTATGCAGACAATTCTTCATTGTGTGTCGACACTGCCTGTATGTGTCGACACTTTCCTTCTGGTGTCGACTCTGCCTTCCTGGTGTCGACACAATTACTCCAAGTATCGACACAGCTTCTCTAGGTGTCGACACAAGCCTTCTTAAGTGTCGACACTTTTCTTCTAGGTGTCGACACATGGACTTAGAAACTTTTATGTTTTCCCTGCAATTACTTAACCTGTACAAATAAACTCAAAGCACATCAAATACATCTTAATGTATATCATTGAGTAGGGTGAGGCTTCTTCAAATCTGGAACATATATTTCAATGTACCCAACAATCTCCCCCTATTTGGAGAAGTCATAACCCTTAGTCAATGATATACACCATACATAACAAATTTTCATTATGATGTAAAATAGTATTATATGACAGGGAAAATACTTAAACATGCATGAACAGAACATGTATAAACAATTATCTCAGAACAATTAATGTAATAGATTTGAACCATGACACAATGTTCTTACAAATTCCAACATTTTCATTAATCAAAAGTTTACATAGAGTTTTAATGCAAATGATTACAATTTGTAAACTTAAGAAAATGTTATCTTATGGCTGCTCTGGTTCCTTAATTACAATCCCCTTTCCAGATTGAATCTTTGCTTGAACTGGAGCTTCATTGTCATCAGCAGCAGTAGGCTTCTTCCCTTTGAGATCTGTCTTTTTCAGCTCTTCAGCCTTTATCTTCTGCCTTTCAAAATAGTGATAAGGCTTGGGGAAATACTTGCTAGGCTCCTGTGCATTAGGAGGTAGCTTTCCCAGTTTAGCCTTCCTTCTATATTGTATAATGGTCTCTTGCCTATTCTCATGTTTTCTCCACTACGGGTCAGAATACCACTTGCCTCTATCCAGTACATTGTCCTTAGCAGCCTTCCAAGCAGTCAAAATGATATTCCTGGATGTGGGGCTCCATTGTTCAAAATCTGACCTTAATTCAGCTTGCTCTCTAAATCTTTTCTTAGATAATTGGGTCTCTTGTTCTTTTAACAAAGCCTCTTGTACTTTTAGTATTGCCTCTGGCACAGGCTGGACAACTTTCTCAATGATGACATTGTGAGCATCTTCAGGAGGACTATACATAGTCTGTATCTCTTGATGTATCATGTCAAAGTCTGCAGGAGGGTATATCACTTGAGCTACTTCAGCCTGCTCTCCTCCAAAGTATGCAGGATTTATGCCAGACTCTGCAACATTGTCATCATCACATAAAGGTGGAAATCCAAGGGTGGCTCTGATGGAATTTGAAATCCATTTGGCATGATCAGAGCCTACCTTGACTAATACCCTCTCCCCCTTTATGACTTCTCTTTCTATGTGATCTCTAAGATCATCCTTTTGGAATCTTATCTGTGCATTCAAATAGTTGACTCCATCTTTATAAAAAGGTTTCAACCTTTGGAGCTTTTCAGTGATTAACTTCTATGAATCCTGGATGCCAGAATGAACTGCAAGTAGGCTGTCGTGGAGTTGCTTATCAAATTCAGCTTTGGCAGCAGCACTGTGTGCAGTCTGGGCAGTAGCTATATTCTTCATTTTAGTGACTATGACATTATGAGAAGCAGTCAGATTATCATTCATTTTCAGCTGATTCTCCAGGACATAGCCTTGTTTGAGTGTCAGATCATCAAGTTGTTTCTTGAGATTCTCTTGATGTGTAACCAGATAGACCACTGCATTTCCTCCCTTATGGAAACAATCAGTCATTTCCTTCTTGTTGAGATTCACTTCAAATCTGATAGATTTGATGTCTTGTGCAAGATCAAACTGAAGTGACTTATGGCATTCATCCATATAGGTTTATAAAGCCTTCCTTTGCTCATCCAGCTTAATCTGTAAAGCCACCATCAGTGAACTGTAATCAGTAGATGGGGCAGGCTGTGGAGCAATTGTCTGTAGGGCTTTCTTGTAGTTCTGGCTTCTTCTCTTGAAGACCTGGAACTTCCTTTTCTTGGCCTTAGCAGCCTCTTCATCCTCTGAAGCAGAAGTACTAGCTATATCTACTCTATCCTTAGAACTAGGATGTGAATCCTTCTCAGTTCTTGGTAGCCCTTCAGCATCTCTTGGCTCCTCAGTCTCCTTGCTTGCAGTTTCCTCTACAATCTCCACATGCTCCCCCTCAATATGGGCCTTCTCCCCCTCAATAGCAGCTATTTCTCTCTAGGTCTGTCTATACAAGATCAGGGAATAACTCTTCTAATGTAAATTCCTGTTGAGGAAGGGCTGGAGAATCTCTGATCTCATCAACCACTTTATCAACAACAGATGTGTCCTCCATGACAACATCTTGTGGTTGAGGTTATATCTGTGTTTGCTGATGAACATCAGGTAATGGATCAGTCAAAACTCCATCCTCAATAGTGAAATCTATTTGATTAATTTCAGTGATTACCTCTAGAATGGTTTGGGTATCCCTTTCACTCTCTAGTGGAGTTGGCTCTTCCACAAGTAGAGGCTCCCCCTGGAGTGAATCCAAGTGAATTGGGCTAGCTGGTGGTAGCTCCCCCTGCCTCTGTGCATTTTCTTGTCTTGCTGGAGACTGTCCAGCATTTCCAGTCTCTTCATCATCAGGACTAAAGACCACTTGTTCTTCAGAGCTGATGGAGGATTCTTGAGCCACAATGGCTGTCTTCTTCTTCTTCTTCTGAGGTGTTTCCTTTTCTGGAGTTGGCATCTCTTTTGTCAACACTCTATCCCACCTAGAGAAAATTCTCATATCCATTCTCCTCATGTGGTTTATCTTTGAACCAGCAGCTTGATTCATCACCTCAGGAATACTTCCAGCTAGGTATAGACTCAGAATTCTTCCCAGATTGGGCTTCTTCAGGCTCTCTTTTATCTTATCAAATAGTACTACTGACCAGTCAGTCTTAAGCTGGAGAATTATTCTTGTCATCAGACTGAACATATGAGCAGATATTCTATCATGCCCACCAGGCTTGCTCATTATTACTTTTCTTGCTATTTCAGATAGAAACATTCCTTGAATGTTCATCACTTTTCTGTTGAAAATTGATCCAATTTTCAGGTTTGAATCCAGTCCACACCATCTCAATGCCTCTCTAGTCTTAGAAGCAGATACATCTTCTTCCTCTTTTGTTCTTGGTAGTTGAAGTACCTTCCTTAGACTTTTCTGTGTGACCTTGACTTTGGTCCCATGAACTCTGGACTTAATCTTGAGTCCAGTATCATCAAGTGATGGTGCACTCAAAAATTCAAGGACCTCCTTCTTCCATATCTTGATTGGTGCTGATATAAGGTATTCCAATCCAGTCTCGGCAATTAGGGTTACCACACCTTTGATTTCGGGTTCCGCGTCATCAAAGGCGTGTCGCACGAGCTCATATCCTTCATTAATATTCTCTTCTAGCTTGGGCGCCATTAGGGTTTGAAGAAATTTTGAATTTAGAGAAGAGAGATGTCGACACACAAGTTTGGTCTCGAAACTTTGGTGAGCGTGTCGACAAACAATGGCAAAAACCTATTTATACCTTTCTAGAATCGAAGATGAAAAGGCGCGTCAAAGTACTTGAATTGTGTCGACACTGTTGAAAAGTGTCGACACTTTCTTCTAATGTCTCGACAACAATGTGTCGACACAAGTATAGTCGACAGAATATATGTGTCGACACTTATATATGTGTCGACACCACTCAGCTCGACACTTAGTCGAGACTCTACTAGACTAATTCTGTGTAAATCCTAAGTGTCGACACCACCTTGGATGTGTCGACACAAACACTGCATGTGTCGACACTAATTCTCTGAAGTGTCGACACAGACTTCCTAGATGTGTCGACACCATTTCTCTGAAAAGTCGACACCACTTCTATGTGTCGACACAGACAACTCTGTGTGTCGACACCATTTTACTTAGCCAATTTTTGTAAACTATTCTAAGTTTATCATCCCTAATTCAATTTTAAACTTATTGAATTTGGTTTCATCCAAGGGCTTAGTAAACATATCAGCTAACTGATTATCTGTATTTATATACTCTAAGGAAATGTCTCCTTTTTCTACATGTTCTCTTAGAAAATGGTATTTTATTTCTATGTGCTTAGTCCTACTATGCGAGACAGGATTATTTGCAATAGAAATGACACTAGTAGAATCACAAAATAAAGGTGTCCTACTTACTTGAATACCATAATCTTCTAGCTGGTGTTGCATCCATAGTAGTTGTGCACAGCAGCTTCCTGCAGCAACATACTCTGACTCAGTTGTGGAGATAGCCACACTGGTTTGCTTCTTGCTACTCCATGACACCAGCCTTTCACCTAGAAATTGACAGGTTCCTGTGGTACTTTTCATGTCTTCCTTGCAGCCTGCAAAGTCTGCATCTGAATAACCTGTCAGTTCAAAATCTCCATTCCTAGGGTACCAAAGGCCTAGATAAGGAGTGCCCTTAAGATATCTCAAAATTCTTTTGACTGCTGTCAAATGAGATTCTTTAGGGCAAGCTTGGTACCTAGCACAGACACATGTAGCATACATGATATCTGGTCTACTAGCAGCAAATACAGTAGGGAGCCAACTATCCCTCTAAACAAAGTTTCATCTACAGGTTTCCCTGCATCATCTTTACTTAGAGACATGCTTGACCCCATAGGAGTTTTCATGGTAGTGGATGATTCCATACCATACTTCCTTATCAATTTTAGGGTGAACTTAGACTGGCATATGGATAAACCATCCTCAGTCTGTCTAACTTGGAGACCCAAGAAGAACTTAAATTCCCCCATACTGCTCATTTCAAATTGTCCTTGCATTAGTTTTGCAAACGTTTTGCAAAGACTACTTTCTGTAGACCCAAATATGATGTCATCTACATATATTTGGACTAAGATAATCTTGCCTCTAGATTCCCTAAGGAATAGAGTCTTGTCTATTTTCCCCCTTGTGAATTTATTCTCAATGAGGAAACTAGACAGGGTTTCATACCAAGCCCTAGGGGATTGTTTTAACCCATACAAAGCCTTCCTAAGTCTATATACATAATCAGGTTTAAGAGAATCTACAAAACCTGATGGCTGCTCTACATAAACTTCTTCCTTTAGGTTTCCATTCAGAAAAGCTGACTTAACATCCATTTGATAGACCTTAAATCCTTGGAATGTTGCATAGGCAAGGAACATCCTTATTGCTTCCAGTCTTGCTACTGGAGCAAAGGTTTGATCAAAATCAATACCTTCTTCCTGCCTATATCCTTTTGCAACTACTCTAGCTTTATTCTTTATAATAATTCCATTCTCATCCAACTTGTTCCTAAAGATCCACTTAGTTCCAATAATGTTGTGGTCCTTTGGTTTAGGAACTAGCTCCCAGACCCTGCATCTTTTGAACTGGTTCAACTTCTCTTGCATGGCCTCAATCTAATGAGGGTCTAGGATTGCTTCTTCAAATCTCTTTGGCTCTACCTGGGATAGAAAGCTGGAGTAGAGAACTGAACTTAGATTCCTGCTCCTTGTTTGTACCCCTTGTCTGAGATCTCCAATAATTTGATTGGCTGGATGATCTTTTAAATGTCTATTTGCTGGAGGCAGCCTGTCTTCTGGTTGTACACCTTCAGCTTCTTCATTCAGCTGCTCATCTTGGTCTTCTTCAGCAATAGGAGTATCTTGTACTCCCCCTGGACAGCAGCTACCATCCTCCACTTGCTGACTTGTAAAAGGACCTTCTGTTAAGGTAAGCTTGTCCATCTTCTCAGTTACACCTGTGGAGCTGCAAACACTACTAGGCAATTCATTGTTAATGAGTCTAGCTTCATCAAAAACTACATGAACTGACTCTTCTACAACTTGAGTAATCAAGTTGTAGACCCTATAAGCCTTACTGTTTTTGCTGTACCCAACAAAGATTCCCTCTTGGGATTTGGCAGCAAACTTGGTTAGATAAGACTTACCATTGTTAAGGATATAACACTTGCAACCAAAGATCCTGAAATAGGATAGATTTGGTTTTCTGCCCTTCACAATCTCATAGGGGGTCTTCTTGTGGCTCTTGGTGATAGTAGCCCTATTCATCACATGACATGCAGTATTAACTGCCTCAGCCCAGAAATATTCTGGGAGAGATGTGTCACTCAACAGGGTTCTACCAGCCTCTATCAAGATTCTATTTTTCCTTTCAGCAATATAATTTTGCTGAGGTGTTCTTGGTGAGGAAAATTCCTGAAAAATACCAAACTCTTCACACAGTTTTGTCATACTTTCAGACTGAAATTCAGTACCATGGTCACTTCTGATTTTTGACCACTGTACTGTTCAATTCATTCTGAATTTGTTTAACAAAACTATATAAGATACTTGGTGTTTCAGATTTTTGCCTTAGGAAGAACACCCGGGAATACCTTGAGTAGTCATCAATTACCACAAATGTGTAGACCTTCCTACCTAGGCTGTGAACTGGAATAGGACCAAAAAGATCCATATGCAAGAGATATAAACACCTCACAACATCTTTATTCTCAAGGCTATGAAAGGTGGATTTGGTCTGCTTGCCCTTTTGACAAGCTGAGCATATCCCAACCTTTATACACTTAACCTGAGGACCATTCCTCACTAACTCTTTGCTAAAGAGTTGGCCAATTATCTTATAGTTAAGATGAGCCAGCCTCTTGTGTCATTTAACACAATGTGAGACTTTCTCATCAGCTACAAGACAAATAGGAGAAATAATGTTCTCACACATAATGTCTAGACAATAGACATTTCTCTTCCTATATCCTGTCAGAATGATCTTTTGATCACTTGACCTACTGATATGACAATCATCCTTGACAAATGAGATGTTATATCCTAAATCACTCAGCTGACTTATGCTAATGAGGTTATGTTTCAAACCTTTACATAAGCCACTTGAGTAATTGTAATTTGGTTACAAGAAATGTTACCAAAGCCTTTGATGATCCCTTTTTATGAACCACCAAAGGTAACCTTAGGCCCATCTTTGATAGATGTATAATCCTTCAGCAACCCCCTAGTTCCAGTCATGTGCTTGGAACATCCACTGTCCATGTACCATATAGGGGCATGGACACTTGGACTCACCTGCAAAATAGATTACTTAACCTTAGAACCCAAATAATTCTTGGGTCCTTGGTGCAGGTTAGTCTGACTTTTAACAAAACTATATGTAGCTTTTCTAGCAGGCAGTTTGCTACTCTCCTTGACACTTGAATTGTGCCAGTAATCTATGGCAAAGTGGTCTACATTGCCACAACACCAGCACTCAAATTTGTTGTACCTTTGTTTAGGTACAACCCTGGCTGTCTTATCTACAGCAGGCTTCTTGTTGAGTACTGGGGCTTTGCCCTTAGATTTGGACCTAATTGTCCTGCCAGGTTTTGTAAACCCCAATCCAGTATTACCCTTTTGAGGAATAAACTCATCTATCAAAGGTAAAACTGATTTTGGTTTAGAAAAACTTGCAACAATCTCTCTCTCCTTCTGAAGTCTAACCTCCAGATTCCTAATTTGATCATTCTTAAATGTAATAGTTCCCATCTGAATAACTGTAATGTTCTTCAGCCTGGCTATTTCATGTAGTTTTTGATCTAACACTTTATCTGAATCAGCAGCTGCCAACTTAAGATTAGCAATTTCCTTAGTCAGTGTTTTGACCAGATTTTTGCTCTTCTTAAGTGCCTGCAATACATCTCTATATTCATCCATCAACTGATGAATATCACCCTCAGATTCAGACCCACCCACATCACTTGATGCAGATGTATCTGATTCTGAATCAGTACTATAATCTGAAAGACATTGTACCTTACTTGGTCCAGGCTGATCCTGGATCTTGTCTCCTTCTGTTAAGGCCATCAGTCCATTGCACTGATTGTCCTCATGCTCATAAATTGAGTTCATTAGCTGCATGAACTCATCTTCTTCCTCTTCAGCAAACAAGCCAATATAGGCTTCCGCTTCTGAATCTATTTCCGATGATGATTGATCAGTCAGACTTTTGTCTTTCTTAGCAACAAAAGACTTTTATTTTTTGCCCTTAACCTGATTCTTCTTCTTATCTGTAGTAGACTCCTTCCTCTTTTCAGGACAGTCAGCCACTACATGTCCAAGCCTATTACAACAATAGCACACAATCTTTGAGGATGTAACTTTGCTTGGCTTGGACCTTCTTCTATCATTCCTTGATGACTTTCTTCTCTGATAGTAGTCATCTTTAGACTGTGAAGTGGATGGCTTAGACCTCCACTGCTTCTTCTTCAGAAACTTTTGAAACTATCTTGTAAAGGCAGCAAAATCCTCATCACTTTCATTGCTGTCTGAGTTCTGATTCTCTGAATTTTCTGAAGCAGTCTCAGCAACTGTTTGTGGTGGAGATGGAGACTTGCTTCTGTACTTCTTAGTGGCTTCTGTCTTGAAGGCCACAGATCTTTCCTTGTGCTCCACTTTAGTAGTCCTCTCTTCCTCCTTTCTAACCATTAACTGCATTTCATAAGATAGCAGTTTTCCAAACAAGGTTAGAGGAGGTATATCAGCTAATCTGTCCATTTCCCTAATGGCATAAATCTTGGTATCACAGTCCTTAGTCAGGGATCTTAAAAACTTTTCATTCAGCTCATAGTTGCTGAATTCTCTCCCATAGGACATCAGATCATTAACAATCCTATAGAATTTCTTGTAGCATTCAGTAATGTTATCAGACTTTCCTTGTTTGAAGCATTCATACTCCTGATTTAACAAGGACTTCCTGTCTTGTCTAACTTCTTTAGACCCTTCCATATAGACTATCAAAGTATCTCATATTTCCTTTGAAGTCTTGCAATGAATCAAATTCTAGAAGGTAGAGTCATCAATGTCACTTACTATGATGTTCTGAGACCTCTTATCCATAGTAGCCAAGATTATTTCATCCTTGGTCATTTCTGAATAATCCTTAGGAGTTTTCTGATTTGCATCTAGAATGGAGATCTTCATTGGCACATATGGCCGTCCTTTGACTGTGATGTATATTCTTGGGTCAGATGCTTCCATAAAGAGTCTAACCCTCTCTTTCCATATGCCAAAAATCTCTTTTCTGCAGATTGGCAATTTCATGGATCCTAGCTCTTTGTGATTCTCAGTGGAACCCATTTTCTTGATTCTTGATTAGTCTGATTCTGCCTACAGGATCTTTACTCAGACTGTTATGTCCTTTTTGAGTAACCTCCCTCTGATACCACTTGAAAGAAACAGTGCCTAATCACCTAGAGGGGGGGGGGTGAATAGGTGACCTATATCTTTTTAACTTTAAAGGCAGAAATACAGTACAGTAATTGCAATTTAACAAGTATCACAGCACAGCAACCATACAAGCATACATTCACAGAGTGCACACAAGATTTATAGTGGTTTCCCAAGGTGGAGGTACATCCACTTTCCCCCTTCTCCTATCTAGTAGTGTACTAGATTCGGCCTAACTTCTCCACTTCTCCTCAGATCCTCAGATCTTACAACTCAGAACCTCAAGCAGGTTCCTACAACTCAGAGTGATCCCACTCCTACAACTCAGGCACCAAGCCCTACCACTCAGTCTTTAACAAGACCTACACTCAGGCACAACAGCCCTACCTCAGCCTTCAACAAGGCCTACACTCAGAGAAATGATTCTCCTACACTCAGACTCACAGGCCCTACCTCAGCCTTTATAGATTTAGGCTTACAACTCAGATCTATACAAGATCCTACAAAAATTAGAAAATACAAAGTATATAACCACAACTCTTGATAGAGAGAGATGAGTTGACTGGCTTCTTGATGAGTTCTTGGAAGAACTTGACAGAGATAAACCTCCCTTGGCTTTCTTCAAAGCTTCTTGAATTAGAACACAGTAGGGTTGTATCTCTATGCAGATGATCTTCAATCAACTGCTGTCTTGAGATTCAGATCTCAATCTGAATCTAACTTAGCAGCCCGGTTCAGCAACTACACTTCTTAGAAGGATCTCTCTCTCTCCAACTTCTTAGATCTTCACTTGAAGGTCTTCTTCTTGTTGTGTTGTTTTTCACTTCATTGATCTGTTATTATTCACTTCATTGATTTGTTATTATTCACTTCATTGATTGATTCGCTTCTGTTGAAGGAATAAGCCTTTATATAAGCTTTCTTCATGGTGACCGGCTGATCCGGTTTCTAACAATCTTCTGACAGCTCTGACAGTAGCAGTTGATCGGTTGAAATGGCAGCTGTCAAGTCATCCAATCACTTCTTGAAATCTCTGTCACTGTCTGAAAGTGTCGAGATAGATAGTCTTTATGTGTCGACACAAATAGACTAAGTGTCGACACTAGCCTTCATGGTGTCGACACAACTCCTTGTGTTGTTGCAACTGCTTCTCGACACTGCTTCTTCAGAATGTGTCGACACTGATCCTGTGTGTTGACACAAGTCCTTCTTCTTCAATACTTAGTTGATTTCTGCTAAGTGTCGACATAACTCCTTTGTGTCGACACATCTTCTTGTGTTGAAACTTGCTAAGTGTCGACACATCTTCTTTGTGTCGACACATGCCTTCTGTGTTGAAACTTTTGCTGAGTGTCGACACATCTCCTTTGTGTCGACACATCTCCATGTGTTGAGACTTTGCTGAGTGTCGACACATCTCCTTTGTGTCGACACTTGTACTTAAACTTTGTAAGAATGTGTTGAGACTTTGCTGAGTGTCGACACATCTCCTTTGTGTAGACACTTGTACTTAAACTTTGTTGAAGTTTGCTGAGTGTCGACACAGCCTCCTAGTGTCGATACTTTTGCTGTCGACAAAGTTTCTCTGGGTGTCGACACTGTCTCTAAGTGTCGACACTGATTATGCAGACAATTCTTCATTGTGTGTCGATACTGCCTGTATGTGTCGACACTTTCCTTCTGGTGTCGACTCTGCCTTTCTGGTGTCGACACAATTACTCCAAGTGTCGACACAGCTTCTCTAGATGTCGACACAAGCCTTCTTAAGTGTCGACACTTTTCTTTTAGGTGTCGACACATGGACTTAGAAACTTTTATGCTTTCCCTGCAATTACTTAACCTGCACAAATAAACTCAAAGCACATCAAATACATCTTGATGTATATCTTTGAGTAGGGTGAGGCTTCTTCAAATCTGGTACATATATTCCAATGTACCCAACACAAATGCCGACTCTTCGTCATCACCCTCAAGGGGAAGGCGAGGGAGTGGTTCCATCAGCTGCCGGCCAGCTCCATCTACTGTTTCAAGGACCTGCGCTAGGGGTTCATGCTGAGGTTCACTACCTCGAAGAGGAGGAAGAAGGAGTCGGAGTCCCTGTTTCACATCAAGCAGGAAGTGAACGAGATGCTGGGGAGCTACGTGGACCGGTTCTAGGAGGAGGTCACCCAGGTCTAGGAGATGTCAGACCATAGTTTGATGATGGCTTTCACCCTGGGCCTGCAGTAGGGTTTCTTCATGATGGAGTTGAAGAGGATACCCCCCCCCCCTCCTACAAGGAGTTGATGGAGAGGGCGGCGAGAGAAGTTGACAGGGAGGCGTCAAACCCGGAGTTTGCCCGGAAGTTGGCCAGGTGGGTCACGGAGGAGGAGAAGGAGCCAAGAGGAGGAAGAGGACAGGAGGAGAGGAGAGAAGAGCCCCGGTAGAGGGAGCAGAGGCAGCCCCAGGGGAAGTAACAACCAAGGTGGGGGCGTTAGGAGCCTGATCGTCAGCTGGGCTGGAGAGCCGAGTGGCAAGGGCAGGGGCCACAAAGAGGATACCAAGGAAGGGACCACCACCGGGGGGCAAGATCAATTCCACCCCCTGGGCTGGAGGCAGGCCCAGAGACCTCGACTCCCCGATCAAGAAGAGGCTATGGCCATAGCCATAGGGGAGAGGAGGAGAGTAGCCAGGAGGAGGAGGAGGAGAGAAGTTAGGGTGGAGTTGCCCTACTGTAAATTCCATCAGGAGGAGGGGCACGCCACATCCACGTGCCTGGAGTTCCTCGAAATGAGGGGAAACAGGGAGCAGCAGCAGCAAGGGCGTCAGGAAGTGAGGATCGAGTAGGTCCTGCCTCGGGCGGAGGAGGATCATTGCGAAGACCGGGTTGATGTCGAGACCCGTGGAGGGATCGAAGTGATCCACGGGGGGGGGGGGGGGGGGGGGGGGGGGGGGGAGGCTTCCCGGAAGGCGAGCCTCCACACCATGTATAGCCGGAGTGTTGGCTCCACATCCCAAACCCCGCCCCCAGAAGAGAGGATCACCTTCTCGAGGAGCGATATGGCGGATCATGGGGATCCTTTTGTGATGCGCTGGTCATCCAGATAGCCATCGAAAATTTTACCGTCTCCAGGATCCTCGTCGACAACGGAAGCTCCGTCAACGTCATCTTTAAGAAGGCATTTGACGCGATGAAGGTGGAGGCAAAGAGGGTATTGGCCTCAGATGGGCTCTTGTTCGGATTTTCTGGGGAAAGGAAGGAAGTGGAGGGAAGAGTAGGCCTCCATGTCACCCAGGGGGGCAGTCCAGAAACTACAGGTTCGTCAGCGTGGATGCCCCCAGCAGCTACAATGCCATTTTCGGTAGTCCCCTTATCAGTGCCTTCCGTTGCGTCCCATGATCGTTCCATCAATGCTTTAAGTTCAATGCAGATGGGATTCAGGTCAGGGTCGGGGGGGACCCCAAGGTGGAGCGAGAGTGCTATGTCACCGTCGTGAACTCCATCTCTTGGCAGGAGGGAGCCGAGGAGATGGAGTGGAGGATGGAGGAGGTGGAGCAGGAAGCTGGCAGGGAAGAGCTGGAGGCGGAGAGCTGCGCCATGGTAGAGGTGGCAGGAGGAGTCGGCCGAGACAATGGCCGTGAAAGAAGAGGTAGAGGCAGAGGTCCTCATCCCAGAGGAGAGGGATGTTGAAGAATGGGGAGTGCAGTCTAGGTTGGAGGCTGCGGAAGAGGTTGTGGAGCTGGAGGTCCTCACCCGAGAAGGCAGGGTGGAGAAGGTCCGCGTTAGTGGAGGGCTGACCCCGGCGGCCCAGGGCAGGATGCTGTAGTGCATCCAGAAGAACGTGGACATCTTCACATGGAGCATCACGGAGATGCCGGGGTTGACGCGGATGTGGCTTACCACCGCCTCAACTTGGACCCGGGAACACGCCCCGTCCAACAAAAGAAGAGGTCCACCGCGGACAAGCTGGCAGAGCCCATCAGAGAGGAGGTGGCAAAGCTTCTCAAGGCCGACTTCGTGTCCGAGATCCAATACCCCGGCTGGGTCTCCAATGTAGTCATGGTGAAAAAAGGGGATGGTCGGTGGCGTATGTGTATCAACTTCTCCTTGCTTAATAAATCTTGTCCTAAGGACTGTTATCCCTGGCCTCGGATCGACGCGCTGGTTGACTCAGCCGTTGGTTTTTCTATAATGAGTTTTCTAGATGCATTTTCAGGTTTTCATCAAATCAGAATGCATCCCCCGGACGTCAAGGATGTCTCATTCATCATGGGGTATGGGTGCTACTGTTACAAGATGATGCCCTTCGGGCTAAAGAATGCAGGGGCGACCTATCAAAAGATGATGGGCAGGGTTTTCAAAGAAAAGAAGTGGAGTAACCTGGAGGTGTACGTGGATGATCTCATGATCAAGAGTCAGGATGTGGACTCTCACCTCCAGGACCTAGAGGAGACCTTTGCTACCCTGCGCAAGTACAAGATACGGTTGAACCCCCTGAAGTGCGTCTTCGGGGCTAGCAGGGGTATGGAAACCACCCATCACCACACATCTTCCCAAAACCCCGAGGTAATAGGAAGGGGGACGGGGGTACATAAACACCAAGGACCACCCGTTGCAGGCGATGTGGGACTAATCCATCCACGGGATGGCGGGGATATTCCGCCACACGGGGGGCCCACCGGGGTCAACACCCAGACCTGGAACACGATGGGGAAGCCTAAATATGCGATCGACACCTCCTCACCCTTGTAGGGGTCGAGCCGAATCCAGATAAGGTCAAGGCTATCATAGAGCTGGGGTCTCCGCGAACTACTAAGGAGGTGCAGCGACTGACGGGGAAGCGGGCAGGGCTAAGTAGGTTCCTCTCCCGGGCTGGGGAGAAGTGATCCCACTTCTTTAAAACACTAAGGGGGGCCAAAAATTCGAGTGTACCAGGGAGTGCGAGGAGGCATTCCAGGCCCTCAAGACGCAATTGACACAGACTCTGTTACTCTAAGGGCCGAAGGAGGGGGAGGACCTATTTTTGTACCTCGGGGTCGGGGCGGAGGACCTAAGCTCTGTCTTAGTTTGTAAATAGGGGAAGAAGAAGCTCCCTATATATTACGTGGGCCGTGTCCTGAGGAATGTCGAGCTCCGGTATCCAATTTTGGAGAAGTTGGCCTTCGCCCTGGTCATCTCAGCCCAAAGGCTACGGCCCTATTTCCAGGCACACTCAATCCGAGTGGTGACTGACCATCCCCTCCGCAAAATCTTTGAGGGGGTGGAGCATTCTGGTAGGCTGGCTAAATGGTCGTTGGAGTTTAGTGAGTTCGACGTCTCCTTCATCCCCCGCCTCTCGATCAAAGCTCAAGTGATGGACGACTTCTTGGTTGATTATATGATTGAGGTGGCAGAGGAAGAGCTCACTCGTCCGACTCCTTGGAAGGTGAAGGTAGATGGCGCCTCGGGGAGGCATTCCCTAGGGGTCGGGGTGATCTTGGAGAGTCCCCAGGGAAATAGAATTGAGCAGACGGTGGTGGTGCACTTTACCATCACCAACAATCAGGCCGAGTATAAGACTGTGATAGCAGGGCTGTACCTAGCCAGAGAGCTGGGGGTGTTGGACGTGGAGGTCCTTACTGACTCCATGGTATTAGCTTCCCAGATCAACGGGGAGTTCGAGGCGAGAGAGCCTACCCCGCGACTATATTTAGCCAAAGTAAAGGGGGTCATTGGCACGTTCCAAACTTTTTCCATCCAGTACGTGCCCCAGGAGGAGAATGAGCAGGTCGATCAGCTAGCGAAGCATGGTCCCCGGGTGGGGGGTACCACACCTACTTGTTCCGCCCTTCCATCGAAGAGGGGGAGCTTATAGAGATAGACCAGCAGCCTTCATGGATGGACCCAGTCGTAACTTTCCTTTCCACGGGAGAGTATCCGGAGGGGGTAGACAAGAAGAAGCTCAGGCACAAGTCGGCGTACTGCCTCCTCCAGGACGGGCAGTTATACAGAAAGACTCTCTCGGGGATGTTGGCTCGTTGCATGGCCGAGGGGGAAGTACAAAGAATCTTGGAAGAAGTCCACTCCGGGGAGTGTGGGAGTCACTCCGGGAGTCAGACCCTAGAAGGAAGGATTGTCAAGCAGGGGTACGTCTGGCCCACCCTGGGCCGTGATGCCACAGAGTTCGTAAGAAGGTGCCACAAATGCCAGCTGTTTGCTCCCCTCCAGCTACAGCCGGCTTAGCGACTCAAAAGTATCACAGCCGGACCCACTGTTATATGTCATGTGACGGGTGGGGGCGTTACACATTCTCCCAGGCCAGTGGGCAGAGAAGGTTCCTACTGGTGATGGTCGATTATTTCTCCAAGTGGTTGGAGGTGAAGGCGCTGGCAAAGGTGACTTCCTAGGTCATCAGGAACTTCGTATGGGGGGAGATCATCTGTCGTCATGGGCTACCTCAGGCCATTGTCACGGACAATGGGCCCCAGTTCGTCAGCGCAGAGTTTACCAGTTTCTGCGAGCAGCTTGGGATCGACCTCAGGTTCGCCTCGGTCCACCACCCCAGGAGCAACGGGCAGGTGGAGGCCGCGAAAAAGATCATTGTTAACCTCATAAAAAATAAATTGGAAAATCTGAAGGGGAGCTGGGTGGAACAGCTTCCCGCGGTTCTCTAGGCCTTGAGGACCACCCCCAACACAGCTACCGGAGAGACCCCCTTCAAGCTCTCTCATGGGTGCGGGGCAGTGCTCCCCGTGGAATTTGAAGTTCAAACACCTCGAGTTGTTGCGGCCGGGGAAGGTAAGAAAGGATGGCAGACTGAGAACGAGGAGGAGCTGCGACTCTCCCTTGACATGGTGGAAGAACTGCGGGACCTTTCCACCGTCCGACAGGAAGAGGTGAAGAGGAGGATGACCAAGTACTTTGACAAACACGTCAGAGTCAAGCAATTTGTGGAGGGGGACTTGGTGCTGAAGAAGGTGGATGCAACAAGGAGGCCGGCAACCGTGGGGAAGCTCAACCCCAGCTGGGAAGCTCCATTTATTATAAAAGAAGCTTTAAGATCAGGGGGGTATCGACTCCAAAATGTGGAGAGCGAGACCCTAAGTCTCACCTGGAGTGGCGACGACTTAAAACGCTTTTTCCCTTTAAACATGTAAGTGGTGCTTTGATTTTTAATAAAAGTTCTTTAACACGCCGATGTTGTCGCAATGGGTTTGTATGAAGAAGTGAAGTGTATTTGGACCCCGAACAGATCCCGCTGTCAGGCTCTCACCTAGCTGGTAGGGTTGGAAGTCACTCGGTGTCATCCTTAGACCTTGAGCAGATCCCGCTGTCAGGCTCTCACCTAGCTGGCTGGGCTGGAAGTCACTCGATGACGTCAGCCTTGAACCACGAGCAGATCCCGCTGTCAGGCTCTCACCTAGCTCACAGGGCTGGAAGTCACTCGGTTTCATCCTTAGACCTCGAGCAGATCCCACTCTCAGGCTCTCACCTAACTGGCAGGGCTGGAAGTCACTCGATGGAGTCAACCTTGGACCCCGAGAAGATCCCGCTGTCAGGCTCTCACCTAGCTAGTAGGGCTGGAAGTCACTCGGTGTCATCCTTAGACCTCGAGCAGATCCAGCTCTCAGGCTCTCACCTAGCTGGCAGGGCTGGAAGTCACTCGATGGTGTGAGCCTTGGACCCCGAGCAGATCCCGCTGTCAGGCTCTCACCTAGCTGGCAGGGCTGGAAGTCACTCGATGTCATCTTTAGACCTCGAGCAAATCCTGTTGTCAGGCTCTCACCTAGCTGGCAGGGCTGGAAGTCACTCGATGGCATCGGCCTTGGACCCTGAGTAGATCCCGCTGTCAGGCTCTCACCTAGCTGGCAGGGCTGGAAGTCACTCGATGGTGTCAACCTTGGACCCCGAACAGATCCCGCTGTCAGGCTCTCACCTAGCTGGCAGGGCAGGAAGTCACTCAGTGCCATCCTTAGACCTCGAACAGATCCTGCTGTCAGGCTCTCACCTAGCTGGCAGGGCTGGAAGTCACTCGATGTCGTCAGCCTTGGACTCCGAGAAGATCTCACTGTTAGGCTCTCACCTAGCTGACAGGGCTGGAAGTCACTCTGTGTCATCCTTAGACCTCAAGCAGGTCCATCTGTCAGGCTCTCACTTAGCTGGTAGGGCTGGGAGTCACTCGATGGCATCAACATTGGACCCCGAGCAGATCCCGCTGTCAGGCTCTCACCTAGCTGACAGGGCTGGAAGTCACTCGGTGTGATTCTTATATCTCAACCAGATCCCGCTGTCAAGCTCTCATCTAGCTAACAAGGCTGGAGGTCACCCAGGGAAGTCCTACGCTCCCTAGGTAGTGTCGAACAAGCTTGGCCCTTCTAAGAAAAAGGGAGCAGAGCTCGGCATAGGCGAGCTCGAGCTCACCAGTTCAGAACAGCCTTGACAGAAGAGTGACGAGCCATGCCCTTGGACCTCGTTGAAGGGAGGCGAATCCTGCCAGGACATCTCGCCCCCTGCTATGTTTTACTTGGGAAAATTTAGAAATTTTGTCTTATGATGATAAGGTTATGGGCTGCTCGCTCGCGAGCTGGGGTGAATCCTAAGAATTGGCGAGCCAGTCCCTTGGATCTCGCTAAGGGGAGGCAGATCCCTCCAAGACGCCCCGCCCCCCACTTTATTTTACTTGGAAAAATTTATTTAATTTGATTTTCTGTTAATAAGGTCACGGACAGCTCGCGAGCGAGCTGTGGCGAGCCCTGAGAATTGCCGAACTCTCAAGATATGCCCTCAGGGGCGAGTCCTAACGACTATCCTACTCACATCACATATCTACGCGAGGTCTCTAGGGAGGATGCTCGCAGACAAACAGGGCACGAGAGAGAAATCCAACAAAAGGAAATATATATATGAATAATGACATTACTATAATGGACACAGAAGGTATCAAAACTGTTCTTTCGTTAAGTAAAGATATTTACAGGCTGAACTCGCCTCGGCGAGATTACAGAATATATACATTAGTCCTCGCCTCCCCCGCCAGATTGGTGGTCCTCCCCTCCACCGGATGGGTCCTGGAAGCTTTTCCCAAAGAGCGCATCCAAGCTATCCTCCTTCTCGCTGGGCAGCGTCGCCAGGAAGAAGCATGACATCATGTCCTTGGCTGAGATCTCCTCGCACCCTCCACCAGCACCCCAGTGTCCTTCATCATCTGGAGAGTGCATTCGGCGGCCTGGATGGAGTTGATCCGCAGCCTCTCGGCGAGGTCGGCTTCGCCAAAGATCCTCGGCCTCTTATAGGGGAGGGTAGGGTCGATGTCGCTGGCCGGGAAGAAGATCTTCGCCTGGTGGCGGGCCTCGCGGCTGAGGTTCTGATTCTCCTCCTTCAGTCTCGCATTCTCCCCCTCCAGCATGGCAAGCCGGGCGCGCAGCTGGCCGATCTCCTCCTCCTGCTTGGCATTGCGAGCCCGCAGCTCCCTAGCAGCCTTGACATCCTGATGAAAAAGGAAAATTTGTTAACGACAACGCAACATACTTTAAGTAAAAGAGGGAAGAGGAAGCCTGATACTCACCAACCCACCGGCGGCCTGGGTAAGAAGACCCTCAGCGATGCCGAGCTGCCTCGCCTGGTCGACGACCTTGTTTTTGGCGATGTCACGGGCCTGCTCGGCTTTTTGAAGTTGGTTGATGAGGCCTAAGCTACGGCGGACCAGCATATGATAGAGCTCCATGGCTCGCAGGTGGGACTGCAAGCCCTCATGGCCGAGCTGCCGCAGGTTCATGCCCTTATACGCCTCGGCGTCCTCCCAGCCATAGAGGATGAATCCGAGGGCGTAAGCGTGAACTATGGCAGGCCAGTTCGTCCCACTGTACCATGGGCTCGCCCGCCGAGTCTTTCCACCGCCCCCGAAAGCTGAAGAGGGGATGTTCCTTCGGCGCTCCGCGCTCGCGAGCCCTCCTCTCCACCGAAGGAGGTGGAGAGATCGCCACAGGGGGAGCAGAGGTCTCTCCACCCTTCCGCCTCTTGCTGGTGATTTCCTTCAGCGGGCTCTCCGGCAACGCGTCGGGGACGACTTCAGGCGAGCTCATATATTTGGGGCTGGATTGATGTTGTTGATGCTATTTCCCCCGCGGAGCCAGTAAGGCTCTCTTCATCTTTTTGGGTAGTTGTTGGCGATGGGGCAGGCTAGACCCCGCATCCTCAGGCCGCCTCTTGCTGGAAGAGGGTTTGTAGAAGGCCGCCTCGTCTCGGCAGGCCGCCGCCGCTGCCTTCTCGCGAGCGAGACGGTCCGGGCACAATCCCGAGTCCGCAAATGGCGGGTTCATGGGGATTAGCTGCTCCCCTGCAAGAAAAAACTTAGAAAAGTCAGAAGATTTTCAACGGCAATATGGTGAGCTCGTCAATCTGGAGATCTTGATAATGTGGAGAGAATGATACCTTCGTCGGGCAGGACGGGGCGGAGTGCGTCAAGGCCCCTTCGCAGGAAGGCGACCTCGAAGTCCTTGTGGAGGAACTATTTGTGGAGGTCGACATCATTATCGGACACGACCGGCGGGCGGTAGACCTCCTCGCCCTTCTACTGAGGCGAGTAGGGGATGTTGCCGAGATCGCCCTTGATGAAGGCGATCTTGGTCATCCAATTATGGTGCTTGTTCGCGATCTCGCGAACTTTGATCATCGAGCCCATAAAGTAGGCGACACCATCCGGCGTTGCCTTGTAGGAGAAAAGCTTCTTGAACACTGTCAGGTTGAACTCAATTCTCTCCCGGTGGAGGTAGCTCGCGTACGCCACCATCATGGCAATGGCGTTGGAGTTCAGCAGCGCGGGCAACACGCCATAATATTTCAGAATCTGCCGGATCTCCGGCCAGAGAGGGAGGCACAGCCCCACCTCAAAGTGCGAGATGGGGAAGGCGAGCTCGTCATCATAAAATGTATTGATGGCCTCCCCCTGCCTCGGCCTGCGCACCTCGAAGCCTGGCGGCACGTGGTTGCGAATAAACTCAGCGAACTCGGCCTCGCTTGTGTGACCCTTGAAGAAGCAGTAGTCAATGAAGTGCTAGGCGCACTTGGAGCGGCCGTCGGCGTCAGGATTGGTCTTGCCCATGCTCGCAGCAAAAGGGGTGGGTCGCGAGTAAGAGCGAGAAAAGAAGAGAGAAAGAGCAAGCAGTTAAGGCAATAGTACAGGGGTTGGTGTGGGAGGGCTATTTATAGGAAAAGTAATTAAGGGGGCCAAGCTGTCCAATTGGCCCAGCTCGCCATCCTAGCCCGCCAACCCCAAGCTCGCTGAGTTCCAGCGCGCTCCAACCAAGGCTAAACCAAATAAGAAGCAATATGATTATTACTATTATTCAAACACGGGCCACACCCAAGAATGTTCGAAATTATTTATTACAACAATCTAGTGCAGGAATAAAGAAGTGAGGCGTGCAGGCAGGGGGAAACCAGGAGGCGAGTGCCGGTCGGCTCGGCAAGGGAGCCGCCTTTTATCTACCCCAGCCTTGCAGCCCCCGCCCCCCAGACTGTCGCGCGTGGAGCAACTCGCGGATCCTCCCTGAATTCCTCTACACCGCCGAGATGCCATCGTCGATCTCGTCGAGAAGCCGAGAAGGAGACAGCAACTCGCCAGCCTGGCTGCCTCGCACTTCATCAGCAAGCCGATCATAGTCTCGCTGCAGCGCCTCGTTGACTTCCTGCACCTCGCGCAACCCGCACACCATTTTCTTGAAAAGCTTGACCCCCTCCTGGTTAGCTCGCTTTGCTCCACTTCAGGTCCTAGGTAAGAGTCCAGCGAGCTCGAGGAGGGGAGGGGAGAGTAATGGGCTGCCCGCGAAGATTCCTCGGCAGCGGATTGGCTGGGGGGAACTGCAAAGACAAGCATCAGCAAGGGGAGGTGTTGCGTATTGTATCCACGATTACCTAGATTTGAGGAAGCCACCTGTCAAGCTAAGATGAATTCACAATGTATTTGATGAAACATCTTAAGTTGTACTTGCAGCTCCTCCATGCTAAGTGCACACCAATGTCAGGGTGCAGTAGGTCAATATACACGGGTCTGCAAGACGTAATCCCTCGTTGAGCAGATCAGTGTGTTGGCCTACGTGTACTCTCTCTATTGGAGTGCACTTACTTTCAAGTACAGGGCCGTTCATATGCAAGAGAAGACAAGGAGCATGGATGGGTCAAGGAGCAGCTCCAGGGTGGAAGACGAAAATTCGTCCAAGGAAAATTCGACGAGAATCACCAAGTGATTCTCGCCGATTCGACGAGAATCACTAGTGATTCTCGCCGAATCGACGAGAATCATTAGTGATTCTCGCCGACTCCTTCTGGCTACCTCAAAACGGTACCAAGTAAGATTCGGCGAGAATCACTAGTGATTCTCGCCGAACCAGTGGCCAAGCAGCTCATGTATACAAAGTGAAATTCGTTGAGAATCAATAAGTGATTCGGCGAGAATCACTAACGATTCTCGACGAATCGTCGAGAATCACTTGGTGATTCTCGCCGATTCGTCGAGAATCGCCTGCGATTCTCGCCGATTTTCACTTAGCATTTTCTCAGGTTGCTGCTGGACCGGATTCTGCCTCTAGACTAGTTTGAACCGGACTTAGGGATTTCTAGTGTGGGTCCCACAAACGGTTATATTGGAGTTATCTACAGTATATATATTCCAGTATTTTGAACAGTAAAATGACGGAGAAAAGAGAACGAAACCGAGCCGCGACGAAACCCTAATATCGCGATTCCTCTCCGCCGCCGCCGTCGCGCTCGGGCCAGTTGGTCGCCGTCAACATTCGAGATTCCTTTGTGATCTCCGGCGACAGAAGCTTAGCAAAGCTTGAGTCTCACATGTCTATCCAGAGATCTCTTGTCTCTCGATTTGGTGACCGGGAAAAACTCCCCCGTCCGAATCGATCGAGACAACCGATCCTAGAGTGACCGTTGGTAGACCTAGTTTGCTTCGCTACGAAGTTTGGATCTCCAAGTTCAGCAGCCGCTTATCATCGTAGCCGCCGATCCCGAAGCTAGCTGCCGCTCGTGTTGCCGCCGCCGGTTCCGGGGAGATCCTCTCCAAGAGAGACCAAGGTTGTAGACACTTCATCGACTTCAAGAACACGTCGTCGAACGAAGAGGAACACCGTAGTCTCCAAAATAAGTTTGTATTACGTGTACATTCTATATTTAATTTTGTTGTAAAGGAACTTGTGTTCCGTGTTGTAAGGGTTGGGTGCAACCCGTTTTGTGGGAGTGTTGACTCTCACGTGTGGAAGGGCTCCTTCCGTTAGTACAGGGATTGGATTTCAATCCCGTTGGAGAAGTGACCGAGTCGTCCCTTGTTGGGGAGATAGGTCGAAGGGGGAAAGTGGATGTACCCAAGTCGGGGAACCACTATAATTTGCCTGTGTATTCTGTGTGCTGTGCTTTCTATTTTTATTGTGCAGGTACGTTCGTAAATTCCGCAAAAGCGCTACTCGTCACCTATTCCCCCCCCCCCCCCCATAGGTGCACATAGCTGACACTAGGTGGACTTTCAAGTGGTATCAGAGGCAGGTTACTCATCAAAAAGGTTAACACCTTGAGTAGAATCCTGCCACTAGTGTCAGAAGCATGGATCTGGATTATGAGATACCGCCACTCAAACTCCCCGCATGCACAAAGGAATATTATCCCATCTGGAGAATGAGAGTGTCATTTCACCTTGATGCTATCGATCCTCGAGCATCCTTCATCCTGGAAGAGGGTCCGTTTATTCCCATGAAGACCTCCGACTCTGGGATCCAAGTGCCCATGGGCATTGCTGAGATGTCAGAGACGGAACTATCACTATTTCACTTGGACGAGAGGATTCGACAAATTATCATGGATGTCTGGTCTGGAGCCTCTCGCTCTAGATTGGAAAAATGTAGAACGGCTAAATCTCTGTGGATGATGATCTCAGAGCTGATGGGGGGGTCAGAGAAAGCTGGAATATGCTGTCAATCAGAGGATGAAGCGTATGTAGGAGTCCTCACTTCTGAAGATGAAGGCAAGGATCCTTCGGACTGCATCAGAGCTCCAGTGTCCGTGTCAGAGATTGAAGAGGACAGTGAGGAAAGCAGCTCTGATGTGGATGAAACAATAGTCACTGGATCTAACGACAATAACACAGAAGTGCAGGTAACTTCCTCATCCTGCCCCGTATCTCTTGAAATTTCTGAAGACAGGAACTGCCCTCCTTCAGAAAATGCTGATTCCCTGAAGAGAGCCCTTCAGTCAAGCAATCTACTTGCTGAGGAGCAAGCTCAAGAGATTGCTCGACTGAAGGTCTTGTTGGTTCTCCAATTGGCGTCCAACAAGGCCAAGGACTCTAAGATCTCAGCTCTAGAGAGTAGTCTAGAGAATGAGAAAAGAATAGTATCAAACTTCTCCAAGGTTGATGTCATTAAGAGAAAGCAAGAAAACAGGTGGATCTCCCGGATTGTCAATTCGTGGAGAAATGGGGAAACGGTATTTCGACCCCCCACTCCAGGCAGGAAGGCAACTCATCATGCCTTCAGGTATGACAACAGGAATGGTCGTGGTCACTGCAAGGGTGATTTGTCCCCATGTGGAAACGTCCATAGTGCAAGGGGCGTCATGGCCACCCATGAGGAAATATCTAAGGCTCATTCTGAGCCCTTCGTATTCACTGCCACTGCCTCAACACAGTGTGGATCTGCATGTCCCAGCTCACAGAAGACTTCTCACCACACGAGGACACGGGATAGAGAGGATAGAAGTCATGATGTCAGGCTCCATGGGGCCTCAGTAAGGGAGATGCCTGAAATAATGGCATCACCTTCCCGGCCTCATAACGCTCACAACATGCATTCTTTCCACCCTTCCACGTGTCACGATGGAAGAGGAATTTTTGTGACAAGATCATGCCCTATCCCGTTTAGACCTAGGACCGTGACTACATCAGTCATGAGATCGGGTCGGAAACGGCGATACAACATTCACCCATGTTGGTGCTGTGGCAAAGTGGGACACTTTGCCATCGATTGTTGGCACAACCCCTCTGTGCCCACGGCAAGGGCTTATCCACATTCTAGGGACAGAGGTAGTCTTCCAGACAGGTTTTCTGAAGGAAGACAGTGGCGTGCTCATGCTAACAGGAACCTAGGACCCAATATGATTTGGGTTCCTAAGGTAAAGTAATTCTTTCTTGCAGGGTAGTCTAGGTTCCCGTGAATATGATGGGAACTAGACAGTAGGTGGCTCAAGACTAAATTGGAACAATCGTCTGAAATAACAGTTGTGATATCAATTTGAGCATACTCACATTGAGCTTCTGATGTGTTCTACCTGTGGGACTAAAACGATGACTCTCAAAATCCCAGGTAATTTTGATCAGTTCAAGGACTTGTGTCATGTTGCATCCTCATTCAAAATATATATACATATATATATTTCTATCCATGTGTATATTTATACTTATGCTTATACATGTATGTGTGCACCTCTAAGGATAGGTTAACTCGATGCATGCAAACCATTACACATCAATTAAGGGTTAACAAAGTTATGTCATCGTGAATCTCGACAACTCACACTTGACATCAAGAAGTCTTTGGAAAAGCCTCATTAAAATCCAAATAGATTGACTTTAAAATATACATGTATTTATCATGTGTATATTGACTTGACATCGGAAAATTTCAAAATCAACGTGAAAATTTCTAGTCAAGAGACCTCTCTATTTCGAATTAGACAAATAGTATCAGAAACCAAATTAACCAAATCTCCTGAATCCCGCCGACCCTTCGCATTCACCCCGAATCCCGACGAATTAGACAAATCCCGCCGAAAGAGTTCTTCCGCCGATTCGCCTTCTTCACGAATCCAGCCTCACGTCACAGCAGATTTCCCGAAAGTGTTCTTCCGCCGATTCGCCGAAACCCGCAGGAGCTCTCCCTCCGACTCGCCGAATCGCCATTCATCCTGCTCTAAGGACAACTGCTGGGTGTCCATCTTCTTCCCGTAATCTCTCGTCGAATCGCGAAGTGTCCCTGTGACCGCAAGGTTCTCGCAAGGTCCATCGTCAAATCTAGAAGGTTCTCGCAACGTTCTAGCAAGGCCGAACCCCACAAGAAACTCCTCCATCCACCGAAGGTCTTCCCGACGCTCCTCAACTCACTTCCATATAAGTCCTTAGGTAACCTCTTCCTCACCCGTTCTTGGACGCTCTCACTAGTGATGCTTTCTTCTTGAATGTTCATTAATGCTTAGAGTAGGGCTTCTATCTCTAGATCTACAATGGCTCCAAGGACAACTGCAGGGTTGGTCTCTGGCTGCGAGCTGGTTCGAACTGGGTTTTCTCACGCCTCGGACGAATTCCGCAACATCATCCTAATGCTGGAAGAGGCTGGGCTAACCTTCGTCTTGGAGCACCCTTGCAAAATCCTGGACAAAGAGGTGCTGGAGTTCTTCGCTACCGCAAGACTCTGAGATGGAGACTCCATAATCAAGAGCAAGGTGGCGGGGGCAAAAGTAAAGATGTCTGCCAGCAAGCTGACTCGCTACCTGCAGCTTTCTAGTTCGGAGCAGGATGACTATTTGGAGGACGAGGACAAAACCAGAACTCTCTTGTTCTGCGGTCTTCCACGAGGAACTCGATCAATAAAGAGAAAGGAGATGAATGAAGAAGGGAAGCTCCTATCTGACATTATTGGAAAAGTGCTCATCTGCAAGCCGGGCTCGCATGACCATATCTCAGGAGATATGTTCAAGATCCTCATAGCTGTTGTCTGCCGCAAGAGGTTCAACTGGGGGGAGTTGCTGTTCGAGAAGATCAAGGACACCCTGGGCACTCCTAGTTTCGGCCGCATCATAAGTCTATATCTAAACCAGCTAAACGGAGACAAGTTCAACATGAGCAAAGGTGTCCCTCTCCACTACTTGAAGAAGATGGATGCAAGTGTGTTTGATCGATGGGAGAGGCGAATCGGGCAGGCTGCCGTGGAAGAGCGACAGGAAGTATCTCCAGCAGTCACCCCCCGTGAAATTCCTGATACCCTGACTGCAGGAATCGAGGGGGAGACTCTACCCCCTCATACAGATGTAGTTTCTGAAATTGCCCAGGTGGCCAGGGATGCGGTGGCCGAAATTCATGAAGTAAGTGAACCTGAGCTGGAGGATGAGGAGGTCCTGAACAGAAACACTCAAGGAACCGAAGCTGAAGCACTGGAGACTGCTGACCGAGAATTGGAAGAGGCTGCTGATATAGATGAATTCTTGGATGAGGACGAAGAGGAAGATGAGAATGAGGGACATGAAGCATTTGAGACTCCGGATCCTGTTGAACCTCCATCTGACAAGTCTGCACCAGTGGAGGGGGAGTTAGATAAATCTACAGAGGCAGCCAGCATTCCTCCATTAGAGACTGTGATTGTATCCAGCTCTACAGATGCGTCTGCTGAAATGCAAGGCCCACAAGTGCCTCTGGCTATTCCGTTACGAGATGAGCTAGCCACTCACACTGTCAATATCATTCAGGGCATTGTGAATGAACTTAAAGTCTCATTTGATGAAGCCCAGAATAAACTGCTGAACAGGATTAAGACTTCGAAAAATCTGATGCTCAAGAATATGGTGGAAATCAACCATAAGCTGGACGTGATGGAGAAGAAATTTGAAGAGAAGTATACCGCGGTCGGCGAAGCTGTCACACTCTTAATGGCCGGCTTGAAAAAGAATACTGATACTCTGGCTGTCATAAAACAGAACGCACACGTTGTAGCCAACAACATTCAGAAGTTTGATGATAATATGGTCACTTTAAATGCCAATCAGCAGGCCCTGATCACTGAATTCTCCAAGACCACGAAGCATATTGATGACTCCCTGCACTCATATGCCAACTGCATAGCTGTCGAAGCCAAAAAGGGGGAGAAAGAGTATATAGCTAAGATGGCCGAGCTTCAAGAAAGCATGAGCACACACTTCGCCCAATCAAGCAAATATGTCTATGAGAGCTGCTGGTGGATGCTCCAACAGGCGCTAGGTACGTTAGGCGTCGTTCTGCCTGACAATCCTGCCGGTATTCATGTCCCTGAGACATCTAAGGCTGCTGAGGAAGTAAGTGTTGCTGAGGATGTAAGTGCAAGTGCTGCAGATATTCCCACAAATGACGCTGATGCTAGGGCTCTCTCCAAAGCTAAACTGAGGAGCATGTTTGACCAAGAGGCCTTAGCAAAAGCCAGGGGAAAGAGAAAAGTTCAAGAAGGGACCTCCAAGGAGACACAGGCTGCAAAGAGAACTCGAATGAATGAGGAGGATGTACGAAACGAAAGGTGGAGTCCAGTTTCAAGGAACATCATCTTAGACACCTTCTGGCTGCAAGAAAGAGGAGAGATCAATCGAAACGAAGTATATAGCCAGTATGAGTGGGAAACGCACAAAACGTTTGAAGCGAAACGCAACATCTTTTTCAGAAACAACAAGGATGCAGATAAAGTTGCTCCTCCTAGGTATTACCCGAAGCCCAAAGAATACATGGAGAGGCAAAGCAAGAAGTACTTGGCTCAAAATCCTAAGGGTGACTTAGCTAAGGAAAAATAGTCAAAAACTTATAGCTTGTCACTTTGTTTTAAGAACATTTAATGATTATTGTTGTCATAGAAACAATTCTGGATTATATGTGTATATATTTATATTGGTATATATATTTGAATTTATGAATGACTCAAGTCCTGATCTGATTGCATATATTCTCTTGTGCTGCATGTTTAATTTCTGAATGCTATGTTTATTATTTGATATGTGTTATTCATCTTAGCTAGTAGGGTTTTGACTTCGTCAAATAGGGGGAGATTGTTGGGTATTGTATCCACGATTACCTAGATTTGAGGAAGCCACCTGTCAAGCTAAGATGAATTCACAATATATTTGATGAAACATCTTAAGTTGTACTTGCAGCTCCTCCACGCTAAGTGCACACCAATGTCAGGGTGCAGTAGGTCAATATACACGGGTCTGCAAGACGTAATCCCTCGTTGAGCAGATCAGTGTGTTGGCCTACGTGTACTCTCTCTATTGGAGTGCACTTACTTTCAAGTACAGGGTCGTTCATATGCAAGGGAAGACAAGGAGCATGGATGGGTCAAGGAGCAGCTCCAGGGTGGAAGACGAAAATTCGTCCAAGGAAAATTCGACGAGAATCACCAAGTGATTCTCGCCGATTCGACGAGAATCACTAGTGATTCTCGCCGAATCGACGAGAATCATTAGTGATTCTCGCCGACTCCTTCTGGCTACCTCAAAACGGTACCAAGTAAGATTCGGCGAGAATCACTAGTGATTCTCGCCGAACCAGTGGCCAAGCAGCTCATGTATACAAAGTGAAATTCGTTGAGAATCAATAAGTGATTCGGCGAGAATCACTAACGATTCTCGACGAATCGTCGAGAATCACCAAAATCACTTGGTGATTCTCGCCGATTCGTCGAGAATCGCCTGCGATTCTCGCCGATTTTCACTTAGCGTTTTCTCAGGTTGCTGCTGGACCGGATTCTGCCTCTAGACTAGTTTGAACCGGACTTAGGGATTTCTAGTGTGGGTCCCACAAACGGTCATATTGGAGTTATTTGCAGTATATATATTCCAGTATTTTGAACAGTAAAATGACGGAGAAAAGAGAACGAAACCGAGCCGCGACGAAACCCTAATATCGCGATTCCTCTCCGCCGCCGCCGTCGCGCTCGGGCCAGTTGGTCGCCGTCAACATTCGAGATTCCTTCGTGATCTCCGGCGACAGAAGCTTAGCAAAGCTTGAGTCTCACGTGTCTATCCAGAGATCTCTTGTCTCTCCATTTGGTGACCGGGAAAAACTCCCCCGTCCGAATCGATCGAGACAACCGATCCTAGAGTGACCATTGGTAGACCTAGTTTGCTTCGCTACGAAGTTTGGATCTCCAAGTTCAGCAGCCGCTTATCATCGTAGCCGCCGATCCCGAAGCTAGCCGCCGCTCGTGTTGCCGCCGCCGGTTCCGGGGAGATCCTCTCCAAGAGAGACCAAGGTTGTAGACACTTCATCGACTTCAAGAACACGTCGTCGAACGAAGAGGAACACCGTAGTCTCCAAAAGAAGTTTGTATCACGTGTACATTCTATATTTAATTTTGTTGTAAAGGAACTTGTGTTCCGTGTTGTAAGGGTTGGGTACAACCCGTTTTGTGGGAGTGTTGACTCTCACGTGTGGAAGGGCTCCTTCCGTTAGTGTAGGGATTGGATTTCAATCCCGTTGGAGAAGTGACCGAGTCGTCCCTTGTTGGGGAGATAGGTCGAAGGGGGAAAGTGGATGTACCCAAGTCGGGGAACCACTATAATTTGCATGTGTATTCTGTGTGCTGTGCTTTCTATTTTTATTGTGCAGGTACGTTCGTAAATTCCGCAAAAGCGCTACTCGTCACCTATTCCCCCCCCCCCCCCCATAGGTGCACATAGCTGACACTAGGTGGACTTTCAGGAGGCATGCGGGAAAGTCGCGTAACAAGGATCCAGGCGAAATTTACCTAATGAGCTCGACAACTCAAAGGAGATGCGGGGAGGGACAAACCTCAGGTCTATTGAAGCCAGAAATGACCTCTGTGGAGTTCGGGGTCCCAAAAGAGGGGTGACCGCGCACCTACTACCCTCAAGCGAACGATCTAGGTACAAGATTAGGAACACAAGGGACAAACCCAAGGTCTCAGTGTGGAGGACCCACCGCATACCCGGAAGACTAACAAACTCTTGCCCTCCCAAGCCAAAGGCTGAGCTAAGACACCTTCGGAGGGCGCTCTTGGCCCACCGGAACATCTAAGGAGGATCTCAAGACCAACTCTCTCCTATCCAGATGAGTCTCCTTGGGTCTACACAAAATGCTCCTCACCCGCCCTACTGATGGCGCAAACTCGCAGAGCAATTCCACGACTCGCTGCCCAAACTAGGCTACGAACAGCGTAATTCCGCTATTCTAAAAAGCTGTCCACACACCATGAGGGGCTTCCCGGCAACTATACCTCGGGGCCCCCACAGGGCGAGCGGTTCACGAGAACACCGCCCGCCTAATACGAAGAAGAAAGCTACACATCCACAGAGCATCACAGATATTAAAAGAATATTACAGGAATATGAATTCCATACTTCGGCACGCAGGCCGGCAATATAAGAAAAAATAGGCCTTTGTGGGCCGGCACAAATTTGGGCTTAAGCCCGCTACTCCCCGCTTGGAACTGTAACACATGTACGCCAACGTCTCGTCAAGCGCCTGCCAGCTGAACAAACGGCGGCTAACATAAGCTGGCCAAACATATTGCACAGACCCCTTTTTCGGGGGATGTGGCGTGCATTCTCTACAAACGGATAATATACAACTTCCTCGGAGTCTTCTCCGGGAACCCCAGAACATCACCAATCCGGCTCACACGTTCGGATGGGCTTCACACAGCATGCCTAAACCCGTACTCACACTTCCGGGCGCTAACACAGTTAATTGCGGGGACGTACACGTCAACCCGTCGGAGAGCTCCCTTCCTCCACCCGTTGGTGGAGAGGGGCTTCCATGCAAATATGGAAACTGAGGGCTTCACCTGCCCAAGTAGAAATTTCGTTACCCTTGACGCGTGTTTGGCGGGGCCGCAACCGCGCTCATTGCCCGAGGCTCCACCTCTAGCGTTCGTAGTGGTTGTCCATGCTCGGATCCGACCACCGTGGGAGAGTTGAAAGCTCCGAATGATTTTTCCCCTCCATGGCCGACCGTGCTCCAAGTGGCCGGCCGCTGCTGTACGCGGCCGATCCCGGCTCCAAGTGGCCAGCCAATGTCGTATGAGGCCGATCCCGGCTCCAATTGGCCGACCGCTACTGTACGAGGCCGATCCCAGCTCCAAGTGGCCGGCCTCTACCCTAGGCGGAGACGGGAGGAAAGAAGGGAGGCGGCGTCGGGCTCTGCTGCAGGCCCGCGGGACAGAGAGAGAGAGAGAGATAGACGGGGTTGGGGCTGCTGTTGCTCCAGGTCAAAAGTGAGAGAGGGGGGCGGGTGTTGCTGCTCCGGCCGACTAGAGAGAGAGAGAGAGGAAGGGGGCGGGGTGTGCTGCTCCAGCCGACTAGAGAGAGAGAGAGGAAGGGGGCGGGATTCTTTTTCTCCAGCCAAACCCTAGCCTCCAAGCCCGCTTGATGCCTTTCTTCTTTTTTATTTTTTCTCCTGTCCCCCCCCCCCCCCCCCGACCTCCTTGCTTCTATTCTTCATCCACCCCTCTGCCCCCTTGTCCAATCCCCCTATAATATAATATAATATATATATATATATATATATATATATATATATATATATATATATATATATATATATATATATAATATATATAAATATATTATAACACTAAACTTATAGATTCATATATATTAAAAGACTATGCACATAAAACCTTCGCACGGACGCACGAGCACCCGCACGTCTTCGAACGGGGCGGCACCACATTGCCGCTCATAACATGTCCCGAGCGCACCACTTGGGGAGGATCCCGCTCGACGGGATACGGGGCTGTACACAATCCCCGCTCTTTTCGAGATTGGCACAAGCTCGGAAAGAAATGTCCAACCCCAAGTATCCGGCGAGTGGGAGCCGACCAAAAAAAATATTTTGAGGGAAACTGAAAACTGCACTTAGAACACTAATCTCTCCATACCCCTTCTGAAGAGTATCACTTTCACAATCCTATTAGATATTTCAACAAGAGTATCACTAGCCCGTGGTTTTCCGCCTATGCTCATCATCCACAACATACACATTAAATAATGAACTATAACACAACTAATAATCCACTCCCTTTATAGAGGGAAAAAGGCATGCTGGTGCCTAAAGATCAAAGAACTCTGAAATAAAAATAACTACAATACTAGAATCTACTGAAAAATCACTATTTGCCCACGCCTCTATGAGTGGCCCTTACTAGTATCGTTGAAACGTTCACTGTCTATTCCTCCAAGATTCAAAGTTGCCCTTACAGATTTAAAGAACTAGAAATAAAAATAGCCTTTTCCTGATATCAGTCGCATGAGACCTTCACACAAAATCAGGTTGTAAACATAATTGAGGTAAGAGTCGCCTATCCAACTTTCAAGCATGAAGACAGACTTGGGATGAGGGTGATCCCATGAAAATTTTGAACATACCATAAGGTTTTTGCTCTTGAAAAAATCAGTATTTCTTCAAATCTTGAAAATTGACAAGTTTTAAAAACAAATCTTTCTTCTTCTTAAGAACAAAATAAAACGAGTACTCTTGGTCAGGACACGACCGCGTGACTCTCAAAGCTAAGGAGATGGGGTCAATTCTTTTAAGAAGAAAAAGTTTGTCATTCTTGTGACACGTTCTTAGGTCCCCATTATTTTTACCACGATTACTTAATTGTTCAAAGTCACGATATGTATGAGGTACATGGTCAGTATAAAACAGACACTTGAGAGCAAATCTCTTTCAAAGGGAAATTAAGGGAATAGAAACAAATTATTCAAATCATTCTTTTTGCGTGCAGCGTATCATGGGAACCAAACCTATCCCTCCACAAACCAAACCTATCCCCCACAGGCGAGCCTTCGGACCTGCCAGCTAGATGAGAGCCTACGCAGCGGGTCTACCTGGGGCCGAGCCAAGCTCGGGGTGCCGATGACGTTCTCAAACCAACCAAACCTATCCCCCACAGGAGAGCCTACGGACCTGCCAGCTATATGAGAGCTTGTGCAGCGGGTCTACCTGGGGTCGAGCCGAGCTCGGGGTGCCGATGACGTTCTCAAACCAACCGAACTTATCCCCCACAGGCGAGCCTACGGACCTGCCAGCTAGATGAGAGTCTGCGCAGCGGGTCTACCTGGGTCCGAGCCGAGCTCAGGGTGCCGATGACGTTCTCAAACCAACCAAACCTATCCCCCACAGGCGAGCCTACGGACCTGCCAGCTAGATGAGAGCCTGCGCAGCGGGTCTACCTGGGGCCGAGCCGAGCTCGGGGTGCCGATGAAGTTCTCAAACCAACCAAACCTATCCCCCACATGCGAGCCTACGAACCTGCCAGCTAGATGAGAGCCTGCGCAGCGGGTCTACCTGGGGCTGAGCCGAGCTCGGGGTGCCAATGACGTTCTCAAACCAACCAAACCTATCCCCCACAGGCGAGCCTACGGACCTGCCAGCTAGATGAGAGCCTGCGCAGTAGGTTTACCTGGGGCCGAGCAGAGCTCGGGGTTCCGATGAAGTTTCCACAAACCTAACCTAACCTATCCTAACCTATCCTAACCTATCCCCCACAGGCGAGCCTACAGACCTGCCTGTTAGATGAGAGCCTGCGCAGCGGGTCTACCTGGGGCCGAGCCGAGCTCGGGGTGCCGATGAAGTTTCCACAAACCTAACCTAACCTATCCTAACCTATCCCCCACAGGCGAGCCTACGGACCTGCCAGCTAGATGAGAGCCTGCGCAGAGGGTCTACCTGGGGCCGAGCCGAGCTCGGGGTGCCGATGACGTTCTCAAACCAACCAAACCTATCCCCCACAGGTGAGCCTACGGACCTGCCAGCTAGATGAGATCCTGCGCAGCGGGTCTACCTGGGGCCGAGCCGAGCTCGGGGTGCCGATGACGTTTCCGCAAACCAAACCTAACCTATCCTAACCTATCCCACGCAGGCGAGCCTTCGGACCTGCCAGCTAGTAGGAGCCGCGCTCGGGGTAGTGCAGAACTAAGAACCAGGACCTCTCCCCCACAGGCGAGCCTACAGACCTGCCAGCTAGTAGGAGCCAGACAGCGGGTCTACCTGGGGCCGAGCCGTACTCGGGGTAGTGTAGAACCAAGAACCAGGACCTCTCCCCCACAGGAGAGCCTACGGACCTGCCAGCTAGTAGGAGCCAGGCAGCAGGTCTACCTGGGGCCGAGCCTCGCTCGGGGTAGTGCAGAACCAAGAAACAGGACCTCTCCCCCACAGGCGAGCCTACGGACCTGCCAGCTAGTACGAGCCAGGTAGCGGGTCTACCTGGGGCCGAGCCGCGCTCGGGGTACCTCTACCCGGTCAATCTCTACCCACTACGGGGCACATCTACCCGCTACATCCACCCTCCTGAGAACGAGGGTCGATCATATAATATTCTCCCTAAGGCACGTTTTGATCTCCAGGATCGAACATCCTAGCGACAAGAGGGGAATGGGAGGGGACTTCTTTCATCACATGACCCTGGTCGTCACTTGGTTTCTCTTTAATAACCATGATGTTCGACTGAGTTTTTATGTACTGGTCACTGTCCACGCTCACCGCACCATAGTGTTGAAGCCAGAAATGACCTCTGTGGAGTTCGGGGTCCCAAAAGAGGGGTGACCGCGCACCTACTACCCTCAAGCAAACGATCTAGGTACAAGATTAGGAACACAAGGGAAAGACCCAAGGTCTCAGCGTGGAGGACCCACCGCATACCCGGAAGACTAACAAACTCTTCCCCTCCCAAGCCAAAGGCTGAGCTAAGACACCTTCAGAGGGCGCTCTTGGCCTACCGGAACATCTAAGGAGGATCTCAAGACCAACTCTCTCCTATCCAGATGTGTCTTCTTGGGTCTACACAAAATATTCCTCAGCAGCCCTACTGATGGCGCAAACTTGCCGAGCAATTCCACGACGCGCTGCCCAAACTGGGCTACGAACAGCGTAATTCCGCTATTCTAAAAAGCTGCCCACATACCATGAGGGGCTTCCCGGTAACTATACCTCGGGGCCCCCACGGGGCGAGCGGTTCACGAGAACACCGCCCGCCTAATACGAAGAAGAAAGCTACACATCCACAGAGCATCACAGATATTAAAAGAATATTACAGGAATATGAATTCCATACTTCGGCACGCAGGCCGGCAATATAAGAAAAAATAGGCCTTCGTGGGCCGGCACAAATTTGGGCTTAAGCCCGCTACTCCCCGCTTGGAACTGTAACACATGTACGCCAATGTCTCGTCAAGCGCCTGCCAACTGAACAAATGCCGGCTAACATAAGCTGGCCAAACATATTGCACACACCCCTTTTTCGGGGGCTGTGGCGCGCATTCCCTGCAAATGGATAATATACAACTTCCTTGGAGTCTTCTCCGGGAACCCCAGAACATCACCAATCCGGCTCACACGTCCGGATGGGCTTCACACAGCATGCCTAAACCCGTACTCACACTTCCGGGCGCTAACACAGTTAATTGCGGGGACGTACACGTCAACCCGTCGGAGAGCTCCCTTCCTCCATCCGTTGGTGGAGAGGGGCTTCCATGCAAATATGGAAACTGAGGGCTTCACCTGCCCAAGTAGAAATTTCGTTACCCTTGACGCGTGTTTGGCGGGGCCACAACCGCGCTCATTGCCCGAGGCTCCACGTCTAGTGTCCGTAGTGGTTGTCCATGCTCGGATCCGACCACCGTGGGAGAGTTGAAAGCTCCGAATGATTTTTCCCCTCCATGGTCAAGCCTCTCCATGGCCTACCGTGCTCCAAGTGGCCGGCCGCTGCTGTACGAGGCCGATCCCAGCTCCAAGTGGCCGGCCAATGCCGTATGAGGCCGATCCCGGCTCCAAGTGGTCGACCGCTGCTGTACGAGGCCGATCCCGGCTCCAAGTGGCCGACCTCTACCCTAGGCGGCGATGGGAGGAAAGAAGGGATGCGGCGTCGGGCTCTGCTGCAGGCCGGCGGGACAGAGAGAGAGAGATAGACGGGGTTAGGGCTGCTGTTGCTCCAGGTCAAAAGTGAGAGAGGGGGGTGGGTGTTGCTGCTCCGGCCGACTAGAGAGAGAGAGAGAGGAAGGGAGAGGGGTGTGCTGCTCTAGTCGACTAGAGAGTGAGAGGAATGGGGCGGGGTGTCCTGCTCCAGCCGACTAGAGAGAGAGGAAGGGGGCGAGATTCCTTTTCTCCAGCCGAACCCTAGCCTCCAAGCCCGTTTGATGCCTTTCTTCTTTTTTTATTTTTGCTCCTGTCCCCCCCCCCCCGACCTCCTTGCTTCTATTCTTCATCCACCCCTCTGCCCCCTTGTCCAATCCCCCTCCCATCTAATACATATATATATATATATATATATATATATATATATATATATATATATATATATATATATATATATATATATATATATAATATATATAAATATATTATAACACTAAACTTATAAATTCATATATATTAAAAGACTATGCACATGAAACCTTCACACGGAAGCACGAGCACCCGCACGTCTTCGAACGGGGCAGCACCACATTGCCACTCATAACATGTCACGAGCGCGCCACTTAGGGAGGATCCCGCTCGACGGGATACGGGGTTGTACAAGGTCCTTCCCGTGACCTGGGTCGCGTGCTCCTGAAGAGAGAAGCTCGAATCCCGGGACGGGGATGGTCTCCACACCCGTCCCCGCGGTCACAACTGCTCGCTGAGGAGAGGGGGCGCGCACCGGCGAGTTCAGCCTCTACGCGCTCATCCCCAAGGTCCCAAAGGGAGGGGACGAGTCCCGGGGACGGTTCTTCGGAGTCATGAAACGCGAGTCCACAAGAGTGGTCTTGGCTCGCGGGGTGGTGTCTCGCGGCGTGACGCCCCCCATGCCATCGGGCGGGCTATCTAGGCCATCGCGGATTTCGACAATATTCTTGCCCTTTTCAGGGGCAGGCAGAGTGGAGGAGCCAGTCTCGTGCTCCAAGGTGGTCCTCAGGTCGTCATAAATGGGCTCGGCCGCTTGAGGAAATGGCTTCACCCTCTTGGAGCTGGGCTCGGCAGAGCCGCCCTGCGGGATAGAGGGCGGAACCGCAGTCAGGGCAGCTATGCGAGCAGCTGAGGCCGGGCGAGCTTGGTTAAGGCGCTCTTGGATCTCCCTGGGAATCGACATCTCGGCAGGGCTATATCAAAGGGAATGGCAAAAGTCAGGCAGGTATGCAGGTGTATATGTATTGCCACAGGTGGACCCCACCCGAAGATTCCCTCCAGTCCACCCCGCGCTCACCGAACACTTGGGGTTGGATGTTTCTTTCCGAGCTTTGCCAAGCTCAAAAAGAGCGGGGATTGTGTACAACCCCGTATCTGGCGAGCGGGGTGAAGCAGGAACTAGTCCGGCTGGCTCAGATTACCAAGTCCCCAGGCGAGCTCGACAGACAAACCCGAGCCCAAGCACGGCGTTCGTCGACCGCGAGCTCGGCATTCGCCGAGCCAAGCCAAGATTCGTCGAGCTGAGGTCGACTGACGGAGGCCAACTGACAGGCGAGCTCGCCGCCCCAACTCGCGCTCACGCAAAAGAGCTCGGCAACAGCAAGCGAGCAGGATCTGTCGAAGTGGCCAGGCTCCCCAGCTTGCCCCGATATATGAGGTACTTTTTACTATTTTGCCCCTGTTGGTCTGCCCATAGCCCTTCAAAACAGCGGAGTTTGGCTGTTGGCCGACCCAACTAAGGGTTTTTTGGTAACTTCAGGTCAGTTATGTTTAGTTATTGGCAGTTCAAATTCTGAAACCTATAAATAAGACTCAAGGGGTACCCCAGAAGGCAGGCTGCCTGTGCTCTCTTGCTCCAGTTTTCAAGTGTTTTTTGGGTTACCTTAGCTTGGCCTTTGGCTAAGGAGGGGAAGCGCTCTCAGATCTTCTATGTGTGTGGTGGGTCCTCCCCGCCGAGCCCTTGGGTCGGTTCTCCCTTGTTTCTTTTGTTGTTTTGCTTGTAGGAGTGAAGTAGGTACGCGTTCACCCCTTCCCCGAGGGTGAACTCCACAGGAGACCGATTTTCGGTTTCAACAGTTTTCATTTGAATAACCCAATGTTCATAGAGTTCTCCATTGAATACTTGTATGTGGGTAGCAGACTGGCTTCCTAACTTGGTGCCTGGCAATTGGCTGATGTCCGGCCACGTCATTGTGGACTAGGCGTACTGCATTGTGCTAGCTCCGAGCTGGGGTGGTGATTTTATCCACTAGGGCAGTGACCACAATCCTCACCCCGCCTATAAATAGGACCCCCCATCACATCAACAGTAACTGAATGAACAATAAGTTGAGCGCGGATTAATTACTGCAGCCTCGATTTTATAGTCCGCGAGGATTGAGAGGGTTTAACTGGTTGTTGTTTGCAGGTTGTTCGGCTAGCACTGTGAAGTCAGGAGTCCGGTTCTGATTGCGGTCAGGAAGTAGTGGAGCTTGCGGTTTACAATCAACGGTTCACAGCAGGTCGTATTTTGCAGCCAGCCAGTCTTCTCTCCTTCAGGAATTCAAGTTCAAGTTCAATAACTTGTCTGTCGGTCTCGACGATCTAGGCGGTCTATTCTTTCAGTTCAGCAGTGGCTTGAAGAGCGGTCGTTCAACAGAATTACGAGTTGTACGCGGACTTTGCGGACTCCGTAATTCAGTGGTGAAGCAGCGGCTTGGCGGTCTCAGCGGGCTCGGTGGACTCGGCGGTCACTGGGGCAATCCGCCCGGCTTTCTTTTATTATTTACTTGTATGCTTCTCTATTGTACTTGATGAAATCATGTCTCGCCCTGTATACCTAGCCTTGTAAAGAATATAGTTGATAATACAAGATTTGTGGTTGCTCTCTGTTGTCTTTGATTTACTTAGCACAGTTTATGGTTGGAGTGTTCTTGCGCCTGGTTCCCGCTTTCCGCTTGATCAAGTTGTCAACTTGATAGCTTTGTAAGTTTTTTGCTTGGTACCAGAACCACCATCTGATCAGCTTGTGAAATTTCAACAATAAATGGGTTTGGCCCCATCAATTGCCCCCCGAAATCCTCATTTTAGAAACTGTTTGAGAAGAGTGAGGGTTTATCCTTCTTCTACGATGGATTCTTCCGGTGGTGACAATGGTTATGGAGAACCAGTTGGTGCCAAAGAAGGCTGACGAGGGAAATTCACGGTCCAAGGTAAACCATTAAAATGCAGAAAATAGGTGATGTGAATGGATGAGGGAGGTCGGCAGGCGAAGCCAACGAGAAAATCACCCCGACGCAGGGATGGGATCTCCGGCCAAGGTGCGCCTAGACGTTCGCTCCCTGGGGGCGATCACGTCATTAAGTTGTTGGGTTTTACTAGATGGCACAACACTTGTGTGTGCAGCGTAAATAAAGAACAAGAAAACCCAAAATAAGTTCGGATTTAGCAATGGACATGTATCAAGAATAAAGTGCAGTAAACAATATTTCCCTCTACGCGATGGAGTCTATACATAACCTAGATGCTCCAGAAGATATGTCGATCACTTAGCGGCTAGAGTCCTTAGTGTAGAATAGTGTCCGCACCTCTATAGGAAATCCACACGAACATGAGAACCCGTAGACTCTTATTGAACAAGATCTAGGTTGGTAGAGGGAACTCTCTATCTTCACAGACTGCTAGGTCTGTTACAGAAGAGGTGGCGGCAAAAATCGTCGGAATCGGGCTTAGCGACGACAACGGGATCGGCAAAGGCATAACAGTTTCTGTCGGCCTTTTAGGTCTCAGGTTTTCACAGAGTGCGACTCATGTGATTAGACATAATCAACCCGTCAAATCCCGTTTTGAGAAACCCTAAAATCTTCTATTTGTACCCAAAGGAATAAACAAAACAGCCCATCGCTATTCGCAGACCCAAGACTTGGAATACAGAATTTCGACGAGACAACCCTTATCTCGACAAATCGTCGAGTATCCATAACATATTCGACGAATCGTCAAGTATACATAACATACTTGACGAATCGTCAAGTATCCATTAGATACACGACGAACTCAGTGCCAGCCTTATCGAATCAACTTTTGACTCGACGAAGGCATCAAGTGAACTCGACGCTCTCAACGCTCTCAGCGCCAAACCCGTCGAATCAACATTTGAGTCGACGAAGGCATCGAGTGAACTCAACGCACTCAACGCACTCAACGCCTAAGTGCCAGATTCGTCGAATCAACCTTTGGCTCGACGAAGGCATTCAGTGATCTCAACACACTCAACGCCTGAGAATCAGACTCATCGAATCAACACCTTGACTCAATGAATTGTTGAGTGAACTCAACGCACTCAACGCTTAAGTTCCATGCTCGTCGAATCAATACTTTGACTCGCCGAATCGTTGAGTATAGCCCTTCTTCTTCAATGTTGAAGACTTGGGATCCAGAGCAAACTTAGGTCTTACCTTCATCTTCTTAAATCTCTTGCCCTTGCCCTTGCCTTTATGCACCATCAGTATGGGGCTAGCAGGCTTGACCTTCTTCATATTGATTTCGGTAGTTCTCAACATGCCTATGAGCTCGGGCAGTGTCTTGTCTATTTCATTCATGTTATAATTCAAGACAAACTGCCCATAACTGTCTGGCAACGATTGCAGGATCAGGTCTGTGGCCAACTCTTGGCCCAGAGGAAAGCCTAGTCTCTCAAGGTTCATGATATACCCAATCATCTTGAGTACGTGAGTCCCTACTAGGTCTCGATCTCTCATCTAACACTGAAACAAAGCCTAATGACATCAAACCTCTCTTGACGAGCTTACCCTTGAAATATTTTCTTGAGATGCTCGTCAATTTTCTTGCAACTCATGTTCTTATGTTGCTTTTAGAGCTCAGAGTTCATGGTTGCCAGCATGTGGCATTCGACATCTAAGGAGTCATTAAGATACTTCTTATAAGCATCCTTATCAGAACGAAACGCATTCCCGGCAGGCTCTTCAGGGGATTCCTCTTCCAAAACATAGAGCTTGCGCTATTGCATGAGAACAATTCTCAAGCTCATGTACCAGTCTAAGTAGCTCGTCCCACTTAGTTTCTCCTTCTCAAGGATGGCTCTGAGGGACATGTTGGAATGAAATCGACTTGCCATGGAAATTCTACAAGAATTTAGCAAAGTAAAATCAGTACTACATTTCAAAATATTTTTTTTCTTCTTTTTATAAGGAATTTAATCAAAATAACTCCCACTATTTTTATTAAACTGATAACCCTCGATATCAATTCGAATATTTTAAGCGAGTAACTCTTTTAGTGGACAAGTTCCATATTTCACCAACACTATGAGTCAGTTTTGGTTTTTCTCTCACAATGTTGCTATTTAGGTAGGCAACTCTTACCGATTGCATCACAATGCAACTCCCATATGACTGGTGAATAACTCTTTATTCACACCCAGCATATGGTGCATGCCAACCCCATGCCTTTGGGCACTCAACCTTTGAGGTCACCCAGTAGAGATAGACCTGATGTCGACAGTGGGATATCACAATTATCCGCTCGCACCTTTACCAAGATAGATTAATGCACATTGCTTTGGCAAGCCCACACTTCATCGATCGAGGCAGGAAGACTGTCATCCATCGGAAGGCATCCGAATACTTAATATTGCTTCAGGGATTTTCAGACGATTGTTTAACTCTTTAATAATGGTTAACAATTAACCAATGTGCACATCCATAAAATAAAACAAAAACATTAATAATCCAAGTGCATTCCAGATGTGCACACGAAAGATCCTCAACACGTGATGAACTAGGCTAAATCTGAACGTTTAGAACCTTTCTAAATATTCAGATTTACATGCATTGGACATGAGCAACACTAACTCCACTTAGACAGCAGAAAAGCTCGTCTCTCTATGTGAGATCCAAAATCTAACACATATTTGGTTTCACAAACCAACAAGAGGGACAGTTACTGTTAAGGAGTAACACGGATATCAACTATGATATCACAGCAAAATCACATGTATTCTTGGTGGGATCCCAAGAATAGATTTGGGCATTTAGAACATTTCTAAATTTCCAGATCTACACGCCATAGATTTTTCACTTCTACTACCATGATCATTGCTGAAACCTCCATCTGATACCACTGTTGGGTTTTACTAGATGGTGCAACACTTGTGCATGCATCGGAAATAAAGAACAAGAAAACCCAAAAGAAGTTTGGATCGAGCAATGGACATGTATCAAGAAGAAAGTGTAGTAAATAAAATTTACCTCTATGGGATTGAGTCTATACTCAACCTAGATGCTCCAGAAGATCTGTCGATCACTTAGCGACAAGATTCCTTAGTGCAGAATAGTGCCTGCACATCTACAGGAAATCCACACGAACGGGAGAACCCTTAGACTCTTGTCGAACAAGATCTAGGTCGGGAGAGGGAAATCTGCGTCTTCACAGACTGCTAGGTCTGTTATAGAAGAGGCGGCGACGACACTCACAGGAATCGGGCTTAGCGACGGCGATGAGATCAGCAAAAGGTGGAACATGTTCTGTCGGCCTTTTAGGTCTCGGGTTTTCGCACAGTGCGGCTTGTGTGCTTAGACAGAATCAACCATTCAAATCCCGTTTTTAGAAACCCTAAAATCTTCTATTTATACCCAGAGGAATAAACAAAACAGCACATCGCTATTCGCGTGCCCAAGACTTGGAATACAGAATTTCGACCAGACAACCCTTGTCTCGATGAATCGTCGAGTATCCATACCATATTCGACGAATCGTCGAGTATACATAACTTACTCGACGAATTGTTGAGTATCCATAAGATACACGACGAACTCAGCGCCAGCCTTGTCGAATCAACTCTTGACTCGACAAAGGCATCGAGTGAACTTGACGCTCTCAACGCTCTCAGCGTTAAACCCGTTGAATCAACATTTGACTCGACGAATGCGTCAAGTAAACTCAACGCACTCAACGCCTAAGTGCTAGATTCGTCGAATAAACCTTTGACTCGACGAAGACATTGAGTGAACTCAACGCACTCAACGCCTGAGAACCAGACTCGTCGAATCAACACATTGACTCAACGAATCAATACCTTGACTCAACGAATCATTGAGTGAACTCAAGGCACTCAATGCTTAAGTGTCATACTCGTTGAATCAACAATTTTACTCGACGAATCGCTAAGTAAACTCAACACATTCAATGCCATCATTCGACGAGTCAACACTTGAATCGACGAAAGTGTTGAGTGGCCTCAACGCACTAGACGCTTTAATTTCCAAGTCTGGCTGAGCTAAGTCATTTCCACTTATCATATAAGTAAAACTATACTAATCCAATCTCCTAATTTCTCCAAACATTCTTATGTGTGACCCTGATAGGCTCATACTGCGTTGGTAGTGAGGCTACATACTTGATCACTTCCAGATCATAATGGTAACATCAACATAAGTGCGCGGGCGCTCATCCTAAGTGCGTGTGGGCACCCACCATAAGTGTTGAAAGTTATTTAACTTAAAGTTAGCTAATCACCTAGAGGGGGGGTAAATAGGTCTTTGAGCTTTTATTAAATCTTTTGCTGAATTTAAGTTGTTCTAGATAGAGCTTGTCCTTAAATCCTGCAATAACAAAGAAAAACAAGCACACAACAAATACAGAGATTTATAGTGGTTCCCCAATTGGGTACATCCACTTTTCCTCCCACCTGTCTAACTTATTTGTTGGACTCGGCACAAACTTCTCCGCTATGCTCCTCAGAGATTACCCCTCAGGCCCTCAAACTTACACATAGATTCTTCACAGAATCCAACTCAGAACCATAAGGGTTCCTACCTCAAAGCTCTGCAGAACTCCTACAGCTTAGTGTTCCACTGATCACCTACCTCAACCTTATTTCTAAGGCCTACACTCAGGCTCTTCTAGGGGTGTGCACGGTGCGGTTTTGGCCCAAACCGCAACTGCACCGTAAGGGCTCGGTTTTTGCCTGAGCAAAACCACACCGCACCGAAATTATGCGGTGTGGTTTCGGTTCGATGCGGTTTTTTGCGGTGCGGTTGCGGTTTTAGTGCGGGTTTTTAACATGTATTTTATATAGATTACAGGTAAGCATCAGAACTATGAATGTTGCTTGATAATTTATGAGTTCTTTTATGTTTTGTTGTTTTTCTCTCTTTATTGTATTAAATTACATGATTTTCTTACAACAGATGATTTCATTTTCATAAATCTTGATGCAGTTATTTATCTTTCTTTTTGGAGATGTCATACCAACTTATGAACAATATAATATTTTGTCAATATCATGTTTTATATACAAATATTTTCACACTAAATTTTGTTGCAGGAGATTCATTCATTCTTATATATCAACACTTCTTATGCAATATTTTGTTTTAATTTGAATTATTAAAATTAAGAGACTGTTCTAATTGACATCCAAGTTGTTTGTGTGTGGAAGAGATACAACAACACTCAAACCTTTATCCCACTATAGTGTGGTCGACTATATGGATCATTTGTCGTCATTGTGTCATATCTTGACATATTCTCACTAATACATACATCATGTTTTCCTTATAGTTTTAAGCCTTTATTCCACTGTAGTGTGTGTGGAAGAGATGATTCAGCAAAATATCTCACATAATTATAATAACTCTAACGGTAATATATCGTATAAATATATCAAATATTACTTAATATGCTTAAATGTGACGCACATAATTAAAAAAATTAAATACACAATATTCGGTGCGGTGCGGTTTTTGTAGTTTTCAAAAATACAAAAACCGCACCGCACCGAACCACACTCGGTTTGTAAAAGTTTAAAACTGCACCGCACCTAAACTATGCGGTGCGGTTTAAAAAACGGTGCGTTTTTTTGCGGTGCGGGCGGTTTTTGCGGTTTGCGGTTTTTCCTGCTCACCCCTAGGCTCTTCAGCCCTACAACTTAAGGCACACAGCCCTACTCTCAGAGTGTTGCAGCACTCCTACAACTTAGTACCCATACAGGTACCTACAGCTCAGCCTCCTCTAAGACCTATAACTCAGTGACACACTTGTCACCTACAGCTCAGTGACTCTTCAGTCACCTACCTCGGGCACAAGGCCCTACACTCAGGCCGGGAGGACAGCCCTAACTCAGATCCACACTTGGATCCTACCTAAGAGAGCAACACTCTCCTACCTCAAACACTTAAGCATTACAGCTCAGATCCTCACTTGGATCCTACCTCAGTGACAAATTTGTCACCTACCTCAGGCACAAAGTGCCGTACACTCAGATTCAGGAAAGCTGAATCCTACAAAAAAATAAAATAATAAGTTGAAGAAAATAACACAACTGACTCAGAGAAATATCTCTGAGTCAACTTTGCTAGACTGAGAAGATTTCAGTCCAGCCCACTTGATGTAGAAGGAATCAGTCTCCTGCTACAGCTATCACTTTTCTGCTGCACAGATGAGCAGCTACCAGCTTGCTGAAGAGATGAATCAGCGACATAGTTTTGTTGAGAACTAACTTGTAACGCCCCCGATTTTTCGAAGATTTTATTTGAATGGTTATCGTCATATTTATGACGTCGTGGCGTTACTTTTAACGTCGAGTTGACGACGCATTGCCGTTAAGGTATTTTCGCGTCCGTGCGGTTGAGTCGGCCGAATTGTTATTATAATGGGAAAATTTTGCATTTGGAATTTAAGTTAAGTAATTTTAGACTTGCTCGTCAAGTTTCGTCGCGATTCGAGCGATATTTGGGCCTCGACGGTTTTCCGAAGTTTTGTGGAATTTATGTTCGTCGTAAATTTAAAAAATTTATATATCGAGAATGGCTCGTCAGATTTTGGTTTTGACTTTGCTGTTATGTTCGTAGCGTCAGTGTACGTCTACGGTGCGAATTTCGTTTGATTCGGCGCGCGTTCGGGCCTCCATTTTGAACTCGTGTTTTCTTATTCAAAAAAATATAAATACGATTATTTTAATATTATAGTACTATTTAAAAATATCTTTTACTATTCATTCGTATAGTTTGATCAAAAGGATATATTTGCAAAAAAATTATTTTCCTGCAAAGCTTTACTCGAGTGACCTTTTTATATATACTCGAGTGACTTTTTATATACTCGAGTGACCATTTTCTGCCACTCAAGTAAATTATTTCTGCTACTCGAGTAAATTATTTCTGATACTCAATTAATCATTTCTGCTACTCGAGTAATCTTTTCTGCTACTCTAGTAAATTATTTCTACTACTCGAGTAATCCTTTCTGCTATTCGAGTAATCCTTTCTGCTACTCGAGTAATCCTTTCTGCTACTCGAGTAATCCTATTCTGCTACACGAGTAATTTATTTTTGCTACTCGAGTAATCCTTTCTGCTACTCGAGTAATCTTTTCTGCTACTCAAGTAATCCTATTCTGCTACTCGAGTAATTTATTCTGCTACTCGAGTGACCTATTTTGCTACTCGAGTGATTTTTTTCTTACCTCTCAAGTACTTATAGAGTTGTTCTCGAGTAGTTCGTTCCTCTCTACGTTCGGGCACCGTTTTTAGTGTCAAAACGGTGTCTTATCAAAAAATGGTTAACATGAAATTTGTTCGTTTCGACGAGATCTACAACTTTTTCATGTTGATCACTTTACGATTTGAAGCAATCTTGAGCCACTATTTTTATTTTTGCTGCTGCTACTTGAGTGATTTTTGATGCTACTCGAGTGGGTTTTGTTGCTACTCGAGTAGCCTGTTTCTTCCTATTTAGACAAGTATATATATATATACACACGTATACTTAGAATTAGAACCGGCTCACTCCTTCCTTTAGGACTGTTCTCTTTCTTTCATCGAGCCGGACCAGAACTGAAGAAATTAAAAGAAAGCACGGCGATGGCAGAGCGTGAGATTTCGTGAACCTTCTAGTCGCCGCCGACGGAGCTCCGGTGCTCGAAATCTTCGTCTGAGCATAGATTCGGAAAGCTCTCGGCGAGATCTACGCAATTGTGGTAAACTTTTCCCATTTCGTGAACTTTTGTTTCGTTAGGGTTTTTGGCACTAACTTCTATTTCGTCCACTCTTGTTCAGATTTTGACTTCTCTCGTCTCCCTTAGTCTCGATCTGCGACGAGGTGTGATTTGGAGACTTTCTCTGGTAACACCAAGGCAAGTGGCTCCTTTCATCCTTTTTTTTCTTTTCTCCTTAAGTTCTCATGGTAAGACTTTCGTCATATATTATTGTCTCTGTTTCTTTAGAGTATAAGATGTTAAATCTTTTAGGTTTACGCTTAGGGTAAATTTTTTCGACGCCGCTGAGTGTAGGACGTGTTGCGCTTAGTTTTAGGTCGATTGTAGATTTGGTCTTCGAGTTAGTGTTGAAATCCTTAGTTGTTGTGCTGATTTTGGATGATGATGTTGGGGATGTGAGGGTTGGTGTGGATAATAGCCCACCCAATCGGGAGCCCCTTCTTTTTGTGGATCATCACAGTGAGGGTATGTTTTAGTTCTCCTATTCTGGATTGTTGGGTCTGCTTAGCCCGGTTTGGCCATGTTATTGACCACAGTGCCGCTTGTGAGACATTTGAGGATCCGGAGTTGGGCTTTAGGGTGCTTGAGGTCGTTGCCCTCTCCGTCCTGCAATGTAGTCATATGACGTGTTGATGATCCACCCTCTTCCGAGCCGTCGTGCTCAGTTGGTTCCTAGTGGATTATGCTACAGTTTGCTAAATCTTGTTGTTTATACTCAGACTCGTTCATTTTTGCACTCGGTGCATTTTAATTCAAATGTATTTTATTGGCTAACTTTTCTCTACACTATCAAATTTGGCTAATGGTTGCTGTGGTTTTTTTTTCAGTTTTCTGTTTCCCTTGGGTTGGGTTTGGCACACCCTCCTTTGTTAAATTCTTTTCATACTTGTTTACTTGTACTCTTGCCACTTGTACTTTTGTTTGCTGAGGTGTTCTTCTTTTGAATGCCTCAGGTGCAGGGTTGTAGCCGGTGGTACGGCTGAGTAGTGTTGTTGTTGTATGTGCCTCGTGCTTGCGAGGTAGCTTTTGGTACTCTTGTTGTTTGGTTCAGACTTAAGAACTTTTAGTGGGTTTGTGTCAAGTGTTTGACGCCCACTGATTGTTTATTGTTGTTCTCGGATATTTTGCTAATTGCTAGTGTCTACTCTTATGGTAGTAGTTCTTGCTTTCTGGGAAGGATTTATGCTAGGATGCCTATAGATATTTTCAAATATAAAACAAACTAATATTATTTCATGCATAGCATGATTTAAAACTCTAAGTCACTATGTTTAATAATGTACCAACTACTTTGATATTATTATTATAAATTTAGAGTACTGCATGCCATGAGTTTTCCTTTTTGGGATGTTAGACTCGTGTAAGATGTCCAATTTGATTACTATTGTATTTTTTTCTGCTGCGTTCAACTACTTTTTCCTTGGTGGACTGTTGAGCCACAAAGCCGAGGGATACGACTGATTGTCTAACACAAACTAAACTTCTTCAACTGATCATTTAAATCTTATGTTTGTGTTGATTTTGAGTGTTGCCTGAGCGTCTACAGTTATCCCCTGCTGGCGTGGCATCAAGACGCGCATTTCCCCTTACCCATTTGAGAGATGTTACCAAAGACTGGGAGCTCGGAAGCAAGAGTAGGTGCACGCGATTTAGGGCGCTCCCAAAGAGATATCAGTTTGTTCCAGTTTCAACAAGACGGGGCATGATGCAGCCCATTACTGGAAGGACAAGACCTGATATCTATGTGGGCGGAAGGGGCATGTCAAGACCCATTGCCCGCAAGCTCAGCCCCCGTTGCAGCTAGTGCCACTTCAGGCCTTGCCGCCACCGCAGCTCATGGACAAAGGGAAGGGTAAGTTGAACGTGGTGTCCGCGGATGAAGCTCAGACGTTGACCCAAGTTATTTCAGGTTAGATTCTAACCTAGTTTTTTTTCTAGGTGTGATCTAAATGTTAACGTTCTTTTCTCTTAGTCGCATATTTAATCTTATAGGAAAGTTTAAGGTAAGTAACCGTTGGGCGCGTGTCTTTTTTGATTCCGGTGCTACCCACTCGTTCGTTGCTAAATCTTTTGTAGAGCATCACTGTTTAACCCTCAATCTTGTTGGCGACCTGTTTTGTGTCAAGTTCCCCTCAGGTGATTTCGTGGTGTCACATCAGGGAATTCAGTGTTGTCCAGTCCAGTTGGGAGATTTTCTCACGGTTGCTGATCTAAAGGTTATACACTTGGAAGATTTTGATGTAATCCTGGGCATGGATTGGCTATCGAAGTACGATGCAGTAATCCAGTGCAAGGTCAGGCGCTTGGACTTCAAGATGGTGACGGTCAACGCAGGAGCGTTTATGGTTATTCGTGCCAAGATTCTCCGATCATTTCCGCGGTAAGTGCTCGAAAGATTTTGAATTCAGGATGTTTTGCATGTTTGGTTTCAGTGTTGGCGAGCATTGTTAGTTTGCCGCTTGTGGAGGAGATTGTTGTAGTGCGTGAGTTTCCTGATGTGTTTCCTGATAATCTTCCTGATCTTCCGCCTGAGAGAGATGTTGAGTTTGTCATAGATTTAGAACCGGGTACCCGTCCTATCGCTAAGGCTCCGTTCCGTATGGCTCCGCGTGAGTTGGGAGAGTTGCGTACCTAGTTAGACGAGCTGTTGCAGAATGATTTCATTAGGCCAAGTTCGTCTCCGTGTGGTGCTCCCGTTCGGTTTGTAAAGAAGAAAAATGGATCAATGAGGCTGTGTATTAATTACAGAGAATTAAATAAGGTAACCATCAAAAACAGATATCCCTTGCCGAGAATCGATGATTTGTTCGATCAGTTGCATGGTAGCTCTGTATTTTACAAGATTGACCTACGTTCAGGTTATCATCAGTTAAGGATTCGTGAGGCAGACATTCCACGAACTGCTTTTCATTCGCGGCATGGACATTTCAAGTTTTTGTTAATGTCATTTGGAGTGACTAATGCACCCGCCGCATTCATGGATTTGATGAACAGAGTGTTCAAAGACTTCATGGATCACTTCGTTATAGTGTTTATAGATGACGTCTTAGTCTACTCCCGCAATGTTGAAGAGCATGTGCAGTACTTGCGTCTGGTCTTGTCAACTTTGAGAGAGCATAAGTTGTATGCTAAGTTGAGCAAGTGAGAGTTTTGGTTACCTCAAGTTTCCTTTTTGGGTCATGTGGTGAATAAGGATGGGATAACAGTTGATCCAGAAAAGATAGCTGCAGTGATGGATTGGAGTAGACCTACCACTCCCAAGGAAATAAGAAGTTTTCTAGGGCTGGCAGGCTACTATAGAAGGTTCATAGAGGGATTCTCTACACTGTCTGCGCCATTGACAAAATTGACACAGAAGTATGCAACCTTTTATTGGAGTGATAAGTGTGAAGAGGCATTCCAGGAGCTGAAGAGGAGGTTATGCACTACACCATTCTTGACCCTGCCTACTGAAGGATTGGAGTATGTTGTGTGTGTGGACGCTTCACATGTTGGGCTCGGATGCGTGTTGATGTAGGATGGCAAGGTTATTGTGTATGGGTCTAGGCAGCTGAAGGTTCATGAACAGAATTACCCTACGCATGACCTGAAATTTGCAGCAGTGATCTATGCTCTCAAGTTGTGGAGACATCTGTTATATGGCGCTATATGCAAGAATTATACAGATCATAAAAGTTTGAAATACGTATTCACACAGAAGGAATTGAATTTGCGCCGGCGTAGATGGCTGGAGTATGTGGCAGACTATGATGTCGAGATCCAGTACCACCCAGGCAAAGCTAACGTGGTAGCCGACGCCCTGAGCAGGAAGACAGCTAAAGTTTTTAACCTTTTGGTGGATTCACTAGTGGAAGAATTCCTTTTGATGGGTATTTCAGCGGGAAGTGGCAGCTCGACTAGTGAATTAGAAGTGTTAGAGCCTTCATGGATTACACTTACTAGATTGCATCAGAAGGAGGATCAAGATCTGTTGCATCTTTATAGTAGAGCTGCGAAGGGTGAGTTGCCAGAGTTTTCTATTGATGATATGGGAACCCTGAGATACCGTGGTAGGCTTTGCATTCCCGCTGTTAAGGATATTAGGTATCAGTTGTGCAAGGAGGCACATGGTTCTAATGTGGCCTACCACCCCGGTTCGACCAAGATGTACCAGGATCTGAAACAGATTGCTTGGTAGATGGGTATGAAGGGTGATATGGGAAGGTTTGTATCTGAATGTTTCACCTGTAAGCGAGTTAAGGCCGATCATGGAAGGCCTGGAGGCAAGCTAACACCTTTGGAGATCCCGAGTTGGAAATGGGAGAGTATCTCGATGGACTTTACTACTGGATTGTCGAGCTCTCCCAGAAGGCATGACTCAGTTTGTGTGATTGTGGATAGACTGACGAAGAGTGATTTCTTCGTGTCGTTCAAGATTGACTACTCCATGAAGAAAATAGCTGAATTGTATTTGGACGAGGTCATCAGGTTGCATGGAGTACCTATCAGTATTGTATCTGATCGAGACTCCAGGTTCACGTCTCGTTTCTGGAAAAACTTGCAAGAGGGGTTGGGTACCGACTTGAGGTATTCCACTGTCTACCATCCGCAGACGAATGGAGAAATAGAAAGAGTAAATCAGATCGTGGACGACATGGTTAGATGTTACATTTTGGACCACGGTGGAGCGTGGGATGAGTATCTGAGGCTAATGGAGTTTGCCTACAATATTAGCTACCAGGAGAGTTTGCAAATGGCTCCATTTGAAGCTTTATATGGGAGACGTTGCAGGACTCCTTTTCTTTGGGCTGAGATTAGTGAGAGACCGTTGCTAGGTCCAGAAGCCCTTGAAGAGATGGAAATTTCAGTTAGGCTTATCCAAGAGAAGCTTCAGGTAGCCCAGGAGCGCTATGAAAAGTATGACAGTCGGCGCAGGACCAATTTGGAGTTTGTCGTCGAGTATATGGTTTTCCTAAAAGTTTCCCCGATGTCTGGTGTGAAGAGATTTGGTAAGAACCATAAGTTGGACCCGAGATATATGGGACCCTTCCGAATTGTTGAGCGGATTGGTGTTTCAGCTTATAGGATGGACCTACCGGCGAATTTTCCCGGAGTGCACGATGTTTTCTATGCGAGTCAGCTGCGGAAGTGTGTGTTGTGCGACAGGCAGATTCTCGATGTTGTGCCCCAGTTGAAGCCAAACCTTTCTTTTGTGGAGGTGTTTGTTCGTATTTTGGAGTCTTAGGATCGAGTGCTGCGGAGAAAGACAATCCTCATGGTCAAGGTTCTTTGGAGAAATCAAGACGTCGAGAGCGTGATGTGGGAATTGGAATCGGCGATGAGGGAATCTGATCCGCACATCTTCTCTTAATTTCAGATATGTCTTTATGTTTTTAGTCATGTTTGATTTTATCTTTTTGGTTTGATTTTGGAGTTGTGTTAAGTTTCGGGACAAAACTTCTTTTTATGGGGAGTGACTGTAACGCTCACGATTTTTCAAAGATTTTATTTGAATGAGTATCGTCATATTTATGACGTCGTGGCGTTACTTTTAACGTCGAGTTGACGGCGCATTGTCGTTAAGGCATTTTCGCGTCTGTGCGGTCGAGTTGGCTAAATTCTTGTTGTAATGGGAAACTTTTGCATTTGAAATTTAGTTAAGTAATTTTGGACTTGCTCGTCAAGTTTCATCTCGATTCGAGCGATATTTTGGTCTCGGCGATTTTCTGAAGTTTTGTTTAATTTATGTCCGTCGTAAATTTTAAAAATTTATATCCCGAGAATGGCTCGTCGGATTTTTGTTTTGACTTTGTCGTTATGTTCGTAGCGTCAGTGTTCGCCTACGGTACGAATTTCGTTTGATTCGGCGCGCGTTCGGGCCTCCGTTTTGAACTCGTGTTTTCTTATTCAAAAATATATAAATACGATTATTTTAATATTATAGTACTATTCAAAAATGTCTTTTACTATTCATTCATATAGTTTGATCAAAATGATATATTTGCAAAAAAATTGTTTTCCTGCAAAGCTTTACTCGAGTGACCTTTTTATATATACTCGAGTGACTTTTTATATACTCGAATGACCGTTTTCTGCTACTCGAGTAAATTATTTCTGCTACTCGAGTAATCCTTTCTGCTACTCGAGTAATCATTTCTGCTACTCGAGTAAATTATTTCTGCTACTCGAGTAATCCTTTCTGCTACTCGAGTAATCCTTTCTGCTACTCGAGTAATCCTTTCTGCTACTCGAGTAATCTATTCTGCTACTCGAGTAATTTATTTCTGCTACTCGAGTAATCCTTTTTGCTACTCGAGTAATCCTTTATGCTACTCGAGTAATCTTTTCTGCTACTCGAGTAATTTTATACTACTACTCGAGTAATTTATTCTGCTACTCGAGTGACCTATTCTGCTATTCGAGTGAATTGTTTCTTACCTCTCGAGTACCTGTAGACTTGTTCTCGTGTAGTCCATTCATGTATGTGTTCATGCGCCGTTTTGAAGGTCAAAACCGTGTCGTAGCATAAAAATGTTACCATGAAATTTGTTTGTCTCGACGAGATCTACAACTTTCATGTGTAACACTTTTCGATTTGAAGCCATCTTGAGCCTCTATTTTTGTTTTTGCTGCTACTACTCGAGTGATTTTTGCTGCTACTCGAGTGAGTTTTGCTGTTACTCGAGTAGTTTGTTTCTTCCTATTTAGACAATATATATGTAACAGCCCAAATTTCAGAATGGGAAAATTTTGGGTGACACGGTCTGGGACACGGGCGTGTCCCAGGGCGTGTCCTGCTCGGGTGCGTAGACGTCGCGAGTTCGGCAAAAATGCGTTCGACGAAGTATTCGGGAGGTACACGCCCTGTGACACGGACGTGACCTAGGGCGTGTCCCTCTGGTCGACACTCGATTGCTTTAGTCGACAAACGTGGTCGACAGAGGAAACACGCCATACTACACGGGCGTGTACCATCCGACAAGGGCGTGTCGGAGGGCGTGTCCCCCCCTTTTGGTCGACGAAATGAGCTCGACGATCGTCGAGTGTAATAACACGCCCTACGACACGGGCGTGTCTGGGCCGACACGGGCGTGTACCCTGGTCGTGACCTTGTTGAAACCGAAAAACTGTCTCCTATGGAGTTCACCCTTGGGGAAGGGGTGATCGCACGCCTACTTCCCTCCTGCAAGCAAAACAACAAAAGAAACAAGGGGAACCGACCCAAGGGATCGGCGGGGAGGACCCACCACACACCCGGAAGATCTGAGAGCACTTCCCCTCCTTAGCCAGAGGCCGAGCTAAGGTACCCTCAGAAAGTACTTGAAAACTGGAGCAGGAGAGCACAAGAAGCCTGCTTTCTGGGGTACCCCTTGGGTCCTATTTATAGTTTTCAGGATATGAACTACCAATAACCAAACTAAACTGACCTGAAATTACCAAAATGCTCTTGGCTGGGTTTTCCAACAGCCAAACTCCGCTGTTTTGAAAGGCTATGGGCAGACCTGTGGGGGCAAAACAGTAAAAAGTACCTCATAGATCTAGGCGAGCTGGGGAGCCTGGCCCCCTCGGCGGATCCTGCTCGCCTGCTGTTGTCGAGCTCCTTTGCGAGAGCGCGAGCTGGGGCGGCGAGCTCGCCCATCCGTTGGTCGCCATCAGTCGACCTTAGCTCGACAATTCTTGGACTAGCTCGGCGAATGCCGAGCTCGCGGTCGACGAATGCCGATCTCTCGGTCGACGAATGCCGAGCTCGGACTCGGCTTCTCAGTTACCGAGCTCGCCCACTATTTCAGCCCGATCGGTCTGGTTCCTGGCGACCTTATTCGCCGGACACGGGGTTGTACATAATCCCTGCTCTTTTTGAGCTTGGAAAAGCTCGGAAAGAAACATCCAACCCCAAGTGTTCGGCGAGTGTGAGGTGGACTGGAGGGAATCTTCGGGTGGGGTCCACCTGCGGCTATATATATGCACCTGCGTACCTGTCTGACTCTTGCCATTCCCTTTGCTCTGGCCCTGCCAAGATGCTGATCCACAAGGAGATCCAAGAGCACCTTGACCGAGCTCGTCAGGCCTCTCCAGCTCGCGTAGCCGCCCTGACGGCGGTCCCAGCCACTATGCCGCAGGGTGGCTCGCTGAGCCTAGCTCCAAGAAGATGAAACCATTCCCTCAGGCGGCCGAGCCCATCTACGACGACCTGAGGATCGTCTTGGAGCGCGGGACCGGCTCCTCCACTCTGCCTGACTCTGAAAAGGGGAGGAATATTATCGAGATCTGCGACGGCCCAAACAGCAGCCCTGATGGTGTAGAAGACGCCGCACCGCGAGACGCCACCCCGCGAGCCAAGACCACTCTTGGGGACTCGCGGTTCATGACTCCGGAAAACCGCCACCGGGAGTCGTCCCCTCCCTTTGGGACCTTGGGGTTGAGCTCGCAAAGGCCGAGCTCGTCGGTGCACGCCCCCTCTCCTCGGCAAGCTGTCGTGGCCGCGGGGGCGTGTCTGGAAACCATCCCTACCTCGGGATTCGAGCTTCTCCCACCGGGGATTCGCGGCCCAGGTCGCAAGAAGGATCTGATGTTCATTCCTCCCCGCATCTCCTTCGAGCCTCCGAGCTCGCCAGTTCAACTTTGCTTGGATTCCTGTCTCATGCGCTTTTCCTGCATTCCTCTTTTTGATGATGTTTGTCTCCACAGTTCCCCCTAGCCAATACGCTGTCGAGGAATCTTCGCGGGTAGCCCACTACTCTCCCCTCCCCTCCCCAAGCTCGCTGGACTCTTACCTGGGACCCGAAGTGGATCAAGGCAAGCTGACGAGGAGGGAGGTTAAGCTTCTCAAGAAGCTGGTGTGCGGGCTACGCGAGGTGCAGGGGGTCAACGAGACGCTACAATACGACTACGTGCATCTCGCCGATGAGGTGCGAAGCGGCCAGGCTGGCGAGCTGATGTCCCCTTCCCGGCTTCTGGACAAGATAGATGATGGCCTCTCAGTGGCGTAGAGGAATTCGGGGAGGATCCGCGAGCTGCTCCGCGCGCGGCAGTCTGGGGGGCGGGAACCGCGAGACCGGGGTAGATAAGAGGGCGGCTCCTTTGCCGAGCCGACCGGTACTCGCCTCCTGGTGTTCCCCCTGCTCGCGCGCCCCGCTTTTTTATTCCTGCACTTGATCTCTGTAATAAGTAACTTTAGAATATTCTTGGACATGCGGTATTCAAATAATATATTGCTCTGTTTGACTTAGCCTTCGTTGGGACGCGCCGGAAGTCGGTGAGCTGGGGTGGAGAGTTGGGGGTGGCGAGCTGGGGCAGCGAGCTGAGCCGATTGGATGGCCTGACCCCAGATTTCTTTTTCTATAAATAGCCCCCCCCCCCCCCCCCCCCACCACCACCACCAACCCCCGTACTGCTGCTTTTATTGTTTTCTCTTTCTCTCCGCGCTTCTCTACTTTTCTACTCGCGCCCCGTCTTCTTTCGCGAGCATGGGAAAGACCTACCCCGACGCTCATGGCCGCAGCAAGTGCGCCCAACAATTCACCAATTACTGCTTCTTCGAGAGGCATACCAGCGAGGAGGTGCTCGCGGAGTTCGTGGCAGAGCATGTGCCGTCGGGCTTCGAGGCGCGCCGGCCGAGGCAAGGGGAGGCCTTCAATACCTTTTACGACGATGAGCTCGCCTTCCCCATTTCTCACTTTGAGGTGGGGTTGCGCCTCCCCCTCTGGCCGGAGGTCCGGCAAATTTTGAAGTACTATGGCGCGATACCCGCACAGCTAAACTCCAACGCCATCGCCATGATGGTGGCGTTCGCGAGCTACCTCCGGCGAGAGCGGATAGAGTTCAACCTGACAGTCTTCAGGAAACTCCTCTTATAAGGCAACATCGGATGGGGTCTCTTACTTCGGCGGCTCGCTGATCAAAGTTCGTGAGATCGCGAACAAGCACCATAACTGGATGACCTGGATCGCCTTTATCAAGGGCGATCTCGGCAACATCCCGTACTCACCGCAGCAGAAAGGCGAGGAGGTATACCGCCCGCCTGCCGTGTCCGGCAACGATACCGAGCTCCACAAATACTTCCTCCACAAAGACTTCAAGGTCTCCTACCCGCGAAGGGGCCTTGACGTGCTTCTCCCTGTCCTACCGGCGAAGGTATCGTTCCCTCCACTTTTGCCGAGCTCGCCACATTGTTGTTGAAGATCTAACTTTTTCCAAGTTCTTTTTTTGCAAGGGAGCGGCTAATCCCTGTGAGTCCGCCGTTTGCGGACTCGGGGTTGTACCCGGACCCCCTTGCCCGCGAGAAGGCGGCAGCAGCGGCCTGCCGAGATGAGGCTGCCTTCTCCCAACCCTCTTACAGCAAGAGGCGGTCTGAGGATGCGGGATCGAACCCGCCACATCGCCAGCCATTACCAAAAAAGATGAAGAAGACCGTGCTCGCTCCACGGGGGAAACAACATCAACAACATCAATCCAGCCCCGAATACATGAGCTCGCCCGAGACCATCCCCGACGCGTCGCCGGAGAGCCCGCTGAAGGAGATCACCAGCAAAGGTCGGAAGGGAGGCGAGGCTCCTGCTTCCGCGGCGGCGATCTCCCCACCTCCTTCGGCAAAGAGGGCGGCTCGCGAGTGCGGGGCGCCGAAACAACATCCCCTCTTCAACTTAGGGGGCTGGTGGAAGGACTCGGCGGGTGAGCCCATGGTGCAGTGGGATGAGTTGGCCCATCGGGTCTCCATCTCCACCCTGCATCCTTCCTGGCATGACCGTGAGCCCGCCACCGGCCACGCTTACGCCCTCAGCTTCGGCCTCTATGGCCGCGAGGATGCCGAGGCCTACAAGAACATGACCCTGCGGCAGCTCGGCCATGAGGGTCTGCAGGCCCATCTGCGGGCCATGGAGCTCCACCACATGCTGACCCGCCGTAGCTTCGCCCTGAGCAATCAACTCCTAAAAGCCGAGCAGGCTCGCGATGTCTCCAAGGACAAGGTCACCGACCAGGCGAGGCGGCTCGGCATCGACGAGGGTCTCCTCGGCCAGGCCGCCGGCGGATTGGTGAGTACCGGGCTTCACCTCTCTTTTACTTTGAAAAACTTTTGCGTCGGCACTAATGAACTTTTCTTTCGTCAGGACGCCAAGGCCGTCGCGGAGCTGCGGGCTCGCAATGCCGAGCAGGAGGAGGAGATTGGCCAGCTGCGCGCTCGGCTTGCCGAGCTGGAGGGGGTGAATGCAGGGCTGAAGGAGGAGAACCAGAACCTCAGTCGCGAGGTCCGCCGCCAGGCGGAGATTTTCTTCCCGGTCGGCGACACTGAACCTACACTTCCCTATAAGAGGCCGAGGATCTTTGGCGAGGCCGACCTCGCCGAGAGGTTGCGGATCAACTCCATCCAGGCTGCCGATTGCACCCTCCAGATGATGAAGGACACTGGGGTGCTGGTGGAGGGGTGCGAGGAGATCTCTGACAAGGACCTGATGTCGAGCTTGTTCCCGGCGACGCCGCCCAGCGAGAAGGCGGATAGCCTGTACGCGATATTCGGGAAGGGCTTCCAGGATCAGTCGGGCGAAGTGGAAGACCAGTCCGGTGGGGGGGGGCGTGAGGCCTAAATGTGTGTGCTTTTCTTTTGTTTCCTCGCCGAGGCGAGCTCCACCTGTAAATATCACTATTTAATGAAAAATATTTTTGATCATACCCGAGCCATTTTTCCATCTCTTTTTGTTGTGTTTTGTATATCAGCGAGCCCTTCCCCAGGTGACCTTGCCTAGATAGGTACCGCGAGTAGGATAATCGTTAGGACTCGCCCACGAGGGGGTACCTTAAGTGCTCGGCAATTCCCAGGACTTGCCTCAGCTCGCTCGTGAGCTGTGCTTGGCCTTCTTAATCGAAAACTCGGACTCACTAAATTTGTATAAGTAAAATAAAGCGGGGGTGGGGCGTCTCGGCGGGATCTGCCTCCCTTTGGCGAGGTTCGAGGGCCTGGCTTGCCAATTCTCAGGATCTGCCCCAGCTTGCTCGTGAGTTGTCCGTCATCTTATCGATGTGAGACCAAATTCTCTGAATCTTCCTGAGTAGAACATAGTGGGGGGACGAGGTGGCCCGGCGGGACCCGCCACCCCTTGGCGAGGTCCAAGGACCTGGCTTATCGATCTTCTGTCGAGTCCGAACTGAATTGGCGAGCTCCAACTCGCCCATGTCGAGCTCTCCTCTCATGGAACAACCAAGTTTGTTAGGCACTACCTGGGGGGAAGGAATTCCCTGGGTGACCTTCAGCCCATCAGCTAGGTGAGAGCATAACAACGCGATCTGCTTGGGTCCACTACTAATACCATCGAGTGACTTCCATCCCTGCCAGCTAGGTGAGAGCCTGACAGCGGGATCTGCTCGAGGCCCAAGGATGACACCGAGTGACTTCCAGCCCTGCCATCTAGGTGATAGCCTGACAGCGGGATCTGCTCGGGGTCCACTACTAATACCATCGAGTGACTTCCAGCCCTGCCAGCTAGGTGAGAGCCTGACAACGGGATCTGCTCGAGGCCCAAGGATGACACCGAGTGACTTCCAGCCCTGCCAGCTAGGTGAGGGCCTGACAGCAGGATCTGCTCGGGGTCCACTACTGACACCATCGAGTGAATTCCAGCCCTGCCAGCTAGGTGAGAGCCTGACAGCGAGATCTGCTCGAGGTCCGCTACTAACACCATCGAGTGACTTCGAGCCCTGCCAGCTAGGTGAGAGCCTGACAGCGGGATCTGCTCGAGGCCCAAGGATAACACCGAGTGACTTCCAGCCATGCCAGCTAGGTGAGAGCCTGACAGCGGGATCTGCTCGGGGTCCACTACTAACACCATCGAGTGACTTCCAGCCCTGTCAGGTAGGTGAGAGCCTGACAGCAGGATCTGCTCGAGGCCCAAGGATGACACCGAGTGACTTCCAGCCCTGCCAGCTAGGTGAGAGCCTGACAGCGGGATCTGCTCAGGGTCCACTACTAGCACCATCGAGTGACTTCCAGCCCTGCCAGTTAGGTGAGAGCCTGACAGCGGGATCTGCTCGAGACCCAAGGATGACACCGAGTGACTTCCAGCCCTGCCAGCTAGGTGAGAAACTGATAGCGAGATCTGCTCGGGGTCTAAATTCACTTTACTTCTTCATGCGAGCTCATTGCAATAGTATTGGCGTGTTTAAAGAACTCTTATTAAAAATCAGAGCACCACTTTCACGTTTTAAGGAAAAAATCGTTTCAAGTCGTCACCACTCCAGGTGAGACTTAGGGCCTCGCCCTCCACATTTTGGAGTCGATACCCTCCTGACCTTAGTGCTTCCTTTACAATAAATGGTCCATCCCAGTTAGGGTTGAGTTTCCCCATGGTTGCCGACCTTCCCACTGCATCCACTTTCTTTAGCACCAAGTCCCCTTCCGTAAACTGCTTGACTCTGACGTGCTTGTCGGACGGCGGAAAGGTCCCGCAATTCTTCCATGTCGAGGGAAAGCCGCAGATCTTCCTCGTTCTCCTCCTGCTATTCTTTCCTGCCTTCCCCGACCGCAACGACTCGGGTTGTCTGAACTTCAAATTCCACGGGGAGCACTGCCTCACACCCATGGGAGAGCTTGAAGGGGGTCTCTCTTGTAGCTGTGTTAGGGGTGGTTCTCTGGGCCCAGAGAACCGCGGGAAGCTGCTCCACCCAGCTCCCCTTCAGATTTTCCACCTTCTTTTTCAGGAGGTTGACAATGATCTTGTTCGCGGCCTCCACCTGCCCGTTGCTCCTGGGGTGATGGACCGAGGCGAACCTGAGGTCGATTCCAAGCTGCTCGCAAAAACTGGTGAACTCAGCGCTGGCGAACTGGGGCCCGTTGTCCGTGACAATGGCCTGGGGCAGCCCATGGCGGCAGATGATCTCCCCCCAAACAAAGTTTCTGATAACCTGGGAGGTCACCTTGGCCAGCACCTTTACCTCCAACCACTTGGAGAAATAATCAATCATCACTAGGAGGAACCTCCTCTGCCCACTGGCTTAGGGGAACGGTCCAACCAAATCCATTCCCCAAATGGCAAAGGACCAGGGGGCTGTGATACTTTTGAGTCGCTGAGCCGGCTATAGCTGGTGGGGGGCAAACAACTGGCATTTGTGGCACCTTCTTGTGAATTCCGTCGCATCGCGGCCCAGGGTGGGCCAGAAGTACCCTTGCCTGACAATTCTCCCTTCCAGGGTCCGACTCCCGGAGTGGCTCCCACACTCTCCGGAGTGGACTTCCTCCAAGATTTTTTGTACCTCCCCCTCGGCCACGCAACGAGCCAACATCCCCGAGAGAGTCTTCCTGTACAGTTGCCAACCCTGGAGGAGGTAGTACGCCGACTTATGCCTGAGCTTCTTCTTATCTGCCCCCTCCGGATACTCTCCCGTGGAAAGGAAAGTTACAACTGGGTCCATCCATGAAGGTCACTGGTCTATCTCCATAAGCTCTCCTTCTTCGATGGAGGGGTGGAATAGGTCGGTGACGGTACCCCCCACCCGAGGACCGTGCTTTGCGAGCTGATCGACCTGCTCATTTTCCTCCCGGGGCACGTGCTGGATGGAAAAAGTTTGGAACGTGTCGATGACCCCCTTTACTTGGCTAAGTATAACTGCGGCGTAGGCTCTCTTGCCTCAAGCTCCCCGTTGACCTGGGAAGCTACCACCATGGAGTCAGTAAGGTCCTCCACGTCCAACACCCCCAGCTCCCTGGCCAGGCGCAGCCCTGCTATCACGACCTCATACTCACTTTGATTGTTGGTGATGGGAAAGTGCACCACCACTGTCTGCTCAATTCTAGTCCCCTGAGGGCTCTCCAAGATCACCCCCACTCCTAGGGAATGCCTCCCCGAGGCGCCATCCACCTTCACCTTCCAAGGAGTTGGACGAGTGAGCTCTTCCTCTGCCACCTCAATCACATAATCAGCCAAGAAGTCGACCATTGCTTGAGCTTTGATCGAGAGGCGGGGAACGAAGGAAACGTCAAACTCACTCAACTCCACCGACCACTTGGCCAGCCTGCCAGAATGCTCCACCCCCTCGAAGATGTTGCGGAGAGTATGATCAGTCACCACACGGATTGAGTGTGCCTGGAAATAAGGTCGCAGCCTTCGGGTCGTGACGATCAGGGCGAAAGCCAGATTTTCCAAAATTGGATACCGGAGCTCGGCCTTCCTCAGGACCCGACTCACGTAGTAAATAGGGAGTTGTTTCTTCCCCTCTTCCCAAACTAGGACGGAGCTCAAGGCCTCTGCCCTGACCCCGAGATACAAAAACAGGTCCTCCCCCTCCTTGGGCCCTTGGAGCAGCGGAGCCTGGGTCAACTGCATCTTAAGGGCCTGGAATGCCTCCTCGCACTCCTTGGTCCATTCAAACCTTTGACCGCCCCTTAGCATTTTGAAGAAGGGGGAGCATTTTTCCCCAGCCCGGGAGAGGAACCTACTTAGCCCTACCAGTTTCCCTGTCAGGTGCTGCACCTCCTTGGTATTTCGTGGCGACCCTAGCTCCATGATAGCCTTGACCTTGTCAGGATTCGGCTCGACCCCCGCAGGGGTGAGGAGATGCCCCAAGAACTTTCCCCTGCTAGCCCGGAGACACATTTCAGGGGGTTCAATCGCATCTTATACTTGCGCAGGGTAGCAAAGGTCTCCTCTAGGTCCTGTAGGTAGGAGTCCACATCCTGACTCCTGATCATGAGGTCATCCACGTACACCTCCAGGTTCCTCCCCTTTTGATCTTTGAAGACCCTATCCATCATCTTCTTATAGGTCTCCCCCGTGTTCTTTAGCCCGAAGGGCATCATCTTGTAACAGTAGCATCCATCCCCCATGATGAATGAGACATCCTTGACGTCCAGGGGGTGCATCCTGATTTGATGATAACCTGAAAAAGCATCTAGAAAACTCATTACAGAAAAACCGACGGCTGAGTCAACCAGCGCGTCAATCCGAGGCAAGGGATAAAAGTACTTAGGACAAGCTTTATTAAGTAAATACAAATCGATACACATTCTCCACCGGCCGTCTCCCTTTTTGACCATGACCATATTGGAGACCCAGCCGGGGTATTGGATTTCAGACATGAAGCCAGCCTTGAGAAGCTTTGCCACCTCCTCTCTGATGGGCTATGCCAGCTTTTCTGCGGTGGACCTCTTCCTTTGCTGGACGGGGCGTGTTCCCGGGTCCAGGTTGAGGCGGTGGCAGGCCACATCCGCGTCAACCCCCGGCATCTCCATGGCATTCCATGCGAAGATGTCCACATTCTTCTGGATGCATTCCAGCATCCTGCCTTGGTCTTCCGGGGTCAGCCCTCCGCAGACGCGGACCTTCTCCACCCTACCTCTGCGGGTGAGGACCTCCAGCTCCACCACTTCCTCTGCAGCCTTCAACCTGGACTGCTCCCCCCACCCTTCAGCATCCCTCTCCTCTGGGACGGGGACCTCCACCTCTTCCTCCACGGCCATCGCTTTGGCCATCTCCTCCTGATCTCTTCCCGCCGCCTCCTCCTCAGCACAATTCTCCACCTCCAGCTCCTCCCTGCCAGCTTCCTGCTCACCCTCCTCCATCCTTCGCCCCATCTCCTCGGCTCCCTCCTGCCAAGAGATGGAGTTCACAGCGGTGACATAGCATTCTCGTGCCACCTTGGGGTCCCCCTGACCCTGACCTGAATCCCCTCGGCATTGAACTTCAAGCACTGATGGAATGACGAGGGGACGCAGCGGAAGGCGCTGATAAGGGGCCTCTCGAAGATGGCGTTGTAACTGCTGGGGGCATCCACGATGACGAACCTGCAGTTCCTGTACTGCCCCCCCCCCCCCCCCCCCCAGGGTGACATGGAGACCGACTCCTCCCTCCACTTCCTTCCTCTCCCCCGAAAACCCGAACAAGGGTCTATCCGAGGCCAGCACCCTCTTCGCCTTCACCTTCATCGCATCAAACGTCTTCTTAAAGACGATGTTGACGGAGCTTCCGTTGTCAACGAGGATCCGAGAGACGATAAATTTTTTGATGGCTTCCTTGATGACCAGTGCATCACAGAATGGATCCTCGTGATCCGGCATGTCGCCCCTGGAGAAGGTGATCCTCTCTTCTGGGGGTGGGGTTTGGGATGTGGAGGCAACGCTCCGACGGTACATGGTGTGGAGGCTCGCCTTCCGGGAAGCCTCGACCCACACCCCTCCGTGGATCATTCTGATCTCTCCTCGGGTCCCAACGTCCACCTGGTCTTCGCAACGGTCCTCCTCTGCCCGAGGCGGGACCTCCTCGATCCTCACTTCCTGGCGCCCCTACTGCTGCTGCTGCTGTTCCCTGTTCCCTCTCATTTTAAGGAACTTCGGGCACGTATTGTGGCGTGCCCCTCCTCCTGATGGAAGTCACAATAGGGCAACTCCACCCTAACTTCTCTCCTCCTCCTCATTGCTACTCTCCTCCTCTCCCCCATGGTTATGGCCATAGCATCTTTTTGATTGGGGAGTCGGGGCCTCTGGGCTTGCCTCCAGCCCGGGGGGGTGGAACTGATCTTGCCCCCCTTGATGGCGATCCATTCCTTGGTACCCTCTCTGTGGCCCCTGCCCTTGCCACTCAGGCCTCCAGCCCAGCCGACGGTCGGGCTCCTGACCCTACCCCCCCCCCCCCCACCTAGGTTGCTGCTGCCCCTGGAGCTGTCTCTGCTCCCTCTGCCAGGGCTCTCCTCTCCTCTCCTCCTGTCCTCTTCCTCCTCTCAATTCCTTCTCCTCCTCTGTGGCCCACCTGGCCAGCTTCCACGCAAACTCCGGGTTTGACGCCTCCCCGTCAACTTCTCTTGCCGCCCTCTCCATCAGCTCCTCGTAGGAGAGGGGGGAATTCTCTTCAGCTCCACCCTGAAGAATCCCTGCTGCAGGCCCAGGGTGAAGGCCATCATTAAACTATGGCCTGGCATCTCCTGGACCTGAGTAACCTCCTCCTGGAACTGATCCACGTAGCTGCCCAGCGTCTCATTCACCCCCTACTTGATGTGGAACATGGATTCCGACTCCTTCTTCCTCCTCTTCGAGGTAGTGAACCTCAGCATGAACCCCCGACACAGGTCTTCGAAGTAGTAGATGGAGCTAGCCGGTAGCTGGTGGAACCACTCTCTTGTCTTCTCCTTGAGGGTGATAGCGAAGAGTCGGCAATTGAACCCGTCCGACATCTGCCGGATTGAAACTACATCCTCGAACCATTGAACATGTTGGACCGGGTCTCCCATCCCGGTGTAGTAGGACATTTTGGGCTCCCTGAACCCCTCTGGAACTGGAGCTGAAGAGACCAACTCGCTAAAGGGGCTGCCTCCCCCTGCTGGGCGAGCTGGCGAGTCTCCCGAGCCTAGCTCGCCGAACCGGCCTCGGCCTGCCGAGCCAGGGAAGAGCTCGCGCCCGGGGAGCTCTCACCCCCGGCCCTCCTCGGCCACTTCCTTCCCTGATCGCCTGTCGGGGGTGTCTTTGCCCAGAGAGGGGGCGGCCGCGATCTAGGCTGCTGGAGTCGAGCACTCGGTCTGCGTGTCGAGTGCGAACTTGACGAGGTTCAGGACCTCATTCCTGAAATCCTCGAACATCCCCACTGTGGTGAGAGGCGGGGGGGGGGGAGGCGGCGAGTCCGGCCTATCAGATCCCAGTCCTCCTATCATCGGGCTCGCTGAAGCTTTTCTGCACTTGCCATGCTCCACGCTCACCGCACCAAAATGTTGAAACCAAAAAACGGTTTCATGTGGAGTTCACCCTTGGGGAAGGGGTGATCGCGCGCCTACTTCACTCCTGCAAGCAAAACAACAATAGAAACAAGGGGAATCGACCCAAGGGCTCGGCGGGGAGGACCCACCACACACCCGGAAGATCTGAGAGCGCTTCCCCTCCTTAGCCAGAGGCCGAGCTAAGGTACCCTCAAAAAGCACTTGAAAACTGGAGCAGGAGAGCACAGGAAGCATGCTTTCTGGGTACCACTTGGGTCCTATTTATAGTTTTCAGGATATGAACTGCCAATAACCAAACTAAACTAACCTAAAATTACCAAAATGCCCTTGGCTGGGTCTGCTAACAGCCAAACTCCGCTGTTTTGAAAGGCTATGGGCAGACCTGCCGGGGCAAAACAGTAAAAAGTACCTCATAGATCTGGGCGAGCTGGGGAGCCTGGCCACCTCGGCGGATCTTGCTCGCATGTTGTTGCCGAGCTCCTTTGCGAGAGCGCGAGCTGGGGTGGTGAGCTCGCCCATCCGTTGGTCGTCATCAGTCGACCTTAGCTCGACGATTCTTGGACTAGCTCGGCGAATGCCGAGCTCGCGGTCGACGAATGTCGATCTCCCGGTCGACGAATGCCGAGATCGGGCTCGGCTTCTCTACTGCCGAGCTCGCCCACTATCTTCAGCCCGATCGGTCTGGTTCCTGGCGACCTTATTCGCCGGATACGGGGTTGTATAGACATGTTTCGAGAAAAGGCGGTTTGTGCACTGCTTAGAGTACACGGCCTGTGACACGAGCGTGTCACCCGGCGTATCGGACCTGAGAAGTGAGTTTTAGGCTTTTTCGTGGTCGTCCATTTTCTTCAGCTGGGATCTAACAGCTGAGAGTCCTCATTGCTTCCTTAAGGCTGAAAACTGAGAAAGAATTCTCATTATGTTTATGCCTTCATCTTTCTAAAACTTAGAAAGAGAAAGGGAGAGGAAGAAGGAGGAGAAGGAAGTGGAGTTGATCGCTGGTGGAGATTGAGAGTGTCAAGCTGAGATCTGAGGCCATCATTGCAGAGGAAAAGCTATTGCGGTTCTTTCTAGCCAACTAGGAGCTCATGGCACCGATGCGGTCTTCAAGGGTAACGACCTTTCTTCCTAGCCATATGAAGGCTTCCTTTCTAGCATGTGCATCTAATTCCCCCACCAGAGGGTGGCTTATTGTGGGAGTCTTTTGGGTTGATTCATGGAATCCCCAATTTGGCATATAGATTCGGAAATGGAGTACGGAATAGGCATGCTGTGTGAAGCCCATCTGGACAGGTTGGTCTGGATTGGTGATGTTGCATATACGAACCGGAGAAGACTCCGTGATAAACGTGTCGTTTAGGAGTCGATGGGTAACCCTGTGAAAGGCAATAGCAGGAAGTACTGGAGTGGTAGTACAGGAAAATACCCTTATGATGCTTGTGATGCCTATGTTATTGGGTTGTACCTACGAAAGGAAGTAGCAGGAAGTACTGGATTGGAGGTCCATGAAATACCCTTTATAATACTTGATGTTCATGGGTGGACCTGTGAAGGGAAGTAGCATGAAGTATTGGCATGGTAAGCCATGGAAATACACTTGACATTTGTGATAATTGCGGGGTCATACCTGTGAAGAGAGTAGCAGGAAGTACTGGTGTGCCCAGGAAAGACCCGCTGATGTGTGAGATGAAATGGGTGTAAGAGTAAGTACTGGTGCGCAAAGGAAAGCACCCAGGCTTGAATACAAGAACAGGATCGGTGAAACCGACCCGCGCCTTTGATATAGCCGCAAGTACGCTGTGCTCGGTGATGGCAAGGCGATTTGAGCAACGGGGGGTGGATGATCCGACCTGCGCTATGTCCGTCCGACGTGAGACCTGAAAGTGCGGTCTGTTGGAGCGCATAGCAAGAGTCGTAGGCCTGCGCGCCATGACACAATGGGGGGATAAGGGCCAATCCCGGTGCATTACGACTAGAACTCCAGCTGCAAGTCATGGAGTGAAATGCTCAATGTTTTACCATTGGGTTGTGACCCTGATATGGTGGTGGGACCCTAGTTCTCCTGTACACCAAGAATATGCCCTGAGTGCACGGATCGTCGGACCGAGTGGCTGACGTTTGTGATGGAATATGTGCGTGAAAGCACATTATATGAGATATATATATATATATATGCTTGTGAAATGTTATGCCTGCAGGTAAGAATACCACTGCCTCGTGAAAGGGGTAGGGTCGTTATAATTTGGTCAGTTGAATGTTGATCATTGCCTCTGTTTTCCACCGTTGGGTGGGCTGTCCCTGTGCAGGTATTGGAGAGCCGAGCGGGATGCATAAGGGCTGAAGTCTCTGCTGCCTTTGTTGCTGCAGCTAGCCCTCGAAGGCTAAACTTTTAAATTCTGTGTTTTATTTTTACGTGGACGGCCTGTGCGCCAATGTTGAGGCCATTGTTGTGAAAGCCCTGTAAGGCCATAATGCCAACTGTTTGTACTTGTAAAACATTTCTATATTATCTCTAAATTAGGAGTTTCTATATGTTGGACATTCAGATGTGGAGTTCAAGTTTAGTGTTTAGGCTTCTGCTAGAATGCAATGTGTTAGGGCACACTGCGTGTAACAGCCAATTTTCTCTCAGCAGGCGTTTTTGGGTGACACGGCCTGGGACACGGACGTGTCCCAGGGCGTGTCAAGCTGGGGTCGACGAGTTGGCCACGCAGTCGACGAAATTTGGAGTCGACGGGCGTTGGATAGCAGACACGGCCTGCGACACGGGCGTGTCGCAGGGCATGTCGAGGCTGTGTCGACGATCGGCCTGTGTGTCGACATTTTTCGCTCGACGATAAGTCGAGAGGAGGCACACGGCCCAGGACACGGGTGTGTCCCAGGCCGTGTAGTATGCTCGATGACTTTTGCTCGACGATCGTCGAGTGTCGAGATGTGGGTGTCGAGTGTTGAGAAGTTGCACACGACCTGTGATACGGGCGTGTCACAGGGCGTGTCAATTTGGGTCGATGAACTCAGCCCGACGAAGGATTTCGACAGGGCGTGTCTTCGTGCCGTGTCTGGGCACACGGCCTGGGACACGGACGTGTCATAGGCCGTGTGAAGTCTCGGGTTGTTTTGGGATTATTTTCGCAGATGCACACGGCCACAGACACGGGCGTGTCTGAAGGCATTTTGGGTGACACGGCCCATGACACGGGCGTGTCCCATGGGCGTGTCACTGGTTTGGATGAGTTGGTTGACCACCGCTTGAGGCACACGGCCTTGTACACGGGTGTGTCACAGGCCGTGTCAGGTCAAAAGCAGTGTTTTTGGCAAAATCGTGGCCGTCCATTCCTTCAGCCTGGATCCAAAGGCTGAGAGGCCTCCAGCTTTCCTTAAGGCCGTGAATGAGAAAGGATTTCTCATAGTGTATTTTGGCCATCATCTTTCTACAAGCTTAGAGAGAGGAAGAAGGAGGAGGAGGAATGGGGGCTGGTCACCGGTGGTGCTGTAGTTTTCCGACGAGAAATCCGAAGCCCGATTGGTGATGTTGCATACGAACCGGAGAAGACTTCGTGATAAATGTGTAGTTAAAGGAGTCAACGGGTTATGCCTGCGAAAAGGAATAGCAGGAAGTACTGGAGTGGTAGTCCAGGGAAATATCCATGTTATGTTTTGGGTCCTACCTGTGGATGAGGCACAGGAAGTACTGGTGTGACCAGGAAAGGCCCTTTGTGATGCTTGATGTTGTAGGGTGTCCACCTGTGAAGCGAGTAACAGGACGTACTGGCATGGTAGCCAGGAAAGACCCCTGACATTTGTGATTTTGCGGTGTCCACCTGTGAAGGAGTAACAGGAAGTACTGGGATGCCCAGGAAAGACCCGTTGTTGTGCTAAGGAAATGGGTATCGAGAAATACCCAGGCTGTGTGCCAAGAACAGGATTGGTGAGACCGACCCGCGCCTTTGATATAGCCAGGAGTACACTGTACTCGGAGAAGGCAAGGCGATTTGAGCAACGAAGGTGGAGGATCTGACCTGCACTATGTCCGTCCGACGTGAGACCAAAAGGTGTGGTCTGTTGGAGCGCATAGCAAGAGCCTTCGGCCTGCGCGCCATGACACAATGGGGGGCTACGGGCCATCCCGGTGTAGGAATACTAACTCCGGTTGCACGCCATGGAGTAAATGCTCAAGAGATTTATCTTTGGGTGATGACCCTGATACGGTGGTGGGCATGTGATTTGCCAGAACACCAAGAATGTGCCCTGAGTGCACGGACCGTTTGTTGGAGTTACCATTGTGATCTAGAAGTGGTCAAACATGTAATCTCACTGCCAACGCGATATGAGCCTGCAGGGTCGCACATAAGAGATGTGGAGAAGTTGGATGATTGACTGTGTTGGTAAAGGTTACCAATCACCGACATGAATAGGGTTGGGCAAATGTTGCCCTGAAGGATTGATAAGAATCGTCAACCCAATTTCGGCGTGAGTCGACGAGTGTCGTCAACCCAAGTTCGACGAGTATCGTTGACCGCGGCTCGACGATCGACGAGAATCGTCGACCGCTGGTCGACGGTAGACGAGTATGGTCCATCCTGCGTTCGGCGAGAATCGTCGAGTATTGTACTCTGATTCTCGCCGATCCTAGATGATACTCACCGAGTGATTCTCGCCGAATCTGCCTGCCGATTCTCGCCAATCGTCGTCGATTCTGGCCGATCGTCGCTGATTCTCGCCGATTGATTCTCACCGATTCTGGAACCCTAAATTCTGGGTGGTCTGCGGATAGCGATATTCCTAAGTCTATTTATTTCTTTGGTATAAAAGGACACTTAGGGTTTTCGGGAAACTTGATCTTCTTTCTGATCGAATCGAAATCAACGGAAGTGTTTCGCCGTTCCGTTCGTTCCGCCGATCCCGAATCCTGCCGCCGACGGAAGTGTTCCGTCGCCGCCGTGCTCACTCCGTTGACCTCCTCCCCTCCGGCGATCGTCGCTGGTGTTGCTTTTCCTGGCGCGGACCTAGCAGTCCGTGGAATAGCAAGGTGCGGTCATCATCCTTCCTGATTATCCGTGCGACGAAAAACTCGGCGTTCTCCCGCTCGTGTGGATTTCTGCAGAGACGTGGATATTATTCCACGTAGAACTCACCACTAGCAAGAAGACGAAGCTTGGAGCATCTTCGTTGAGTTGTGACTCAACGCCACCGAGGTAATTTTTGCCCAGTTGTATGTTAACTTCTTGATTCAATTACCATGGCCCGATCCCATTTCTTTTAGGTTTTCTTGATGTTTTATTCTTCCGCTGCGTGCACAAGTGTTGTGCCATCCTCATAGAGAAACCCAACAGTGGTATCAGAGGGAGGTTCGGCCATGATTATTGTATTGGAAGTTTTGTTATTCCAGTGCGTGTAAACCTAGGGATTTAGAAGTGTTCTAAATGTCTAGATTTAGTCTTGGTACCCCGCCAAGAACTTCTGGAATTTCGTGGAAATTTCTAATTGTTAGAAATTGTAGTCTCCTTAGCAGTAACCATCCCTCGAGTTTGTTTTGGATTTTGAATCCAACATAGAGAGATGAGCTTGTCTACTGCTTTAAGTTGAGTTGTCTTTGCTTTTGTCCAATGCATGTAAATCTGAGGATTTGGAAGTTTCCGGATATTCAGATTTAGCCCTTCCTTCTATCAATTGTTGATGGTGTCAGGTTGTGCACGTAAGGGATGCATGTGGTTTTAGAAAAATTGCTTTTCTTTGAATGTGCACATTGATCAAATGTTGATCATGGTTAACTGTTAACCTATAATCAAAATCCCTTCATCAAATATTAAGTGTTCGGATGCCTTCCGATGGATGACACTCTTCCTTCCTCGATCGATGAAGTGTGGGCTTGCCAAAGCAAGGTGCATTAATCTATCTTGGTAAGGGTGCGAGCGGATAATTGTGATATCCCACTGTCGACATCGGGTCCAGCTTAACTAGGTGACCTCAAAGGTTGAGTGCCTAGAGGCACAGGGTTGGCATGCACCATATGATGGATGCGAGTAAGAAGTTATTCACCAACCATACAAGAATTGCATGAGGATGCAATTGGCAAGTGTTGCCTACCTAAATAACCGCATCGTGAGAGGAAAGCCAAAGCTGACTCATTGTGTTGGTGAAATACGGATCTTGTCCACTAAGAGAGTAGCTCGCATGAACTCTCTGAATTGTTAGTGAGGGCTATCATTTCGAATAAAATAGTGGGAGTGTTTTTTAATTGAAGTCCAAATTAAAATAATTGTATTTGAAATTTTGGTATTGATTTTATTCTGCACAAATTCTTGTAGAATTCCATGGCAAGTGTTTCACACTCCACTTTGTCTCTGAGAGCCATCCTTGAGAAGGATAAGCTCAGTGGGACTAATTACATGGACTGGTATAGGAACCTGAGAATTGTTCTCAGGCAAGAGCGAAAGCTCTATGTCTTGGAAGAAGAAGCCCCCGAGGTGCCGACCGGGAACTCTTCCCGTGCTGAGAAGGATACTTATAAGAAGTATACTGATGATGCTTTAGATGTCGAATGTCTTATGCTTGCCACTATGAACTCTGAGCTTCAGAAGCAACATGAGAACATGGGGTGCAAGGAGATTGACGAGCATCTCAAGAAAATATTTCAAGGGCAGGCTCGTCAAGAGAGGTTCGACGTCACAAAAGCGTTGTTTCAGTGCAAGATGGGAGTTCGAGACTCAGTAGGGACTCACGTACTCAAGATGATTGGGTATATAGAGAACCTTGAAAGGCTAGGTTTTCCTCTTGGTCAAGAGTTGGCCACAGATCTGATCCTACAATCGTTGCCGGACAATTATGAGCAGTTCGTCTTGAACTACAACATGAATGAAATAGACAAGACACTGCCCGAACTCCTAGGCATGTTGAGAACTGCCGAAATCAATATGAAGAAGGGCAAGCCTGCCAGCCCCATACTGATGGTGCATAAGGGCAAGGGCAAGGCCAAGGGCTCTAAGAAGACGAAGGTGGGACCTAAGTCATATCTTGAGCCCAAGTCTTCTGCACTGATGAAAAGGAAAAGCACGGTGAAGGAAGGGAAATGCCACCACTGTGGCAAGGCTGGTCATTGGAGGAGGAACTGTCCTTCGTACATTGAAGGTCTGCAGAAATTGAAGGGAGGTATGACTTCCGCTTCAAATGTTTACGTTATAGAGATAAACCTTTCTGCTCCTTCATCTTGGGTATTGGATACCAGATGTGGTTCTCACATTTGTACAAATGTGCGGGAACTGGGAAGGAGAAGATTGCTGAGTAAAGGGGAGGTGGACCTCCGCGTCGGCAATGGAGCAAGAGTTGCTGCTGTAGCCATAGGGGTTTACCGTCTTTCTTTGCTCAGTGGGCTTGTAATAGAACTACATAATTGTTATTTTGTTCCGGCCATAACTAGAAACATTATATCTATTTCATGTTTGGACATGATTGGATTTTCTTTTATAATTAAGAACAAGTGTTGTTCTATATTTAAGAATGATGTTTGTTATGTTGTAGCCCAATTGTTTAATGGTCTTTATGTTTTGAACTTGGACCATCTGATCTGTAATGTAGAAAATAATAAAAGACTACGAACAAATGACTCGAACCCTACTTTTCTCTGGCATTGTCGTTTGGGCCATATCAACGAGAAGCGCATATCCAAACTCCATAGAGATGGACTTTTGGACTCATTTGATTATGAATCATTTGAGCGATGCGAGTCTTGTTTGTTAGGCAAGATGACTAAAGCTCCTTTCACTGGTTATACTGAGAGGGCTGAGGATCTCTTGGGTGTTGTACATAGTGATGTATGCGGACCCATGAGTTCCATGGCTAGAGGTGGGTATTTCTACTTTTTTACATTTACTGATGATTTCAGTAGATACGGATATGTGTATCTTATGAAGTGCAAATCCGAGACCTTTGAAAAGTTCAAAGAGTTCAAGAATGAAGTAGAAAACCAGTTGGGTAAAAGGGTTAAAGCACTCCGATCTGATCGAGGTGGCGAATACCTGAGTCATGAGTTCCGTGATCATCTGAAAGAGTGTGGTATTGTATCACAGCTCACTCCACCTAGAACATCGCAACATAATGGTGTGTCTGAGAGGAGAAATCGTACTCTGTTAGACATGGTACGTTCGATGATGATTCATGCAGACTTGCATGTTTCCTTTTGGGGTTTTGCTTTAGAGACTGTTGCAATGACATTAAATCGTGCTCCAACGAAAACGATTCTGAAGACACCATATGAGATATGGACTGGGAAGCGTCCTAGTATATCGTTCATTAAAATTTGGGGCTGTGAGGCATACGTGAGACGTCAAATGCCTGACAAGCTGGAACCCAAATCGGATAAATGTTATCTGGTGGGATATCCTAAGGAAACGAAAGGGTATTACTTTTACCTACCGTTTGATCTCAAAGTGTTTGTCGCAAGGACTGGTGTCTTCTTGGAGAAAGAGTTTTTATCAGGAAAGACTGAAAAGGTAGAGCTTGAAGAAGTTCAAGAACCACATGTAGTGAATGAACCGGAATTGGATTCTAAGACAGGACTACAAGATGTTGTAGCTAGAGAACCTGCTCAAGGAACACAATTCCTACGTAGATCTGGTAGACCGAGGTTTGAGCCTGAGAGATATGGATTTCTCGTGTCTCAAATAGGTAATGTGTTGCTTATGGATCATGATGATGAACCAGCAACCTACCAAGAGGCTATGAATGGACCGGACTCCGACAAATGGCTTGAGGCTATGAAATCCGAAATGGACTCCATGTATGCAAACCAAGTTTGGAACTTGGTGGAACCACCTGAAGGGGTACGACCCATAGGGTGCAAGTGGGTCTTCAAGAAGAAGACCGACATGGATGGGAATGTACAGACATTCAAAGGGCGACTGGTGGCTAAGGGTTTCAAGCAAATTCATGGTATTGACTATGATGAGACCTTTTTCCCTGTTGCCATGGTAAAGTCCATAAGGATATTGTTTGCTGTTGCTGCGTATTATGACTACGAGATCTGGCAGATGGATGTCAAAACGGCTTTCCGTAATGGAAACCTCCTTGAGGAAGTGTATATGACACAACCCGAGAGTTTTGTATCCCCAGATGAAGCCACTAAAATATGCAAGCTGAATAAGTCCATCTATGGACTGAAACAGGCCTCTCGAAGTTGGAATCTTCGTTTTGATGAGAAAATCAAAGAGTTTGGTTTCATCAAGAATGAAGATGAGCCTTGTGTTTACAAGCGAATCAGTGGGAGCATTGTTGTCTTCCTGATATTGTATGTAGATGACATACTGTTGATTGGGAATGACATTCCTATCCTGAAAGTTGTTAAGAACAACCTAGGGAACTGCTTTTCAATGAAGGATTTGGGTGAAGCGACTTATATACTCGGTATTAAGATCTATAGAGATAGATCGAAGAAGTTGCTGGGTTTGACCCAGAGTACGTACATCGAAAAGGTGTTGAAGCGGTTCAACATGCTTGAGTCCAAGAAAGGATTTTTGCCCATGTCTCATGGTGTGAATCTCTCTAAGGAACAGTGTCCAAAGTCTTGTGAAGATAAGGACCGCATGAAGTTGATTCCATATGCTTCGGCAATTGGATCAATCATGTACGCGATGTTATGTACTTGACCCGACGTCTCCTTTGCTTTGAGCATGACTAGCAGGTATTAGTCAGACCCCGGTGAGTGTCACTGGATTGCAGTCAAGAATGTCCTGAAGTACTTGAGAAGGACTAAGGAGGTGTTCTTGGTGTATGGTGGAGAGGAAGAGCTCGTTGTAAGTGGTTACACGGATGCTAGCTTCGAAACTGATAGAGACGACTCCAAGTCTCAGTCAGGTTTTGTGTTTTGCCTGAATGGAGGAGCTGTGAGCTGGAAGATTTCCAAGCAAGAGACAGTTGCTGATTCTACAACAGAGGCCGAGTATATCGCCGCAGCTAATGCGGCGAAGGAGGCTGTATGGATTAGGAAATTCATCGGCGAGCTTGATGTAGTTCCTAGCATTGTTGGTCCCGTAGTTCTCTACTGTGATAACAATGGTGCAATTGCACAATCTAAGGAACCTAGATCCCATCAGCGCTCCAAGCACATACTTCGGCGGTTTCATCTTATTCGTGAGATTGTTGAACGAGGAGATGTAAACATTTACAGAGTGCCGACTGAGGAGAATATTGTGGATCCACTGACAAAGCCTCTCGCGCAGAGAAAGCATGATGGTCATACTAGATCGATGGGTATACGATACCTAAATGATCAACTCTAGTGAGAATCTTGTGGATTGCATGTAAACATGTATCTCGTTGGCTATTTGTTCATATGATGAACAGTGTACCTAGCTTTTCTCTTACAATTAATGGCAAGTTCTTTTATTATGAGTTTTTCTATATGATAGTTAAATGTTAACATAATAGATACCCTTAGAATGTTCGCTTCCATGGGACATCAAGTACGTGACTTGAATGTGAGAGCCTATGATTTATTTGAAGCTTCATTCTTAAAAGGTCTCTGGTCGAGTATCATCATAGAAGCTAAGGGTGATAATGGTACTTGGAGACTAGCACGTGCGTTGACTGATGACCGGTTCTCACAGGTTATGATATTGTGATATCAAGTCATCACGTGGGTACTTGTTAGTGAACAAGTTATACTAGACAGACCCAACCTGAGACTACTCTGTGGATTGTCATCCAATCGTGTCACGAGTAGGTCTCAATTGATAATAGTGTTGTGGTCCTTTGACCTGAAGTCACAGCATTCATCAAGTGAGGAAGAGCATGCTTTGATGCCATCTAAAGTCTTCCTTGAGAAAGGTTGATGATAAGGGTGGTTATTGGGCATGTTACGAATCATTTGGGTGTTTGTGTGTGAGCAGATATGGGATTTGTCCTCCTGTATGACAGGAGTTGCATCCATGGGCCCCTTGATGGAACTGAACTGAGAAATGCATGGCCATGCCTGGTTGAGTCAATATGTGATATTGGACTCACCATTCTCTGGAAGTCCGTCCTGGATCAAGAAACTTGGATTGAGCTATTACGAGAGTCACACGGTACATGCCTCTAGTTCTTTCCGGATGTAAGGAACAAAGGGACAAAGACAACGCTGATACATTGGTCATAAAGGCTTATGAGTTATAAACTCTTATTGCTTGGGGAGCAATGATGCATTGCTAGATGCCGCTCATTGTTTGTGAGGTTTTTGGTTTGATACTTTCAAGATCAAGTGGGAGTCTGTTGGAGTTACCATTGCGATCTAGAAGCGGTCAAAATGTAATCTCATTGCCAATGCGATATGAGCCTGCAGGGTCGCACATAAGAGATGTGGAGAAGTTGGATGATTGACTGTGTTGGTAAAGGTTACCAATCACCGACCTGAATAGGGTTGGGCAAATGTTGCCCTGAAGGATTGATAAGAATCGTCAACCCAAGTTCGGCGTGAGTCGACGAGTGTCGTCAACCCAAGTTCGACGAGTATTGTCGACCGCGGCTCGACGATCGACGAGAATTGTCGAGTATCGTCGACCGCGGGTCGACGGTAGACGAGTATGGTCCATCCTGCGTTCGGCGAGAATCGTCGAGTATTGTACTCTGATTCTCGCCGAATCTGCTTGCTGATTCTCGCCGATCGTCGCCGATTCTCGCCGATCGTCGCCGATTCTCGCCAATTGATTCTCACCGATTCTAGAACCCTAAATTCTGGGTGGTCTGCGGATAGCGATATTCCTAAGTCTATTTATTTCTTTGGTATAAAAGGACACTTAGGGTTTTCGGGAAACTTGATCTTCTTTCTGATCGAATCGAAATCAACGGAAGTGTTCCGCCGTTCCGTTCGTTCCGCCGATCCCGAATCCTGCCGCCGACGGAAGTGTTCCGTCGCCGCCGTGCTCACTCCGTCGACCTCCTCCCCTCCGGCGATCGTCGCTGGTGTTGCTTTTCCTGGCGCGGACCTAGCAGTCCGTGGAATAGCAAGGTGCGGTCATCATCCTTCCCGATTATCCGTGCGACAGAAAACTCGGCGTTCTCCCGCTCGTGTGGATTTCTGCAGAGACGTGGATATTATTCCACGTAGAACTCGCCACTAGCAAGAAGACGAAGCTTGGAGCATCTCCGTTGAGTTGTGACTTAACGCCACCGAGGTAATTTTTTCCTAGTTGTATGTTAACTTCTTGATTCAATTACCATGGCCCGATCCCATTTCTTTTGGGTTTTCTTGATGTTTTATTCTTCCGCTGCGTGCACAAGTGTTGTGCCATCCTCATAGAGAAACCCAACACTGTTGGGCCGGGTGGCGAACGGTTGTGATGGCTTGTGTGCGTGAAAGCACATTTTGATGAGATATATTGTCATACTGTGATATGATATGATATGCCTGCAGGGAAGAATACCGCTGCCCCGAGAAAAGGGGTAGGGTCGTTATAATTTGGTCAGCTGAACGCTGACCGTTGCTTTTGTTTGCCACCATTGGGTGGATTGTCCCTGTACAGGTGCTGGAGAGCCGAGCGGGACGCATAGAGGTTGATGCTCTTGCTACTGTTGCTGCTAGCTAGCCCTCGAAGGCTATAGGTGTTGCTTGTTGTGATGTTTCTTTTTGTGGCCGGCCTGCGCGCCAATCTTTTTAGGCCACTGGTTGAAAGCCATGTAAGGCCATAAGTCCAACTCTTTTACTTGTTGTAAGACATTCCTATATCGTATAAAATGTGGATTTTTATGTTTGGGCATTCATGAGGAGTTCAAGTTGTAGTCTATGCTTCCGCTAGAATGCTTTGTGATAGGTACGATTGCACTACTCTGGTATCATCTTGTACCTTCACCGCCTGTTTTGTGATATATACTATGGGGCCCCGGCTGGACCTTCTATAATATACCATATGAACGGATGGGGTTGTTACATATTTGGTATCGGTTGTTCTGGTCTTTCCCTCTCGACGTCGTGGTCGAATTCCTTTGTGGGGTGGCGAGCACGTGTTTGTGCAAACCACAGTCTACGCATGAACTCCTGAATGTCCATGATATGAATGCAAAATTGGTGTGTTTGATGAACCTGTGTGTTCTTATTTTGTGTTGTTTGCTTGGGTACGACCGCTAATGTGTGTGTCTTGTCCACCTTTAGGTGACACGAAGTGGAGCTGGGTCGTCTGAGCCCCAGCGTTCTGATGAAAGTACAGCACCAGCCGCGGTGCCGACACCTCCACCGTCTGCGGAACATGTGCGTTTAGTTGCGGAGGCTTTATTTACCATGATCCAAGGCCAGCCACTTAGGCAGGAACAATCGGCTGTGAGGCCAGAACAGGTGGCGGCAAGGCCTGAACCTGTAGTGGATGTGGCTCCTCGAGCGGCTGAGAAGCAGCTAACACGGTTTATGAGTTTCCATCCGCCTACGTTCTCGGGAGCGGGAACTCCGACGCAGGCTGAGGATTGGCTCTCGCGCGTCATGCGAGTGATGACGGCGATTGGAACGGCGGTGCATCAGAAAGTTACCTTAGTTACCTTCTTGCTTGAAGGAGAAGCTCGATTGTGGTGGGATGAGATGGAGTTGCATCACTTGGCGGGTCGTCCTTTAACCCAAGTATCCATGGAAGAATTCTCCCGGTTCTTCCTAGCGAAGCACCTTCCTGCGGCTCAGCGGATAGCCATGGAAAATGAATTCCAAAAGTTGACACAAGGTGATGGCAGCGTTGACGCGTACCTGCATGAATTTACTCGCTTGGGGTGGTATGCGGGTTCTATATTTGCGGATGAGCAGAGTAAGACCAATCGGTTCTATGAAGGACTGAGGGACGAGCTGAGGTTCCTTGTGTCAAGTTCGGTGAACCAAGGTTTCCAAGTGTTAGTGGACACTGCGAGCGCACTGGAGAAGGATATGAAGAGGGTGCAGGGGAAGAGAGCTTTGGTTGTATCGCAACCGGAGTGGAAGGCTCCCCGATCGGGGAAACCATTTTATAAAAAGAGATGGGGCAAGAAGTCCAAGACAAGTGGACAAGCTCCTTCATCAGTTGCAACGGGATCAACATCGGGGGCTACCTCCAAGCCAAATACTCGTATCTGCTTCAATTGTGGCCGGATGGGGCATATTGCGCGAGATTGTCGGATGTCGCCAAAGAGTGAAAAGAAGGCGGGAGCATCTTATGCGGAAAAAGGGAACGCGGTGGTGGATTCCTCTGCCTCGCAGGCGCAACCCCGGGTCTACAATCTTGGCCTGCAAGAGTCCATCAAGCAAAGTGACGTTGTCACAGGTATGAGTTTAGTTTTGCCTATGCTATGTTTGTATGCTTTGCTTAGTACCCCTATGTTTGCAGTTTGTGTGTGTGACATATTTGTCACAGGCTTTGTGCTGATTCGGGACACGCTGGCGCGAGCACTGTTTGATACGGGTGCATCGCATTCTTTTTTGTCCAGTGAGTTTATAGCGCGGCTTGGGATACCTAGTCGTGCAAAGACAGATAGTGTCAGAGTCGTGTTGCCGAATGGTTGTTGGATGCTTGCTGATCAAGCTTGCGATGTGGAGGTTCAGTTAGGAAGTCGGGATTTCAGTTTAACTGCACTTGTTTTGCCAATATCGGAATTCGACGTGATTTTTGGGATGGATTGGCTTGCGGAGCAGCATGCTATGATTGATTGTCAGTCCAAAGAAATCACATTGGGCCAGAATACCGAACAAGAGACAAAGTTCGTGGGTATGCGCGGAGTAGGCGGGACGTTGATGTATGCACTCTAGGTAGTCAAGGTTGTTCGGAAGGGTGCGGAGTGTTACTTTGCACTGATTCAGGCTGTTGAGCCTAAGTCCCATGTTTGTGAGGTTCCGATTGTGGCGGAATTTACAGATGTATTTCCCACGGATTTCCCTGGGCTACCACCCCAGCGGGAGATTGACTTCACGAACGAGTTGGTGCCAGGTGCGAAACCTGTGGCCCGCTCGCCATATCGCGTTGCGCCTAAAGAGATGGCAGAGTTGAAGGTTCAACTACAAGAAATGTTGGAGCAAGGTTATATACGCCCAAGCATGTCACCTTGGAGCGCGCCTGTGCTTTTTGTCAAGAAGAAAGATGGTGGGTTGCAATTGTGTATTGATTACCGTGAACTAAATAAGCTGACCGAGAAGAATAAGTATCTGATACCCCGGATTGATGAGTTATTCGATCAGCTGGTGGGCTCGACCGTCTATTCGAAGTTGGACCTGAAGTCTGGTTATTACCAGTTGAGAATTCGGGAAGGTGACATTCCCAAAACTGCATTTGGAACGCGTTATGGGCACTATGAGTTCACAGTCATGCCATTTGGACTGTGCAATGCGCCCTCGGTGTTTATGGATCTGATGCACCGTATTTTTCGCGAGTACCTGGATCTGTTTGTGATAGTGTTTATTCATGACATCCTGGTGTACTCGAAGTCGAAGGTGGAACATGAAACGCACTTGCGGTTGGTGTTGAATACCTTGAGGCAGAATCAGCTCTATGTCAAGTTCTCGAAGTGCGAGTTTTGGCTATTGTCGGTGGCATTTCTAGGCCATGTGGTGAGTGGAGCGGGCATTGCAGTGGATCCAGCGAAGATAAGGGCCATACAGGAGTGGCCAATCTTGTCTTCTGTGGCCGAGGTCAGGAGTTTTCTTGGACTTACGGGCTACTATAGACGATTTGTGGAAAACTTATCGTGGATCGCTTTACCGCTAACCACACTGACGCGAAAAGATCAGAAGTTCGTTTGGACGCCAGAGTGCGCACTAGCTTTTGAAGAGCTGAAGATTCGATTGACCACGACACCGGTGTTGTCTTCATCACGTGGGACCGATGGATTTGTGATTTATAGTGATGCCTCAGGGAGCGGCTTAGGCTGCATTCTTCTGCAGAATGGAAAGGTTATTGCTTATGGCTCACGACAGTTGAAGGTGCACGAGCAAAATTATCCCGCCCATGATTTGGAACTAGCGGTGGTGATTTTTGCACTCAAGTTGTGGCGACACTACCTTTATGGAGTGAAGGTGGAGATCTATACAGATCATAAGAGCCTAAAGTATCTTTTGGAGCAGAAAGACTTGAACATGCGACAACGAAGGTGGTTGGAGTTCCTTGGGGACTACACTTTCGAGATTCACTATACGCCCGAGAAAGGGAATGTTGTCGCGGATGCGTTGAGTCGGAGGGTTCCGGCTAGAGCAAATTGGTTACAAAGGCATGATGAACGTCTTATCCAGGAGCTGGAGGCGTTGGAGATTTATTGTGTTACACGAATTTCACTGCCACTGCATGTTTGAACTGGACCGAGGTGCAATGTGACCTTGCGGACCGAGTTCGACGGGCAACGGAATTGGATGAAGATCTCTTACGCTATGTAAATGAAGGGCCAGAGGGCAAATTTTCCTGGAATGACAGCCTTTTGCGAAAGGAGGGCCGTTTATGCGTCCCAAATGTGGGGAAGTTGAGGGAAGAACTGATGTATGAAGCGCATTATACAAAGTATTCCCTTCACCCCGGGAGCACAAAGATGTTCAACGATATGAAGAAGCTTTTCTGGTGGCCAGGGCTCAAGAAAGATGTTGCCCTTTATGTCTTGAAATGCCAAACATGTGCGATGGTGAAAGCGGAATGCCAAAAGCCTGGCGGTTATTTGAAGTCACTGCCAATCCCAGAGTGGAAATTTGATGATATTTCCATGGATTTTGTGCACGGGTTGCCGAGATCGCAGTGAGAAAATGATTCCATTTGGGTGATTGTTGATCGGCTAACTAAAGTGGCACATTTTCTCCCGAACAGGCGGGATGATTCAGTTGAAAGTTTGGCAAAGTTATATGTTGACCAGATTGTGCGGCTTCACGGTGTTTCTCGGAGCATCGTAAGTGATCGAGATGGGCGATTCACATCAAATGATTGGAGGCTAGTTCACCGACTGTTGGGCACGAAATTGACTTTCAGTACGGCCTTTCATCCCCAAACGGATGGCCAAACTGAACGTACCAACAGAACAATGGAGGACATGCTCCGAATGTGCGCCCTTGACTTCAGAAAGATATGGGAAGATCATCTCTATATGGTAGAGTTTGCATATAATAACAGCTACCAGGCGAGCATTGGGATGACACCATATGAAGCTCTATATGGAAGGAAGTGTCGTACTCCCTTGGCTTGGGTAGAAGCGGGCGAAACTCGGATTTTTAAACCAAATGAGGTTGATGAAGCAAACTCAACCATACGGACAATTCAAGAGAAGCTACTTATTGCTCAAGATCTACAAGCTAAGTACTACAACGCCAAGCACCAGAACGTGGAATTTGTGGTTGGCGATTGGGTATACTTAAAGATCAAGCCATTCAAAGGTGTCTCCAGGATTCGACGATTGAAAAAGTTGAGTCCAAGATATTTGGGTCCTTTTGAAGTGGTTGAGCGAGTTGGCGAAGCGGCTTATCGGCTAGCTCTGTCGGCAGACTTGGGTGGATTACATGATGTATTTCACATCTCGGTGCTTCGAAAGGCCGTGAAAGATCCAGCTCAAGTGATCGCGGATGATCGTGTGCCGGTGGAGTATGGGCTAACAACGAGAGTTAGACCCATTCAGATCGAATATCGAGCCGAGAAACAGTTGCGGAACAAGACGGTCGACATGGTGAAAGTCCGATGGGACAACTGCGGCCGTGAAGAACTGACATGGGAGAAAGAGCAAACCATGTGAGACGAATTTCCCGAGCTATTTTTGTAATCTGTAGAGAGGATGTTGCAACATAAAAATTTGCATGTTGTAACATTTTTCTTGCTGGTTACTTATTGCCTTCTTGTATCTGAATTTCGAGGACGAAATTTCTTATAGGAGGGGAGGATTATAACAGCCAATTTTCTCTCAGCAAGCGTTTTTGGGTGACACGGCCTGGGACACGGGCGTGTCCCAGGGCGTGTCAAGCTGGGGTCAACGAGTTGGCCGTGCAGTCGATGAAATTTGGAGTTGACGGGCGTTGGATAGCAGACACGGCCTGTGATACGGGCGTGTCGAGGCCGTGTCGACGATCGGCCTGTGTGTCGACGTTTTTCGCTCGACGATGTGTCGAGAGGAGGCACACGGCCCAGGACACGGGCGTGTCCCAGGCCGTGTCGTGTGCTCGACGACTTTTGCTCGACGATCGTCGAGTGTCGAGATGTGGGTGTCGAGTGTCGAGAAGTTGCACACGGCCTGTGACACGGGCGTGTCACAGGGCGTGTCAATTTGGGTCGACAAACTCAGCCCGACGAAGGATTTCAACAGGGCGTGTCTTCGTGTCGTGTTTGGGCACACGGCCTGGGACACGGGCGTGTCACAGGCCGTGTGAAGTCTCGGGTTATTTTGGGATTATTTTCGCGGATGCACACGGCCACAGACACGGGCGTGTCTGAAGGCGTGTTGGGTGACATGGCCCATGACACGGGCGTGTCCCATGGGCGTGTTACTGGTTTGGATGAGTCGGTTGACCACCGCTTGAGGCACACGGCCTTGGACATGGGCGTGTCACAGGCCGTGTCAGGTCAAAAGCAGTGTTTTTGGCAAAATCGTGGCCGTCCATTCCTTCAGCCTGGATCCAAAGGCTGAAAGGCCTCCAGCTTTCCTTAAGGCCGTGAATGAGAAAGGATTTCTCATAGTGTATTTTGGCTTTCATCTTTCTACAAGCTTAGAGAGAGAAAGAGAGAGGAAGAAGGAGGAGGAGGAAAGGGGGTTGGTCACCGGTGGTGCTGTAGTTTTCCGACGAGAAATCCAAAGTCGGCGTTGCGGAGGAAACGCTCTTACGAATCTTTCAAGCAAGCTTTGAGTTCATGGCACCGAAGCGGTCGTCAAGGGTAACGACTTTTCTTCCTAGCCATGTGAAGGCTTCCTTTTGGCGTATATTTGTGATTCTCCCACCAAGAGGTGGCTGTTTGGGAGTCTTTTGGGTGATTCATGAAATCCCCTTTTGTTGGCATATAGATCCGGAAATGGAGTGCGGAATAGGCATGTTGTGTGAAGCCCATCTGGACAGGTTGGTATGGATTGGTGATGTTGCATACGAACCGGAGAAGACTCCGTGATAAACATGTAGTTTAAGGAGTCAACGGGTTATGCCTGCGAAAAGGAGTAGCAGGAAGTACTGGAGTGGTAGTCCAGGAAAATATCCGTGTTATGTTTTGGGTCCTACCTGTGGATGAGGCACAGGAAGTACTGGTGTGACTAGGAAAGTCCCTTTGTGATGCTTGATGTTGTAGGGTGTCCACCTGTGAAGCGAGTAACAGGAAGTACTGGCATGGTAGCCAGGAAAGACCCCTGACATTTGTGATTTTGCGGTGTCCACCTGTGAAGAGAGTAACAGGAAGTACTGGGATGCCCAGGAAAGACCCGCTGTTGTGCTAAGGAAATGGGTATCGAGAAATACCCAAGCTGTGTGCCAAGAACAGGATTGGTGAGACCGACCCGCGCCTTTGATATAGCCAGGAGTACGTTGTACTCGGAGAAGGCAAGGCGATTTGAGCAACGGGGGGTGGATAATCCGACCTGCGCTATGTCCGTCCGACGTGAGACCAAAAGGTGCGGTCTGTTGGAGCACATAATAAGAGTCTTTGGCCTGCGCGCCATGACACAATGGGGGACTACGGGCCATCCCGTTGTAGGAAGACTAACTCCGGCTGCACGCCATGGAGTAAATGCTCAAGAGATTTACCGTTGGGTGATGACCCTGATACGGTGGTGGGCATGTGATTTGCCAGAACACCAAGAATGTGCCCTGAGTGCACGGACCGTTGGGCCGGGTGGCGAACGGTTGTGATGGCTTGTGTGCGTGAAAGTACATTTTGATGAGATATATTGTCATACTGTGATATGATATGATATGCCTGCAGGGAAGAATACCGCTGCCCCGAGAAAAGGGGTAGGGTCGTTATAATTTGGTCAGCTGAACGCTGACCGTTGCTTTTGTTTTCCACCGTTGGGTGGATTGTCCCTGTACAGGTGCTGGAGAGCCGAGCGGTACGCATAGAGGTTGATGCTCCTACTGTTGTTGCTGCTGCTGCTAGCTAGCCCTCGAAGGCTATAGGTGTTGCTTGTTGTGATGTTTCTTTTTATGGCCGGCCTGCGCGCCAATCTTTTTAGGCCACTGGTTGAAAGCCGTGTAAGGCCATAAGGCCAACTCTTTTACTTGTTGTAATACATTCCTATATCGTATAAAATGTGGAGTTTTATATTTGGGCATTCATGAGGAGTTCAAGTTGTAGTCTAGGCTTCCGCTAGAATGCTTTGTGATAGGTACGATTGCGCTACTCTGGTATCATCTTATACCTTCACTGCCTGTTTTGTGATACATACTGTGGGGCCCCGGCCGGACCTTCTAGAATATACCATATGAACGGATGGGGTTGTTACACTGCGTTACTTTGGTATCATACCGTAACTTCACCACCTGTTTTATGGTATATGTTGTGGGGCCCCTGCCGGACCTTCTAGTATATACGATGTAAACTAATGGGGTTGTTACATTTTTGGTATCAGCTGTCTTGGTCTTTCCCTTTCGAAGTCGTGGTCGACTTCTTTTGTGGGGTGGCGAGCCCGTGTCTGTGTGAACCAAGTTCTCACAATTGAACTCCTGAATGTCCACTGTAGGAATGTAAGTACATGTGTTTGAGGAACCTACGCGTTCCTAACTTGTTGATATTGCTTGTGTACGGTGGCTAATGTGTGTGTCTTGTTCACCTATAGGTGACATGGAGTGTAGCTGGGAAGTCGGAGCCCCAGCATTCTGATGAAAGTACGGCACCAGCCGAGATGCCTAAATCTCCGCCTTCTACGGACTCTTTACGATTAGTTGCTGAGGCTTTGTTTGCCATGATCCAAACCCAACCGATTGGGCAAGCACAGCCGGCATTGAGGCCAGAACAGGTGGCGGCGAGGCCAGAACCTGTTGCGGTTGTGGACCCTCGGGCAGCTGAACGGTAGTTGAAGAGGTTCATGAGCTTCAATCTACCTACATTTTCGGGATTGGGATCTCCTACATATGCTGAGGATTGGCTATCGCACGTCAAGCGGATAATGATGATGATTGGGTCGGAGGAGAATCAGAAGGTCACCTTAGCTACCTTCTTATTGTAAGGCGAAGCTCGTTTGTGGTGGGACGAGATGGAGTTACACCATTTGGCGGGTAGACCGTTGATACAAGTATCGATGGAGGAATTTTCTAGACTCTTCCTGGCAAAGCACCTCCCGGCGGCACAGCGTATTGCCATGGAGAATGAATTCCAAAGGCTAACACAAGGAGAAGGCAGTGTGGAAGCTTACCTGCATGAGTTTACACGCTTGGGGCGGTATGCGGGTTCTATTTTTGCTGATGAGTAGAGGAAGACAAATAGGTTCTATGAAGGACTGCGGGACGAGTTGAGGTTCCTGCTTTCTAGTTCTGTGAACCAAGGCTTCCAGACGTTGGTCGACACTACATGTACGCTGTAAAAAGATATGAAAAGGGTGCAAGGGAAAAGGGCCTTGGCTGTGACACAGCCAGAGTTCAAGGTGCCCCGACCGGCGAAGTCATTTTATAAGAAGAGATGGGGTAAGAAGTCCAAGATGGCGGGACAAGCTCCATCTTCAGTTGCATCGGGAGCAACGTCGGGGGCCACCTCAAGATCGGATACTCGTACATGCTTTAATTGTGGACGGGTGGGGCATATAGCCCATGAATGTCGGGTGCCGCCAAAGAATGAAAAGAAGGCTTGAGCGTCGTATGCGGAAAAAGTAAAGGTATTGGTGGAGTCTTCTACCTCGCAGGCGCAGCCCCGGGTCTACAATCTTGGCCTGCAGGAGACAATTAAGCAGAGTGACGTCGTCACAGGTACGAGTTAAGTTATTGAGTATTGTATTGCTTGCATGCTTTGTTTATTTCCTATGCGTATGCGGCTTGTGTGTGTGACATGATTAGCACAGAATTTGTAATGATTCGGAACACGCTAGCGCGAGCATTGTTTTATATGGGTGTGTCGCACTCTTTTTTGTCTAAAGAGTTCATAGCATGGCTTGGGATACCTAGTCGTGTGAAGACATATAGCTTCAGAGTGGTGTTGCCGAATGGTTGTATGATGCTTGCGGATCAAGCTTGCGATGTGGCAGTGCAAATAGGAAGTCGGGATTTCTGCTTAACTGCATCTGTATTGCCGATATCGGAATTTGACGTGATCTTTGGAATGGATTGGCTCGCGGAGCAGCATGCCTTGATTGATTGTAATGCCAAAGAGATCACGTTGGGCAAGAATACCGAGCAGGAAACGAGGTTCGTGGGTATGTGAGGAGTTAGTGGGACGTTGATGTCTGCACTCCAAGTTGGTAAAGTTGTTCGGAAGGGCGCGGAGTTATACTTCACGCTAATTAAGGTTGTGGAGCCTAAGGCCAGTGTGTGCGATGTTCCGATCATATCGGAGTTTGCAGATGTGTTTCCCAAGGATCTCTTTGGGCTACCACCCCAGTGTGAGATTGACTTCATGATTGAGTTGGTGTCAGGTGCAAAACCTGTGGCCCGCTCGCCATATCGCGTTGCGCCAAAGGAAATTGCAGAATTGAAAGTCCAACTGCAAGTATTGCTGGAGCAGGGTTATATTCGCCCAAGCATGTCACCTTGGAGCGCCCCTGTGCTTTTTTGTGAAAAAGAAAGATGGCGGTTTGCGGTTATGTATTGATTACCGCGAACTGAACAAGCTGACAGAGAAGAACAAGTATCTGATTCCGCGGATTGATGAGTTGTTCGATCAACTGGTGGGATCGACCGTCTACTCCAAGTTGGACTTGAAGCCTGGTTATTACCAGTTGAGAATCCGGGAAGGTGACATTCCCAAAACTGCATTTGGAACATGGTACGAACATTATGAGTTCACGGTAATGCCATTTGGGCTGTGCAATGCGCCCTTAGTGTTTATGGACTTGATGCATCGAACGTTCCGAGAGTACCTGGACCTGTTTGTGATAGTGTTCATTGATGATATTTTGGTCTACTCTTGATCGAAAGCCGAGCATGAAAACCACTTGCGGTTGGTGTTGAATACCTTGAGGCAGAATCAGCTCTATGTCAAGTTCTCGAAGTGCGAGTTTTAGCTATCGTCGGTGGCTTTTCTACGCCATGTGGTGAGTGGAGCGGGCATAGCAGTGGATCCAGCAAAGATAAGGGCCATACAGGAGTGGCCGGTGTTGTCTTTAGTGGCCGAGGTCAGGTGTTTCCTTGGACTGGCGGTCTACTATCGAAGATTTGTTGAAAACATCTCGTGGATTGCTTTACCGCTAACCACACTGACGATAAAAGATCAAAAGTTCGTTTGGATGCCAGAGTGGGCGCGAGCTTTTGAAGAGCTGAAGGTTCGATTGACCACGGCGCCTGTGTTGTCATTGCCATGTGGTACCGATGGATTTGTAATCTATAGTGATGCCTCGAGGAGCGGCTTAGGTTGCGTTCTTCTGCAAAATGGGAAGGTGATTGCTTATGGTTATCGCCAGCTGAAGGTGCACGAGCGAAACTATCCCGTCCACGACTTAGAGTTGGCGGCAGTGATCTTTGCACTAAAGCTGTGGCGACACTATCTTTATGGTGTGAAGGTGGAGATCTATACATATCATAAGAGCCTAAAGTACCTATTGGAGCAGAAGGACTTGAATATGCGACAACGAAGGTGGTTGGAGTTCCTTGGGGACTACACCTTTGAGATTAAATATAATCCCGGAAAGGGGAATGTAGTCGTGTATGCCTTGAGTCGGAGAGTTCCGGCAAGGGCGAGTTGGTTGCAGAGGCATGATGAACGTCTCATCCAGGAGCTAGAAGCGTTGGAGATTTCTTGTGTTGACAAAAATTCCGCCTCCAATGCCTGTTTGAACTAGACGGAGGTGCAGTGTGACCTTGCAGACCGGATTCGACGAGTAACGGGGCTAGATGAAGATCTCCTACGCTATGCTAAAGATGGGCCAGAGGGCAAGTTCTCCTGGGATGACGGTCTTTTGCGGAAAGAGGGCTGTTTGTGCGTCCCGAATTTGGGTAAATTGAGGGAAGAACTGATGTATGAAGCGCATTATACGAAGTACTCAATCCACCCATGGAGCACAAAGATGTTCATGGATATGAAAAAGCTGTTCTGGTGGCCCGGGCTGAAGAAAGATGTTGCTCATTATGTGTCCAAATGCCAAACCTGTGATATGGTGAAGGCGGAATGACAGAAGCATGGCAGTTATTTGAAGTCGTTGTCTATTCCAGAATGAAAGTTCGACGATATTTCCATAGATTTCGTGCACGGGTTGCCGAGATCTCAGCGCGGAAATGACTCAATTTGGGTAATTGTCGACCGGCTAACGAAAGTGGCACACTTCCTGCCGAACAGACGTGATGATTTCGTGGAAAGTTTGGCAAAAGTATATGCTGAGCAGATTGTGCGGCTACACGGTGTTCCTCGGAGCATCGTAAGTGATAGAGATGGGTGATTCACATCGAACGACTGGAGGCTAGTGCATCAACTGTTGGGCACGAAGTTGACATTCAGTACGGCCTTTCATCCCCAAACTGATGGCCAAACTGAACGGACCAACAGGACGATGGAGGATATGCTTTGGATGTGTGCCCTATACTTTGGAAAGAGATGGGAAGATCATCTCTATATAGTGGAGTTTGTCTATAATAACAACTACCAAGCGAGCATCGGGATGACACCGTATGAAGCTCTGTATGGACGGAAGTACCGTACTCCTTTGGCTTGGGTAGAAGTGAGTGAAGCTAGAGTTTATAATCGTAATGAAGTCGATGAAGTAAACTCGACCATACGTACTATTCAAGAGAGGCTACTTATAGCCCAGGATCGACAAGCGAAATACTACAACGCCAAGCACCGGAACGTGGAGTTCGCGGTAGGCAACTGGGTATACTTGAAGATCAAGCCCTTCAAAGGCGTATCCAGGATTCGACGTCTGAAAAAGTTGAGTCCAAGATACCTTGGTCCATTTGAAGTGGTAAAGCGAGTCGGGGAGGCTGCATATCGGCTAGCTCTGTCGGCAGACTTGAGTGGATTACAAGATGTGTTTCACATCTCAGTGTTGCGGAAAGCCGTGAAAGATCCAGCTCATGTGATTAAGGTTGATCATGTACCGGTAGAGTATGGGCTAATGACTAAGGTTAGGCCCATTCAAATCGAGGATCGAGCCGAGAAACAGTTGCGGAACAAGACGGTCGGGATGGTCAAAGTCCGGTGGGATAATTGCGGCCTTGAGGAGCTAACATGGGAGCGAGAGCAAACCATGCAAGCTGAATTTCCTGAGCTGTTTCTGTAACATGGTTGTATAGTTCAAATTTTGTTGTAACATAACATTTTGATGTTATAATATTTTGCTTGCTGGTTTCCTTCCTGTGTGCAAAGTTCGAGGACGAAATTTCTTGTAGGAGGGGATGGTTGTAACAGCCGAAATTTTAGAATGGGAAAATTTTGGGTGACACGGCATGGGACACGGGCGTGTCCCAGGGCGTGTCCTGCTCGGGTGCGTAGACGTCACGAGTTCGACTAAAATGCGTTCGACGAAGTGTTCGGGAGGTACACGCCCTGTGACAAAGGCGTGACCTAGGGCGTGTCCCCCCTGGTCGACACTTGAGTGCTTTGGTCGACAAACGTGGTCGATAGAGGAAACACGCCATACTACACGGGTGTGTACCATCCGACACGGGCGTGTCGGAGGGCGTGTTCCCCCCCCCCCCCCTTTGGTCGACGAAATGAGCTCTGTTGAAGTTGGTGACCGGGCGGTCTGGCGGTCTGGCTTGGCGGGTTGATGACCGCGCGGTTTTGCAGTTACTCTTTAGCGGTTTGGTTTCTGTGTGTTGCTGTCTGAGGTCCAAGCGGTCTGGCGGTTTGACTCTGGCGAATTGGAGACCGGGCGGTCTAGCGGTCTCCCATGACAATCTCTCTCTCTGGCTGTAGCCGAGCGGTTAGCCCGTCTGTCTAACCGCGCGGCTTGTGCGGTTTGTGTCTGTACAGTCTGCTTGTGTCATGTAAATTTTTAGTCCCACATCTCTTATTTGTATTCTCTCTCCTCTCCTCCATTCTATATAAAGGAGGTCATACATTTGTAATAGATACCTTTTTTCAGATAATAAAGTTTCTATTAAAACCACTTCCGGTTTGTTTTAGTTCCACTTCCGGCTTGTTTTTTGTTCATTTCTAACATGGTATCAGAGGGGACGATCTTTTCCTCCTGATTCAGCTTCTTCTTTTGTTCACGCGGGCTACCTTCTAGCCGCTCGACTTCTTTCCCTCCGCTTGATTCTCGTCTTGTTTCTGCTTCCCGCGACCTGTCTTCGCGGCTTGCCTTCACTTCTGACCGCTGCCCTGTTCGTGCGGCTTGTTTCTCCTTGCTTCTCTTCTCGCTGCTGCTCTTAGTCGCTGCGGCCTGTTTACTAGTCGCCTCGACCTGTTTCCTTCTACCCGCTCGTGCTAACTAGTCGTTGTGGCCTCTCTTTTGTCGTCCGACTTGGTTTCTCCAGCCTGCGGCTTTCCTAGCCGCGCGGCCTGCTTCTGTCCGCCCGGCTTGTGACTTCTTTTAGCCGCCGCGGCTTGCACTCGCCGTCTCTCTTCAATGGATTCCACTTCCTCCGCGCCGTCCGCCTCGGTGGTCATCTCTTCTGGTAGTGCCCACACTGTTACTTGCGGACGTTGGTTGATCGATTCTGGTGCTACCAATCATATGACAGGCAATCCTCACTGTTTCTCTCATCTAGACACGCATGATCGGTTGCCCCCTGTCATCATTGCGGATGGTTATCCCTCCCCGGTCAATGGGACGGGCATGGTTCAAGTCACTCCGTCTCTCTGCCTTGCAGATACCCTCTATGTGCCCCAGTTTCCTTGCAATTTATTATCGGTTACCTCTTTATGCAAGCAACTACAGTGCTCCGTCACCTTCACCACTACCTCTTGTTCTTTTCAGGATCCGGCCTCCCGACGGACGATTGCTACTGGGACTGAGAGTGGCGGCCTCTACTTCCTCGACAACGTCTCTACTCTATCTGCCTTCTCCTCCTCCTCTACAGATCTTCTCCAATGGCATCTTCGCCTTGGTCATGCCCCCCCTCGCCTTCTTCGTCAACTTCTCCCCCACCTACCTTCCCAACATCCTCCTCTTAATTGTGACGCATGTCAACTTGGCAAGCATCACCGCTCTTCCTTTCCTCCCAAGCAAGCTCGTGGATCCACTCGTCCGTTTGATCTTGTTCACTCTGACATCTGGGGTCCTGATCCTACCCTTACCATTGGGCGGGGTAGTTCTTACTTTGTTACGTTCATTGATGACTTTTCTCGCTGTACTTGGGTCTATCTCTTACGAGACCGTTCTGAACTTTTTGATATATGGACATCCTTTTATCATTCAATTCACACTCAGTTTGGCCTTTCCATTAAAGTCTTACGCTCGGATAACGCCAAAGAATATCTTAGTCAAGCCTTTTCCTCCTTTTGTATGCAACATGGGATTCTTCACCAAACCAGTTGCGTTTACTCCTCCCAACAAAATGGCGTGGCGGAACGCAAAAACCGTCACCTCCTTGATGTCGCTCGCACTCTGCTTACGCAAATGCATGTCCCTCGCTCCTATTGGGGCTATGCTGTTCTCATCGCTTGCTATCTCATCAATCGCATTCCCTCCACCGTTCTCCATGGTCAAACTCCTTTCTCCATTCTCTATCCGAGCAAAGAACCCTTTCCTCTTCCTCTTCGTATCTTTGGATGCACCGCATTTGTGCATGCTCCCTCTACCACCGGCGACAAACTCTCCCCTCGGTCCACCAAATGTATCTTTCTGGGCTACTCTCCCACTGTTGGAACACCTTATTACTAATTTGGGTCAGGATCACTATGTCTCTAGGAAACCAATGTTTGACCTCCTGTATAGATCAATAGGTCAATTAGAATTGAGTCTAAGGGTTAGAAGTCTAAGTTTGGAAGCTGCCCTGAAGACCAAGACTTTTTCAGTTTGAGACTAAGGCATATTGTCGAGCTCAGCACGACGATTCGTCAAACTCTGATCGACGGTCGTCTAGCTCAACTTCGACAGATCGTCGAACTCCATTTGACGATCACTGAGCTCAACTTCATCATATCTTCGAACTCCATTCGACGATCGGTGAGCTCAGTTCGACGATCTTGACTCTGTATTGGATTTCTATCTCTGAGCTCAGTTCGACGATCTTTGAGCTCAGATCGACGATGCTCTACTGCTATGTATATCCATATCGTTGAGCTCAGTTCGACGATAGCAGAGCTCAGTTCGACGTTTTCAGATAACTTCTAGGATGTTTCTAGATTCAAATTCAAATCAGTTAAGGAGTTATTCTGCAATTAATTCTGAAGATTTACTAGCTGTTTTCATTCATTTCTGGACCAAGTTTCAAGGGATTTTCAAGGAATATTTCTATGGACTTTCCTCCAAAAGACATTTTGCAATTAAGGATGCAATTAATGCAGGCCAACGGCTATTCTTGATAGAGAATGTTTTGTGCATTCAGTATCAGAGAATAAAAGAGAAGAATTTTTTGAATCTCTAAGAGAGATACACAGACACACACAGACAGACATCAGTAATCTTCAACAAAATATTCTGTCTCAAAGAATTCTCAAGAACACACATCCAAGGAGATCAAATCTTTCTAAAATCTTCAGATCTCTCTAGTTTTCAAGTGTTCAAGGCCAACATCTTTCAAGACTCCAGACATCCAACATTTCAGCTGTTGCTGAAATCATCTTTTGCTGGAGCTCAACTTGTGAAGGTCTATCACCCTACAGCAAAGCTTCTTTTCCTGAAGATCTCAAGGACTCAGGGGGAGCTTTGACATCATCAATCCACATAGTCTTCTTAGTTGTTTGAGAAAGAGAAGACTTCCATCACTCTCTCACCCCCATCTCTGTAAAGGGTTTCTCAAACTCCCTTCAAAAGTTTGAGCTTGGTTTTTGAGCACCTTGTCAAAAGCTCATTGGTGGCAAGACACCTGATCAAAAAATCTGATTTGGTTTTTGAGCACCTTATCAAAAGCTCATTGGTGCCCAGGACACCTGATCAACTCATCCTACAGTGGATTCCTACCTAGGGTGGTAGAAGAGTGGATGTACCCAAGTTTAGGGGAACCATTATATTTCCTTGTGTCTTCTGGTTTTGCTTGTCTTTATTTTTGTTTCTGGCTGTGATTATTCTGTGATTAGCTTTTGATTAGTTTAGTTCTGTGATTAGATTTATTACTGCTTCCCTGCTCACTCATACTACAACAATTGTTGCAAAAAGTTTCAAAGCACCATATACTCTATTCACCCCCCCTCTAGAGTATATCAGATCTAGGTGCACTTTCACCCACTCAGAAAGGTTATTGTTGCTTTGACCCTGTCACCCGCAAACAATTTGTCTCTACGGATGTTACCTTCTTTGAAAATGCATCTTACTTCTCTTCTGCTTCTTCCTCTACTCCTGTTACTCCTCCTTCTCCCGCCAACCCCACTATTCCCTCCACTCCTGCTACTGTTCCGCCACCTCCCCCATCTCCACCATCTCCACTATCTCCACCATCTTACCCTGCTCCTTCTCCTCCACCTTCCTCCTCTTCGCTGTCGTTGCTCTCTTCTCCCGGGCCAGCTTTCTCCACCACGGATGTTCCGGATACTGAGGTACCTGCTGACCTGGACCTTCCCATTGCACTTCGCAAAGGGGTTCGGGCTTGTACCCAACATCCTCTTGCTGCTGTTGTTTCCTATGATCGTCTGACGCCTGCTCGCAGGGACTTTGCTCTGGCTATTTCTTCTACTTCCACCCCTCGTTCCTATCGGGATGCTCTTACCCTTCCGCATTGGAAAGCTGCCATGGATGAAGAAATCGCTACTCTGACTGAACTGGGTACCTGGACTCTTGTTCCTCCTCCTGTTGGCACAGATGTTGTTGGTTGTCGCTGGGTTTTTGTGGTGAAATTCCTCCCCGATGGCAGTGTGGATCGCTACAAAGCCCGCCTGGTGGCTAAAGGATTCACTCAAACCTATGGTGTTGATTATTTCGATACATTCTCTCCTGTTGCTCGTCTCAGCATCATACGGGTCCTTCTCTCTGTGGCTGTCAACCGGGACTGGCCAATTTCACAAATGGATGTTAAGAATGCTTTCCTCTATGGTGATCTACAGGAAGATGTTTATATGGAGCAACCTCCGGGGTATGTTTCTCAGGGGGAGACACGTGTATGCCGACTGAAGAAGGCTATTTATGGCCTCAAGCAAAGTTCGCGTGCCTGGTTTGACAAGTTTAGCGGCATTGTTGCGGCCATTGGTTTTACACGAAGCTCGACCGATCACTCCTTATTTGTTCGGAAAACCGCCTCTGGTATGGTTATTCTTGCGGTTTATGTCGATGACATCCTTCTTACTGACGATGACCAGGAGGGGGTAACGTTGACAAAGAAACACCTCCGTCAACACCTGGTCACAAAGGATATGGGATCTCCAAAGTACTTTCTGGGGATTGAAATCTCAAGGAAGCCCAACTCTATGGTTCTTTCCCAAAGTAAGTATGCCCTTGATCTTTTAAAGGAGGCAGGATTGACAGGTGCTAAACCTGCCCGTTGTCCTATGATTACTGGAGAAGACAAAACTTGGACAGATGACTCGCCTCTTCTATCCGATATTTCGAGGTACCGGCATCTGGTGGGAAAACTCATTTATCTCACGGTAACCAGACCCGACATCTCCTATGCTGTTGGTAAGGTGAGCCAGTTTATGCAAGCTCCTCGGGAGTGTCATCTTCAATCTGCCTTGCGGATCTTGGAATATGTCAAAGCAGCGCCTGGGAAAGGATTACTCTTTCAGAAGAATGGTCATCTAAGGGTTGAAGCATACTCAGATGCGAGTTACGCTGATGACAAAGGGGATCGTAAGTCAACCTCTGGTTTCTGCACCTTTGTTGGGGGCAATCTGGTGAGCTGGAAGAGCAAGAAGCAGTCGGCTGTTTCTAGGTCCAGTGCAGAAGCAGAATATCGTAGTATGGCATCGACCACTTGTGAGTTAAAGTGGCTATGAGCTCTCCTATTGGATTTAGGAGAGGTGTACAACCATCCTCTACCTATGTTTTGTGATAACAAGGCTGTCATATACATCTCCAAAAATCCGGTCTTCCATGAAAGAACCAAGCACATTGAGGTCGACTGTCATTTCATTCGTGAAGAGATTCTGAAGGGACAAATTTGCACTCCCTTCGTCACTTCTGATAAAGAGCTGACTGACATCTTCACCAAGCCAGTTTCCGCCTCGTTTCTTCATATTTGTGACAAGCTGGGCATGATCGATATATATGCTCCAGCTTGAGGGGGAGTGTTGAAGTTGGTGACCGAGCGGTCTGGCGGTCTGGCTTGGCGGGTTGATGACCGCGCGGTTTTGCAGTTACTCTTCAGCGGTTTGGTTGCTGTGTGTTGCTGTCTGAGGTCCAAGCGTTCTGGCGGTTTGACTCTGGCGAATTGGAGACCGGGCGGTCTAGCGGTCTCCCATGAAAATCTCTCTCTCTCTCTGGCTGTAGCCGAGCGGTTAGCCCGTCTGTCTAACCGCGCGGCTTGTGCAGTTTGTGTCTGTACAGTCCGCTTGTGTCATGTAAATTTTTAGTCTCACATCTCTTATTTGTATTCTCTCTCCTCTCCTCCATTCTATATAAAGGAGGTCATACATTTGTAATAGATACCTTTTTTTCAGATAATAAAGTTTCTATTAAAACCACTTCCGGTTTGTTTTAGTTCCACTTCCGGCTTGTTTTTTTGTTCATTTCTAACAAGCTCGACGATCATCGAGTGTAATAACACGCCCTACGACACGGGCGTGTCTGGGCCGACACGGGTGTGTACCCTGGCTGTGACCTGTTTCGGGATAAGGCGGTTTGTACACCGCTTAGAGTACACGGCCTGTGACATGGGCGTGTCACAGGGCGTGTCGGACCCGAGAAGTGATTTTTAGGCTTTTTCGCGGCCGTCCATTTTCTTCAGCTGGGATCTAACAGCTGAGAGTCCTCCCTGCTTCCTTAAGGCCGAAAACTGAGAAAGAATTCTCATTAAATTTATGCCTTCATCTTTCTAAAACTTAGAAAGAGAAAGGGAGATGAAGAAGGAGGAGGAGGAAGTGGAGTTGATCGCTGGTGGAGCTTGAGAGTGTCAAGCTGAGATCCGAGGCCATCTTTGCGGAGGAAAAGCTGTTGCGGTTCTTTCTAGCCAGCTAGGAGCTCATGGCATGGAAGCGGTCTTCAAGGGTAACGACCTTTCTTCCTAGCCATATGAAGGCTTCCTTTTTGGCATGTGCATTTGATTCTCCCACCAGAGGGTGGCTTGTTGTGGGAGTCTTTTGGGTTGATTCATGGAATCCCAATTTGGCATATAGATCCGGAAATGGAGTACGGAATAGGCATGTTGTGTGAAGCCCATCTGGACAGGTTGGTCTGGATTGTTGATGTTGCATATACGAACCGGAAAAGACTCTGTGATAAATGTGTAGTTTAGGAGTCGATAGGTAACCCTGTGAAAGGCAGTAGCATAAAGTACTGGAGTGGTAGTCCAGGAAAATACCCTTGTGATGCTTTTGATGCCTGTGCTATTGGGTTGTACCTGCGAAAGGAAGTAGCAGGAAGTACTGGATTGGAGGTCCAGGAAATACCCTTTATAATGCTTGATGTTCATGGGTGGACCTGTGAAGGGAAGTAGTAGGAAGTACTGGCGTGGTAAGCCATGGAAATACCCTTGACATTTGTGATAATTGCGGGGTCATACCTGTGAAGAGAGTAGCAAGAAGTACTGGTGTGCCCAGGAAAGACCTGCTGATGTGTGAGATGAAATGGGTGTAAGAGTAAGTACTAGTGCGCCCAAGAAAGCACCCAGGCTTGAATGTTAAAACAGGATTGGTGAAACCGACCCGCGCCTTTGATATAGCCGCGAGTACACTGTGCTTGGTGATGGTAAGGTGATTTGAGCAACGGGGGGTGGATGATCTGACCTGTGCTATGTCCGTCTGACGTGAGACCTGAAAGTGCGGTCTGTTGGAGCGCATAGCAAGAGTCGTAGGCCTGCGCGCCATGACACAATGGGGGGCTACGGGCCAATCCCGCTGCATTACGACTAGAACTCCAGCTGCACGTCATGGAGTGAAATGCTCAATGTTTTACCGTTGGGTTGTGACCCTGATATGGTGGTGGGACCCTAGTTCGCCGGTACACCAAGAATGTGCCCTGAGTGCACGGATTGTCGGACCGAGTGGCTGACAGTTGTGATGGAATGAGTGCGTGAAAGCACATTATATGAGATATATATGCTTGTGAAATGCTATGCATGTAGGGAAGAATACCACTGTCCCGTGAAAGGGGTAGGGTCGTTATAATTTGGTCAGCTGAATGTTGACCGTTGCCTCTATTTTCCACCGTTGGGTGGGTTGTCCCTGTGCAGGTGTTGGAGAGCCGAGCGGGATGCATAAGGGTTGAAATCCCTGCTGCCTTTGCTGCTACTGCTGCTAGCCCTCCAAGGCTAAACTTTTAAATGTTGTGTTTTATTTTTACGTGGCCGGACTGCGCGCCAATGTTGAGTCCACTGTTGTGAAAGCCCTGTAAGGCCATAAGGCCAACTGTTTGTACTTGTAAAACATTCCTATGTTATATCTAAATGAGGAGTTTCTATATGTTGGACATTCAGGTGTGGAGTTCAAGTTTAGTGTTTAGGCTTCCGCTAGAATGCAATGTGTTATGGTGCGCTGCGTTACTCTGGTATCATACAGTAACTTCACCGCATGTTTTGTGGTACATGTTGTGGGGCTCCGGCCGGACCTTCTAGTATATACGATGTAAACGGATGGGGTTGTTACAATATATATATATATATATATATATATATATACTTAGAATTAGAACCGTCCCACTCCTTCCTTTAGGACTGTTCTCCTTCTTCTTCATCGAGGCGGACCAGAACTGAAGAAATAAAAAGAAAGCACGGCGATGGCGGAGCGTGAGATTTCGTGAACCTTCCGGTCGCTGCCGACGGAGCTCCGGTGCTCGAAATCTTCGTCCGAGCATATATTCGGAAAGCTCTTGGCGAGATCTACGCAATCGTGGTAAACTTCTCTCGTTTCGTGAACTTTTTTCGTTAGGGATTTTTGGCCTTAACTTCTATTTTCTCCACTCTTGTTCAGATTTTGACTTCTCTCGTCTCCCTTAGTCCCGATCTGCAACGAGGTGTGATTTGGAGACTTTCTCTGGTAACACCAAGGCAAGTGGCTCCTTTCCTCTTTTTTTCTTTTCTCCTTAAGTTCTCATGGTAAGACTTTCGTCATATATTATTGTCCCCGTTTCTTTAGAGTATAAGATGTTAAATCTTTTAGGTTTGCGCTTAGGGTAAATTTTTTCGATGCCGCTGAATGTAGGACGCGTTGCGCTTAGTTTTATGTCGATTGTAGGTCTGGTCTTTGAGTTAGTGTTGAAATCCTTAGTTGTTGTGCTGATTTTGGATGATGATGTTGTGGATGTGAGGGTTGGTATGGATAATAGCCCACCCAACCGGGAGCCCCTTCTTTTTGTAGATCATCATAGTAGAGGTATGTTTTAGTTCTCCTGTTCTGGACTGTTGGGTCTGCTTGGCCCGGTTTGTCCATGTTGTTGACCACAGTGCTGCTTATGAGACATTTGAGGATCCGGAGTTGGGCTTTAGGGCACTTGAGTTCATGGCCCTCTCCGTCCTGCAATGTAGTCATACCATGTGTTGATGATCCACCCTCTTCCGAGCCATTGTGCTCAGTTGCTTCCTAGTGGATTATGCTACAGTTTGCTAAATCTTGTTGTTTATACTCAGACTTGTTCATTTTCGCACTTGGTGCTTTTTAATCAGATGTATTTTATTGTCTAACCTTTCTCTACTCGACCAAATTTGGCTAATGGTTGCTGTGGTTTTTTTTCAGTTTTCTGTTTCCCATGGGTTGGGTTTGGTACACCGTCCTTGGTTAAATTCTTTTCATACTTGTTTACTTTTACTCTTGTCACTTGTACTTTTGTTTGCTAAGGTGTTCTTCTTTTGAATGCCTCAAGTGCAGGGTTGTAGCCGGTGGTGTGGCTGAGTGGTGTTGTTGTTATGTGTGCCTCGTGCTTGCGAGGTAGCTTTTGGTACTCTTGTTGTTTGGTTCAGACTTGAGAACTTTTAGTAGGTTCGTGTTAGGTGTTTGACGCCCACTGATTGTTTATTGTTGTTCTTGGATATTTTGCTAATTGCTAGTGTCTACTCTTATGATAGTAGTTCTTACTTTCTGGGAAGGATTTATGTTAGGATGCCTATAGATATTTTCAAATATAAAACAAACTAATTTTATTTCATGCATAGCACGATTTAAAACTCTAAGTCACTATGTTTAATAATGTACCAACTACTTTGATATTATTATTATAAATTTAGAGTACTGCATGTCATGAGTTTTCCTTTTTGGGATGTTAGACTCATGTAGGATGTCCAATTTGATTACTATAGTATTTTTTTCCGCTACGTTCAACTACTTTCTCCCTAGTGGACTGTTGAGCCACAAAGCCGAGGGATACAGGTGATTGTCTAACGCAAACTAAATTTCTTTAATTGATCATTTAAATCTTATGTTTGTGTTGATTTGGAGTGTTGCCTGAGCATCTGCAGTTATCCCCTACTGACGTGGCATCATGACGTGCATTTCCCCTTACTTAGATATTCCGCCGTTGTGGGAGAAATGCGGGTTGTGACAGTTGGTAACAAAGCCAGGTTCTGCAAGAGGGGCAGTTGGTTTGGCAAGTTGGTCGAACAACTTGCCCTTAGACAAAACTCTCGTCATGTTATTCATTGCATACACACACTGATATGTCATCAGTATATCTTGATGGAAGCATGAACACTACACTCATAGCATAAAAGAAGAAGTATACGGGGCATATTCTGTAGTATGGGATGCATAATATGTGTTTATATATGGATCCACCATAGGGATGCATAACCACCATCACATGGATGCTCATTAGCACATTTTACTTTTTTCGTTACCTACAATATTATGTAGTATGGGATGCATAATATTGTATGTGTACACCACTCATACATACATTAAGGCTTTTCTTTAGAATGCATAACACTACATACATATCATATCAATGCATAAGCACACGTGCCAAGTTAAAAATCTACATGATGACATATGTACACACATGATTTGAAATGAAAATGTAATCATTCATGCACTCATATAATAGGCACACGAGTCATAAGGATGAGGGTTTTTCACCCTAAGTAGTACATGCCATCATTTATTTTAAATCCTAGAGCAAGCTAGCAGCATGAGCAAGTATCTAAGTTTGTATATCTGAACTAAGTTGTAAGTCTAGCAGGTTACGCTAGGTGTTGATAGATCATTTATTGTTTGTTTAGAATGCCGCCTAAATGTCCGGTGATGAGGACTACTCCCCAATCGGAGGGAGAATCTTCTGGTGCCTAGAGTGAGGCTGTAATAGAGGGATTGGGACATAGCAATGAGGCCCTGTCGTGGCAGATGCTGGAGATGCAGTCGCAGATTCAGTCGTTGTTGTAAGTCGTGATGAGTCAGTCGTAGAGAGCGCAAGAGCCACCGTGGATCTAGCTGTTCCCGTTCCCCACGCTCCTCTAGTGCCCCCGGTGGTGTTGCCACCAGAGATGACTTTCATTTCACACTTTCAAAGGTTAGGACCCCCGACGTATGATTGCCCTCTCTGCGACTGCAGAACTCCTACAGCTCAGTAATCCACTGATCACCTACCTCTGCCTTATTTTTAAGGCCTACACTCAGGCTCTTCAGCCCTATAGCTTCAAGCACACAGCCCTACTCTCAGAGTGCTGCAGCACTCCTACAACTCAGTACCCTTACAGGTACATACAGCTCAGCCTCCTCTAAGGCCTACAACTCAGTGACACACTTGTCACCTACAGCTCAGTGACTCTTCAGTCACCTACCTCAGGTACAAGGCCCTACTCTCAGGCTGGGAGGATAGCCCTATCTCAGATCCACACTTGGATCCTACCTTAGAAAGCAACACTCTCCTACCTCAGGCACTTAAGCCCTACACCTCAGATCCTAACTTGGATCCTACCTCAGTGACAAACTTGTCACCTACTCTAGGCACAAAGTGCCCTACACTCAGATTCAGGAAACCTGAATCCTACATGAAATAAAACAATAAGTTGAAGAAAATAAAACAACTGACTCAGAGAAATATCTCTGAGTCAACTTTGCTAGAGTGAGCAGATTTCAGTCCAGCTCACTTGTTGTAGAAGGAATCAGTCTCCTTCTACAACTATCACTTTTCTGCGCACAGATGAGTAGCTACCAGCTTGCTGAAGAGATGAATCAGCTACATTGTTCTATTGAGAACTAACTTGTTGAGCTTTAAAGTGCTTCAGCTATCTTTCTTTGCCCTCAGGCTATCTTGGCTGGACTTTTGCTTTCAAGCTTGATGAAGATGTATAGCCGCCTCTTTATTTTTCTCTTTCTATATTTTTTGCATTTGATCCTTGTGTTCGTTCATTTGTTAACCCTAATCCATTCTCTATTTCCTTTTTATATGCGTTGATTTGAATCAACGGCGTAATAGTATGTGGGCCCACCAAGGATTGGTGAGCACTAACTCCATCAGAAAAGGACAAAACATCTTTCGGCGCTATAACAGCTTTCCCGCAACGGTTTCCTGCAATTTTGACTTTGATGATGTCAGTAGTGGTCATCAACATCTGAACTTAGAAAATATTCCAGAAATCCATGAAGCATTGAGTGATGTTAAGTCACTGAACGCCATCTGCCTTGGCTCTCAGTATTTCTGGACTTAGAAATTTTCCTGGCTTTGTCTCAGCGGTTTTGTCTCAGCGGTCTCAGCGGTTTTTCATTATCAGCTGAGATAGGCATTTGTCTCAGCGCTTTCTTTCTATCTGCTGTCTCAGCGGTTTTTGCTCTTAACTTTCTCAGCAGTTATCCTCTTAACTGTCGCAGCACTTCCTTCTTCATTAGAAGCATTGAGTGAACCTGCTTCACTCAACGCTTCTGGACTTAGAGAAATCCAGCCAGTTTTGTCTCAGCTGTCTCAACGCTATCTTCTCAGGTGTCTCAGCTGTCTCAGCGGTCTCAACGCCTTCTTCTCAGCGGTATCGGCGCTTTTTGCCTTAGATAGATTTTCTAGCTTTAGCTGCGTTCGACGATCTGTGGGCTGAGCTTGACGAACTTTAATCTTCTCGGCGGTCTCAGTGCTTTTTGCCTTAGTCAATTTTTCTCTGGCTTTAGCTTAACGAGTGTTGAGCTGAGCTCGACGAACTGTGACTTAAGCTCGACGAACTGTGATCTTCTCAGCGGTCTCAGCGCTTTTTGCCTTAGTCCATTTTTCTCTTGCTTTAGCTACACAAGTGTTGAGCTGAGTTTGACGAACTGTAACCTGAGATCTACGAACTTCGAGTTGAGCTTGACGAATTTTAAATCATTAGCTATTAAGCTTAACCCAAGGAATGTCGAGTTGAGCTCGACGATCAGCGAGTTGAGTTCGAAGAACTCTGAGCTGAGTTCAACGAAATTTGAGTTTATTGCCCAACTCATTTCTGTTCACCTGTCCAATCATGGACAACATGCATGAAAGAATTAGAGCACACATCAAATACATTATGCCCCTTAGCATGATTGGAGATGCCTCTTCAAATTCTGAGGAACATTGTAGGGCATAATTCCCAACAGGTGTGCGTGGTCGTGTCGAGATTCACAACAACAAAAGTTGGCTTGACTTTGAGATTCAGATGGATAGTCATCAACGGAACACCTTGTTTTGATATTTCATAAACTCTTGGGGCTTGCCTCAGCTCTGTAATTCTTTTCCTGATTGTTACCGTCATCAGAGAGGGCAAGAGCGGGACTTTATGCCGATACTATGATTCTATGATTCTCGGGAGTTGGTGAACCACTTGTTTAGTATTTCTTTGTTCATTGAAGAGAAGCACGTGTCCTAGTGTGGCCTTTCAGTTGATGTCGAGTGTGCCACACCATTAGCTCGCAAGAGGAAGCTTGTTTCGAAGAGTAGTTGTGATGCAGCTGCAGAGTCGCAAGCTTCGCCACGACGAAGAGAGGACCTGATAGAGGAGGCCCCCTGTGACGAGCCTACTCCAGTTGATTCAGATCTTGAGGTGAAAGAGGCTTCTACCACCAAGTTTCCTGCAAAGTGGATACTGCCCCCCGAGTGTCTTCTTCTTTAAAGGCAATGAGTGGCGTAGTAAGTGAACCGTTCGCCTTTCTTTATTTGAACTGAATACTTTGTATGACATTAACCTTTTGTTTGTTGATTACAAATTGAAGCTCAGATGCATATAACATTCACGTGGAATGATCATTATGTGAGCTTGAAAGACGAATATTTGGCTCTTCGGGAGAAGCTTCGGGCAGCAGAGGATTCAGTTGTCGCCTCCAAAGAGGAGCTAGATCGAGAGGTATCCCGATTTTGGCGGATCAGATTAGAGTTGAAGTCAGAGATAGAGGAAGCTCGAGCATCGTTGCAGATAGAGAAGTCAATGGCAGAGAAGATCATGCAGATGTTGAAGACTTCTCAGGAAAAGCGCTCCAGTTTGAGGGAGGAGTTGGAGGCTTTCAAAGCTGAGATAGCATGCCTTTCTCCAGAAGAACGGGTACTGAGATAAAGGCGGCTGGACTTGAGGAGTACATGGACCTGGAATGCATGTGTGATCGTGATTTGCTTGCCAAGGAGTTCTGTAAGGATGTTTGGTCCCGAGAGGTTGAGCCTCATATAGAGGATGTCCGCAAGGTTGCGCTTAGACGTGGGGTGTCGAAGGTTTTTTTCCTGGTGGACAAGCATCGGTGGTTTCTCAAGCCTTAGCTTTGATGACATTTATGATGACGAAGGCAACGAACCCTGCGACTGGTGTAGATGTGACTGGTGAGTAGCGGTTTGTACTTTCATCTTTATATATTTGGATATATTTGTTTTTTGCTTTGTTGTGTCAGATATATATTGGTCATCACCCTTTGATGATTTTATGTAGCGCATTTGCGCTTATGTTGATATGATAGTATTGTTTTTTGTTCATTTTGCTTTTGTTGTATAAATCTCGGTTGTTGGCAAAATGTAGGCTTGTGGCAATGTCAGAGAGTATGACGATTCAATCTGAAGGTCGGAGAATGTAAAGATTCGATCTAATTGTGGGGCCAAGCCTGGCCAAGAGAGGGTTGTTGGAGGATATAAGTATTTGATCCAGGTGTCGAAGAATATATGGATTCGATCCGACTATGTGACCGTGAGGGGGCAGGCCCTAACGATGGCGGGGTGTTGGCCTGCAGTAATGGCGAAGAATATAATGATTCGATCCAACCACCAAAGAGTGTAAGTATTTGATCTAGTTGCGTTACCTAGCCTGCCTATAAGCCGATTGCCGGAGAATGTAAGTATTCGATCCGGGTGTCAGAGAATATAAGGATTCGATCCGACTGTGCGACTGTGATGGGTCATGCCCTGGAGATGGTAGGGCGTCGGCCTGCAGTAATAGCGGAGAATGTAATGATTCAATCCAACCGTCAGAGAATGTAAGTATTTGATCCAGTTGTGCGACCAAGATTGACTTTGAGCCGATTGCCAGATAATGTAAGTATTCAATCTGGGTGTCAGAGAATGTAAGGATTTGATCTGACTGGCGACCGCGAAGGGGGGTAGGCCCTAGCGATGGTGGGGAGTCGCCATGCAGTAACGACGGAAAATCTAATGATTCGATCCAACTGCCGAAGAAAGTAAATATTTGATCCGGAGAGTGGCCTAGCCTGGCCGAAGAATTAGCTTCCGGAGAATATAAAGATTTGTTGCAGAAGTGTCCAAACCTAGTCGGAAATGTCTTACCAGAGAATGTAAGTGTTTTATTCGGGGAGTGGCCTAGCCTGGTCGAGGAAGACTCGATGCGAGAATAAGGAAAACACAATACAATATAATCAAATCAAAGATTGTTTGCGCGAGTCATTGCTCGCTGCTGTTTCATCATACAAAGTTGAAGACGGGAAATAAAAATGCAAGGAAAATAATAAATGAATATAGGAAAACAAGGATAAAGACGATGTGTTCTCGAGTGGTGGGGGGGGTCTTCCTCTCCTATTGAGAGCTTCCTTGCTCTATGGTAGATTTATTGCACAGAGCAATGTCATTGATGTAAAGAGTGATTGCTGCTTCCGGGCTCTATGGCGGATTTGTTGCGCAGAGCAATGTCATTGATGTAAAGAGTTATTGATGCTTCTGGTTGAGCCTGCTTTGAGTAGAAGGTATGAGCTGCTTCCTAGTTTCCGCAGACGACCCCTATGCCACCTGGGGTCGGGAACTTCATGGATAAGTGTGGGATTGGCAGAATCGCTCCAAAAACTAACTGAATCGGTCTTCTGAAGATGGCGTTATAATGTGAATGCAAGTCGATGATGACGAACTAGATATCGTGAGTAACCTGCCTCGGGAACTCACATATTGTTTCTAGCAAAGTGATCGTTCCTTGAACGGGAACTGGGTGGTTTTCGAAGTCATATACAGGTCCTGCGGCGGGATTGAGATGTTGGGTAAGTTTCATGTTGTAGAGAGTGGACAAGAATAGTACATTGATTGAACTCATGTCGTCAACGAGAATTCTTTTGAAGTTAAAGCAGGGATCTCCAATTCCTACACCGATGACGAGCGGGTCTTGATGGGAGTGTACAATCTAGTGTTCGCCGAGTAGGTCCACCAGGCAGGCAAACGAGCCAAGACCACCGGCTCGCGTCAATGTAGTAGGCGGGAGAGCCCAGGGGATGGTCGGCTCGCTCCTGCCAAGCAGGGCGAGCGAGCTACATGGGCCAGCTAAGACCAACCTGCGCCCGCCCAAGTGACCTCTGCTGGCTCACCTTCGTGCAATGGGTAGGCGAGCCACAGGAGCCCGGCTCGCGCTCGCCTAATGAGAGAAGGCGAGCTGCGAGAGACAGGCCATTTTCTCCTAGTCGAGTGGCGAGTTGATCTCGTTTTCCTTGGCGTTAAGTGAAGCTCGCCCTATCGATGTCTTCAGTTCCTTGGCGTTGAGTTGATCTTGCTCTATTGACGCCTTCAGTTCCTTGGCATTGAGTGAGGCGAGTGTTGTTGACGCCTTCTGCCCTTGGCATTGAGCGATGCGAGACCCTTCCAGAACATCATTCGCCCATAATTGGGGTTCCGTAGAGGCGAGTGCCTGAATTACCCAGCACTCGCCCCTTTAGGCGAGTGGCACTCTCATGGGCCACTCGTCAAGTAGGATCCAGAGGTAAAATTACCTGGATGCCCTTGCAGGGCTGCAATTAGCCTTCCAGAACAACGGAGTTTGGCTATTGGCAAACCACTTTTGGCTGCATATAGCTATTTAGAATAGCGGAGCTTCGTTATTTGTAGGCCAGACTTTAAAAACTATAAATATACCCAAGGGGGTACCTCAAAAAGCAAGCCTTTTCTAGTTCTCTTACTCTTATCTTATAGTGCTTTCTGAGGTGCCCTTAGCTCAACACTTGGCTAAGAATGGGAAGCACTCTAAAAACTTCCGGGTATATGGTGGGACCTCCGTGCTGGAGACTCGGGTCAGTTTCAAGTTCTAAGTCTTTGGTCAGCCAACCTAGCTAGGCAAAGTAAGTGTGCAATCACCCCTTCCCCAAGGGTTCTGACTCCACATAAGATGAGTTTCGATTTCAATAGGGAGGTCTGCAACCCTTTAATGTCTTCATTTTCGAAGGAGATGATGCAATCCTGGTTATGCTTTGTATTCTTGCAGGCTCCATCTATATTTTCGACTGAGAATATTTGGGTAGAGAGGAATGGGGGCTCGATGATGGTTTCAATGTTTCCCACCATTTGTGTAACTGCCCAAATTTCTGAAAAAGGAAATTGTTGGGTGACACGGCCTGGGACACGGGCGTGTCCCAGGGCGTGTCAGCTGATACAGCCTGCGACACGGGCGTATCGCAGGGCGTGTCGAGGTTGTGTCGACGATCGTCCTTTGTCTCGACGATTTTTCTCTCGACGATGCGTCGAGAGGGGGCACACGGCCCAGGACACGGGCGTGTCCAAGGCCGTGTCGTATGCTCGACGATTGTTATTCGACGAGCGTCGAGTGTCGAGACGTGAGTGTTGAGTGTTGAACACGGCCTGTGACACGGGCGTGTCACAGGGCGTGTCAAATCAGGTCGACGAACTCAGCCCGCCGAAGGGTTTCGACAGGGCATGTCTTTGTGCCGTATCTGGGCACACGGCCTGGGACACGGGCGTGTCACAGGCTGTGTGAAGTCTCGGGATGTTTTGGGATTTGTTTCACCCAGGTACACGGCCACAGACACGGGCGTGTCTGAAGGTGTGTTGGTGACACGGCCAATGACATGGGCGTGTCCCATGGGCGTGTCACTGGTTTGGATAAGTCGGTTGACCACCGCTTGAGGCACACGGCCTGGCACACGGCCGTGTCAGAGGCCGTGTCGGGTCAAAATCAGTGATTTTGGCAGAATCGTGGCCGTCCATTCCTTCAGCTGGGATCCAAGGGCTGAAGCTTCTTCTTCTTTTTCCTTAAAGGCCGAAATCAGAGAAGAATTCTCATTTTGCCTTGGCCTTGAGTTTCTTCAAGTTAAGAGAGAAAGAGAGAGAGAAAGGAGGAGGAAGAAGGAAAGGGGGCTGCTGCTGGTGGTGCTGCGGTTTACCAACGAGAGATCCGAAGCCGTCGTTGCGGAGGAATCAATCTTGCGAGGCTTGCAAGCAAGCTTTGTGGTCATGGCACCGAAGCGGTCATCAAGGGTAACGACTTTTCTTCCTAGCCATGTGAAGGCTTCCTTTTTGGCATATTTTGTGATTTCCCCCACCAAGAGGTGGTTGATTTTGGAAATCTTTGGGTGGATGCTTGAAATCCCCTTTGTTAGCATATAGATACGGAAATGGAGTACGGAATAGGCATGCTGTGTGAAGCCCATCTGGACAGATTGGTCTGGATTGGTGATGTTGCATACGAACCGGAGAAGACTCCGTGATAACGTGTAGTGTAAGGAGTCTACGGGTTATACCTGCGAAAAGGAGTAGCAGGAAGTACTGGAGTGGTAGCCCAGGAAAATAGCCATGTGATGTTTTTGGGTCCAACCTGTGAATGAGGCACAGGAAGTACTGGTGGGACCAGGAAAGGCCCTTTGTGATGCTTGATGTCGTAGGGTGTCCACCTGTGAAGCGAGTAACAGGAAGTACTGGCATGATAGCTAGGAAAGACCCCTGACATTTGTGCTTGTGCGGTGTCCACCTGTGGAGCGAGTCACAGGAAGTACTGGTGTGCCCAGGAAAGACCCGCTGTTGCTGTGAGAGAAATGGGTATAGAGAAATACCCAGGCTTGAATGCCAAGAACAGGATTGGTGAGACCGACCCGCGCCTTTGATATAGCCATGAGTACGTTGTACTCAGATAAGGCGAGGCGATTTGAGCAACGGGGGGGTGGAGGATCCGACCTGCGCTATGTCCGTCCGACGTGAGACCAAAAAGTGTGGTCTATTAGAGCGCATAGCAAGAGTCTTCGGCCTGCACGCCATGACACAATGGGGGGCTACGGGACATCCTGGTGTAGGAAGACTAACTCCGGCTGCACGCCATGGAGTAAATGCTCAAGAGAGTTACCGTTGGGTTGTAACCCTGATACGGTGGTGGGCAAGAGGTTGCCAGAACACCAAGAATGTGCCCTGAGTGCACTGACCGTTGGGTCGGGTGGCGAACGGTTGTGATGGCTTGTGTGCGTGAAAGCACATTTTGATGATATAGCTTGCCATACTTGTGATCTAATATGCCTGCAGGGAAGAATACCGCTGCCCCGAGAGAAGGGGTAGGGTCGTTATAATTTGGTCAGCTGAACGCTGACCGTTGCTTTTGTTTGCCACCGGTGGGTGGATTGTCCCTTTACAGGTGCTGGAGAGCCGAGCGGGACGCATAGAGGTTGATGTTCCTGCTGGTGTTGCTGCGATTGCTGCTAGCCCTCGAAGGCTAAATGTGTTACTTTTGTGTGTTTTCTTTTCTTGTGGCCGGCCTGCACGCCAATTTGTTTAGGCCACTGTTTGAAAGCCATGTAAGGCCATAAGGCCAACTCTTTTGACTTGTTGTAAGACATTCCTATATGATATAAAATGTGGAGTTTTATGTTTGGACATTCATGAGGAGTTCAAGTTGTAGTCTAGGCTTCCGCTAGAATGCTTTGTGTTAGGTGCGATGCGCGACTCTGGTATCATCATGTACCTTCACCGACTGTTTTGTGATATATCCTGTGGGGCCCCGGCCGGACCTTCTAGAATATATCATATGAACGGATGGGGTTGTTACATTTTTGGTATCGGTCGTCTTGGTCGTTCCCTCTCGAAGTCGTGGCCGACTTCTTTTGTGGGGTGGCGAGCACGTGTTTGTGCACACCAAAGTTTATGAATGAACTCCTGAATGTCCATGATAGGAATGCAAATTTGTGTGTTTGAGGAACCTGCATGTTCTTATTTTGTGTGGATTGCTTGGGTACGACCGCTAATGTGTGTGTCTTGTCCACCTTTAGGTGACACGAAGTGGAGCTGGGCCGTCTGAGTCCCAGCGTTCTGATGAAAGTACGGCACCAGCCGCGGTGCCTACACCTCCACCGTCTGCGGAACATGTGCGATTAGTTGCGGAGGCTTTATTTACCATGATCCAAGGCCAGCCCCTTAGGCAGGAACAAGCGGCTGTGAGGCCAGAACAGGTGGCGGTAAGGCCTGAACCTGTCGTGGATGTGGCTCCTCGAGCGGCTGAGAAGCAACTAACGCGGTTTATGAGTTTCCATCCGCCTACGTTCTCGGGCGCGGGAACCCCGATGCAGGCTGAGGATTGGTTGTCGCGCGTCAAGCGAGTGATGACAGCGATAGGAACGACGGAGCATCAGAAAGTTACTTTAGCTACCTTCTTGCTTGAAGGAGAAGCTCGATTATGGTGGGATGAGATGGAGTTGCATCATTTGGCGGGTCGTCCGGTAACCCAAGTATCGATGGAAGAATTCTCCAGACTCTTCCTAGCGAAGCACCTTCCAGTGGTTCAACGGATAGCCATGGAAAATGAATTCCAACGGTTGACTCAAGGTGATGGAAGTGTTGACGCATACTTGCATGAATTTACTCGCTTAGGGCGGTATGCGGGTTCTATTTTTGCTGATGAGCAGAGGAAGACTAATCGGTTCTATGAAGGACTGAGGGATGAGCTGAGGTTCCTTGTGTCAAGTTCTGTGAACCAAGGGTTCCAAGCGTTGGTTGACACTGCGACCGCGTTGGAAAAGGATATGAAGAGGGTGCAAGGGAAGAGAACTTTGGCTGTGACGCAACCGGAGTGGAAGGCGCCCCGATCGTGAAAACCATTTTATAAGAAGAGATGGGGTAAGAAGTCCAAGCCTAGTGGACAAGCTCCTTCATTAGTTGCAACGGGAGCAACGTCAGGGGCTAACTCCAAGCCAGACACTCGTATCTGCTTCAATTGTGGCCGGATGGGGCATATTGCGCGAGATTGTCGGATGCCGCCAAAGAGTGAAAAGAAGGCGGGAACATCTTATGCGGAAAAAGGAAAGGCGGTGGTGGATTCTTCTGCCTCGCAGGCGCAACCCCAGGTCTACAATCTTGGCCTGCAGGAGGCCATCAAGCAGAGTGACGTGGTCACAGGTATGAGTTTAGTTTTGTATCTGCTAGTTGTTTGTATGTTTTGCTTAGTACCCCATGTTTGCGGTTTGTGTGTGTGACATGTTTGTCATAGGCTTTGTGATGATTCGGGACACGCTGGCGCGAGCACTGTTTGATACAGGTGCATCGCATTCTTTTCTGTCTAGTGAGTTTCTGACGCGACTTGGAATACCCAGTCGTGCAAAGACAGATAGCGTCAGAGTGGTGTTGCCGAATGGCTGTTGGATGCTTGCGGATCAAGCTTGCGATGTGGCGGTTCAGTTAGGAAGTCGGGATTTTTGTTTAACTATATTTGTTTTGCCAATATCGGAATTCGATGTGATTTTTGGGATGGATTGTATTGCGGAGCAGCATGCTATGATTGATTGCCAGTCCAAAGAAATCACGTTGGGCCAGAATACCGAACAGAAGACCAAGTTCGCGGGTATGCGAGGAGTGGGCGGGACGTTGATGTCTGCACTCCAGGTGGTCAAAGCTGTTCGGAAAGGTGCGGAGTGTTACTTTGCACTGATTCAGGCTGTTGAGCCTAAGGCCAGTGTGTGTGAGGTTCCGATTGTGGCAGAATTTACAGATGTGTTTCCCGCGGATCTCCCTGGGCTACCACCCCAGCGAGAGATTGACTTCACGATCGGGTTGGTGTCAGGTGTGAAACCTGTGGCCCGCTCGCCATATCGTGTTGCGCCTAAAGAGATGGCTGAGTTAAAGGTTCAACTACAAGAAATGCTAGAGCAAGGTTATATCCGCCCAAGTATGTCACCTTGGAGCGCGCCTGTGCTTTTTGTAAAGAAGAAAGACGGTGGGTTGCGATTGTGTATCGATTATCGTGAACTGAATAAGCTGACCGAGAAGAATAAGTATCTGATACCCCGGATTGATGAGTTATTCGATCAGCTGGTGGGCTCAACCGTCTATTCGAAGTTGGACCTGAAGTCTGGTTATTACCAGTTAAGAATTCGGGAAGGTGACATTCTCAAAACCGCATTTGGAACGCGTTATGGGCACTATGAGTTCACAGTCATGCCCTTTGGATTGTGCAATGCGCCCTCGGTGTTTATGGATCTGATGCACCGTATTTTTCGTGAGTACCTGGATCTGTTTGTGATAGTGTTCATTGATGACATCCTGGTGTACTCGAAGTCCAAAGCCGAGCATGAGATTCACTTGCGGTTTGTGTTGAACACGTTGAGGCAAAATCAGCTATATGCCAAGTTCTCGAAGTGCGAGTTTTGGCTATCGTCAGTGGCATTTTTGGGCCATGTGGTGAGTGGAGCGGGCATTGCAGTGGATCCAGCGAAGATAAGAGCCATACAGGAGTGGCCAATGTTGTCTTCCGTGGTCGAGGTCAGGAGTTTCCTTGGACTTGCGGGCTACTATAGAAGATTTGTGGAGAACTTCTCGCGGATCGCTTTGCCGCTAACCACACTGACGCGAAAAGATCAGAAGTTCGTTTGGACGCCAGAGTGCACACGAGCTTTTGAAGAGATGAAGGTTCGGTTGACCACGGCCCCGGTGTTGTCTTCGCCATGTGGAACCGATGGATTTGTGATTTATAGTGATGCCTCAGGGAGCGGCTTAGGCTGCGTTCTTCTGCAGAATGGAAAGGTGATTGCTTATGGCTCACGCCAGCTAAAGGCGCACGAGCGAAATTATCTCGTCCATGATTTGGAATTAGCGGCGGCGATTTTTGCACTCAAGTTGTGGCGACACTACCTTTATGGAGTGAAAGTGGAGATCTATACCGATCATAAGAGCCTAAAGTATCTTTTGGAGCAGAAAGACTTGAACATGCGACAACGAAGGTGGTTGGAGTTCCTTGGGGACTACACTTTTGAGATTCACTATACGCCCGGGAAGGGGAATGTTGTCGCGGATGCCTTGAGTCGGCGAGTTCCGGCTAGAGCAAATTGGTTACAAAGGCATGATGAACGTCTTATCCAGGAACTGGAGGCATTGGAGATCTATTGTGTTGACAAGAATTCCACTGTCATTGCATGTTTGAACTGGACTGAGGTGCAATGTGACCTTGCAGACCGAGTTCGATGGGCAACGGAGTTGGATGAAGATCTCTTGCGCTATGTGAATGAAGGTTCAGAAGGCAAATTCACCTGGAATGACGGTCTTTTGCGAAAAGAGGGCCGTTTGTGCGTCCCGAATGTGGGGAAATTGAGGGAAGAACTGCTATATGAAGCGCATTATACAAAATATTCCATTCACCCCGGGAGCACAAAGATGTTCAACGATATGAAGAAGCTTTTCTGGTGGCCAGGGCTCAAGAAAGATGTTTCCCTTTATGTTTCCAAATGCCAAACATGTGCGATGGTGAAGGCGGAATGCCAAAAGCCGGGCGGTTATTTGAAGTCACTGCCGATCCCAGTGTGGAAATTTGATGATATTTCCATGGATTTTGTGCATGGGTTGCCAAGATCGCAGCGAGAAAATGATTCCATTTGGGTGATTGTTGACCGGCTAACGAAAGTGGCACATTTTCTCCCGAACAGGCGGGATGATTCAGTTGAAAATTTGGCAAAGTTATATGTTGACCAGATTGTGCGGCTTCACGGTGTTCCGCGGAGCATCGTAAGTGATCGAGATGGGCGATTCACGTCAAATGATTGGAGGCTCGTTCACCGACTGTTGGGTACGAAGTTGACTTTCAGTACGGCCTTTCATCCCCAAACGGATGGCCAAACTGAACGTACCAACAGAACAATGGAGGACATGCTCCGAATGTGCGCCCTTGACTTCGGAAAGAGATGGGAAGATCATCTCTATATGGTAGAGTTTGCATATAATAACAGCTACCAGGCAAGCATTGGGATGGCACCATATGAAGCTCTATATGGCAGGAAGTGTCGTACGCCCTTGGCTTGGGTAGAAGCGGGCGATGCCCGGGTTTGTAAACCAAATGAGGTGGAGGAAGCAAACTTAACCATACGGGCTATTCGAGAGAGATTGCTTATTGCTCAAGATCGACAAGCGAAGTACTACAACGCCAAGCACCGGAACGTAGAATTTGCGGTTGGCGATTGGGTCTACTTGAAGATCAAGCCATTCAAAGGTGTCTCCAGGATTCGAAGATTGAAAAAGTTGAGTCCAAGATATTTGGGTTCTTTTGAAGTGGTTGAGCGAGTTGGCGAAGCAGCTTATCGGCTAGCTCTGTCGGCGGACTTGGGTGGGTTACATGATGTCTTTCACATCTCGGTGCTTCGGAAGGCAGTGAAAGATCGAGCTCAAGTGATCGCGGATGATCGTGTGTCGGTGGAGTATGGGCTAACAACGAAAGTTAGACCCATTCAGATCGAATATCGAGCCAAGAAACAGTTGCGGAACAAGACGGTCGGTATGGTAAAAGTCCGGTGGGACATTTTTCTTGCTGATTTCTGTTGCCTTTACTATGTCTGAATTTCGAGGACGAAATTTCTTGTAGGAGGGGAGGATTGTAACAGCCCAAATTTCTGAAAAAGGAAATTGTTGGGTGACACGGCCTGGGACACGGGCGTGTCCCAGGGCGTGTCAGCTGACACGGCCTGCGACACGGGTGTGTCGCAGGGCGTGTCGAGATTGTGTCGACGATTGGCCTTTGTCTCGATGATTTTTCTCTCGACGATGCGTCGAGAGGGGGCACACGGCCCAGGACACGGACGTGTCCAAGGCCGTGTCGTATGCTCGACGATTGTTATTCGACGAGCGTCGAGTGTCGAGACGTGAGTGTTGAGTGTTGAACACGGCCTGTGACACGGGCGTGTCACAGGGCGTGTCAAATCAGGTCGACGAACTCAGCCCGCCGAAGGGTTTCGACAGGGCGTGTCTTTGTGCCGTATCTGGGCACACGGCCTGGGACACGGGCGTGTCACAGGCCGTGTGAAGTCTTGGGATGTTTTGGGATTTTTTTCACCCAGGTACACGGCCACAGACACGGGCGTGTCTAAAGGCGTGTTGGTGACACGGCCCATAACACGGGCGTGTCCCATGGGCGTGTCACTGGTTTGGATAAGTATGTTGACCACCGCTTGAGGCACACGGCCTGGCACACGGCCGTGTCAGAGGCCGTGTCGGGTCAAAATCAGTGATTTTGGCAGAATCGTGGTCGTCCATTCCTTCAGCTGGGATCCAAGGGCTGAAGCTTCTTCCTCTTTTTCCTTAAAGGCCGAAATCAGAGAAGAATTCTCATTTTGCCTTGGCCTTGAGTTTCTTCAAGTTAAGAGAGAAAGAGAGAGAGAAAGGAGGAGGAAGAAGGAAAGGGGGCTGCTGCTGGTGGTGCTGCGGTTTACCGACGAGAGATCCAAAGCCGTCGTTGCGGAGGAATCAATCTTGCGAGGCTTGCAAGCAAGCTTTGTGGTCATGGCACCGAAGCGGTCGTCAAGGGTAACGACTTTTCTTCCTAGCCATGTGAAGGCTTCCTTTTTGGCATATTTTGTGATTTCCCCCACCAAGAGGTGGTTGATTTTGGAAATCTTTGGGTGGATGCTTGAAATCCCCTTTGTTAGCATATAGATCCGGAAATGGAGTACGGAATAGGCATGCTGTGTGAAGCCCATCTGGACAGATTGGTATGGATTGGTGATGTTGCATACGAACCGGAGAAGACTCCGTGATAACGTGTAGTGTAAGGAGTCTACGGGTTATACCTGCGAAAAGGAGTAGCAAGAAGTACTGGAGTGGTAGCCCAGGAAAATAGCAATGTGATGTTTTTGGGTCCAACCTATGAATGAGGCACAGGAAGTACTGGTGGGACCAGGAAAGGCCCTTCGTGATGCTTGATGTCGTAGGGTGTCCACCTGTGAAGCGAGTAACAGGAAGTACTGGCATGATAGCTAGGAAAGATCCCTGACATTTGTGCTTGTGCGGTGTCCACCTGTGGAGCGAGTCACGGGAAGTACTGGTGTGCCCAGGAAAGACCCGCTGTTGCTGTGAGAGAAATTGGTATAGAGAAATACCCAGGCTTGAATGCCAAGAACAGGATTGGTGAGACCGACCCGCGCCTTTGATATAGCCATGAGTACGTTGTACTCGGAGAAGGCGAGGTGATTTGAGCAACGGGGGGTGGAGGATCCGACCTGCGCTATGTCCGTCCGACGTGAGACCAAAAAGTGCGGTCTGTTGGAGCGCATAGTAAGAGTCTTCGGCCTGCACGCCATGACACAATGGGGGGCTACGGGCCATCCCAGTGTAGGAAGACTAACTCCGGCTGCACACCATGGAGTAAATTCTCAAGAGAGTTACCGTTGGGTTGTAACCCTGATACGGTGGTGGGCAAGAGGTTGCCAGAACACCAAGAATGTGCCCTGAGTGCACGGACCGTTGGGCCGGGTGGCGAACGGTTGTGATGGCTTGTGTGCGTGAAGGCACATTTTGATGATATAGCTTGCCATACTTGTGATCTAATATGCATGCAGGGAAGAATACCGCTGCCCCGAGAGAAGGGGTAGGGTCGTTATAATTTGGTCAGCTGAACGCTGACCGTTGCTTTTGTTTGCCACCGGTGGGTGGATTGTCCCTTTACAGGTGCTGGAGAGCCGAGCGGGACGCATAGAGGTTGATGTTCCTGCTGGTGTTGCTGCGATTGCTGCTAGCCCTCGAAGGCTAAATGTGTTACTTTTGTGTGTTTTCTTTTCTTGTGGCCGGCCTGCACGCCAATTTGTTTAGGCCACTGTTTGAAAGCTATGTAAGGTCATAAGGCCAACTCTTTTGACTTGTTGTAAGACATTCCTATATGATATAAAATATGGAGTTTTATGTTTGGACATTCATGAGGAGTTCAAGTTGTAGTCTAGGCTTCCGCTAGAATACTTTGTGTTAGGTGCGATGCGCGACTCTGGTATCATCTTGTACCTTCACCGACTGTTTTGTGATATATCTTGTGGGGCCCCGGCCGGACCTTCTAGAATATATCATATGAACGGATGGGGTTGTTACAATTTGTCTAACGCCTGGGGCCCCTTGCGACGTGTTGTGTTGGTCTCTTCCTTGATGATATACTTGTTGGCTCTGTGCTTGTCCCTGCAGAAACCTTCCAAGGTGTCCTTTGCATACAAGGCGCATAATTTTATTCTTTAGCCCGGAACATTCCTCGATAGTGTGACCAGTCGAGCGGTGAAACTCGCAGTATTTTGACCGGTCACTTCTTGGGTTTGGCAGCGGTACTCTCGGTCGCTGAAATGCAGGATCATTCTGAATTGTGTACAACACATTGGTGCAAGGTATTTAGTGGAGTGTATTCTTGGGGTGGACGCAGACCTACGTTCCTCTGCGGGTCACGACGATGGTTGTCGTTTCGACGCTCATCCTGGCTGTAAGACCCCCCCCCCAAAAAAAACCTTTGTCCGGGTCGTGCCGGAGGGGATCTTACTTGCCCAAGGTGTCGACCCAGTGCTCCCTAAGGGGTGACGACCCACTCCACTGAGCACTAGGGTGCCACCTTGATCAGCTTGAATCATTACATTCACAACACATCACAGAGTACAGTGGAAACACTATCAGGAAACCACAGAAAATATATATCACAATATATATTTAATGAAAGTGCAAAAGGTCGTAGCCACTATTTACACATAGAGCTCGTAGTCTATAATACTACAATAACTAGTAACTCTCTCTCTCTCTCTCTCTCTCTCTCTCTCTCTCTCTCTCTTAACTCCTCTCTTTAGTACTCATATCTCAAAACTCAGGAGACGACAGGGGTGCTTATTCGCGAGTAGTACTATCAGCTGTCGTATCGTTCTGCAGATGCTAGTCACTATGTTGCTCCATCTCCTATGAATGGTTATTAAAATAACTGTTAGCCACATAGCTAAGTGGAATCAAATCTCCTCCCCGGATCCATATCCTGGGGAGTAGCACACACACACAATAATATAAGATAACTGAAACATGAGAGAGTCAGCATAACATTTCATAAATAAGCTAGGATCAAATGAAAGGAGTGCAACATAGTATAACTAGACTAGCAGCATTAATTTACGCCAGTTATAATCTTCGACTCCACTAACACAGCAACACAATAGGTATTCATAACTTGTGCGCATTCACAGTCGCGCACACATCGCAGTCATTCACAGCCACATACACATCGCGCGCATTCACAGCCGCGCACAAATCGCAGTCATTCACAGCCACGCACACATCGTAGGCATTCACAGCCGCACACAATACCCTATGTCGACATAATATGGACCGCTTCTTTTCAAGCAGGGTAGTGAGCCCGCGGACCTCACTGATGTGGCTGTCGGTGATAGTGGTCAGTCCTACCACTTTTAGAGGTGGTCGTACCGCACAGCGCAGGCCCTTAAGTACAACCCCGTGTACTCTTGGATGTGAGCGACATCCGGCGATTCCACACTTTGTCCAACCAGCAGAGGAAACCAAACGAGGAAAAACATAATGGCCAGTCACTCGTGGTACCAATCTTCTTGTCACCTTGAGTCATCAAACTTCCCGCACCGGTACAAATGGTCTGCGGAAGTGACTAACCCGCCACGATTTACCGCAAGCAATTTACAAGCGAACAAGGAGAACAGTTTGTTAGCATGCACCAGGTCTATAGCGGCTTGCCCTACTATGCCTTAAATATATCGGACAAACGACACTTGGCTCAACTTTTGACAAGGAGCGTGGGAGCGCTTTATTTGGGGTTAACTTTAGAGGAATATCTCAACTTCTGTTATCCACAACTAAGACTCAACCTATCAAATCACTGCCCGTCAGGACAGGACCCGTGCTTGAAATAGTAAATTACATAAACAGAAGTGCGGTAATAAAAGATGTTGTCAGTATAAGATACAGAATTGAAATGCTACAAATAAATAGGACCAGTAGGACACTAGAGTAGTATTGAACTGAAAGTAAGTACTGAAGGGAACTGGACCAGTACGAGACTGGAATAGTACTAAACTGAAAGTAAATAGCCAGGACCAGTACGAGACTGGAGTACTGAAAAGAAAGTACTGAACTGAAATGAGTAAATGAACTGGAATAGTACGAGACTGGAGTACTGAAAAGAAAGTACTGAACTGAAATGAATAAATGAACTGGACCAGTACGAGACTGGAGTACTGAAAAGAAAGTACTGAACTGAAATGAATAAATAAACTGGACATGTACGAGACTGGAATAAAACATAAATAAAATGATTAGTAGTTCAATCACTCCATTTAGGAGGCTTCAGTTCCATCTCTGTTCTCTGGAGGCAAATTCAGTTCCATTTATGTTCTCAGGAGGCAAATTCAGTTCTATCACCGTTCTCAGGAGGCTTCTTTGGGGTTTTACCCATTAATATGGCAAAATAATAGTTCAGTTGCGCCCCTTATTAATGTGGTTTAATCGGACTTGAAGGATTTATTAAGGGTTACATCTTTATTATTAGCCGAAAATAATTTATAGTTTCATTGCTCGTACTTCATTTTTTAGAGTCTGTTCAAGTTGCTCGAGAGCTTTGTAACGGATAGACAAGGCGCTCAGTAATTCTACGAAACCTCAGAATACTCAGAGCTTGGCACTTTCCTCGATCACTCTCGTTAGTAAAACAGTTGAACTTATAATTTGATTTAAAAGTGCTCGCGCACTTCAATTTCCTTTTTCGAAGAATTTGGGCACGTAAATTTCCGAGCGCGGCCCTAAGCTCCAGGAAATTGGAAAACGTTCACTTTTTATACCAAGGCTTCACTATTTTAATGAAACCTTTAAGAGGGCCTAAAAAAAGCCTAGTTATTTTTCAAAAAATTTCCGAGCAAATTTGGGCCTCTAAAATGGCAAAATAAAACCCATTTGGGCTTTTAAAAATAACAAAACAATTTCAAAAATTCTCATAATTTTTGTGCAGAAATCCCTTATCAAGGGGAACAACTTTCATGTTCAATACTTTTTCCCTATAAGCTTATATTTTTTAAAAAAAATTAGGCAAAGTTCAGATTAGAAATTGGTCTGCATATAGCAGAATTGAGCATGATCCTGCGGTCAGGATTGCTCCAGACGGTAGATCTAGACAGCTCTTCCCCATAGCAGATTAGCCACAAATCTGTTATGGGGGCACAAAAGTTCACGCATGGGGGGAGGGGGGAGAGGCAATCACATTCGTTCATCTCATCACTGAGAGATGAACGGTGGGGATCTCTTCCCGTCGGAGAAGAAGATGGCGGCCCTATGCCACCGCCAGTCAGCCACTTCAAGGCACCGGAGCCACACCCGATCAGTTCGCCGGGGGCTGGCGAGTATCTGGGTGGTGGCCCGGCTGCCTACCACCGCCGGCCACCGCCTGAGTTCATCAACCCAAGAGCAGGGTGGCGGCGGCTCTGCTCCCAGCGCCACCGCGCCATCCTGCCTATCCGGCATTTAACCCGGCCATGAATCTACCCTCGACCGACATGTCGGGGGCAGGGAACCTCTCCTATGGTGGCCCGGTGGCATATCGCCACCGACCGTCGTTGGAGCAAAACAAAGCAAAATTCTGTTTTTCTTGGGTGCCACCGGAGCGGCATTTTTCGGTGGCACCCCGACCTTCCACCACTAGGGAATGTCAATCCCGGTGGTTTAACCCTTCCACAGCGCTACTACTGGCGCTGGGGGGCTAAACTCTCACAGCCACCACCCGACCTGGAGCTTGGCTCGGGTGGTGCTGGCGGCGCTCCGCCGTCGGGGGATGCATGCAGCACGTCAATAGGATGAGGGAGGAGGAGGGGAAGAGTTTCCACCTACAAGGAGGGACTTTTGGAGGGTCCCAGCCGAGTTGCCATTGGCAGCAATGGAAAGCTTGGGTGGTGGAAATTTTCCGGCGAGCTGGGACTCCAGTGAGGGTGCCCGGGGCTCGGGTGGGTTGGTGTGGGGGAAAGCATGCTGGGCAAGGCCTTTTATAGGATTGGGGAGGGTGGCCACTCCTCCCATTGCCGATGTGGGATTAATCCCATGAGGGGAGGAGCTCTCCCCCCCCCCCCCACTTGCTTTGTCCATGTGGTAGCACCCTATTGGCCGTAGCACAGCCATGTGTCAAGCATCAAGGGAAGGGGAAGGAGCTTGATGGGCTTGGGCCTTGGGTTTAAAGAAAGGATAAGAGAATGATAGGATGGTTTTGGGGCTTTTTTCATGGGCCCATTTAACCATTCCTTGCTGGTTTGGGTCGCACAAGGAGTGAGAGGGGGGTAGAGCCTTATCCATTAGTGAAGAAAAGGTGAGCACCTCTTTGGAAAAAATCCAAAAAATGGATTTTTAGAGGGGTTTGATCAAAGTCAATCCTAGGGTGGGTCTCCCATATTGGTCAAAGTCAAAGTGAGTCCAAGACATTGAGAGTCAGGTCAAAGTTGGGGTGTCGCGTCATAATTTGTGTGCATGCTTTTTGGTGCACGATTATGCTTGATTTGACCATGTGTTGACTACTCATATCAGAAATTGACCAGGACGAACTCGGTTGACTTAGTATTGACCATACGATTCCAATGCCACTGACCGGGGTCGAATCGGAGTTCGTTTGCTAAATATTCAAAATCTGCGCGTCGTGGCGTGCTAAAACGGTCAAGATACGTATATTCGTCGTTAGACTTCGGATCGCAACGCAACGAGTTCCAATGCATCTGTATCGGCTATACGAAGTCATAGGAACTGACAGAACTCAAATCAAAGTTCTTTAGATCATTATCCAAAAATATTATTTTCGCGACGTTTTACGAGGAACGGTCATATCCACCATAAGACCTGAAATTCAACGGAACGAGTTCCACCACACTTGTATTGACTATACGAGGCCACGCGAACTGATTGAAATAAAATCAGAGTTCTCTAACTCGATATCCCCATCTATGGTTACCTCCTATCTTGGTATGGGCCACGAGTAGAGGTTTGGGTCACTTTTATTGGGCCCACTAGGGTTCTGGTGGCCCAATAAAAGTCGGGATGTTACAATCCAATAAAAATAAAAAGATTTTCGTCCCCGAAAATTTGCCCAAAGTTGGGGGAAAAAGAAATAACATACCTGGGGAAAGTGTCTAGGGTATGTTTCTCGGACAAATGCTTTTGGTTCTCAAGTGTACTCATCTCATCTGTGATTTGACCACAATATCTTGGCCTTGTTACGCAGATTCTTCACTTTATGATCTATGACTCTGATTGGTTCAAGTTGGACGGATCTATCAGACTACAGTCGCACTGGTGGTGTAGGTAAATGTTGCTCTGGTTGTCGGAGAACTCGCCTCAAGGATGAGACATGAAACACATCATGAAGATTTCCCAATTCTTGGGGCAGGGCTAATCGATAGGTAATGGGGGCCAATACGCTCTATCACCTGATAGGGGCTCAAATAGTGGGGATCTAGCTTTTTCTGCTTCCTCAATCGGGAGACAACATGCATGAGCTTGATTTTTAAGAAGACCATTTCTCCCACGGAAAACTCCACCGGTCGATGCCTTGCATCATAATATTTGGCTTGTCGACTTTGTGTTTCCCACATCCGCTCCTAGATTAGTCGTATCGCTACTGTTGTATCATCAATATAAGCCACTCCTAAGGCTTCTGGGTCCCCATCTTGAGCCCATGTTAGAGGAGTTTGGCAACATCTCTCATACAATGCCTCGTATGGGGCCATCTTGATGCTGGCCTGATAACTGTTATTATAAGAAAACTCAACTAAAGGCAACAGTTGCTCCCATGGCTCGTTGTGCTCTACTACACAAAGTCGGAGTAGATCCTCCATTGTCTGGTTTGTCCTTTTAGTCTGTCCATTTGTCTGCGGGTGGAGGGCAGTGCTGAAGGCCAACTGGGTCCCCAAGTAAGCCTGCACCTGCCTCCACTCCTTGGATGTGAAACGTCCATCACGATCCGACACAATGGAATTCAGCACTCTGTGGAATCGGACTACTTGTTCTATGAATAACCTGGCCAGGATGTCAACTTTATCACCTTGTCGGCTTAGGATAAATCGTGCCACCTTGGTAAGTCGATCCACGACAACCCATATAGAGTCATTTCAAGCATGGGATCGGGGTAAGCCTTGAACGAAGTCCATGGAAATGTCCTCAAATTTCCATTCAGGTATTGTCAGGGGCTGCAACAGACCTCCTGGGTTGCAGTATTCAGCCTTAACTCTCTAGCAAGTCTGACGCTATGCTACGAAGTTGGTGATGTCACTCTTCATCCCGGGCCAGTAAATAGTCATGCGTAGATCAACATACATTTTAACCACACCAGGATGGATAGAGTACCTTGACTTGTGCTCCTCTTGAAGGATTTCATCTCAGATTCCTCCGGTAAAGGGAATAAATATACGGTGTCTGAACTGCAAGATCTCATCGTGCAGAGTAAACTCCACTTGTGCCCTATCTTGCAGGGACTGGATGATTGGGACTGTTTCTGGGTAAACCTGCTGAGCTTCTTGTATTCGACTTTGAATATCGTATTGGATCTCCATCCAATAAAGCTATGCTTGGTACTCTTCTGGATCTCTACGAGTAACCAGGGTAATCTCCAAATTCATTAAGGACTGAAACCAATATATTAGAATCTGCTCCATCCAGCTTTCGGCTGCCGAGAGCTGGTGGCTCAGTGTGTCGGCCACTCTATTAGCCTTCCCGGGGTGGTATTGGAGATCAAAATCATAATCACATAGAAATTCCAACCACGGACATTGTCGAAGGTTCAACTCTTTTTGAGTATAAATATAATTTAGGCTCTTATGGTCGGAGAAGATCTCGCACCTTACTCCGTACAGGTAGTTCCTCCAAATATTACGGGCAAAGATGACGGCGCCCAACTCAAGGTCGTGAGTTGCGTAGTTCAACTCGTGTGGTTTCAGTTGGCGTGATGCATAAGCCACCACCTTACAGTGTTACATCAAAACAACACCCAATCCTTTCAGGGACACATCTGTATAAATCTGGAATCCCTCAGTACCTGGAAGGATCGTTAGGATCAGGGCAGAAGTCAGGTGCCTCTTCAACTCAACAAACATAGCCTCGTATTTTGGCGTCCACTGGAACGTAACATCTTTCCTAGTGAGGGAAGTGAGGGGTAGCGCAATTTTAGAGAATCCTTCCACAAACTTCCTATAATAACCCGCAATACTGAGAAAACTGTGAATGTCTGCTACCTTTTTGAGCGGCGGCCAATTCTGAACTGCTTGGATTTTGGCTTGGTCTACCACCACGCCATTTTTGTTGACGGTATGGCCCAAGAATCCGACTTCTTCCAACCATAATTCACGCTTGCTGAATTTGGCGAAGAGAGAGTACTCCTGAAGTTTAAGTAACACCAACCGCATGTGTCTAGAATGATCTGCTTTGGTCTTCGAGTAGATCAAGATGTCGTCGATGAAGACAATTATGAAAGGATCTAGGAAGGTATCGAATACTTTATTCATCTGAGCCATGAAGGCGGAGGGGGCGTTGGTAAGCCCAAATGGCATTACCATAAACTTGTATAGCCCGTAGCAAGAGCTAAAGGCAGTTTGGGGATTTCTTCCACCCGGACTCAAAGCTGATAGTAGCCAGATCTTAGGTCCATCTTGGAGAATACGGATGCTCCTTGGAGTTGATTGAACAACTCGTCGATCCCTGGGAGCGAATAGGTATTCCGCATAATAAGCTTGTTCATCTCCTTGTAGTCTATATATAAGCGCAGCGTCCCGTCCTTCTTTTTTACAAACAGTACAGGGGCTCCCCAAGGCGAGGAACTTGGGCAGACAAATCCAACATCTATCAATTCCTGAAGTTGGATCTTCAACTCAGCCAATTCCTTGGGAGTCATTCGATAAGGTGCTTGGGACACTGGTCGAGCCCCGGACACAAGCTCGACTGGAAGTCAACTTCTCGTCATGGAGGTAAACTTAGGAGGGACTCTGGAAACTGTTGGGTTTCTCTATGGGGTTGGCACAACGCTTGTGCATGCAGCGGAAAAATAAACATCAAGAAAAACCCAAAGAGATGTGGATCGGGCTATGAACGTTGAATCAAGAAGTTAGCAAAACTAGGCAAAAATTACCTCGGTGGCGTTGAGTCACAACCCAACGGAGATGCTCCAAACTTTATCTGCTTGCTAGTGGCGAGTTCTACGCGGAATAGTGTCCACGTTTCTGCAGAAGTCCACACGAGCGGGAGAACACCGATCTATCCGTCGCACGGATTATCGGGAAGAAGAAGACCGCACCTTTGCTTTCCCACGGACTGCTAGGTCCGCGCCAGGGATTGCAGCACCAGCGACAGTCGCCGGAGAAGAGGTGGTCGACGGAGCGAACACGGCGGCGGCGGAACTCTTCCATCGGCTGCGGGGATCGGGATCGTCGGAACGAAAGGCGGAACGGCTTCCGTCGGGTTTCGATCTGCTACAGGAGAAAATCGCGAGCCCGTCTGTTTTCCCGAAAACCCTAAGTGTCCTATTTATACCAAAGGTATAAATAAACCCAGGAAAATTGCTATCCGCAGACCACCCGAAAATAGGGTTCAGAATCGGCGAGTATCAATCGGTGAGAATCGGCGACAATCAGCGAGAATCACTGAGCAGGTTCGGCGAGAATCAGTCGACGAGTATCATACAGGATCGGCGAGAATCAGAGTACAATACTCGACGATTCTCGCCGATCATCGAGCCGCGCTCGACGATACACAACGATACTCGACGATCGTCGAGCCGCGGTCGACGACAATTGTCGAAGTAGTCGTTCGTCGAGAATCAACAATTGATTCTCGACGATTCTCGTCGATCGGCGAGAATCAGAGAGACGATTCTCGCCGATCGGCGGGAATCAGAAGACGATTCTCGACTAATGTCATCGACCCTCGGACGACAATCCCAACCCGCCCTTCAAGGCAACATTTGCCCAACCCGATGATCCTATAAGGCAACACTTTGCCCATAACCCTATTCAGGTTGGTGATTGGTAACCTTTACCAACACAGTCAGTCAACCAACTTCTCCACATCTCTTATGTGCGACCCTGCAGGCTCATATCGCGTTGGCAGTGAGATTACATGCTTGATCACTTCCAGATCATCATGGTGACTCCAACAGACTCCCACTTGATCTCGAAAGTATCAAAGCAAAAACCTCACAAACAATGAGCGGCATCTAGCAATGCATCATTGCTCCCCAAGCAATAAGAGTTTATAACTCATAAGCCTATATGACCAATGTATCAGCGTTGTCTTTGTCCCTTACATCCAGAAAGAACTAGAGGCATGGACCGTGTCACCCTCGTAATAGCTCAATCCAAGTTTCTTGATCCAGGACGGACTTCCAGAGAATGGTGAGTCCAATATCACATATTGACTCAACCAAGCATGGCCATGCATTTCTCAGTCCAGATCCATCAAGGGGCCCATGGATGCAACTCCTGTCATACAGGAGGACAAATCCCATATCTGCTCACACACAAACACCCAAATGATTCGTAACATGCCCAACAACCACCCTTATCATCAACCTTTCTCAAGGAAGACTTTAGATGGCATCAAAGCACGCTCTTCCTCACTTGATGAATGCTGTGACTTCAGGTCAAAGGATCACAACACCATTGTCAATTGAGACCTACTCGTGACACGATTGGATGACAATCCACAGAGTAGTCTCAGGTTGGGTCTGTCCAGTACAGCTTGTTCACTAACAAGTACCCACGTGATGACTTGATATCACAATATCATGACCTGTGAGAACCAGTCATCAGTCAACACACGTGCTAGTCTTCATGTACCATCATCACCCTTAGCTTCTATGATGATACTCGACCAGGGACCTTTAAGAATGAAGCTTCAAATAAATCATGGGCTCTCACATTCAAGTCACGTACTTGATGTCCCATGGAAGCGAACATTCTAAGGGTATCTATTATGTTAACATTTAACTATCATATATATAAAAATTCATAATAAAAGAATTTGCCATTAATTATAAAAGAAAAACTAGGTACACAGTTCATCATATGAACAAACAGCCAACAAAATACAAGATTACATGCAACCCACAAGATTCTCGCTAGAGTTGATCATTTAGGTATCGTATACCCATCGATCTAGTATGACCATCATGCTTTCTCTGCGCGAGAGGCTTTGTCAGCGGATCCGCAATATTTTCCTCAGTCGGCACTCTGCAAATGTTTACATCTCCTCGTTCGACAATCTCACGAATAAGATGAAAACGCCGGAGTATGTGCTTGGAGCGCTGATGAGATCTAGGTTCCTTAGATTGTGCAATTGCACCATTGTTATCACAGTAGAGAACTACGGGACCAACAATGCTAGGAACTACATCAAGCTCGCCGATGAATTTCCTAATCCATACAGCCTCCTTCGCCGCATTAGCTGCTGCGATATACTCGGCCTCTGTTGTAGAATCAGCAACTGTCTCTTGCTTGGAACTCTTCCAGCTTACAGCTCCTCCATTCAGGCAAAACACAAAACCTGACTGAGACTTGGAGTCGTCTCGATCAGTTTGGAAGCTAGCATCCGTGTAACCACTTACAACGAGCTCTTCCTCTCCACCATACACCAAGAACACGTCCTTAGTCCTTCTCAAGTACTTCAGGATATTCTTGACTGCAATCCAGTGACACTCACCGGGGTCTGACTGATACCTGCTAGTCATGCTCAAAGCAAAGGAGACATCGGGTCGAGTACATAACATCGCGTACATGATTGATCCAATTGCCGAAGCATATGGAATCAACTTCATGTGGTCCTTATCTTCACAAGACTTTGGACACTGGTCCTTAGAGAGATTCACACCATGAGACATGGGCAAAAATCCTTTCTTGGACTCAAGCATGCTGAACCGCTTCAACACCTTTTCGATGTACGTACTCTGGGTCAAACCCAGCAACTTCTTCGATCTATCTCTATAGATCTTAATACCGAGTATATAAGTCGCTTCACCCAAATCCTTCATTGAAAAGCAGTTCCCTAGGTTGTTCTTAACAACTTTCAGGGTAGGAATGTCATTCCCGATCAACAGTATGTCATCTACATACAATATCAGGAAGAAAACAATGCTCCCACTGATTCGCTTGTAAACACAAAGCTCATCTTCATTCTTGATGAAACCAAACTCTTTGATTTTCTCATCAAAACGAAGATTCCAACTTCGAGAGGCCTGTTTCAGTCCATAAATGGACTTATTCAGCTTGCATATTTTAGTGGCTTCATCTGGGGATACAAAACCCTCGGGTTGTGTCATATACACTTCCTCAAGGAGGTTTCCATTAAGGAAAGCCGTTTTGACATCCATCTGCCAGATCTCGTAGTCATAATACACAGCAATAGCAAGCAATATCCTAATGGACATTACCATGGCAACAGGGGAAAAGGTCTCATCATAGTCAATACCATGAATTTGCTTGAAACCCTTAGCCACCAGTCGCCCTTTGAATGTCTGTACATTCCCATCCATGTCGGTCTTCTTCTTGAAGACCCACTTGCACCCTATGGGTCGTACCCCTTCAGGTGGTTCAACCAAGTTCCAAACTTGGTTTGCATACATGGAGTCCATTTCGGATTTCATAGCCTCAAGCCATTTGTCGGAGTCCGGTCCATTCATAGCCTCTTGGTAGGTTGCTGGTTCATCATCATGATCCATAAGCAACACATTACCTATTTGAGACACGAGAAATCCATATCTCTCAGGCTCAAACCTCGGTCTACCAGATCTACGTAGGACTTGTGTTCCCTGAGCAGGTTCTCTAGCTACAACATCTTGTAGTCCTGACTCAGAATCCAATTCCGGTTCATTCACTACATGTGGTTCTTGAACTTCTTCAAGCTCTACCTTTTCAGTCTTTCTTGATAAGAACTCTTTCTCCAAGAAGACACCAGTCCTTGCGACAAACACTTTGCCCTCAGACGGTAGGTAAAAGTAATACCCTTTCGTTTCCTTAGGATATCCCACCAGATAACATTTATCCGATTTAGGTTCCAGCTTGTCAGGCATTTGACGTCTCACGTATGCCTCACAGCCCCAAATTTTAATGAACGACATACTAGGATGCTTCCCAGTCCATATCTCATATGGTGTCTTCAGAACCGTTTTAGTTGGAGCGCGATTCAATGTCATTGCAGCAGTCTCTAAAGCAAAACCCCAAAAGGAAACAGGCAAGTCTGCATGACTCATCATCGAACGTACCATGTCTAACAGAGTACGATTTCTCCTCTCAGACACACCATTATGTTGTGGTGTTCTAGGTGGAGTGAGCTGTGATACAATACCACACTCTTTCAGATGATCACGGAACTCATGACTCAGGTATTCGCCACCTCGATCAGATCGGAGTGCTTTAACCCTTTTACCCAACTGGTTTTCTACTTCATTCTTGAACTCTTTGAACTTTTCAAAGGTCTCGGATTTGCACTTCATAAGATACACATATCCGTATCTACTGAAATCATCAGTAAATGTAACAAAGTAGAAATACCCTCCTCTAGCCATGGAACTCATGGGTCCGCATACATCACTATGTACAACACCCAAGAGATCCTCAGCCCTCTCAGTATAACCAGTGAAAGGAGCTTTAGTCATCTTGCCTAACAAACAAGATTCGCATCGCTCAAATGATTCATAATCAAATGAGTCCAAAAGTCCATCTCTATGGAGCTTGGATATGCGCTTCTCGTTGATATGGCCCAAACGACAATGCCAGAGAAAAGTAGGGTTCGAATCATTTGTTCTTAGTCTTTTATTATTTTCTACATTACAGATCAGATGGTCCAAGTTCAAAACGTAAATACCATTAAACAATTGGGCTACAGCATAACAAACATCATTCTTAAATATAGAACAACAATTGTTCTTAATTATAAAAGAAAATCCAATCATGTCCAAACATGAAATGGATATAATGTTTCTAGTTATCGCCGGAACAAAATAACAGTTATCTAGTTCTATTACAAGCCCACTGGGCAAACAAAGACGGTAAACTCCTACGGCTACAGCAGCAACTCTTGCTCCATTGCCGACGCGGAGGTCCACCTCCCCTTTACTCAGCAATCTTCTCCTTCCCAGTTCCTGCACATTTGTACAAATGTGAGAACCACATCCGGTAGCCAATACCCAAGATGAAGGAGCAGAAAGGTTTATCTCTATAACGTAAACATTAGAAGCGGAAGTCATACCTCCCCTCAATTTCTGCAGACCCTCAATGTATGAAGGACAGTTCCTCCGCCAATGACCAGCCTTGCCACAATGGTGGCATTTCCCTTCCTTCACCGTGCTCTTCTTTTTCATCAGTGCTGAAGACTTGGGCTCAAGATGTGACTTAGGTCCTACCTTCGTCTTCTTGGAGCCATTGGCTTTGCCCTTGCCCTTATGCACCATCAGTATGGGGCTGGCAGGCTTGGCCTTCTTCATGTTGATTTCAGCAGTTCTCAACATGCCTAGGAGTTCGGGCAGTGTCTTGTCTATCTCATTCATGTTGTAGTTCAAGACAAACTGCTCATAACTGTCCGGCAACGATTGCAGGATCAGATCCGTGGCCAACTCTTGACCAAGAGGAAAACCCAGCCTTTCAAGGTTCTCTATATACCCAATCATCTTGAGTACGTGAGTCCCTACTGAGTCTCGAACTCCCATCTTACACTGAAATAACGCTTTCGTGATGTCGAACCTCTCTTGACGAGCCTGCCCTTGAAACATTTTCTTGAGATGCTCGTCAATCTCCTTGCACCCCATGTTCTCATGTTGCTTCTGAAGCTCAGAGTTCATGGTGGCAAGCATAAGGCACTCGACATCCAAAGCATCGTCAGTATACTTCTTATAAGTATCTTTCTCAGCACGGGAAGAGTTCCCGGTCGACACCTCGGGGGCTTCTTCTTCCAAGACATAGAGCTTTCGCTCTTGCCTGAGAACAATTCTCAGGTTCCTATACCAGTCCATATAATTTGTCCCACTGAGCTTATCCTTCTCAAGGATGGCTCTCAGAGACAACGTGGAGTGTGCAACTCTTGCCATGGAATTCTACAAGAATTTATGCAGAATAAAATCAGTACCTAAATTTCAATTACAATTTATTCTAATTAGGACTTCAATTAAAATACTCCCACTATTTTATTCGAAATGATAGCCCTCACTAACAATTCGGAGAGTTCATGCGAGCTACTCTATTAGTGGACAAGATCCGTATTTCACCAACACTATGAGTCCGCTTTGGCGTTCCTCTCACGATGCGGTTATTTAGGTAGGCAACGCTTGCCAATTGCATCCTCATGCAATTCTTGTATGGTTGGTGAATAACTCCTTATTCGCATCCATCATATGGTGCATGCCAACCCTATGCCTCTAGGCACTAAACCTTTGAGGTCACCTAGTTAAGCTGGACCCGATGTCGACAGTGGGATATCACAATTATCCGCTCGCACCCTTACCAAGATAGATTAATGCACCTTGCTTTGGCAAGCCCACACTTCATCGATCGAGGCAGGAAGAGTGTCAGCCATCGGAAGGCATCCGAACACTTAATATTTGATGAAGGGATTTCAAATATAGGTTAACAATTAACCATGATCAACATTTGATCGACGTGCACATCCAAAGAAAAACCATTCTTCTAAAACCACATGCGTCCCTTATGTGCACATCCTGACACCATCAACATTTGATAGAAGGAAGGGCTAAATCTGAGCATCCGGAAATTTCCAAATCCTCAGATTTACATGCATTGGACAAAGGCAAAGACAGCTCAACTTAAAGCAGTAGACAGGCTCATCTCTCTTTGTTGGATTCAAAATCCAAAACAAAATCGAGGGATGGTTACTGCTAAGGAGATCACTATTTCTAACACTTAGAAATCCACTGAAATTCCAATCTTTCTTGGCGAGGAGACCAAGACTAAATCTAGACATTTAGAACACTTCTAAATCCCTAGGTTTACACGCACTGGAATAACAAACTTCCAAAACAACAATCATGGTCGTAACCTCCCTCTGATACCACTGTTGGGTTTCTCTATGGGGTTGGCACAACGCTTGTGCACGCAGCGGAAAAATAAACATCAAGAAAAACCCAAAGAGATGTGGATCGGGCTATGAACGTTGAATCAAGAAGTTAGCAAAACTAGGCAAAAATTACCTCGGTGGCGTTGAGTCACAACCCAACGGAGATGCTCCAAACTTTATCTGCTTGCTAGTGGCGAGTTCTACGTGGAATAGTGTCCACGTTTCTGCAGAAGTCCACACGAGCGGGAGAACACCGATTTATCCGTCGCACGGATTATCGGGAAGGAGAAGACCGCACCTTTGCTTTCCCGCGGGGTCCGCGCCAGGGATTGCAGCACCAGCGACAGTCGCCGGAGAAGAGGTGGTCGACGGAGCGAACACGGCGGCGGCGGAACTCTTCCGTCGGCGGCGGGGATCGGGATCGGCGGAACGAAAGGCGAAACGGCTTCCGTCGGGTTTCGATCTGCTACAGGAGAAAATCGCGAGCCCGTCTGTTTTCCCGAAAACCCTAAGTGTCCTATTTATACCAAAGGTATAAATAAACCCAGGAAAATTGCTATCCGCAGACCACCCGAAAATAGGGTTCAGAATCGGCGAGTATCAATCGGTGAGAATCGGCGACAATCGGCGAGAATCACTGAGCAGGTTCGGCGAGAATCAGTCGACGAGTATCATACAGGATCGGCGAGAATCAGAGTACAATACTCGACGATTCTCGCCGATCGTCGAGCCGCGCTCGACGATACACAACGATACTCGACGATCGTCGAGCCGCGGTCGACGACAATTATCGAAGTAGTCGTTCGTCGAGAATCAACAATTGATTCTCGACGATTCTCGTCGATCGGCGAGAATCAGAGAGACGATTCTCGTCGATCGGCGGGAATCAGAAGACGATTCTCGACTAATGTCATCGACCCTCGGACGACAATCCCAACCAGCCCTTCAAGGCAACATTTGCCCAACCCGATGATCCTATAAGGCAACACTTTGCCCATAACCCTATTCAGGTCGATGATTGGTAACCTTTACCAACACAGTCAGTCAACCAACTTCTCCACATCTCTTATGTGCGACCCTGCAGGCTCATATCGCGTTGGCAGTGAGATTACATGTTTGATCACTTCCAGATCATCATGGTGACTCCAACAGAAACATGTCCGGGAAATCCCATACTACTGGAACCTTGGCGAGTATTTTGAATTTATTCTCCATCTCGAAGTAAATAAGAAATACTTCGTCTTGCTGTCGGACTGACTTTACAGTCTGAGCGGAGGTAAAAATGATGCGAGAGACGAATGGTATACCTATCAGCGTAACGACCTGTCTGTCTAGGTTCAGAAGCTTAACCTCTTGGGTCGAATAATTAATCTGGGCCTTATGCTCGGCCAACCATTTTATTCCTAATAAGAGGTCGAAATTGGTTATTGCTAAGATCGTCACGTAGATCTCGAATTCCACATCCCGTATCACGACCTGGAATGAGCTTTTTTACGTGGATGTCATGTCTGATCCATCTGGTAGACGAATCTGTATAGACAGTCCAGACGATCGGATGACATTTTTCTTTGATGCAATGAAGTCCTGTAATACGAAAGAGTGTGTTGCTCCAGTATCAAAGAGGGTTTTTGCGGGATATCCTTCTACCAAAAGTAGTCCTGAAGGAGTATATATATATATCATTTAACAAACATATACCAAATATGGATATATACATGCGCACAAACTAATACCTAAATAGTAATATCTGATGTATCTCAATCGCCTAAGATATATACCTATCACAACATCGGGGGCTGGTCCATGCTGGAGGTCTAAGGAGTAAGCCTCCAAGGGTGCTGCTCGGCCCTGCTGACCCCTCCTACCAGCTCTACCTCTACAGCCTCTCTGGCCCTGTCCTCGTACTGCTTGTCCTCCCTGAACAGCTCCTAAACCTAGCCTTCCTGCCTCCTGCGGACAGAAGGCCCTCATATGTCCTGGCTGCTGGCACAGAAAGCAGTTCCCTGAAAAGGGAACATCTCGTCGGGCTATCGGCACTGGCTGTAGTACTGGAGTTGGTGGTGCTAGTGAGCTCCTATATGGTTGTCTGTACGGTCTCTGCATGCGATCTCTCTCCTGTCTGTGGGGAGCAGCACTTCTATCTCATCCCTGACCTTTGGGACCTCAACCTATCCTCGGCGCTGCTGGGCTACCATCCTCTGATCTAACTCTAACACCACGACGTGAGTTGCTAAGGTGTGGAAGGTGGACTGAGAGAACATAATCAAAGCCTGCCTCAGATTATCTCGCAAGCCTCGGTAAAAGCGAACAGTTTTATCCTTGTCTGTGGCTGCTAAGTTCCCAGTAAAACGTGCCAGGTGGATGAACTCTCTCTCACTCTCATAGTCAGGCACAGCCCGGTCACCCTATCAGATGTGCAAGAACCTCTCCTGCAGCGCAACTCGGTCGGCGTCTGAGATGAACTGCTCCAGAAAAGCTTCTGAAAACACCCCCCAACAGGATCATGTTCAACGGTCATCCTCTAAACATTGAGCGGTTGGCCGCTCTCCATCAGTCCCTAGCATATCCCTCTAACAAAGTCACTACCAGTGACACTACAGCTATTGTCGGGCACATCATCCCTACCAATAGCTCCTTTACACGCTCGACCCAATCCTCTGCCTGTATGGCAGTCTCCGTGCCTCTGAAGGTAGGAGTCCTTAGCCCCTGAAAGGTCGTCAATAAGTCAGTGGGTACCACCAACTATTGTGGTGGCTGTGCCAAAGCTGTCCAGAACATCGCTAAAATAGCTGTCAACATCTACCCCAAGTCTGTCACGGCGAATGGTATAGCTGTAGGAGTAATAGGGTTTGGAGGTGGGGTGGCAGGGACATACCCTTTGGAGGAGGATCTCATGTTACTGGACTCCGATATCTGGAGAACAGGAAATGAATATCAGTATTTTACAAAATAGGCAAAATTTGCAAAAGACTAACAAAGCAGAAACAATGGTGCGTGGGTGTGCTATCGTATAGTCCAGAATCCCTAAACATCTACACTAGGGTCCACCAGGCTTCCGTTGCATGGTTCATCCCGAACCATGGAACGAAGCGAGGGACAGAGGGATCCTGAGATTGCTCCAAAAGGACGGATCGTGATCGCTCTAATCCATTTATAAGACCCCCCCCCCCAAACCTTTGCCCGGGTCGGGCCGGAGGGGATCTTACTTGCTAAGGCATCCACCCGGTGCTCCCTAAGTGGTGACGACCCACTCCACTAAGCACTAGTTGGCTGTCTTGCTCGGCTTGAATCATCACATTCACAACACATCACAGAGTACAGTGGAAACACTATCAGGAAACCACAACAAATATATATCACAATATATATTTCACGAAAGTGCAAAAGATCGTAGCCATTGTTTGCACATAGAGCCCGTAGGCTATAATAGTACTATAACTAGTAACTCCTCTCTCTCTCTCTTAACTTTGCTTGCTGGTACTCGCGTCTCGAAACTCGGGAGACGACAGGGGTACTTCTTATCGAGTAGTTCTATCAGCCGGCGTATCGTCCTGCAGCAGCTGGTCACTATGGTGCTTCATCTCCTGTGAATGGTTATTAAAATAACTTTTAGTCACAAAGATAAGTGGAATCAAATCTACTCCCTGGCTCCATATCCTGGGGACAAACACACAAACATACACAACAATATAAGATAGTCGAAGCATGAGAGAGTCAGCATAACATTTCATAAATATACTAGGAGAAAACGAAAGAAGCGCAACATAGTATAACTGGACTAACAACATTAATTTACATCAGTTATAATCTTCGGCTCCACTAACGCAGCAGCACAACAGGTATTCACAACCTGTACAAACATCGCAGGTATTCACAATCGCGTATACATCGCAGGCATTCACAGGCGCACACACATCGCAGGCATTCACAGTCGTGCACACATCGCAGGTATTCACAGCCGCGCACATATCACAAGCAATCACAGCCGCGCACACATTACAAGCATTCACAGTCGCGCACAATACCCTATGTCGACATAGTACGGACCGCTTCTTTTCAAGCACGGTAGCGAGCCCCGCGCTCCTCACCTATGTGGCCGTCGGTGACAGTGGCCATTCCTGCCACTTTTGGGGGTGGTCGTACCGCACAGCCCAGGCCCTTACGTACAACCCCGTATACTCTTGGATGTGAGCGACATCCGGCGATTCCACATTTTGGCTGACCAGCGGAGGAAACCCAACGGGGAAAAAAATAATGGTCGATCACCCGTGGTACCCATCTCCCTGTCGTCTTGAGTCGTCGAACTTCCCTCACCAGTACGAACAGTCTGCGGAAGTGACTGTCACGCCACAATTTACTGCAAGCAATTTACAAGCAAACAAGGAGAACAGTTTATTAGCATGCACCAGGTCTATAGTGGCTTGCCTTACTACGCCTTAAATAATTCGGGCAAACGGCACTTGGCTCGTCTTTTGACAAGAATCGTGGGAGCACTTTATTTGGGGCTAACTTCAGAGGAATATCTCAACTCTTGTTATCCCCAACTAAGGCTCAACCTATAGAATCACTGCCCGTCAGGGAAGGACCCAAGCTTGAAATAGTAAATTGCAGAAACAAAAGTGTGATAATAAAAGATGTTGTTAGTATAAGCTACAGAATTGAAATGTTATAAAGAAATAGAACCAGTAGGACACTGTAGTAGTACTGAACTGAAATTAAGTACTGAAAGGAACTGGAACAGGATGAGACTGTAATAGTACTGAACTGAAAGTAAATAGCCAAGACCAGTACGAGACTGGAGTACTGAAAAGAAAGTACTGAACTGAAATGAGTAAATGAACTGTACCAGTACGAGACTGGAGTACTGAAAAAGAAAGTACTGAACTGAAATGAATAAATAAATTGGACCAGTACGAGACTGGAGTACTGAAAAGTAAGTACTGAACTGAAATGAATAAATGAACTGGACTAGTGCGAGACTGGAATAAAACATAAATAAAATGGTTAGTAGTCCAATTACTCCATTCAGGATACTTCAGTTCCATCTCCGTTCTCAGGAGGCAAATTCAGTTCCATCTCCATTCTCAGGAGGCAAATTCAGTTCTATCTCCGTTCTCATGAGGCTTATTTGGGGTTTTACCCATTAATTCGGTCCGATAATAGTTCAGTTGATCATCTTATTAATGTATATTAATCGAACTTGAAGGATTTATTAAGGGTTACATCTTTATTATTCGTCGAGAAAAATTTATAGTTTCTTTGCCCGTACTTGATTTTTTCGGGTCTGTTCAACTTGCTCGAGAGCTTTGTAAAGGATAAAGATGAGACGCTCAGTAATTCTACGAAACCTCGGAATACTCAGAGTTTAGCACTTGCCTCGATCACACTCTTCAGTAAAATAGTTGAACTTATCATTCAATTTAAAAATGATTGAACGCTTCAATTTCCTTTTTCGAAGAATTTGAGCGCGTAAATTTACGAGAGCGACCCTAAGATCCAGAAAATTGGAAAACCTCCACTTTCTATCCCAAGGCTTCCAAATTTTAATGCAACCTTTAAGAGGGCCTAAAAAGAGCCAAGTAATTTTTCCAAAATTTTCCGAGCAAATTTAGGCCTCAAAAATGGTCAAATAAAATTCATTTGGACTTTTAAAAATACCAAAACAATTTCAAAAATTCTCAAATTTTTGAGGGGTAAGCCCTTATTAAGGGGAACAACTTTCATGTTCAACACTTTTTCCCTAAGAGCATATATATTTTTATAAAAAAATAGGCAAGATTTTGATTAGAAATTAGTCTACATATAACAGAATTGAGCATGACCTTGCGGTCAGGATTGCGCCGGATGGTAAATCTATCTAGTGCTTTCCCACAGCGGATTAGCCACGGATCCGATGTGGGGGCACAGAAGTTCACGCAAGGGGGTGAGAGGCAATTACAGTCGTTCATCTCATCACCGAGAGATGAACGGTGGTGATCTCTTCCCGCCGAAGAAGCAGATGGTGGCCCTCTGCCACCACCGGCTGGCCACTTCTAGGCGCCGCCCCCTATCGATTCGCCGGGGGCTGGCGAGTCTCTAGGTGGTGGTCTAGCAGCATGTCGCCGTCGGACACCGCCTAAATTCATCAACCCGAGAGCAGGGTAGCGGCTGCTCTGCTCCTAGGGCCACCGCGCAACCCTACCTCTCCGGCGTTTAACCCGGCCACGAATCTACCCCTGGCCGATGCGTCGGGGGCAGGGCTCCTCTCCGGTGGTGGCTCAGCGGCCTGTCGCCGCTGACCGCCGCCGGAGCAAAACAGAGCAAAATTCTATTTTTCTCGTGTGCCGCCGGAGCGGCGTTTTCCGGCAACACCCTAGCCTTCCACCACCGGGGAATGTCATCCCAGGTGGTTTAACCCTTGCTCAGCGCTACTGCCGGCGCTAGGAGGGGCTAAACTCTCACGGCCACCACCCGACTTGGAGCTTGGCTCGGGTGGTGCCAGCGGCGCTCCACCTACAAGGAGGGGGCTTGGGAGGGTCCCGGCCGAGTTGTCATTGGAGGCGGCGGAAAGCTTGGGTGGTGGAAATTTCCTGGCGAGCTGGAACTCCGGTGAGGGTGCCCTGGGCTCGAGTGGTTTGGTGTGGGGGAAAGCATGTTGGGCAAGGCCTTTTATAGGCTTGGGAAGGGTGGACACTCCTCCCCTTGCCGTTGTGGGATTAATCCCATGAGGGGTGGAGCTCCTCTCCTCCCCCACCCCCCCCCCCCACCCCGTCCACTTGCTTTGGCCATGTGGCAGCGCCCTATTGGACTGAGCACAACCATGTGTCAAGCATCAAGGGAAGTGGAAGGTGCTTGATGGGCTTGGGCCTTGGGTTTAAAGAAAGGAGAAGAGAAAGAGAGGAGGGTTCTTGGGTTTGTCATGGGCCCATTTAATCATGTCTTGTTGGTTTGGGTGGCCCAAGGAGTGAGAGGGGGTAGAGCCTTAGCCATTAGTGAAGAGAAGGTGAGCACCTCTTTGGAAAAAAATCCAAAAATTGGATTTTTAGGGGGGTTTGACCAAAGTTAACCCTAGGGTGGGTGCCCCAAGCTGGTCAAAGTCAAAGTGGGTCCAAGACATCGGGAGTCGGGTCAAAGTTGGGGTATCGCGTCATAATTTATGTGTGCGCGCTTTTCAGTGCACGATTATGCTTATTTGACCATGGGTTGACTACTCGTGTCAAAAATTGACTGTGACGAACTCGGTTGACTTCGAATTGACCATACGAGTCCAATGTCACTGACCGGGGTCGAATCGGAGTTCGTTTGCTAAATATCCAAAATCTGTGCGTCGTAGCGCGCTAAAACGATCAAAATGTGTATATTTGTCGTTAGACTTCGGATCGCAGCACAACAAGTTCCAATGCGTCCGCATCAGCTATACGAAGTTCTCTAGGTCATTATCCAAAAATCTCGTTTTCGCGACATTTTACAAGGAACGGTCATATCCACCAAATGACCTAAAATTCAACGGAAAGCGTTCCACCACACTTATATTGACTATACGAGGACACAGGAGCTGACGGAACTCAAATAGGAGTTCTCTAGCTCGATATCCCCGTCTATGGTTACCTCCTACCTTGGTATGGGCCACGGGTAGATGTTCGGGTCAGTTTTATTGGTCCCACTAGGGTTCCGGTGGCCCAATAAAAATCGGGATGTTACACTGGCATCATTCTTCTTGTCTCATGTGGGCTTGCTCCTATTCCCTCTTCCTCTTCTGTACACCTTCAAACTGTCGGCAGTATGCTTCAATCGCGTCGTCGGCTGCTATCTGGGCTTCGACCTGATGAACAAGGTCTGGATAACTGGGCACAGTTTCCCTCATGAGTGTCAAATAGAAACCACTTGGGCAGAGTACTCCGAGGAAGGCGCCTCTGAGAAGTTTGGGGTCAACTCCCGGAATCTGGCGCGCTTCTGAGGTGATGCGACAAAAAAAGTCTTTGAGGGATTCTCCTTCATTCTGCAAGATACCGAAAAGGTGCGAGGGATCCTGAACAAATCTACGGTTGGCAACAAACTGTTCTAAAAGTAAGCGTGCAAAGTCTACAACATTGAAGATGGTTACTTCTCAAAGAGAATGAAACTAAGTGCGGGTCTGACCCTTCAAAGTGGCAGGAAACACTTGTCATAACAATTGATCTGGGATGCTAAATGAAAGGGGAAACTAGATCAGATATACTCTAGAGGGGGGTGAATAGAGTATATGGTGCTTTTTATAACACAAAGAAAAACTTTTGCAAAGCTTTACAACAATTGTTGTAATGAGTGTAAGCAGGGAAGCAGAAATAAAACTAAGCTATGCAGAAATTAAGCACAAGAAAATCTAGGCCAGAAACAAAAAGAAAACATGCAGAACCAGATGACACAAGGAAATATAGTGGTTCCCCAACTTGGGTACATCCACTCTTCTACCACCCTAGGTAGGAATCCACTGCAGGATGAGTTGATCAGGTGTCCTGGGCACCAATGAGCTTTTGATAAGGTGCTCAAAAACCAAATCAGATTTTTTGATCAGGTGTCTTGCCACCAATGAGCTTTTGACAAGGTGCTCAAAAACCAGATTCAAACTTTTGAAGGGAGTTTGAAAAACCCTTTACAGAGAGGGGGTTGAGAGAGTTATGGCAGTCTTCTCTTTCTCAATCAACTGAGAAGACTAAGTGGATTGATTTCAAAGCTCCCCCTGAGTCCTTGATCTTCAGGAAGATGAGCTTTGCTAAGGGTGATAGGCCTTCAAAAATAGATCTCCAGCAAAAGATGATTTCAGCAAGCTGAAATGTTGAGTGTCTGGAGTCTTGAAATGATGTTGGCCTTGAACACTTTGAAAGCTGAAGAGATCTGAAGAATGTTTGAAAGCTTGATCTCTTCTTGATGAGTGTTCTTCTGAATTCTTTTCTGACAGAATATTTTTCAGAGTCTCTGTATATTGAGAGGTGTCATATTCTTGTCAATCTTCTTCTTTGTTCTTGTCTATTCTCTGTCTTTATTCAAAAAATACATTCTCTTTTATTCTCTGAGTCTGAATAGAATATTACTCTGTCAAAGATAGCCGTTGGTCTGCATTGATTACAGCCTTAATTGCATAATATGTTCTGAAGGAAAGTCCACTGAGTTGTTCCTAAAAAAATCCCTTGAAACTTGCTCCAGAAGTAAATGAAAATGGCTGGCAGATCTTCTGAATTAAATGCAGAATAACTTCTATCTGATTTGAATTTGAATTCTGAAAGATAACTGAAATCGTCGAACTGAGCTCTGCTATCGTCGAGCTGAGCTCAGCGAATTGGAAAATGCAAGCAGCAAAGAAATCGTCGATCTGAGCTCAAAGATCGTCGAACTGAGCTCAGAGATAAGGATCCAGTGCAGAGTCAAAATTGTCGACCTGAGCTCACCGATCGTCGAATGGAGTTCGACGATATTGCGAAGTTGAGCTCAGCGATCGTCGAACAGAGCTCGACGATATTATGAGGTTTGAGCTCAGCGATCGTCGAATGGAGCTCGACGATCTGTCAAAGTTGAGGTAGACGATCGTCGACCGGAGTTCGACGAAACGTCGTGCTGAGCTCGACGATTTGGACTTAGTCTCCAGAAAAACTTGGGTCTTTAGGGCAGCTTCCAATCCTAGCCTTCTAACCCTTAGACTCAATTCTAATTGACCTATTAAGCTATACAGAAGGTCAAACACAGATTCCTAGAGACATAGTGATCCTGACCCAAATTAGTAATAGGGTGTTCCAACAATCTCCCCCTATTTGGGTTAGGAAAACTATTTACAGACTTTTGAAAATCAAACAACATCATACAATCAGAAAAACACAAAAACAACAGTAGCCAGACATTACAGAACCATCACACAGATATATATATATGATATCCAGAAATCAGTCAGAAAAACCAAGAAATGTCACCTTACAGAGTTATTCCTTTTCTTTGCCTTTTACCATCTTGATTTCTCTGTTAGGATCTAAAGCTTGTTGTTTGGATCTGGTATCATCAACTGCACCCAAATAAATTTGCTTTGATGTCCTGGGAACCACTGCAGCTGGATGCAACTCCATGTACCTGTCTGCATCAAAGAACTTACTGGAGGCATATCTTTCTAGTTCTTTCTGTCTTTGTTCTGACATTGTGGAGATGTTGGAAGTGTCTAGGCCTTTCTCTTTGGCTTTCTTGATTTGATCTAAAGCAGCCAGCTCTTTCATTCTAGCAGTCCAAGCAACAGGATTCTTCTCAGGGTCCTCAAATGGGACAGGTGGCTCATATCTGTTGGAAGAAGTATCTTGAGGAGTCCTGGCAGTCACAGTATCTTTGAGCTTATAGGGGAATGGACCTGAAGTTGTATCAGAAGGAACATGTCCTCCCCTAGAATAAGGGTGCTGCCTGGAATGCCCTTTGGAGTAAACCTGAGTCTCTCTTTGATTTCCCCTGTATCCTCCCCTTCTAGAGTAAGAGCCCCTAGACTGGCTTTCCCTTTGATATGTTCTAGCATGAGGTTGGTAGGGAGCCTGGCTTCTAGCAGGGCCTAAACTTGCAGAGCTGCCACCTGCACCTGCATCAGGTGGAGGTGGTGGAGGAGGATGAGGGTGCTTGAACTGAGTGGAATCTTTCTCATACTTCCTCTTCTTCTTCATAGCCTTTAGCTGGTTCTTAGAGAACTGCATCCAATGCTCAGTGATTGGGCAGTTGTGCAGAATATAGTAAGGAACATCATTATCATCTCTAACTTTGGCAGGAGGAACCCTCTTCAATGCCTTACTTCTTGCTTTTCTTTTCTTTGCAATGGTGGCAGATGAATCATCAGAAGCAGTGTTATAATCCTCAGATTCAGAACTCTGTGCATCATATAAAGCATCAATCTTCTTCATCAATGTTTCTTTCAGTTGAACAGCAGCTGATGGGGCAGAAGCAGAAGGGGCAGCAACAGGAACAGCAATAGATGGGGCAACAGATATAACAACAGGTGCAACAGCATATGGAGCAACAGAAACAACTTCAGAAACAGCACTAGTAATTTCAGGAGAGACAGCAGCAGCAGCTTCAGTAACAACAACAACAACTTCAGCAGGCTCAAAAACAGCAGCCTCTGTCATCAGAGAATCCTGGGAAAAGGGCTCAACAGAAACAATTTCTTCAGCAGCAGGGATAATTTCTGAGGCAGATACAGCCTTTTCTTCATCAGCAGCAGCAGTAACATCCTCAGAAGCAGCAGTCACTGAATGAATAAAAGCAGAAATTATACTGGGGTCACAGCATGAGAAGGGCACCAGAGCCTTGGACAGATCTTCAGAGGGCTGGACAGCATTGGGCTCTGGGAGGCAGCAGTAGTATGCAGTATCAAATGTAGATAGCAAAGACCTTAGGTCTATTGCTAGGACTGGAGCAGCAGCAGTAGCAGGAGCAGGAGCAGCAGCAGTAGCAGAAGCAGACACAGAAACAGCATCAGTGGCAGCAGAAGCAGCAGCAACAGCAGCATGAAGGCTGGCTTCATAGGGCATCTCCCCCTGCCTGGATACAGATACAGCTGTATCAAGGCACACTGCTGGGGGTGCTGCTTGAGGAGTAAGGAAGGAGGAAAGCCTGGCAGAGAGAGCTGCCACTGACTGTTGTAGAGGAGCTAAAGAGGCCTCCATGAGAAGAGAGAGCCTGGGTGCAAGGAGCTCATACAACTGGTCAGCCAAGGCTGGGAGATCTACTTGCTCAAGAAGAGGAGCAGAGGTAGAGGGTACAGGGATGGCTGATGGAGCTGGAGGAGGAGGGCTGAAGGGTGGAATGAATGGCTCAGGAGAGGGGATGGTGGAGATGGAGGATAATGGGATGGATATGGATGGAGTGAATGTGGGTTGGGCAATAATGTGGTGGAGAAGGTCTTGGAAAGAGGTGGAAAAGGATGGTAATTCTGGAGGAGAGGAGGGGGAATCATCCATGTAGGATTCATCCAGAAGTGTGAAGGATGGAAGGGATGGGGATGAGGTGACATCTGGTGGGGGATAAGAGAATAGGGGATGGAAGTGGTCTGCTGGTGGAGATGAGATGGTTGCTGGAGATGGAATAGAGGTTGGAGATGGGCTGGAAATTGTAATGGGGGATGAGGATGGAATGGTGGATGGAGCTAGAGGTAGGGTTGAGCTTGGAGGAGGAGGAGAAGCAGCACTAGCAGCAGGCAGGTCTTCTGCAGGGGCAGAGACCTGGGGGGGAGTGACTCTTAGAGTCCTGGTGCCTGAAGGGGCAGATGGAGAGGGCCTGCTGGGCTTGATGATTTACCTGTCCCATTTCCCAAATAGGGCACAGGTGAGTCTCTTGGAGGCATTGATGTGCACTCCAGAGGAGACTAGCAGAGTAGGGCACTTAGCCTGAAGGAAGATTCCCAGAATTCTTCCATAATTCACAAAGGTTTTGTTTATCTTTTTCTTCAACAGATCAAAAAAGACTTCTCCCCAGTTCAAGCTTTTCCTATCCACCAGAGCTCCCATGAGGCAGAGCTGATATCTGGAGATGGTGTCATGGGCAGAATGTTTGGCCAACAGAACCTTGCCTACAACATCTGCCAGAAACTTGTATTCCACTGACAGGCTCCTCTTAAACAGCTTGCTAGGGTTCCCCTCAGGATGACCCATCCTGGCAAGTATATCAGAGAATTCTTCTCCAGAAAGTTCAGTAGAGTCTTCACCATTCCTTAAACCAAAAACCTCTGTGAGGACTGTTGGGGTCAGAGGTACCTGGGTGCCACCAATGGATCCAACAATGGTGTTGTTGTCAAGGTTGTGTGCAGTATATACCCATTCTTTGATTTCATCAGAGGCAAGTTTGATTCTTGTGGTCATGAGGGCAGATAAATGCTGATCTTTGAATAAACTGAGGATGTCCTGGAAGACTTGATCAGTTGTGTTGAAGGAGTCCAAATCAATGTCAAAACCTGCATCAAATTTCATGGCGGCTAGCACAGCAACTGAAACGGCCATTGTACCTGCAAAAATCAATAGACAAAACGACCAAGTGTAGAACTGTTTGGAGGGAAGAAAATTCTTGCAGAGAAATTGAAAGCGCAAGAGAGAACGACGGCGAAAAATGAGTTTTATATTAGGGTTCGACGCAGAAATGGAAAGATCGTTGAACTCAGTTCGACGATCGAGGCTTCTAAAGGAATCTGAAGAGACTCCAAAATCGTCGATCTCCGTTCGACGATCTGGAAAGGCGTCGAGCTCCGTTCGACGATCGTTCAGTGAACAAAATCGTCGAGCGCCGTTCGACGATCGTTGACCGAAGGAGACAGTTCATGCTGTCTGAGGGGCGCTGAACTCAGTTCGACGATTCTGGAAATCGTCGATCTCCGTTCGACGATCTTTGGGGCAATCGTCGAGCGCAGTTCAGAGATCAGAAAATCCTAAATACTAAGAAAAATCAGAATTTTGCCTAGTCTTGGTCCATTTTTAGCTTTCAAAATCTTGGGATTATTTAAGACTTCCTCCATCTAACATTCCTAACTGATTTAGGAAGAAGGTGTGTTTCTTTTCATCCAAAGGCTTGGTGAAAATATCTCCCCTTTGTAAATCAGTTGGGATATACTGCAATTCAATTTTGTTCTTTTCAACATTATCCCTTAAGAAATGATGTCTAATCTCTATATGTTTTGTCCTACTATGGAGGACTGGATTTTGAGCTATGGAGATAGCACTTGTATTGTCACAAAAGATTTTTGACTTTTCTAAGTTGTAACCATAGTCTAGGAGTTGGTTTTGAATCCACAGTATTTGTGAACAACAACTGCCTGCAGCCATATATTCAGCTTCAGCAGTTGAAGTTGACACAGATGTTTGTTTCTTGCAAAACCAAGAGACAAGTCTATCACCAAGGAACTGACAAGTTCCACTGGTGCTTTTCCTATCAATTCTGCATCCAGCATAATCAGCATCAGAGAATCCAGTTAACTCAAATGCTGAATCTTTTGGATACCAGAGACCTAGATTTGGACAACTTTTAACATACCTAAGAATCCTCTTTACTAATGTGAGGTGTGACTCTCTAGGGCTAACTTGGAATCTAGCACATATACATGTAGCAAACATTATATCTGGTCTACTAGCTGTAAGATATAGTAAAGAGCCAATCATTGCTTTATATGTTGTCTGATCAACAGATTTCCCATGTTCATCAGCATCCAATACAGCATTGGTAGGCATGGGTGTTTTCATACAAGATGCCTCAGACATGCCAAATTTCTTAACCAGCTCATGAGCATATTTGGTTTGAGAAATAAAGATGCCTTCAGCATGTTGTTTGACTTGCAATCCTAGGAAGAAGGATAGCTCACCCATGCTACTCATCTCAAATTTAGAATGCATTAGGTTAGAAAACCTTCTACACAATTTTGAGTCAGTAGAACCAAAAATGATATCGTCTACATAGATTTGTACTAGTAGGGTATGGGACTTATAGGTTCTAATAAAAAGGGTTTGGTCTACTCTACCCCTTATAAAACCATTTTCCAAGAGAAAGCATGCTAGGGTCTCATACCATGCTCTAGGAGCTTGCTTGAGACCATATAATGCTTTATTTAATCTAAAAACAAAATCAGGATGAGTTGGAGAGATAAAACCTGGAGGTTGTCTGACATAGACTTCCTTTTTGATGTCTCCATTTAAGAAGGCACTCTTGACATCCATCTGATAAACCTTGAAGCCCTTGTGAGCTGCATAGGCTAAAAATATCCTGATGGCTTCTAATCTTGCAACAGGTGCAAAGGTCTGGTCGTAGTCAATTCCTTCTTCTTGAGAATATCCTTGGGCAACTAGCCTTGCCTTGTTCCTTATTATTACTCCTTGATCATCCAGTTTGTTTCTGAATACCCATTTTGTTCCAACAATGGAATGATCCTTAGGCTTGGGCACTAGTTCCCATACTTTGTTCCTCTCAAATTGATGCAACTCCTCTTGCATGGCAATGATCCAGTGTGGATCTTGCTCTGCATCTTGAATGGACTGAGGTTCAATTTGAGAAAGGAAGCAGGTGTGCAACAGGTTTTGGTTGACCTGATTTCTGGTTTGCACACCAGCTGAGATGTCTCCAATTATCTGGGAAATTGGATGGTCTCTTGATGTTACTGAATCAACTGGGGGTGTTGATTGTTCACCAACCTGTGTTGTTGTTTCCTCTTGTGGTACAACAACTGGCTCTTCAGGTTGTGCTTCAATATGTTGAGCATTGCTTTCATCTTCACTGCTTTCATCCTCTTGAGCAACCTGTAGCTTGTTCATATCTTCAACTAGAGAGTGTTCCTGCAAAGGTTCTATGGTAGAAGGGATCTTCTCCTTGAAAGACATGTTAGTTTCATCAAAAGAAACATGAACAGATTCCTCAATTTTCAATGATGATTTATTATATACCCTATAGGCCTTGCTGATCATGCAGTATCCCAGAAATACTCCTTCATCAGCTTTGGCTTGAAATTTTGCTAGATGTTTCTTATCATTATTGTGAATATAGCAAATGCAACCAAAAATTTTGAAATAGTCAACTTTAGGTTTCTTCCCTTTGAGTAATTCATAGGGAGTCTTTCCCTTCAGTTTATGTATCAGGCTTCTGTTCAACACATAGTTGGAGGTGTTCACTGCCTCTGCCCAAAAGGATAGAGGTAGATGAGCATCTGACAACAATGTAGTGGCAGATTCAATAAAGGTTCTATTTTTCCTTTCAGCTACCCCATTTTGTTGAGGAGTTCTAGGAGCTGAGAAAGTATGTCTGATCCCTTCACTCTGACAGAACTCTTGCATAAGAAGAGAATCAAACTCTGTCCCATGATCACTTCTGATCAGGGCAATGTGAGTATTGAACTCAATCTTTATACATTTGAGAAACTCTGTCAGACACTTAAAGTTATCAGACTTCTTCCTTAGAAAGAACACCCAAGTGAATCTAGAGAAGTCATCTACAATCACTAAAGTGTAGGATTTCCCTCCTAGGCTTTGTACTGTGATGGGTCCAAATAGATCCATGTGTAACAGATACAATATCCTAGGTGAATCACTCTTATTAAATGACTTAAAACTGTTCTTAGTTTGCTTGCCTAATTGACAAGCCTTGCAGAGTCCTTCCTTCTTGTAGGGGCCAGAAGGTAGTCCTCTAACAAGGTTGTCCTTGGAGAGCCTAGCAATAGTTCTAAGGTTTAGGTGTCCTAATCTCTTATGCCATAAAACATTTGGTCTACAAACTGAATTGAATAAACAGATATCTATAGAAGTTGAAAGAAAATCTACTAGGTAGATGTTACCTTTCCTTTTACCTGTCAACACAGTTGTGTTGTCCTCTGACTTGATTTTGCATAAGGTTTTGCTGAAGGTCACCTGGTAGCCTTCATCACATAGCTGACTGATGCTGATTAGGTTGTGCTTCAGTCCTTCCACATATGCTACCTTCTTGAAGGTTACAGAACCAATCTGGACTTCTCCATATCCTTTAGTCTGTCCAAAGTTGGAATCACCAAAGATAACTTTGGGTCCAAGCTTGGTTCTAAAGGAATTGAGGTTGTCCTTGTTCCCTGTCATGTGCTTTGAGCATCCACTATCCAAATACCATTGCTGGTTAGATGTTGGATAGGTCTTCACCTGCACATAAAACAATTTACTTGTTTTTGACCCAGTTTACCTTGGGCCTAGGTTGATAACCTCTAAATTCAGAAATGAAGGACATCCCTGGCTGACTCTTATATCCTTCAGGATGATATCTCCTTGGAGGTAAAATCCATTCAGTATAAGGGTGGAAGGTTTGGGATGAAGAACCCTCAGGATTCAATTTTGACTTGCCATTGAAAAAATTTCCAGAGCTCTGACCTCTGTTCGACGATCTTGGAGCTGAGTTCGACGATCTTGGGTCAGATCGTCGAGCTCCGTTCGACGGTCGACTATGGGTGAGGTCAGGTATATGAGATCGTCGAGCTTCGTTCGACGATTTTGGTTGAGATCGTCGACCAGCGTTCGACGATTTGTCCTGAGATCGTCGAGCTGCGTTCGGCGATCGTCGATCTTCATTCGGCGATCGTCGATCTCCGTTCGACGATTTGTGCTGGACTTTAGTTTTCTGAGGCAGATCAGAATTTTTCCTGGCAACCTCTACAACTCCCTTTCCCTTGTCAGAAATGAACTTGATAGGAGTTGTTAGAACAATAGGTTGGCTGGATGAGGCACCCAAGCCCAGTGTACTGTTGAATCTTGAGTTCACTGTGCTTGTGATGTCCATCAGCTTGATGCTTCTCCCATTGAGAGATTCTTCAAGCTTCTTGGCCTCAGAGAGTTCACTCTTCAGTGAAGCTATCTGTCCCCTATGGTTCTCCAACTCCTGAGAGAGTTTGAGGTTTTCTGATTTTAAACCACTTTGTTCAGATAATTGATTTCTGAGAGAGATGATCTCTTTCTCAGACTTTAGCAGGTCTAAACATAGTGCTTTAAATTCAAGTTTAAAATCTTCTGAAGTAAAATCAAAAGAGCTGATTACCTGATCTTCTTCAGGTTGAGTCTCTGAGTCTGACTCTGACTCCTCTTCCTCTGAGTTGTGTTGTGAGGCATTGATTGTCATCATGCAGAACTCCTTTTCCTCTGCATCATCCTCATCATCACTTGAGCTGGAAGAGGCTTCTGACTCCTCTTCAGTCTCACTCCAGGATTCAGCAACAAATCCTTTCCTTGTGTGCTTATTTCTGCTGGAGGAAGGTTTGCTATTTCCATTCCTTTTGGAGTCCTTCTCCTTTCTTCTTTCTTTTCTGTCCCTTCTGTCCTTGTTCTTATTCTCTGGACAGTCAGGAACTATGTGCCCTGGTTTCCTGCAACCAAAGCAAATGATGTCTTTGTTATTGCCAATGGACTTGTCATACCTTGGCTTGTCCTGCTCCTTGTATGATCTTCTTCTGAAGTCCTTTCTGGCCATCTTGTAGAATCTTTTGGCCAACAGGCTGAGAAGTTCATCATTGCCTGTACCTTTTTCTTCAGGCAGATCCTCAGCTGCCTTAAATGCTATAGTCTTCTCCTTTCTTGTGGCTGGTGAAGCAGCCTTCTGTTCTTCTTCTCTGTTCTTGATGAGTAGCTCATAAGATTTGAGCTTACCCAACAAGGCTTCAGTCGTGATCTCATTCAGGCTTCTGGCATCTTTAATTGGCCAGATTCTTGAATCCCAAGTGCTGGGGAAGCACATTAGGATCTTGTCATTAAGTTCTGTTAGTGAGATCTCTTTGTCTAATGTCCTCAGTTCACTGACAATTAGACTCAGTCTGTTGTACATGTCTCCCACTGTCTCAGTTTCTCCCTTCTTGAAGTTCTCATATTGGGAGATGAGATGAGATCTTCTGTCCTTTCTCTCATCAGCTGAGCCAGAGATAATTTCTGAAAGCCTGTCCCAAATCTCCTTGGCTGAATTGCATTCAGCTACCTTTTGAAAAATGTCATCTGACATTGTCTGAGCTAGAATGTTCATTGCCTTGGCATCAGCTACCTTCCACCTTTTGATGTCAGCATCTGTTCCTGATGGAGGTGGAACAGCATTTGTGCTTGTACTTTCTGGGGGTCTGGGACACACTGTCAAAACAGAATTAAAAATGTCCTCGTCAATAGAATTCATGTAGAGTTTAATCCTTGCTTTCCAAAGTGCAAACTTTGACAGATTGCACACTGGAGGTCTGGTGCTTGCATAATCTTTGTTTTGGGCCATGAGTTGTGCAAACAAAATTCTAATATTAAAATACAAAAGAAGGATCTAGTTTGGGATCTTGGGGTTCAGGTGTTAGCCTGTATAACCAATCAGGAATGGTATGTTTAACCAACCTCCCTCTGATACCAATTGAAAGGGGAAACTAGATCAGATATACTCTAGAGGGGGGTGAATAGAGTATATGGTGCTTTTTATAACACAAAGAAAAACTTTTGCAAAGCTTTACAACAATTGTTGTAATGAGTGTAAGCAGGGAAGCAGAAATAAAACTAAGCTATGCAGAAATTAAGCACAAGAAAATCTAGGCCAGAAACAAAAAGAAAACATGCAGAACCAGATGACACAAGGAAATATAGTGGTTCCCCAACTTGGGTACATCCACTCTTCTACCACCCTAGGTAGGAATCCACTGCAGGATGAGTTGATCAGGTGTCCTGGGCACCAATGAGCTTTTGATAAGGTGCTCAAAAACCAAATCAGATTTTTTGATCAGGTGTCTTGCCACCAATGAGCTTTTGACAAGGTGCTCAAAAACCAGATTCAAACTTTTGAAGGGAGTTTGAAAAACCCTTTACAGAGAGGGGGTTGAGAGAGTTATGGCAGTCTTCTCTTTCTCAATCAACTAAGAAGACTAAGTGGATTGATTTCAAAGCTCCCCCTGAGTCCTTGATCTTCAGGAAGATGAGCTTTGCTAAGGGTGATAGGCCTTCAAAAATAGATCTCCAGCAAAAGATGATTTCAGCAAGCTGAAATGTTGAGTGTCTGGAGTCTTGAAATGATGTTGGCCTTGAACACTTTGAAAGCTGAAGAGATCTGAAGAATGTTTGAAAGCTTGATCTCTTCTTGATGAGTGTTCTTCTGAATTCTTTTCTGACAGAATATTTTTCAGAGTCTCTGTATATTGAGAGGTGTCCTATTCTTGTCAATCTTCTTCTTTGTTCTTGTCTATTCTCTGTCTTTATTCAAAAAAAAACATTCTCTTTTATTCTCTGAGTCTGAATAGAATATTACTCTGTCAAAGATAGCCGTTGGTCTGCATTGATTACAGCCTTAATTGCATAATATGTTCTGAAGGAAAGTCCACTGAGTTGTTCCTAAAAAAATCCCTTGAAACTTGCTCCAGAAGTAAATGAAAATGGCTGGCAGATCTTCTGAATTAAATGCAGAATAACTTCTATCTGATTTGAATTTGAATTCTGAAAGATAACTGAAATCGTCGAACTGAGCTCTGCTATCGTCGAGCTGAGCTCAGCGAATTGGAAAATGCAAGCAGCAAAGAAATCGTCGATCTGAGCTCAAAGATCGTCGAACTGAGCTCAGAGATAAGGATCCAGTGCAGAGTCAAAATCGTCGACCTGAGCTCACCGATCGTCGAATGGAGTTCGACGATATTGCGAAGTTGAGCTCAGCGATCGTCGAACAGAGCTCGACGATATTATGAGGTTTGAGCTCAGCGATCGTCGAATGGAGCTCGACGATCTGTCAAAGTTGAGGTAGACGATCGTCGACCGGAGTTCGACGAAACGTCGTGCTGAGCTCGACGATTTGGACTTAGTCTCCAGAAAAACTTGGGTCTTCAGGGCAGCTTCCAATCCTAGCCTTCTAACCCTTAGACTCAATTCTAATTGACCTATTAAGCTATACAGAAGGTCAAACACAGATTCCTAGAGACATAGTGATCCTGACCCAAATTAGTAATAGGGTGTTCCAACACTAAAAATCCTCATTATAGTGAGGAAATGATTGACGTGTTCGAGCGGATCCTCTATTCCGTCAAACAATTCAATGTTAGGGAGTTTGAAGCTGTGCGGTACTGGATGAGCTAGAACTTGTGGGAGTGCAGAGAGCCCTGTAGGAGAGGGCTGCACGCGAGGATGTCTCGTCGTCCAATCTGTCTGTATTTTTGGTCAATCACCTCATGTATCTCCCCGTGGGTTAGCCTTTCAGCTGCCGGCGCACTGGCTACTTCTTCCAGATGATGTTGGCGGCCACCTTTAGCTCTCTAATGAGTAGGGTGTGTGGAACTGGCGGCATCCGAAATTTCTTCAGATTCATTCTCCCTATGGTGGCTTGTTGGGGAGTAACGTGATCCTGATCCGGAGGTGAGAAATTTGTCGTTGCATGAGGTTGAGGAGGAATTGGGGGAGAAGCAATGTTCTGGAGGAGGGCGAGCATCTCGACCTAAAGTTCCTCCATATGTTGCATGCGCCCTTCCAAGGAGGCTACGGGCGGGAGAGCGGCCTCACCGCCGAGAGTCACGTTGACGAGCAAGTGAGATGGAATCGGCTCAACGCATCCTCTAGGAGGTGATCCATTAGTGGTACGAGTGCTCTTTCTGGTGATTGGAGCAAATCACAAGTACTGTTGTGCATAGGGTACTGTTTTCCAGATTTTCAGAGGATAATGTGAACTGATTCCCACAGAAAGCGCCAAACTATTGCGGCCAAACACGACACCCTGGCCGGACTGGAGTAACTTGGACCGTCTTAGTACACAAAGCGGTCGAGCGCGCGCACAGTCAATAAGAGAGAAAATGTACACACGATATTTTGACGTGAAAAATCCCCTCAACTGTGTAAAAAAACACGCGACCGGGTATATGTCAATCGAAATCCGCTATTTGCTTACAGTTACAACTTGTTTGGGGAATTGAGGGTGACAGGCCGCTGCTCGTTACCCTTTGGGCGAGAGAGAGATTCTTGAGCTCGCGGCGGGCAACAAGCTGCTCCGCGCGAGGATAGTTACTGTGACGATGCGCACGAACGAGTGCCTGTTGTAGTAGGACTTTCCTTTTTGCCACACACTTGTGGACTTAGGCGAATCTCTGGTGAAGAGGAGGTGGCTCGAAAGCGGCTTGAAGGTAGCTCAAAGGAGGAATCTGGCAGAGCTCTACGCTGAGGAGGAAGAAAGTAGAGTAGATAAAGATGAGAAATGAGGAGGCCTGATGGTTTTTTTATAGCCTTCAAGAGGTGGTTACGCAGTTATCCGCACACCGTAACCACCAATATCATAATTATGATTATAGTTTTGGAGGAATATTAATTTCATATTTAATTTTACTAAATACACCCCCCCCCCCCACACACACACACACACACTAAAAACATGTCCCCGGCCCCACTATTGGAGATGGTTACACTGGTGGTTATCCGCACATCAGACGGTCACGATCGTGGCAGAATGATCGGACGATGGGGAGGGTGTCCACGGAGGGCAAGAGAGGCGGCCGACCACCACCTTGAGATTGGCCAGCCTCGGTGAAGACTGCGAGCCTTCGGCGCAGCGCCGGTCGGGTGTGCGGCCCGCCAGTCAGAGAGGACCAGCCGATCGCACTCATGCGGCAAAACGGGCACGGCTCCAGCGGCCACCGCTGGGCGCGAGCCCGACATCGGCCGGCGGGCTCTACCGCGACGTCGGTCACCGGGCGCGACTCCGACCCCGACCGCCGTGCACGACGTCGGCACCGGGCGCCGGCCACGAAGCGCGGCACCGGCTGACCGCAAGGTGTGGCTGGCAGGAGCCGGTCCGAGCGAGGGCGGTCAGTCGGGCGCTCCCGGATGAGGGGAGGGGCGCGACCGACCGCGCCCGACACCTCCCCGGAGGCCTCGTGAGGGAAGGCTCCCGCCGGCTGGGGTGCCGGCACGATCGCCGCGCCGCGAGGCACGGCCTTGCCGGTCAATCGGCGGAGAGGGAGGGGCCGGCCACGAGCGATTCGGAGAACGGGATCCCGCAAGTGCGGATTGTGTGCGATTGCACGTGACAATCGCTCGCACGGCGGCTTCCCATGATCCCCATTTAGAATGATGAAATCATGGGGGAGTGGAATATCCATACCTCCAATTATTCTATAAATGGGCTTGACTCCATCAAATTATTATATAATACTATTTATAACAGTTTAGTGTTCTACCCAAAATACATAGCTTTGAGAAAGTAATAAAGATAAATCTCAAAACTAAAATTGCAGTCCTTAACATATAGTGTGTCTGGTAGAAATTTATTAAATAAATAATTATTTCTTAATATTTAATGTACCTTTTGTATTGTTTTTGATTTTTGGGCTCCACACTAATTAATGAGAAAAATCACGTAATCAAAATGCAGGGAACTTAAGCTTTTGAGAACCGGATCGGAGATCGAATCGGTGAGATCAAAGGTTCAAGTTCCGACAGATTGGACCGGTCGGACTGGGATTGGACGTACCGGGATTGAACCGTTATATTATAATATACATTTATACTGTTATATTAATATATTTAAATAAGTAAAATTGTAAAACAAAGTAACAAAATATAAAAAACATATTACATATTTACATATCATGTAATATGAAACACAAAATTAGATAATAATATTTTTGTTAATGATTGTCTCAAAATAATAATGATCGACTAATAAATAATATCATTTTAATGACATCTTGTCAAATCAACTTGAAGAAGTAAATACAGGGAACTCAAATAGGAAAATTTCCAAACTAGCCCTTTATTAAATCAAAAGTATAGGAATAGCCCCCTTTCAATAAAGGTTCCCAAATTAGCCCCTTTCTGCAAATCCAACTGCACGCACAGTGCTTTGTGGGTATTAAAAAGAATAATTTAGGAGCAATTTCAGGCGTAGGTATTCCAGATATTTTCGAACTAGTTTAGAGTTTAACAATACAAATGATCATTTAGAGTGAGATGATCATTCACAATCAAATCAAAACAAAATGAACACATGTTAAAACAAAACGCCTGAAAAAAAGTCCTCCAAAATTTCTTAAAAGAACCGGCGATTCATTCATTGTTACAGCTAGTGCTTACTCCAAAACGGCTGAAAAAAATTAAAATAAAGTATTATTATAAATATTTAAGTAGATGATTTGTACACAATGAAATAAATTTTTATAAACAACAATATTCTAACCTTCTATTTGGATTTGTGGGACATATTGCTTGATTGTGTCTCAATTCTTTATAAATACCAAATCTTTTATTACTGTGATCAATATACTCGTCCATTATATTATAATGTCGACGAGTTTGAGCGCGTCCAAACCTTTTTATTAAAGTAGGTGGTTGAAGCTCAATAATACCGTGTGTTGCGTCTAATGATTGTCACCCGGTAATATCTGGAATATCATGAAATCTTTCACTGTATGTATTTTGTAACTAGATATTGTAAATGTAAGAAAATCTGATGCATTACCCGTCCAATATATTTTATCCCACAACATATCAATTTCATTCAAACCAAAACTATTAATAGTCATTGGAATTGTACATTTAATATTCTAAACCGGTTGAATTATATATTTAATATCAATACAAAATCATGAAAACTGCTGAATTATATAGTTTTTTTATCCAAAACCAGCCGACAAAACACTGTGTGTGCAGCTGGATTTGTAGAAGGGGCTAGTTTGGAAACTTTTATTGAAAGGGGGCTATACCTATACTTTCGATTTAATAAATGACTAGTTTGGAAATCTGTCAACTCAAATATAAGGGAACTCAAAATTTAGAGGGAAACTTTTTCATGGAAAAAGGATGAAATATTAGCGACATCTTGCAAAATCAACTTGAAGAAGTAAATACACAAATTCATCCACATTTATTATGTTGAAAGAAACATAAGAAGAATTCATGAATTATGCATGTGTGCGCACGCAAAGCACCCTATCGAATTTAGATTTGAGATTTGGGAGTTCAAGTTTTGGGTGTGAGGTTTGATATTATTGTATTAATAGTTAAAAAAACAAAAAAAATTATATTACAATATGACAAAAAACATTTAGGTTGCAAGATAATGTCAATTTAGTCCCTAAATTTTTAAGTTGTAATTTTTTCCCTCTTGGACAACATCCGACTTCATTTTAAGTGCAATTCAAGAGCTAAAAAGGACTTTAGATGAGAAATTTAAGAACTATTTTAACACAACCAAAACTTTAGGGACTAATTTGAAACGGACTTGAAACGTCAAGGACAGATATGATTTTTACCCAATTATAAAAGAAGTCATTTTTGGTACGTATACGTACCTATTTTCTCTTGTGCTCAAGCAAATCCTGTCGTATGATCCCTGATTTCAACGGCGCAGATCATTTCCAGCAAAATACAATCGTATTTCTCGAATACGACCGTATTAAAAAGTGAACGTAGTATGGTCCAAATAAATTTGTACCGTTAATTTGGGGGATTATACGGTCGGATCTTCTCGCGCACAAGTATACGACACGCATACGTACTAAAATATTTTGCATTATAAAAGGCACACTAAGGAAAACAACATGAGTTATCCTGTCCATAGTGAGAAGTGAGGGAGAAAAAAAGAAGTGGCAAGTTTTATAACTAAGCATTAATGACACATATGTATATATTTTATGCACATAATTTTATATGGACAGAACTAAATATACTTAAATCATACCTAAAAATTATAAAAAGTGGACACATACATAATAAAATATATTATTTAGTCTTTTTTACATCCCTAAAACACACAAAAAGTAGGAATTGAGTTATTTTATTATGTGTAGGGCCCACTTTTTGTGGTTTTTAGGTAAGATTTAGGTGTGTATAAAATTATTCTTAAAAAAAATATACATAGGATTGTTATAGTCTAGATTGACTCTGTTGTTCATTTAAACCAAATAAAAAAAGAATGACTAAATATTTCATTAAAAATGTGTAATATGATGACCAATTACTAAGGGATATATGGCTAAATCTTTGCAATAAAATGACACTCATCATAATTTAACGGTCAACTTATTCTCTGAAGTTTGAATCACTACTGCTTGAGCTCAAGAGGTTTTGTGAATTATTATTATATATAATAGAATCACGACGGCGTGAGTTCAAGAGGTTCTGTGGATCTCTAGAAAGATCTAGAAACTTTCGAAGACTCTGAAACTTCAAAGCTCCCTATTTCATGGGAGTCAATTCTTTGACTTAAGAGACCTCCTTCATTATTACATTAATATTCTGAGTATGATTTTATTTCATTTTACATTCTTTTTAAATACTAGTGATAAATACGGGACTCCGTCCTACGGCCAATCACGGCAGTATCTTCACTATAATAGTACCTCATCCTCAGTACGTACGAAATTTGGTCACTCTCATTAATGTGAAAAATAATTATCCATCATTTTTTCTATTTTTTTTGTTAAGAAAATATATCACCATTATTCGTATATTACTAATTATTTTTTTTCCAAATTAAATTGATTGATTTTCATCATTAATTTCAAATCAATTTTAATAAAGTTGACATGCCTAATTATAATCTATCATAGTAGGTATATGAGCTCAACTAAAAACTTTTTCGTCGTCACATTTAATTTGTGAATAGAGTGTAATTAATTAAATCAGCTGAGATGTTTAGTGTGTCACCAAAGATAATTTTTTTCATTTTAATATTGTAATGGTGATAAGTGGTGTGGGTCACTTGAAACTAGAGCTATCACTTAAAACTAAAAATCATAAACCGAACTGAAAACGAATCGGAACCGCAAAGAATCAGACCTAACCATTCACGAATTATTCGGATTTCGGTTTGAATTTTGGAACCGTAAACAACATTGACCCAAGTGTGTTTCTTTCATTTTATTATCCAGATCGGAATTGGAACCGGAACCGCAACATATAAGCCTCAAGTGGTTTCAGAATTTTTAGACCCGACCCGAACCGGATCAAAGTAGAACCGAACCGTGACCCGTTTATTATTATTATATTATTTTATAATATATTTTATTGTTAATACTATTATTATATTTTTATTTTTTATAATCCATCTATTTATAATATTTATACTTACTATTAAGGGTGAACTGTTTTTTGTGATGCGGTTTCGGTTTGATATGCAGTGTGGTTTGATATTAAAGCAGGTTGGAACCATGCATTTTTTGTGATGCGGTTTTGGTTTTAATTTTTCTCACATGTATATTTGAAATATTTTGTTTTAAAAATATAGAGAATATACAATGACTATTTAATATTAATCATCAAAGACAAATATAATTATAGTCAATAAATTAGTAAAATTAAATTAACTAATATATTATTCAAATAAAATTTTAATTATAAAATAAGATTACAAGAGTAACAATTCAAAGTTCTTACTATATTATATAAAAAGTACTTCTTTGTATAACGCAAAATTTCTGCGTCCGGTGCTCGGATTTCAAAGTCCCACTTGCAAAAATACCAATTGGTGTTATTTTTTCCTTCCGGTGTTTTATTTTTTTTCTCCCACATCTATTCAGCCAAGTTTGATTTTGGTTCTGGTTGGAACCGAACTGAGCTACATAAAACCGGAACGAACCGTTAGTTGATGGTTTGGCTTTGGTTCTTGTTGAACCGTAACCGAAACCGTTGAGATGACGGTTCCAAAAGTTATGTTGGAATCGGAACCGGTAAAATCAAATAAGATTTGATTCTAATTTGAAGAATTGTTACCTTAGTGAATGGAGTGTAATTACTTAAATAAAATGCTAAGTGTTTCACCAAAGACAACTTTTTCTTTTAATATTGTAAAGATGATAAGTAGTGTGAGTCACTCAAACGCTTGTAGGCAGATCAAAACAAACTGTCTTAGCTCAAAAGTGTGTTGAGCGCGCAAACCCTCACAGAGAATAATAATAGCTAGTAATGTGACTTTTAACATGGAAAACCCGGAATATGTGAAAACCATGGGGCATGGTTGGTGCCGACCAAATTCCACTATATTTTGTGTGTTACAAATTGTCGAGGTCTCAAGGGTGACAGTCCACTTGTTAAAATGCAATATAACATAATATGAGAACGTGAAGTTCAAGCTGCCTTCAAACAAGAGCTTTAAAAGAGTGAGTTCTTTGAAGACTGAAGGAGATCTTCAACTTCACCTTCAAATGAGATCTTCGAAGGAGTGGACGATCTTCAAAGGTCGAAGAAGATCTTCAAGAGAAGCTTCAAACACTGATGGAGAACTCTAAAGAATCTTCAAAAGAGCTCTCTCGGGTGCTGAATATCAGGTCTCTTGAAATGAATGATCTGAGCTCCTTTTATAACATTTGACATGGGCAGTTTGATAATTATGCTGTTGTAACCGCCTTCAAAAGAGCTCTCTTCAGACACCAGTTCTTGCTTTCTCAGCGACTGGATGCATCAATTTGAGACTGCTTCGAGTCTCCACTATTTCTCTTCTCTATTAGTCCCCCCATCCTAATCTTCTTCAGTTCCAAATACAGCCCTGACCATTTCCCAATTGCAATCCAATTATGAATACTCGGTCTCTCCAAACTCAGATAACCGGCCTCCAGGCTCAATCTTTGTTCCCTTTCATTATTTCATTACCATACTTCATACATGGAATAATTGAAAATCTGGAATGTAGATATTGTTAGTGTTAAGGCCAATCAACCTTCCTGATAGACCGGAGTAAATTAGGTCGTCTTAGCCTGTGGAGCGGTTGAGCGCGCACATAGTCACAGAATAAGCAGAAACGCACAAGGAAAATTTTGCGCGGAAAAACCCCTCAACTGGGTAAAAAATCACGTGACTGGTATGGTGCCAGTCAAACTTAACTATGAGCTTCGGGTTAAAAATCTGTTGTAGAATCGAGGGCGACAGGCAGCTTCTTGTTACAATTGGGGATGAGAGAAGGAGTACACTTGTGGTCGGCGGGCGACAGACCGCCTCCCGCGAAACTTGAAGCTATTATCCTTTGGCGATTGCAAACGCTCCTAGGCACCGTACGAGTGTTGAACATGGTCGCAGAACGTGCAGAGTAATGTTGGGGAGGACTTGTGGGACGTTGCGTGCAAGGAGGCTTCTCTCAATGACTCGTGAGACTTGCTCTTGGCGGTGGACTTAACAAATTTCCGGTGGAGAAGCGGCGGCTTGTAGGAGAAATTTAGCAGAGCTCTGGCCTGAGTATGAAGAAAGTCGGGAAGAAAACGATGAAAAATGAGAATGTTTGTGGCTCCTTTTATAGCCTCCGGGAGGTGGTTACGGTAATTATGCGGCTATCCGCACATCGTAACCACCCATATCATTATTTTTAGCATAGTTTGGAATGAATATTATTTGCATAATATTTTCTAAGTGCAAGCCAATAATTTAATTAATGATACTCCCCCACTAACCATGGTGGTTAGTGGTGGTTATCCATGAAATGAATGGTGGCGATCGTGACGGAATGATAGGACGGCGGAGAAGGCCCGCCATGAAAGGGTAGCCACCTTGGAGGCGAACGGCCGCCGGTGAGATAAGAGGAGGAGTCGCGACTGACGGGACGGCCGAACGCAACAATGAGGGGTGGCAACCATGAGGAGCGGCAACCGAGGTGTGGCAGCCCCATACGGGTGGATACCCACAACCGCCGGAGACGGCCACAGGGAGGGGCGGCCGTGGCACGGCTGCCCTACGCGGGCAGAACCCGGGGTCGCGACGGGCGGCCGTGAGGAGGGGCGGCGGCCCCACACGGCCGCACCATCGCGACCGTGGGAAGCGGCCGCGTCACAGCCGTCCCATGCGGGCGAACCCCCGCAGCCACGGGAGGCGGCCACTTGGAGGTGCGGCTGCGACGCAGCCATCTTCGCGGGGTGAGCCTTGCGGCTGCGGTAGGCGGTCGCGAGGAGTGGTGGCCGGGCGCGGCTTCGGTGCGGTCGGGCGCGGCTTCGGTCCAGCCGGGCGCGGCTTCGATGCGGCCGGGCGCGGCTTCGGTGCGGCCGGGCGCGGCTTCGGTACGGCCGGCCGGGCGTGGGCCACCCAACGCCAGCGATGGCGACGCCTGCAGACTGTCGCGGTGGTGGCTCGGATGGTACGCGCAGTGGGATCGGTGCGAGGGGGATCGCGTGTGGCGATCGTGCGTGTAGTGGTAAATCTCATGATCCCACTAAGTTAATGAGAATCATGAGGAGTGGACTAATTGCACCCTAATTTTCTATAAATGTCATGATAGCCGCATCAAATGCCGCCAAAATTTTCATTGCTTATAACCGAAGCGTGAGAAGAGCGAGGATTTTTTTCGTGTCTTCTTTTGCAATGATTATGACAATGGTGAATGGAAAGGTGCTTGCGGGAGCAATGTGTAACGATGTGCACACCAAGGTACTTTGTTAACTGATTGAATGAGAAGATGTGCCCATAGGTGAAGATGCGCGAATGCGGAGGCACGAAGATTTGTGTGCGCGCTCCTGACCGCGGAACTGGACGTGCGAACCTGTGTGCGCCTGGTCGCGTGTGCGGGCATGGCGGTGCGTGCTCGGTGGTGCGTGCGCACCCGTGGACGCACCTTGGTGCGTGCGGTACTGCACGCGCATCCACGCGGGCACCCACGCGCACCTGGGCACGCGCACCCATGCACGCACCTGGCCCACGCGGTGGTGCGCACGCACTTGGCTTTGTGCATCCGCCCGCGCGCGATGGTGTGCACGCACCCGCGCGCATACCCAGGCGAGCGTCTGGGCTCTTTCAGGTGCATGCACCCACGTGCTGTCGAGCGCGTCTTTTCGTGCGTGTTTTTGCGTTGGTGACAGAGCTAAGGATGGTCACGCAAGGGGGGCTCTTTTGAGTGCCCAAGGCGCGATTGTTACATTGTTGGGATGGTGATATCGTTGTTGTGAGTGCTCGTTTTTGTTTAAATTTTTCATAATTTTTTTGCCCTGATTTCAGGTCTCGAAGTGCAATGCGTAAGCTCGTCTGATACGATTGCGCTCCACACTTACCAGAGAACAAATTGCAATCTGGAGAAAAATATATGAATTACTTGCCGATCTTGAAGTAAGGATTCCCCGTGTTGATGAAAGAGTTCAAAACCCGCCGAAGGGTTGGTTGATTGTAGGTGAAACAACGTTACGGTCCGGATTCCAATTTCCGTCATGCAAAGCGGTGGTGGATATCTTGAAGTTTTGTGGCATCCCTATGTTGCAATTTACTCCTCTTAGGATGGCGTGCCTCATGGGATTAGTTGTGTTGTTCAGAGACCATGGCTTGAAAGTTTCCTTGGACTTGTTCAGAGACTGGTGTGATGTTCTTGGTGATGGCAGCGGCCGCTTTGAAGTTTATAGCAACAAGAGTTGGCTCGACTTTAAGAGTCAAACGAATCGTCGTCATGGAAACAGTTTATTTGGATATGCTCGAAATTCCTGGGGTCTGTCGGATCTTTGGAATTCCTTACCTGATCGTTGTCATCGTCAGAAGGGACGAGAATAGGACTTTTCTCCCGTATTGGGATTCACAGAGCCCTGGGAGCTGGCAAATCGTTTGTTCAACATTTCTTTATTTGTGGAGGAGAATCGACTGCGGCTATGCGGGCTTTCAACTGTTTCTGAGCTCCTTGTGGAGGCGTCATTGGCTCATGATCGGAAGAGAAAGATCGTTTTGAAGGGTACTAGTGACGCAGATGTGGACCCTCAAACTTTAGTGAGGTAGAGAGATTGTCAGACTGAGGAGGTTCCTCGAGATGAGGATACACCATTTGATCCCGAGGTTGAGGTGTTGGAGTCTTCTACCCCCGAGTCCCTCATTCAAAGGTCCCCCCCCCCCCCACGAGTGTCCTCTTCTTTGAACGCGATAAGTGATGCAGTAACTGAGCTCTCTTGTTTCTGATTTTTTATTTAATTTCTTTATGCAACTCTGATCTTCTCCTTTTTCATTGTATATTGAAACTCAGGCTCATATAACATTCACGTGGAATGACCATTATGTGAGTTTAAAAGATGGATACTTGACTTTCCAGGAGAAACTTCGGGTCGCAGAGAATTCACTTGCTGGCTTGAAGGAGGAGCATGATCAAGATATATCTCGATTTCGGCAGATTGGCTCGGAGCTGAAGTCAGAGCTTGAGGAGGCTCGAGCGGCGTTGCTGATGGAGAAGTCCTTAGTGGAGAACACTGCATAGTTGCTGAATATTACACGGGAGGAGGCTTCTCGTTTGGAGGCAAAGCTTGGGGCTTCGAATGCTGAGGTGGAGTGACTTTGCTCAGAGGATCAAGTGTCAGAACTGAAGGTTGTTGGGCTTGCTGAGTACATGGACTCATTGGACTATCTGTGTGATCGTTGCTTGATTGGAGAGGAGATCTGCAAGGACGTCTGGACCAGAGAGGTAGAGCCCCATATGGAGGATATTCGCGCGATTTCCCATAGACGTGGAGTGTCAAAGATGCTTCGGATGGTGACCAGGATACTTGAGTGTGATTTCTTATATAGTATAGAGCTCGCTTTGCATGCGAGAGGCACGGGGTTCGACCAGGGTCTAAGTTCTACTCTTTATTTTATTCTTCGTTCTGCGGAATATCTTGCTTCCCTCATCGACCCGCGAGTGCCCGGTTTGTGCGTACATGCCCACCCCTCGCCCCTAGGCTGGGGCGAGTGACGTTTTGTATCAGTCATCCCTTTTGTCTCGAAACCCTCTTCCCAACAAACTCCCACCTCCCGAGTGACTGGCCGACCCTATCAGCTAGTGAGAGATTGGTCAGCAGGATTTAATTGGGGATGTAGCCATTCGAACGACCTGCCGGCCCTGCTAGCTAGCGGGAGCCTGGTCAATGGGATCCAATCGAGGGCTTATCCAAAATCTCTTTCCTTCACAACCACCCACCACCTGAGCGACCTATCAGCACTGTCAGCTACTGAGAGCCTGGTCAGCGGGATCTAATAGCGGGTGTAGCCACTCGAGCGACCTGTCGGCCTTGCCAGCTAGTGGTAACCTGGTCAGCGAGATCCAATCGAGGGATTATCCAAACTCTCTTTCTTTCTCAACCACCCGCCACCTGAGCGACCTAATGGCCCTGCTAGCTAGTGAGAGCATGGTCAGCGGGATCCAATCAGGGGTGTAGCCACTCGAGCGACCTGCTGGCCCTGCCAGCTAGCGGGAGCCTGGTCAGCGGTATCCAATCGAGGGCTTATCCAAACTCTCTTTCTTTCACAACCACCCAACACCCAAGCAACATGTCAACCCGTTCAGCTAGTGAGAGTCTGGTCAGTGGGATCCAATCAGGGGTGTAGCCACTCGAGCGATCTACCAGCTAGCGAGAGCCTGGTCAGTGGGATCCTGTAACGTTATTTTTTTTTTAAAATGTTATTTCTGTTATTTCTGTATGGGGGAGGGTATATTTGTCTTTTTTGTTGGGTTATGGTTGTTGTTTAAATAGCCGGTTTTGGGGTGAATCGGGTATGAAGAAAGTATGTGCTGAACTTTTCATGCTTTCCTCCGCTAGCTGCAACGGGATCATCCCCCTGCACTGCCGGTCAATCCCTTCAGGTTTTTTCCTTGGGATTGTTATTGTATCTTGTTTGAAGCATGTTTGAATGCATTAGTTGTGGTGTTGCTTGTGTGTTCTGTGTTTGTGGAAGCTTATTATAACTGGATTGCTGTTAGAAAACAGGGAAGCCCAAAGTAACCGCTTTAGATCCAATCGATGGCTTATCCAAACACTCTTTCTATCTTAACTACCCACCACCTGAGCTACCTATTGGCCCTGCCATCTAATGAGAACCTGGTCAGCGGGATCCAATCGGGGGTGTTCACATGTCATGTTCATTACATATACCTACAGTCAGACAAGGTTATGAAAGAAACCATCAATATATTAAAAGCTGCTTTGTCATGGGTAGAAACATTTCAGATCATCACCGCTCCATATGCGGTCAAGGAATATCCTTTTCATATCCCGGAGGTGGTACCACCCCCCCCCCCCCCCCACACACACACACACACACAATTTCAGATCTTCTTCTACAATGTAGGGGCCTTACTAATTGAGATTGAGCATCCCGGCTGTTGCCTGCCCTCCCGGTCACATTGACCTTTTAAAGGACCAGATCCCCCTTCTGGAATTGCCTAACTCGAATGTGCTTATCGAAATACCTCGACATTTGTCGTTTGACCTCTTCTTGTCAGACCGCTGCCAGGTCCCGAAGTTCTTCTACCAGGTCAAGTGAGAACTTTTGCTCTTCCTCATTTTCTACTCGTGATTCCTTATCTCCTTCTCCTGGCGCGACCACCCTTTGTGACCTAACCTCAAAATCGACTGGCAGCACAGCCTCAGACCCGTGGGAAAGTTTGAAGGGGATCTCGCTCGTGGCTGTATTCGGTGTGGTTCTCAAATCCTAAAGGACTGAGGGGAGCTGTTCCACCCAATTACCCCGCAGGTTCTCGACCTTCTTTTTAGCAAGTTCATAATTACCTTATTGGCCGCATCCACCCACCCATTACTTCTAAGGTAGTCGACCGACACAAAACAAAGATCTATGCCCATCGGACCGCAGAAGCTGATGAACTTATTGCTAGTAAACTACAGTCTGTTGTTTGTGACTATAACTAGAGGTAGCCCATGTCGACAGACTATCTCCCCCCCCCCCCCCCCCCGCACAAAATTTCTAATAACTTGAGAGGTTATCTTGTTCAACGCCTTCACCTCCAGCCACTCTGAAAAGTAATCGATCATGAATAGTAGAAACTTCCTTTAGCCACTGTCCAGGAGGAAAGTTCCCACCAGATCCATTCCTCATATTGCAAAAGGTCATGGAGTTGTAATGGTCAGGAGCCTCTGGGTAGGTAGGAGCTGGAGAGGAGCAAACAGCTGGCACTTTTAACACTTCTTTGCAAGTTTATTGCATCCGAGGCTCGGTCAGAAATAGTCTTGCCTTAGCACCCTTCCCTCCAAGGTCCTACTCCCGGAATGGCTACCACATAACCCTAAATGGATCTCTACTAGGACTTTATGGACCTCCTCTTCTGGTACACACTTGGCTAGAAGCCCGATGAGGGTCTTCCAGTATAACCATCCTTCATGCAACAAGTAGTACACTGACTTATGTCTGAACCATCTCTTGTCCATGTCTCCTTTTGGGAACTTGCCCGAAGTCAAGAAGGTGATGAATTGATCCACCTCCATCAGCTCCCCTTCTCAATGGAAGACCGGAAGAGCTTTGTCACTGTGCCTCCTGCCCAAGGAACATACTTTACCAGATGGTCTGCTGGGGCACTCTCCTCCCTTGGCATATGTCGAATTGAGAAAGTGTGGAACTGCCCTATGAGGCCTTTGACCTTTACAAGGTAGCGATGGAGAGTTGGATCCCTAGCCTCGAACTCCCCGCTGACTTGACAAGCCACCACCATTGAGTCCGTCGAGACCCCTAAGTCTTGCACCCCCAACTTCTTGGCTAAGCGAAGCCCTACGATCACAGCCTCATATTCGGCATGGTTGTTGGTGAGTGTGAAGTAAATGTCTATCTCCTACTCAGTCCTTATCCCATGTGGGCTTACTAGGATGACCCCTCCCCCAAAGGAATGCTTCTCCGAAGCTTTGTCCACCAACATCTCCCATGCTTCCGGGTGGGAAGGCTCGGGTTCCTCAACTTCAGCCACATAGTCTGCCAGGAAATCCGCCAACGCTTTTGCCTTTATGTATAGTCTGGGGAAAAACGAGATATCGAATTCACTCAGCTCTACCGACCATTTTGCTAATCTCCCCGAGTCTTATACCCCTTCCAAGATGTTGTGAAGGGGGTGATCAGTCACTGCCTAGATGGAGAGCACCTGGATGCAGGGCTGATATCGAGTCGAGTTCGAGCGATTTTGGCTCGGCTCAAAATCGAAATTTTCGACTCGAACTCGGCTCGAAATCGACTCGAAATCGAAATTGATTTTGAGTCGAGTCGGCTCGACTCGAAATGACTCGATTCCGAGTCGGCTCGAAATCGAATCGAGTCGGCTCGAAATCGAATCGGGTTGGCTCGAAATCGAATCGAGTCAGCTCGAAATTGAGCAATTTTTCGTTTTATTACTAGTTTGCTCAAAATTAAATTGCGCAACCTATAAATTTAGCAGATGAAGTACTTAAAGTCTTCATTCTTTTTATTTAAATATAAATTTTGTTATTTTTAATCTTAAAATAAGAATATATTAATAAATACATAATTTTTTTAATTAATTCGAGTTGATTCGAGTCATATTTCGAGCAATTCAGGGCTTGCTCGAAATCGACTCAAAATCAGATTCGAGTCAAATTGAATCGACTCAAATTGAGTCGAATCAATTTTAACTGATTTCGATTCGACTCAATTTTCGAACGATTTTCGAGCGACTTTCGCGTTTCGAATAATATGCTCAGCCCTACCTGGATGTAAGGCCGGAGTTTCCTAGCCGAAACAACCAGTACGAACGCTAGCTTCTCCAAGACTGCGTATTTGAGTTCCGTCTTCCTCAGAACCACGCTGATATAATAAACTGGGTGCTGTTTCTACCTTCCTCTCGAACCAGTACGAAGCTTACTACCTCGGCCCCCACTCCCAGGTACAGGGCTAGGTCCTCCCCTCCTTTAGACCTTAAAGTAGTGGGGCCTGGGTTAGTTGCTTCTTCAAAGCCTGGAAGGCCCCCTCACATTCGGGAGTCCATTTGAACTTCTTGCTTCCGCACACAATCTGAAGATAGTTGAGCCTTTCTCCCCTGTCCGGGAGAGAAACCCGCCTAACTCGGCCAGCTTCCCTGTGAGGTGCAAGGAGGAGGCACAAGGAAGAGTTGTGCGTGGGAGCGCGGTAAAAAGAGGCATGCGCGGAAGCGCGCAAGGAAGAGGAGCGCGCTGGAGCGTGCAAGGAAGAGGCATGTGCTGCAGCGCACAAGGAAGATGCGCACGCTGGAGCGCGCAAAGAAGAGACGTGTGCTGGAGCCTGCTAGAAGAGGCGCGCGTGAGGGCGCGCAAGGAAGAGACGCGCGCTGGAGCGCTCTAGGAAGTGTCGCGCGCGGGAGCGCGCAAGGAAAAGGTGGCCTCTCCTCAACGGCGGTTCGACATAGTTACGCAAAAGACAAGACCGCCCCAGCCCAAAAAATAACTGCCCTTGCATGAAAAAAAAAACAGCTCAACCCGCGAGAGAGGAGCAGACGGCAAGGGAGGCGACCGGAGAGGGCCGGGGGCCAAGGTCAGGCGGCCAATTTGGTCATCCGGCCTAGGCGAAGAGGAGGCCGCCCCTCAACTGGGGCGGTGGCGGGAAACAAATGGCCGGATTGCCGCCCATTTTCGGCGGAAGGGAGGCCGCCCCTTAACGGTGGCGGCGGAGCTGAGGGAAACGGAGGGCCGGATGGCCGCCCGTTTTTGATGGAAGGGAGGCCGCCTCTTAACGGGGACGACGGCGGGAAACAGGCGGCTGCATGGCCACCCTTTTACGGCAACGGGGAGGCGCGGTCGAAGAGGGGTCGCTGGAGAGGAGCCGCGACGACGATGTCGGGGAAGACGACGGCGGTCGCCGCCAGTGGCGGATCCATAGGGGGGCAAGGGGGGGCCCGGGTCCCCCCAAGGATTTTGAAGTTTATGTAGCTTTAGTTTTTATTAATTATAAAATATAAATTATGTATATAAGATAAGTGATGAACTTATTTTCAGATCCAATTTTTCTCTCCTATACAGAAAGAGATCGTCTCTCTCGCTTCTCTCGTCTGAGTTGTCTCCCTCTCCCCTTTCCGCTAGGGATGACTGAGAGCCTCTTAGGAAGAGTTCTTCCCTCGATTGACGATTTGGCAGCCTCCTTCGGTGGAATCAAAGTCGTATTGTGTTGTTTGGCGAGAATCCAGCCAGCTATCGCGAGATTTGGGCGATGTCGGCTGTGCTGAGTTGAGAAAATTCTGAATCAGACTTTACCTTTGGGTTTTCTTCATTTTTCCTTCCATAAATTTCACTGTGAATTCTCCTCAGCTGCATCATTATCAGTTAGACGTTATTTTTCATTCCGATTTAAAGAACTTGTCAACAATTTCTAAACTTTGTAAGAAATTGGTCGAAACGAATAAATAAATTACTTATTATCTTGTTGACAAGCTAATTGGGTTAATTTTGACATTTCCGGTCTCAACAGCGACTACAGAACGGTCATTTTCTGCTATGAAGATTATTAAAACAAGACTACGTAACAAAATGGAGGATGAATTTTTGGCAAATTATATGACTCTCTATATAGAACGGGAAATAGCAGAGAAGATCGAGAAAGATGTGCTCAGATGTGCTCATTGATGAATTCTATGAGTTGAAAAAACGACATGCATAACTAAAATAAGATAACATTCATATTATAATTTTTCTTTTATTGTTAATGCTAAAATTTCAAATTAAAAAATTTTTTGCTTATTATACTTTGATTCACAATTTTTTTGGGTCCCCCACTTACTTCGAATCCTGGATCCGCCCCTGATCGCCGCGATGATGACGGTATTGGCGAGGAAGACGACGGTCGCCACAGCGATGGTGGTTATGGCGAGGAAAACGAAGGCAGTCGACGCGACAGCGGCGGTTGCCGCGGCTGTTTCGGCAGAAGTGGGGTTGACTTGGTCAACCCCACAACTTCCATCAAAATAGATGAGAGTCTTCGCTAGTCGCAAACCGAATCATATGAAGGGGACGACATCAGCAAAAAAAATGATTCTCCTTCCCGAGTTATATGCTTATATTATATTGTAATTAATCACAAATTCATCTCCATAATACAAATGGAGTAATTAGTGACATACATAGCTGGCTCAAGAATCATTTTAAGCTGCAACTGTCGGCGTTATCTTTCTGCCACTTTCTTCTGTTGGGAGCTGCAGGGCGAAAAGCTTAAACCGTTGAATCGGTTTTCCGTTTGACCAAATCCGTCTTCTTCTCCGAAAAAGAAGCTTGACGTCGTCAGGTGGATGCCGGAGATTGCATTTCACTTATTATATTATTATTATAATTATTATTAGAACATTAAATAAAAGCATTGTTACCTTCACCAATCATTCAGGCTTTGTTTGGCGCGGCATTTTGGGAGCTGCACTCCTCAAATTATCCCTCCACCAATATTTTTGGGGCCGGCGGTGCAAACCACCCCCACCCTAAAATCTCGAAATTCACGCGATTTTTTGGAGTCATGAAAAGATTCCATGACTCCAAATGGCGGGCTGCGATTCACGGAGGAAAAACCCTCCGCCGCCACCTCCCTCCACCTCTGCCTCGTCCAACTGGGAGATTTTTGGTTACAAATACAAGTTTTGGACGGAAGGACTCGCCATTGATGTTTTTCTGGATGAAAAACTTGAACTTGGCTAGATTGTCAAAGAATTTGCAGAAACGGTTCTGCAAAAAAGATGCTCCTTCACTGTCGAACTCTGAGGCAATGGAGGAAGCCGGTGATCATGGATTACAACTGATGTCGGCGGTGGTTTAGGTTTGGAGAGATCACGTCTGCCATGGACAGAAATGAAGAGAGAGAGAGAGAGAGAGAGTTTAAGTTTCTTTAGGATTCAGAGGAGAAAGCCGGCGATACCAGGCGGCAGTGACGGATTCAGAAAATTAATAATAGAGGTGCACAAATTCAAATACGTCACTGGGTTCTAAAAATTTTAACATGGGGGTCAGTCATCAACTTTCTTCAAAATTTTTTTAAAAGTGTTCATCTTATTATAGTTGTTTGTCCCTCATCTGGTCAACGTTTTTTACGTATAAGTAGTCAAAATTAATTGCCTCGACGAGAGGAATCCAAATACGCTAAAAATTTTGAAAAATAATAGGGGATCAGTGTCCCTTGGGCCCCCCTCTGAATCCGCCCCTGCCAGAGGGATTCTCCGATGATATTGCTAGATGATTTTTGTGGTTCGGGTTTGTGGGGAACAACATGCTCCAAATATTGGTCTTCCAAATAGTTTTTGTGATTTTGTTATCACTCTACGAAACAGCTGATTATTTCACCACTGCTTCTCTGATCCAGTTACACCCACCGTGCCAAACAGAGCCTCAATGAGAATTCCCGACAACGGCGGCCTTAGCTCGAATCTTGAAGATATATGAATTTGCAATTTTCAACTGCATTTTCTTTTTATTGTGATGTGTTTAATAAAAATATTAAAACTAATAATATAATAACATTGATGAAATTTGAATCAGATCATGAGTTTTCTACATACATTATTTATTAAAGCATTTCTTATTCGCAAATTATAAACTCTTATTCTGAGATCAAATTTTTCATATTTATAAATTAAAATCCGTAAATCGATTTTTAACTTCAGATATTGATGTATTCTTTGTAGGAAATCCGGGGTGCCGAGAAGCAGAAATCCGAATATCGAATAACAAACACAGAACAAAAACAGAGCAGTCACAAACACAAGATGTTACAGAAGTTCACCCACAACCGGGCTACGTCCTCTCTCCCCTTCTTCTTCCTTCTTGTATTCACCAAAAAAGAAACAGATTACAAAGGTTGCAAGGATCAAATCCGATCCTACCTCTTCTCCTCTCTTCTGGACAAGAAAACCATAGAAGAATACCTTCTGGATCGATCTCAACGAGATACCTCGTATCGCCTCCAAAAGAATACGCCGCCGCAGACTGCAATGAATCAGTATCCCTAAATCGGGAAAAAACAACGTATATAAACGTCTGCCGGCAACCACGATCGTCGACCAAGCAAGACCGGTCGACGATCGCCGATCGTCGACCCAAAAGGCCGGTCGACGATCGCGACCCCGATCGTCGACCAAGCAAGACCGGTCGACGATCGCCGATCGTCGACCCAAAAGGCCGGTCGACGATCATCGATCGTCGAACCATAGCGTTCGACGATCGCCGATCCAAAGAAATCCCTCAGAAAAATTTGGTCCGGGGGCGTTGCCCCCGAGCCCCCACCGGGGACGCTGTCCCCTGGACCCCTGCCCGCTGTCCGGACAGCGGGACCTCCGCCGGGGGCTGCCGCCCCCGGACCCCCGCTGTCGTGGGTCCCAGAGATGTCGAGGGGGGATCACACTTCGATTCCTCTAAGCTCACGTGGGCGAACCCGGTGTGAGAAACAAGAGGACCGGAAGTGTTCCACAACCCCAACATTCTTCTTCTGAGTAGGGCCCAACAACGAAGGAATTTCTCCGACAACAGTTTGAGACTTTGAGCCTATGCCGACAAATTCATTCCAACAATGTAACTTGAATTTCATCATTTTGACATGAATTTCATCATTTTGACGTGAATTTTAACACTTTTGTCTCAGGAATTGACTCGAAAGGTTGACAAAGATGTTTTATTGAGATGAAAACATTGATTGTTAAAGTTTAAATTTTGTCTGCGAATAGTCATTTTTATTTGCGAATAACAACTATATTTATTAAATACTCTCAATAATTTTTATCTAAAAGTCACATCCCATGAATTGATGAAATAAATAACGCACCAACCAACCACCGAAATCATGCCACGTGTGTCTCTAGAAAGGTTTGGCGTCTCGTCAAGGCTACGGCCTGACGATGCAGTTCATTCTTCAAACATTATGAATTGAAGCACCCTTCAAAGGGATTTCGACAACTCTTCTTTTCTAGTTTTATTGGCTTGTGTTTCAATAACTTTGCATGATGATGGCCACATGGTTCCGTGCCCATTTGCGAATTGATACATGGTTCAGCTGTAAAATTCGCAAGTTGACGGTGCAGAATTTGTGTGAAAAAACGTGCGGTTAAAATCTTGTCTATATTTGAAATTCAAAAATTCACACGTATTTTAGCCTTCATTTTTTTAGGCGGTGGCGGTCGATCCGGCGGGTGGAAACGGAGTGTTCAAAACGGAGGAGGGAGGTGGCTGCTCCAAACGGAACTTTTTGGGGCGTTTCTCAAGGAGGGCGGGTGGAAACGGAGCAAACGCCGTCGGAGGTTCATTTGTTTTCCCTCCTTCTGACGGCGTTTGTCCAAAATGGAGCAGCGAAACGCCCAAACAAATAGAGCCTTAATCCCACGTGTTATATCATGATGCGCTACCCGTACATACAATTTTCTCACTCATCAGTACTCAGTAGTAACAAATTTGATAAGGGTCATTTTTTTTCTCTAGAACTGTCTATTATAAAAAAAATGTTTTATATTGGTTATGTTTGTTGTGGTGGTGGAGATCATGAACGCGGTGGTTATGAACTGTCGTTCTTGAATGTCTGATCTCATCTAAGAAATTTCATCCATTTTATGTTCAAAATTAGTTTTTTTTTCTCGGTGACGGTCATATATAACGGAGGCCGACGAAATTACATTCATAGGGATGGGAGCTTGGAGGATAGTGAGGATGACAGTGGATCGATCTGGTTGGTTCTTCTTGGGGTGTAACCGTGTAAGTAAATACCAGCTGAATCGTACAGTTGATCAATTCGGTTTTCGTCCAGGATGGTTCGATTGCGGTTTCAAATTTTGAAAATTGTACAGTTCAATTCGATTCACGGTTTTTAATGCTAAGAAGAACCGAATTGAACAAGACCACCCCGTGCGCAATCCTCGCACCCGATCGCCACCTAATCCATGTGTTAACCACCGCACACGGGATCCCAACCGCCTCGCATGTGATCTCAACATGAGATCCTAACCGCCGCATGGGACCCGGTGTGCCAAATCTACGCGAACGGTGATGTTAAACGCGTAGGATGCGGAATGAAAATTAATGTTGAAGAATAAGATCAAATCTCCGGCCATTGATGCTTTCACCGAACATGGCTTCGACGCCGGTAACGATCTTTTAAGCCCTCAATCACTCCCTCGAGATGGTGTATGATGAATGAGTAATTGAACTTAGGGACCGAATACCCCCTCAATAAGTATTTATAGATGTGTTGTCATTAATCACATCCACTCAATGGATAGTTACCACTAGTGGGTAGTTTTCACTTAAGTGGGTAGTTATCCTCATAATGATTAATTATTAATCATTCATTCTAGATAGGGAGTTATCCTATAATTAGTTGTTATTGACCGTAACATAAATTAGGAGTTATTAATATAAGTTTTTGAGAGAGACCTAAAAGTTCACGAGGTCTATCTCTATGTATCTTAATATCAATGATATAAGATATTTCACCAATATCCTTCATGTCAAAACTTTTAGAGAGAAATTATTTCACCACATGTAACAACCTTTTATCATTGGTTGCAAGTAAAATATCATCTACATATAGCACAAGAAAATAAATCCTACTCCCACTAACATTTTGGTATATGCATTGTTGCATGACATTTTCTATAAATCCAAAGGAAAAAATGATGTCATGAAATTTTAAATACCATATATAGACTTCTTAAGTTTGCATACCAAATGCTCATCATTATGATAGATGAATCCTTCTTGTTGTTTAATGTAAACTACTTCATCTAGATTTTCATTGAAAAACACAGTTTTTGCATCCATTTGATGCAATTTCATATCAAAATGTGTTATTAATGTTAATATTATGCAAAGAGAATTTTTCTTATACACAGGAAAAAGGTATTTGTGTAATCAATTCCTTCCCTTTAAGTAAATCTTTTGGCAACAAGTATAGCTTTATATCGTTCAGTGTTGCCCAATGAATTTTCTTAGTCTTAAAGACCCATTTACAGCCAATGGACTTCACCCTCTTGGGCAACTCAACTAAATCCCAAACTTCATTATATGTTATAGAATTCAACTCCTCTAACATGGCATTATACCGCAAATTTGATTTATCATTATTCATTGCATGTGAAAATGTTTTAGGATCATTCTCAACTTCAATATTATAGTCAGATTTTTGTAGATATACAATGTAATAATTAGAAATTGCGGACTTCCTTTCTCTAATAGATTTTCTTAATATTGGATTAACATTCTCTATAGGAGCATGTTACTCAACTGTCTGTTCAACAGACACCGGTAATTGTTGAACATTATGATCTACTAAATCAATGTCAATATTTCGTGGAATGTCAATGTGTCATTTTCAACACCTATTTGAACTATAGGAGTGTTATGTGCAATGATAAAATTATAACTTGAGATGAAAGGTTGTGTATCAAAATGATCTTTTTCTAGAATTGGATCCCTAACAAGATCTCTCCCACTGATTAATTCATTCTCAAGGAATTTAGCATTTCTTGATTTCACAATTCTAGTCGTATGATATGGACAATACAATTTGTATCTCTTGGACTTCTCAGTATATCTAATGAAATACACACTGATAATCCTTGGGTATAACTTCTTCTCTTATAGATTATACACTCTTACTTCTAGAGGGCAATCACATATGTGTGCATGTTACAAACTCAGTTTCCAACCTTTGAATAACTCAAAAGGCGTCTTTGGAACAACCTTGGCTGGGACACATTTTAATATGCACACTGTCATTTTCAAAGCTTCTATCTATATAGACTTAAGAAGTTTTGAGTTGCTAGGCATGCTCCGCACCAAGTCTAATAATGTTCAATTTCTTCTTTCTGCTACACCATTCTGGTCAGGAGTACCATGTATAGTGTATTGGACAACTATCCCATTTTTTTGAAGAAACTTCGCAAAAGGACCGGGTTCTTGTCCATTCTCAATATATCTACCATAATATTCATCACCTCTATCTGATCTCACAATGTTTATTTTCTTATCAAATTATTTCTATACTTCAGTCTTAAATGACTTAGGCTTTATTTGGTTTAGCATTTTTGGGTGCCGTTTGGAGCAAACGTCATCGGACGGCGGGTAACCAAACGAAGCTTCGTCTCCATTTGCACCATTTGCACCAGCAACAAGGAGGAAACGTCCCCCCCCCCCCTGTTTTGACCCCCGCCTCCCACCGCCCCCTCGGTTTGAAAGCTCCGTTTGGACCCGCATGCTCCTCCCGCCACCGCTCAATCAAATGAAGCCTTAAAGGTGTCTAAAGCTTCGAACTTATAATGAAGCATGTAGAGATACATGTAACGTGAGTAATCATCTATAAAAGTGATAAAATATTTCTGAATATATGTGTCTATATCTAGACAATGTATATTTGTATGTATGAACTCTAATATGGTAGTACTACTCTTGGCACATTTCTTCGACGTGTTTATCTGCTTTCCTTTAATGCAGTCAATGCAAGTCGCTTGATCAGTAAATCCAAAATACTAAGTACCCTGTCATAACATAGAGAATTATTCATTCATAATTTTTTTTTAATTCTCGCATTATTGTGAACATGCATTGTATTATTATAGTCACCATTTTGTATATTAATTTTAAAAAGACCATCAGTCAAAATACCATTTTCAATAATTTCAGATTTATAAGATAAACTGAAAGATAAATCTGAGAATGTAAAAAAGTAACTCGAAGGTATAAGTCTTTATACAAAAATCAAATTTCCAGAGAAACTTGGAATATAAAAAGTCTTTTCAAGATACAAAAGATAACCACTATTGAGAACTAATCTACATGTTCCAATAGCCTCCACGTGCGAGCGCATCTTGTTTCCAGAATAGATACATTGTTCACTTCTCTATGGTTTTATGTGGCTCAGAAAACTTTGCAAGGAATTTGAAATGTGAATTGTTGATCCAGAGTCAATCCACCAAGAGTTATGAATTACATCTACCATATTAGATTCATAACAAACACAAGAAAGTATATTACATTTCTTTTCAAACCAGACTTTAAAATTAGCGTAATCCTTCTTCATGTGTCCTTTCTTTTTACAAAAAAGAAACACTTGAATATAAAACACTCATGGCATGACGAGACCATTGAACCTAAGCGCCTAGAGCACACACCCATGAGTGACGGACGTTTTGGTCCCAATAAATGTTTAGATTGGTGTCATGACATGAAAATTTATTTAAGTGATAGTCAAATACCTTTGAGTAGCCAACTCGAGTATATGACCCGTAGACTTAAAGGATCTGCATTAGATTGGTGGAAACAACTTCAACGCATGAGAGATAAGTTGTGGTTGCCTCCAATCACTACTTGGATTGAGTGCAAATCAGAGCTGCGCAAACACTATGTCTCTCCAGATTATCTCCACACTTTATATCGTAGATTTCAAAATCTACAACAAAGAAGTTTGTTGGTTGATGAGTACACTAGGGATTTCTAAACCTTCAGTTTAGATTAGACATTCAGGAGGGTGATGAAATGATTGTATCTCGTTACCTGCACATATTACACTACTCCGTTAGGGTTCAACTAGAGCTGCACAGTTATCGCAATTTTAAAGAAGATTCTAGTATGGCCCTTAAGGTGGAGTCTGAGTTTAGATCTATTGTTAGACCCCTTGCTAGTTCTGTCATTGCCCTCACTAATAAGGACATAGATTCCTCTAGAATCACCGCCCCTACGAGTATCTTGGCCCCGCTAGTCTCCATTATAGAAATCCCTCCAGTCGAGGAGACTCTTCCTGAACCCCAACTCCAGAAAGAAGAGATTCTTCCTCCTATTTATGACATACCGGTTGAAGTAGCGACTCCACTTGGCCCCACTTGGTCACCAACTGCAGTCACTGATTTCCTTCTCGAGCCCCTACCCCGGGAGAAGGAGTTGACCAACGATGAACCTCTCGTCTTAGGTGACATAGACTCGAACTACGTATTTTGTAAGTCTCCGAGCCCACTACACTCACTTACACTTGAGCCTATTGACGTTACACTTGACAGCAACCCACCCGTAGCACTAGTGTCACCACCATATATATGTTGATTTCGTATTTGGAAAACATCATTTCATATCATTACATTATCCTATAATTGTGTCTGAAAACAATTATTTTCAAATTATAAACATATTTAAGAAAGCCAGTGTTATAAGGATAGTGAGAACTCCTAAATTTTTCACACTCAGTAAAGATACACGTTTTAAAGGATTTCTCTGAAAGCATTTAATTTATTAAATTGATATCAAATTTAAATCGTATAGTATTAAATTAAATGTAATCGGATTTGTAAAATTGTATAACTATAATAAACATTTAATATCAAATTTTTTGAATATATTTTGGGGTCGAGAGCACACCACATTCGAATTTAGTAGTGTTTATCACTCTTTAACTGATGAACTGTGTTGAAACCGAAAATCGGTCTCATGTGGAGTTCGACCCTTGGGGAAGGGGTGACCGCGCACCTACGACCCTCAAGCGAACGATCTAGGCACAAGACTAGGAACACAAGGGACAGACCCAAGGTCTCAGCGTGGAGGACCCGCCGCATACCCGGAAGACTAACAAACTCTTCCCCTCCCAAGCCAAGAGCTGAGCTAAGGCACCTTCGGAGGGCTCTCTTGGCCGACCGGAACATAGAAGGAGTATCTCAAGATCCAATCCCTAACTAGAGGTGTCACCTCGGGTCTATGTAAAATGTTCTCCGCCTGTCTTACTATTGGCGCAAAACCGCCCAGCAGCCCTACTCTACGCAGCCCCAATTGGGCCGCTAACAGCGGAACTCCGCTATTCTGAAAGGATGATAACAGGCCATCAGGGGCTTCCCGGCATCTATACCTTGGGGCCCCCACGGGGGGAGCGATTCACGAACACACCGCTCGCCCAAGACAGGAGGAGTAAACTACATATTCACAGAGCATTACAGATATTAAAAAATATTACAGGAATATGAATTTCATACTCAGCACGCAGGCCGACAATATGAACAAAAAAGGCGTTCGAGGGCCGACACAAGCTTGGGCTTAAGCCCGCTACTGCCCGCCTGGCACTGCAACACCTGTACGCCAACGTCTCGACGAGCGGCGGCCAACTAGGCATCGGTCGGCTAACATAAGCGGGCCAAACATATTGCGCACACCCCCTTTTTTGGGGCTATGGTGCGCATTCTCTGCAAGCGGCTAATAAACAACTTCCTCGGAGTCTTTTCCGGGAACTCCAGAACATCACCAATCCGGCTCACACGTCCGTATGGGCTTCACACAGCATGCCTAAACTCGTACTCACGCTTCCGGGTACTTATGCAATTAACTGCAGGGACGTATACGTCAACCCGTCGGGAAGCTCCCTTCCCCCCACCCGTTGGTGGAGGGGGGATTCCATGCAAATATGTAAACTGAGGGCTTCACCTGCCGAAGTAGAAACATCGTTACCCTTGTCGCGTGCTTGACGGCGGTGTTGGGAGGACAAATCTGGGCCGAGCCTCCTGCCGGCGATGGGAGAGAAAATCCCGATCTCACTAACAGTGGCCGATTCGAGCTCTGGACGGCGGAGCTATGCTGTACGAGGCCGATCACGGCTCCAAGTGGTCGGCCTCTATTGTATGAGGCCGATCCCAGCTCCAAGTGGCCGGCCTCTGCTGTATGAGGCCGATCCCGGCTCCAAGTGGCCGGCCTTGCCCTAGGCGGCGACGGGAGGAAAGAAGGGAGGCGGCGTCGGGCACTGCTGCAGGCCGGCGGGACAGAGAGAGAGGAGCGGGCGTGCTGCTCCAGGCCAAGAGAAAGAGAGAAAGGCGGCGCTCGGGCCGCTGCTCCAAGCCGAGAGTGAGAGAGGGAGGCGGGGCTAGGGTTGCCACTACAGGCGGCGGCGAGAGAGAGAGGAGGTGGGAGCTCGGGCTGCTGCTTGCCGGCGGCGACCTAGACCGGGGGAGGAAAGGCGGCACTCGGGCTGCTGCTCCGGGCGGCCGGAGAGAGAGAGAGAGAGAGAGAGAGAGAGAGAGAGAGAGGGAGGGAGGGAGAACGCTCGGGCCGCTGCTCCAGGCCGAGGGAGAGAGAGGGATGCGGGGGCGGGCTTGCTGCTGTAGACGGCCGGAGGGAGAGAGATGGGGGGAGGCGGGAGGCGGCGGCTGGACTCCAGGTCCACGGGCTAGTGTTTCCCCCCTTTCTGATTTCTCCCCCGCTTCTATTCTTCTTTTTCCTTTTTCTTTTTTCTCCTCCCCCGTCCCGACCCCCCTCTCCGCCCCCTTCTTCTTTTCTCTTTTTTTTTCCCTCATTTGCACCTCTCTCTACCCCAGCCCCCTATACATATATATAATATATATTATATTATAAATATAATATATATTATTATATTATAAATATAATATATATTACTATATTATAATATCAATCGAACATATGTAAAAAGCCTACACGCACAAAACCTCCGCACGCACGCACGAGGACCCGCACGCCTTCGAACGTGGTCGCACCAACTAGTCGCCCATAACACGCCCCTAGGCTGATATTTGGGGAGGGACCCACTCGCCCGGCTACGGGGTTGTACAAACTGACTGAAATCGTTAATAAAAGTTTGGAGAAACCCCTTAGGCATTTAGTCGGGGAGAAGCTAAGACAATGAGATTTTGTACATCCACAAACTAAATTCACATACAATAATTCTACACGCTGCTCTCTTAGAATATCTCCTTTTGAGATTTTCTATACGTTAACCCGCCCACCTGACCATCATCATCTTTCATTCCATGAATGTATTTCTTTTGATGCTTCAGCTCATATTAATAATTTAAAAGAAACACATAAAATTACTGCTAATATTTTGCGAGCAACCTTTGAACATTACAAGTTCACGTTCGATGTATTTCTTTTGATGCGTCAGCTCATATTAATTATTTAAAAGAAACACATAAAATTACTGCTAATATTTTGCGAGCAACCTTTGAACATTACAAGCTCACGATCGATCGTTATCGTCATGAGATGTACTTTTCAAAGGGAGGTCAGGAGATTGATTGTTGCAGGAGGTTGGGTCTAGTTCATGCATTCAGCAGCGCATTGGACCACCAGTTGAGCCACCCATCAAGGCCCCAGATATTCCACTCGATCTAGCATCAACGACGATGTCAGATCTCTTCATTGTCAGTTTTTGCAAAATCACGTCGGGGTCAAACTCTTTCAACCCCGGGAGAATTGATGCATCATTCGTCACATCATAGTACTTAACTTATCATATATTTGTTTTGTATTTTATTTCATGTACTCATTTTTCATTTCATGTACTCGTTCGCATATCATGTACTTGTTTGGCTTGTCGGTTTGATCGTCCGATGAGACCGTGAATAAAAACATCCGGTAATTTAGGTAGGAGGGACAAAAAAGTGAAGTTTTAATTTATTTAAGGACACATAAAATCAAATTGGAGAAAATTAAATCAAATCAAACCTGAAATAATATTAGGAAACAAATTATTTGGAAATAGAGTCAGGCCCACCGTAAAAACCATAGGTTTGGAAAGTTTTTCACCCAAAAAATGAAGGGCTAAACTTCCACGGTGAATAAGATATATTTGAAAGATTTATTTTGGGCAATCATCAAATGGAAACTTTTAATACTCACTGCCATCAACAAAAGCAGATCTGAACGACAAAAAAAATACAGACCGGGTAACTATAGAGGAGGAAATAATTTTTCTCCCCTCTGTAATACCGAGAAAGTCCCCGCCTCCCAATTTTTTCATCGCCAGAGCTATGTTTCGTTCTCTCCTGCTCCAGTGACATCAGAAGACCCATGTTCCCCGTCCAGCGAAGTCACGGCTTCGTGCGACTGACTGCACTGACGCAGTGCCGATCCGCCTCTGAAATCTTCCGGCGCCCATTTCTCTTGTAGGCCGTCGTCAATTACGACATTGATTCCGGCGACATTTCCCGACCGACGTCGACAACGCCACATCTCTTCCGTCTGTCGGCTGATCGTTCCACCTTACGACTTTCACGATTGACGTTGAAATCTGCTCCATTATTCCGCCGATCGACAGTTGGCGCCTTCCCTGTGCCGACTGGGTTTGGACCGGGACAAGCCCCTGGGTAATCTCACTGACATCTTTACTAATTATCTTAATCTAATTTTATGTGTCTCACTTAATTAATTTTAAGCTTTGCCTTCGCACATTCTTGCTATCCTAAACACCGTTTATTTCATAAATTCTTACTTGTGATATTATTTGTGGAATTACACGTCTCGCGGCGATTCAAAACGACAAACACGCAAAAAAAATTCTCTCAAATAATAATTGACAATTATCACAAAGTTCGGATGATAAGATGATTTCGCGCGTGAAAGCTCGATTTGGTCCGCTCGGCCTCTTTTAAGAATTAAAAACTTCCTATTTTTCAAATCCCTTATTTTATTTTATAACTAAATAAAAATATTTTGCTTAAGAATTATTTAATTTTGACATCCTAAATCGAGTCATCATCACATAATTTGTTGATAGCGTGCATTGTTAACTTGTTTTTCAGACTTCACTTTGCTAATTTAAATTTTTATGTCTAGTTTATCACAGTTCAAATATTCAAAGTTTCAAATATTTAAACTTTGTTCTAGGGAGACAAGAAAATAAGATATTCACACTACACTTTTGGATATTCGCACTACGTTTATTTTTAATTTTCGGCATCTTTTGAAAATACTTCTTGTACATGCATTTTTAGGAAAAGTGTTCAACAGGAAAGTTGTAGATCTCGACGAGATCTACAACTTTAGTTCTGAACACTTTTCCTAAAAATGCATGTACAAGACGTACATTAGGAAATACGCTCATATTTTGCGCCTTTTTGAAATTCATCTTATACATGCATTTTTAGGAAAAGTGTTCACAACGAAAGTTGTAGATCTCGTCGAGATCTACAACTCTCGTGTTGAACACTTTTCCTAAAAATGCATGTACAATGAGTATTTTCAAAAGGCACGAAAAATTAGAAGTAAACGTAGTGCGAATATCCAAAAGTATAGTGCGGATATCAATCGTCTTGTTTAACTGTGTGATAAAATTAATGAGTCATATCATATCAATTTAAATTTTAATGTAGATTGTTTGTAACTCTACAATGAAAGTACTCGTCAAAATTGATTTGCACTTAAAATCTCTTCTTTTATTGATTATAGGTTGTGAGTTTTTGCAACCTTTTGAGAAACATGATTGTTTATTTCATCATGTAAAAATGTGATTCTCCGTTTTTGTGAAAAACACGACCATTCCTGGCGAACTTTAGCATGCATAAACTGCATTGTATTTGTTAGAATCACTTTGTTCTCGTGCCACGATTCCGGCGAACTTCGCCGCAATAATATCAACATTTCAGTGTGCACGTGTTGCAAGCGGCTCGGGCGTCACATATCTGCATCATTCTGATGAGCCTAGCGGTCGGACCGAAATCGTCCCAACTTTGCACCACTCGAGCTGGTGCTATGTGATACAGGCTGGCTCAGACCAGCCCTAGAAGGCTTTTTATATTCCCTAAAAATGAGAATTTGTTAAATTCCAAAATACCATTTTATGAATCACTGTCTATTAGTGCATATTTGGATAATTAACGGGTTCGGATGCATAACGGGTAGTGTCGGATACACGGATATCCAATACTCGAAGAAACTCCTTGGGTTTGCCTATTTATACCCACCTAGGGGCAACGTGTAGGTGATTCCACTTTGATCACCACTCAGATGCTTCGAGCGACTCTTACATTCTCGAAGTTACGCCCCCGTTGCTCGTAACCGCTTTCACTCCCGTCCTGCTTCCGCTGCAGTTGTGTCGCTCGGTTCGCACAAAAGAAGAAGGCATATCCCGCACGCCGCGACTTATCCCGCGATTTCGCCGCCACTGGAAACGATCGTGAAGAAGGAAGTGGGATCCAGATTGGGATTAGGTTTTCTCGTTCCCGTCGCTGCAATCGGAAGGAGTTTTTCCGTTCTCCGCTGGAACATGATCGAGAGAACAGCCGCTTGCTTTTCGTCGTTTCTGCACGTTCCTGTAGCCGACTGTGATCGGGAAGGAGAAACAAGAATTGGACGCCGACGCTCGTTAGGGCAGAAAGGAAGGTCATAATTTTCTAGCCATTTTTGTTTCGCGATTTCTGCTTGCCTCCGGGTTCGATCGGGAAGGAAAAGAGGAGGTCGGCGCTACCTTTTTTTGTTTCCTGTTTATATCGGCCGCCGGTGGAGAAGGAGGTCCCGGCTCTGCTCTGAATCAGAATTTTCTCCAGAACAAAGAGAAGCTGATCACCTGTTGTTTCTCGATCCTATTTGTGGTAGGGTTGTCAGAGATCGGTCGTTACTTTGCTCATATCCGGGTCACCAGTTTTTCTGATTTCATCTCCGGATGCAGATTCAGATTATTTCTCATTGTTGATCTTTGACTGTGTGCAACACATCCAGGCATTTTTGGCTCTTTGGCCGCTTGTTGTGCGTATGAGGGTTGCTCGTCTGGGGATCAAAGAGCCACAATGATGAAGGGCAACAATTTTTCCTCCTCAGTTCCTATGATAAAGTTGGAAAATTTACAGCGACAGAATTTAACGACTGGAAGCTGAATACTCAGTTTGGGATGAAGTTTATGAACGTCTTTTACACAGTTCAATCTGATCGTGCTGAAGTTTATGGGACTGATGACGAAGCTCAGTGGGTCCACGATGAGGACTTATATCGCGACTACCTGCTGAACTGCCTGTCCTCCAGCCTGGCGAAACATACATCAAGATAAAGACGGCTAAGGAAATCTGGGAGGCACTGGAGGAGCATTTCAGGCAAGAGGAGGATTTGTCCAAGGCGCACCTGGTGGGCAAATTTCATTCCTTTATGTTCGACGAGGAGAAGGCGATTCTCCCTCAGGTATCGGATTTTGAAGCTTTAGTAAATTCTTTACATAATGAAAATATCTCCCTGTCAGACAGTTTTGTTGTTGACACGATCATTTATAAGCTGCCATCTACGTGGTACAATTTTAAAACCTAAATGTATCGTAAGAAGATGCAAGTTGTTCTTAATGACCTCAAAAGATTTATTCGCATTGAGGATGAAAATAGGACTCGACACGCTTTAGAAACTGTTAGCAAGCAGAAGACTGCGACTAACATGGTACTCAGTTCTAAATGCGTGCTGAACCCTAAAAGGACCAAACTCTCCCATGGTAGCTCCCAAGTTGCAGGCCCTAACAAACACACTAAAAAGTTCAAGGACAAGTGTTTTAACTGCAACAAGTGGGGGCACATCGCATCTGATTGCAGACTCCCTAAACGGGAAAGAACCAAAGCACCACAGGATGGCAACCAATCCAATATGGTTAGCCTAGCTGAGTCTTCCGATTTTGTTGCAATTTTCGGAAATGCTAAGGCTAGCACAGAGTGGTACTTGGATTCGGGAGTGACGTGCCACGTTTGCAACAATGCTGATCTTATAACATGGCTCACTACTGTGAAAGAGTATGTCACAGTTGCGAATAGCGAGACAGCTAACGTCTTGAAGGTGGGGAATGCAACACTGTTGTTATCCTCATGTAAGGCTTTAACTTTAAAAATGTTAAATTTATTCTTTAATTCGCTGCTAACTTAGTGTCTATAAGTTTATTATGTGATACTGATATGTCTTTTACCTTTTGTAGCGGTAGAGTAACACTGTCAGTTAGCTCACACTATTTTGGATGTGCATACGTTCAAAATAGTATGTACTAACTAAGTCTAGCAAACGAGTTAGTTCAACAAGTTCAAACAAACTTAGTTAGCCCCAAGGCTCTACATGAGAGACTAGGACACGTGAACTATAGGAAAATGCTCCAAATTGTTAGAACTCACTAGATCACATTAGACACTAAATCACCCCCTGAGAAATATGACGTGTTTGCTCAAACTAAGATCACTAAGAAGGCTTTTAGTGTGGTTATTAGGAGCACAACACCCCTAGAGCTTATACATTCTGATATATGTGACTTTAAAAGTTTTGTCACCAGAGAAGTAAAGAACTATATGATCACATTTATAGATGATTGTTCTGGGTTCTGTCACATCTATCTTCTGAAAACTAAAGATGAAGCATTTGAAAAGTTTTGTCTTTTCAAAACCATGGTAGAGAATCAACTAGACATGAAAGTTAAGATGTTTAGAAGTGATAGAGGAGGAGAATACATGTCCAGTGAGTTCCGCGGTTTCCTTGTCTCTAAAGGAATTATAGAAGAAACCACTGCTCCCTACTCACCCCAATCGAATGATATAGCCGGGTAAAAGAATAGAATGTTAACAGAGATGCTGAATTCTATGTTGCTCACTGCTGGCATACCTGCTGCCTATTGGGGAGAAGCAGTTTTAACCGCAAATCACATTCTAAATAGAGTCTTTCATGCTAAGTTAGACGTCACGCCCTACGAGCTTTGGTTTAAGAGACTCCGTCTATTACTAGACTTAAGACCTGGAGCTGCATAGCATATGTCATGGTCTTTGACCCTAGACGGTCTAAACTTGGACCTAGGACCAACACGTGTGTCTCCTTAGGTTGTGCTGAAAATAGTGCTGCAGATGGATTCTTAGACCTGTCTAATAATATAAGTATTGAATCTAAGGATGCTGTGTTTTTTGAGGGTAAGTTCCTTAAGGATAAGAACCTGACAATCTCAGGTATACAATCAACTATTACCGAGGAAGAACCTGAATCAGTACCAAGCACCTCCTACTCAATCCCGGTAGACGATAGTGTCCTAGAGTCTCGAAGGACTTCGGTGAGAAAGCGAACTCCTAGAACATTTGGTAATGACTTTGTTATTTACCACGTTGAGTCTGATCCATCCACCTATAAAGATGCGATGATATCAAGGGATTCACTACTCTAGAAAGAAACCATTGATGAAGAGATGAACTCTTTGCTTCAGAACAACACCTGGTCGTTGGTTGATAAGTCAAAAGGGGCTAAAACTATAGGGTGTAACTGAGTTCTGAAAAAGAAGCTCAACTCTGATGGTAGCATAGCTAAGTATAAAGCACGTCTGGTGGCTAAAGGTTTCACACAAGTTAGTGGGGTGGATTACTTTGATGTATATTCACCAGTGTGTTACTTAGCAACCATTAGGATCCTCCTTGTTATTACGTCTATTGAGAACTTTATTGTTCATCAAATGGATGTTAAGACTGTGTTCTTGAATGGAGATCTGACTGAAGAAATATATATGAGCCAACCTGAAGGTTTCACAGTAGATGGTCACGAAAGTAAGGTCTATAAGTTAATCAAGTCGCTATACGAACTAAAACAAACACCAAAAATATGGCATGAGAAGTTTGACTATAGTGTAAGAAACATGCGATTCATGTCGAGTCTCTCGGACAAATGTCTTTACATACGTAATAGATCGAACAAAGTCGCTATAATATGCTTGTATGTGGATGATATGCTAATTCTTGGTTCTGATCAATGCGTAGTGGATGACGTTAAGTCAGAACTAATGAAGGAGTTTAACATTAAAGACCTAGGTGTAGCTGAGACTATACTAAGCATGCAAGTGAGCTTTGGGAAAATGGCATTTCTCTAAGTCAAAGTCACTACATAAAGTCCATGTTGGATACGTGGGGATACAATGAACGTAAAGCAGTGGAGACACCTTGCGATTACAATAATCACTTGAAGCCTAATGATGGAGCTGTGATTAGACAGTTAGGTTATGCTAAACTGATTAGTAGTCTCATGTATGATATGGTCTGCACAAGACCTGACATAGCCTTTACGGTCGGTATGTTAAACAGATTCACTAGTAATCCTAGCCAAGAACATTAGGATGCCCTTGATAGACTTATGTGATACCTAAAGCACGCTCAAACGTACGCTCTATGTTACCATGGTCATCCTCCAGTTTTAGAAGGATATTCTGATGCATCATGATGCTCAGAAATCAACGACAGCAAGTTCACTAATGAATTTATATTCACACTAGGAGGAGCAGCTGTAGCATGGAAGTCCAAAAGGCAATCATGTATTGCACTATCTTCTATGCAATCTGAACTCTACGCTCTAGCTTCAGTGGGAGAAGAAGTAGAGTGGATAAGATATTTGGTGATGGACATTCCACTGTCGAGCCTGAAGTTGAGTTCTGTTGAAGTTTACTGCGACAATCAGGCTACGAAAACGATTGCTACGAACACTTTGTTCAATAACAAAAAAAAAGCAACTCAGGATGAAACAAACCTGGTTGACCTCTCTCACGAGTCAAGGGATTATGACCCTTATGGATGTGAGATCGAAAGGCAATATTGCAGGCGGCTTGACAAAGGTTTAAATAGAGTTTTCACAATAAAAACATCGGGGGAGATGAGATTAAAGGTCATAGAAATATGAAACTTCCTCCTATGTTTATGTTTTGATAACAAGAACTTATAGTCGCAACATTCAAGCATCTAATAACTGACTGAAAATCCCAAATAATTTATTGATGAAAGCTCAAGATGGTTAGATGCTATTCATTACACACCTGATGACTTAACATCTTTCTTATTGTAAGTTGATTTGAGAATTATTCAACTGCAAATAGAAATTCATTGTATGAGTTAATCTAACATTAGTGATCATAGCACATTATTTCATATTTGATAATGTTGTAAATGACGGTGTGTCAAATCATATGATGAGATACATAGTGGTCACTAATAAGTAAGATAATAACGTTTGATTTATTAAAATCAAAACTTGACTGGTCCTAGCTAGACTGGATAGAGATGCTGACGATATTACTTCACTACTGCTACAAGTACTAAACTCATTTAGGTAAAACTAGTTTACTTTGATACGTCATTGCATATGTTTATGAATTCATATAGTCTGACTCATGAAATTCCTTGCAGGCACTGGAGAAGATGAAGGAGAGAAAGTGGACTTCGGCATGGATGATGATGATCTACTCTCTGAGTAAAATTGTTACACGTTAATCCGTTTTCATTTTTTCAGACTTATTTATTATTGAGTAGCACCTTTATTTTTGGATGTTTTATGTTATTGTTTTAAAACTCATGTTTATGTTTTTTTTAAAAAAATGTGCTAACTCTTATGAAAATGTGTAAAGTCAGAAACTTATTTTGATACTCTCCACTTTCTGCACTCTGAAACGTATACGTTATTTGTCACAAATATAAGAGAAGATTGTTAGTGTATATTTGGACAATTAACGGGTTCGAAGACATAACGGGTCGTGTCGGATACACGGATATCCAACACCCGTTGAAACTCCTTGGGTTTGCCCATTTATACCCACCTAGGGGCAACGGGTAGGTGATTCCACTTTGATTACCATTCGAATACTTCAATCGACTCTTACATTGTCAACCTTAATTAGGGGTGTGCAAAAATAACAGAAGAATCAATAATCAGACCAAAACCGAACCGAGCGGTTCGGGTCAGTTCCCATGAGTCTTGTTTCGGTTCCAGATCCACAAAACTTAAAACCACATAGTTTGGTTCGATTCAATTCTTATGCTCGGGTACACAAGAACCAATCCAAAACCGATTATTAAAACTAGACCTATGAATTTACGAAATTATCAAACTAACATTGGATTCAATTCTATTATTATTTATTGTGATTCTCTATAGTTTGTGTATTGAATTTATATGCAATTATATAACATATAAACAATTTCTTTAAGAAAAAATATTTGATTTTATAATTTCCTTGTTTAACCCTCTGAAATGCTTACATGCATAAGATTATGCAAAAAAATTTATAAAGTCTCAGTAAAACCAAAAATCAAGCCGAGCTGTGGTTCGGTTCCGGTTCTATATCTTAGGTATATAGATCGGTTCCAATTTCAAAAGTCAGAACCAAAACTACACGGATCAATTCTTGATCTTGACTGAAAACAATTTGAAGCGTCCCAAGTTGCATCCCTAACCCTAATAGACCCCAAACCACTTTGCATGCAGGGATTGAATCTATTATTAGGATAAATCTGATTGACTTTGTGAAGCAGCTTATAAAAATTGGGGTGATGATATATTCAGACCATTTTTGGCAATGTGCAGTGGATTTGCAGGTCAATCTAAAAAAGCATAAAAGCTATGAACTCATATAAGCCTTGACTTGCAGATAACCGTTATGAAATAGCGCAGCTTGCACATACCCGAAGGTGGCCTACATATAGTTATTGCCTAAAAATTCCATACATAATTTTGATGGCGCCGCAGCTCAATTTTAATGAATCCCACACACAGGCCATGTACTTAAATGACTCCGTAAAAGACCTGCTGAACGCAGCCACAAATAACCTGTACTGAGCAACATAAATATTGCAAATAAAATGCCAAAAACATTTAAAAAAAACTCAAACATCATCGTATACATATATGCGCACTGGTTTGACTCCTCTTCAATATACAACCGAAAATGGAGAAACGCTGCAGCCACAGCAGCAGAAATGAAGAGGAAGGAGCCTTCGCCCCCTGAATTCTCTCCCAAATCCGGAAAAATATTTATTATTACAAATCAGAAAAGCAGTTGAACCCTTGATATGTCCTTCGAGGAAGCGACCGAGGCGATCAAAAACTAAGAACCTAAAAGACGCCGGGAACCCATTTTGGATCGCGCGCGATCATTCCACAGCTCGTCCGGGCACCGGGACCGAAAAACTTTCCTCGAGGCCGGCGCCGAGGGTGGACAAATCTGCGCCATCCACTTTGGAGAGGAGCTTGTGATCAAATATTTACTAAAAAAACTGGACGTTAGAACCCACCAGTAGCTACCAAATCTTGAGACTGCTGTTTCCAGATTTCATTAGCATCCACTTCGGCCTGTAGAAGAACATGATTGACATCATTCATCAGTCTGAATATTAAGGTTTGGACAGATATTCATTTGGAGCATAATTCAGGTCCGGTTCATGAGGTTGTAACCGCTTGACCGTTGAAAATAAGTCCCCCCAAACGGAGCCTGACAATTAGGACTCCATTTGGCACTGCGGTCGCAGTCGTAAATGTAGTGGTTATTGTTAGAAGAAGTCATGTAAATAGATCTTTTATAAAAAAATTATTGTAAAACATTAATTTAGCTCATTCCTCTCTTAGATTAATCTCACACCTTAAAATGAGATTCCTCTCTCTATCTATCTATCTATTTATCTATATATATCTATATATATATATATAAGATATATCTCAAATGCGGGCAAGCTTAGGTGTGTATGTGTGTGTGTATTCTCTCGAGTTGTAAAGTGAATTTTTTGGATTAATAAAATTTGATAGTCTTTTCTTATCCGTTGTTCTCTCTGGCAAGCTCGGTTTGGGTCCTCTCTTCTGTTTGATTGGCATGCACCTGCTCTTTTATAGACTTCTCTGTCTGGGACCCACCTGCTGACTTTTCTGCATCCTCCTTCGCTCAGTCTGCTACTTGCCGCTGTTTGAGCTTTGTTCGATTCCTACTGATCGCTTGTCTCTGCAAGCTCTATCTGTCGTGTTCTGTTCCTTGCCGCTGCGCTCTGTCTGCTGCGTGCTCGGCTTGTCGTTGTTCTTGCCGCCTAGCCGCTCTTTCCTCTTGTCGCCCGATTGCTCGATGCTTCTGTTGTCATCGTCTCAGTCAGTCGCGCTTTCTGGCATGCTTGCTCTACTTCTTCTGTGGCCGCTGCTCTTTCTCTTAGCCGCATCGCCTCTTGTCTCACGGTCTTACCGTTGATGATTCTTCGGACTGTTGCGGTTTCTCCCGGCCTTCTCGGTCTGTTCTTGCTACTGCGGTCTGTTCTTGCTCGCTGCTAGCTGCAACCGCCGGTCTTCTCTGCTCGCCCGGCTTGTTCCGAGTCCCTTTCATTTTGTCACAGGTCTTACTCGATTGTCCGCCTCTTTTTGTCACCCAGCTGCGGTTTCTCCTTGCCGCTGACATGTGTTGCTTGACCGCTAGTCCGTCGCACCTTGTTCTCACGGATTGCCTCTTGGACTCTGGTTTTGTTCGCTTATCTGTTTTCTACTGGCCGTTGTTCTGCTCGTCCTCCAATGTGTGCACATTCAACCCCAACCAGCATTCACACTGACATTGCTGCCTTGCGCACTGAAATCCAGCAACTTCAAGGGATGATCGTCCAATCCCCGAGCTCTGTTGTGTTTATTTCTGATGGAGGGATCTCCAGTCACGTCCATAGTTCATTGTGGATTATGGACTCCAGAGCAACACACCACATTACCCCGATGAAACCCCCGCTCTACTTGGCCTCTGTGCATCCAAAGTTCATCACTGTTGCAAATGGGGACACCACCCCTGTCTCTGGATTTCCCGACATCACCCTTACTCCCTCCATCACTCTTCGCTCAGTGTTTCATGCTCCAGGCTCTCCTTTTAATCTTCTCTCTATTAGCCATCTCACTCAAGACCTTGACTGCGATGTAACTTTCTCTTCCACCTCTTGTGTTGTGCAGGATCGCAAGACGTATAAGATCATTGGTAAAAGACAGCTGTCGAATGAGGCTCTACATTCTTGTCCTCTCTTCCCCCAAAGTTCTCTCCACCATCTCTTCTGCTGATTGACATCGTCGTCTTGGGCATACTCCTCTCCCGATTCTCAAGAAAGCTCTTCCAGGTGTTTTCATTCAAGAGTTTTTTTGTGAATCCTGTATCTTTGAAAAACAACATCATGTATCGTTTATTTCTCCCAGTACTCGGAGAGATGCTCATTTTTCCTAGGACATTTTGATATTAGGGAACCATATAAGATCTCCGGTGTTTTTGGATATCGTTATTTTGTGACTTTTATTGATGATTACTCACGCGTTACCTGGATATACTTACTTCGTGATCGTGCAGAACTCCCATCCATTTTCCGAGCATTTCTTGTGGAGACTCATACTCAATTTTCGACTTGCGTCAAAGTTATTCGTACTAATAATGCGCGTGAATATACCAGACGAACCTTCTTTAATCTCTGCAAAGAGTTTGGTATTATCCATCAAACTTCGTGCGCCTATACCTCTCAATAAAACGGTGTGGCCGAGCAAAAAAATCGGCATTTTCAAGATGTCGTCAAATCTCTCATGATTCAAATGCTGGTTCCACCACTATATTGAAATTTTGCCATTTCTACTACTTGTTATCTCATCAATCGCATGCCCTCGTCCATGCTCAATTTCGTGGCTACTTTTACTCTCCTTTTCCCTTCTAAGGCTCAGTTCTCTCTCACGCCCCGTGTTTTTGGATGTACGTGTTATGTCCATAACTTGGCTCCTCTCACTGACAAATTCGCTCCACGTGCTACCAAATGTATGTTTGTAGGATACTCCCACATACAAAAGGGATATATTTGTTATTCTCCTACCGACGGTAAAATGGTTGTCTCCGCTAATGTCACTTTTCTGGAAGACCAATTGTTTCATACCATCCCTACAGATCTTCTTCTTCCTCCTATCCCTTGATCGGTGAATCTTGTCACGTCTCCCCTTCCACTTCTCATTCTAACACCTACTTCCACGCTAGTCCAACCCCAACCACCTCTCCTTCGTGTTTACACTCGTCACCCTCCCAAATCTGATGTCCTTCAGCAACCTTCCTCTACCGGTGTGATCTCGCGTCCTGTCAATCCAGCATCAACATTTATAGCTCATCCTTTGGCAAATCACGTTTCCTTACATCACCTTTCCCCGCCTCTTCTTAATTTTGCTCTTTCTCTCTCCTCGATTTCTATACCTAACTCTTTACAGGAGGCTTTTAAGCATCCGGGGTGGCGTGCGGCCATGGATGAGGAAATGACTACTCATTGGGCCAATCAGACTTGGGATCTTTTGTCTCTCCCTCCTGGACAGAGTTGTGTTGGTTGTAAGTGGGTTTTTGCAATCAAACATGTTGCGGATATCACAGTTGACCGTGTCAAAGCTCGGCTTGTGCCTCGGGGGTTCTCTCAACAACAAGGACTTGATTATGATGAAAAGTTTTCCCCAGTCGCCAAGTTAAACTCTGTTCGGGTTCTGATCTCCTTAGTTTTTCATCACCAGTGGCCTATGCATCAGCAGGATATCAAAAATGCTTTTCTGAATGGCGATCTTCTTAAGACTATATCCATGCATCAACCGCCCGGGTTTAAGACCACGGGGGAGTCTCGTGTATGTTTGCTCAGGAAATATATCTATGGTCTCAAAAAGTCTCCTCGGGTTTGGTTTGAAAAATTTAGTAAGGCCGTTCGTGAGCTTGGCTTCAAGAAAAGCTCGACAGACTTCTCCATTTTCACTCGTCATCAATCAACCGGGATTGTCATTCTCCTGGTTTATGTTGATGATATTTTGATTACTGTGATGACTCCACAGGGATACAACAAATTAAGCAGACTTAAACTATGTTTTTCAAACTAGGGATCTGGGGAATCTTCGGTACTTCCTTGGGCTTGAGGTAGCAAGGCGACCTGATGGCCTTGTCCTATCACAACAGAAGAATTGTCTTAACCTTCTTCAAGATGCTGGCTTCTCAGGATGTAAATCTACAGGAACTCTGATGGATGCAAACCAGAAGTTGCGTGCTCATGAATCTGACTCTGATTCTCTGCTTCCGAATCCAGAGTATTATCGGCGTCTTGTAGGAAAACTGATATATCTAACAGTTACGAGACCTGATATATCTTTTGTTGTTGGAGTGGTCAGTCGTTTTATGCAGGCTCCACGGATCTCTCATCTCCAGGCAGTTGAACGCATCCTCCGGTATTTGAAGAGTGTTCCTGGACAAGAACTCGTGTATAAGACATCCTCCTCTATGTCTCTTATTGCGTATTCTGATGCTGACTTTGCGGGCTATTCGGATGATCGACGCTCTACTTCTGCTTTTTGTACCTACTTTGGAGGAAATCTTATCATCTTGCGTAGCAAGAAGTTGTCCGTTGTTGCTCACTTTTTTGTTGAGACTGAGTATCGTGCAATGACGGTTGTTGTGTCTGAACTTACCTGGCTTGAGAGTATTCTGGGTGATTTAGGAGCTAAACTATCCTCACCAACAACTCTGTTCTGTGACAGTCAGGCTGCCATACATATTGTCAAGAATCCAGTATTCCAAGAGCGAACAAAACACATTGAAGTTGACTATCACTTCGTTCGGGAAAAGGTCCAGTTAAAGAAATTGGAATTGGAGCATCTTCCTGCTTCTGAGCAAGTTGCTGACATTCTTCCCAAAGCATTACCACGACCATTATACTATCAGTTTTTATCCAAGCTTGGTGCCTATGACTTGTATGCTCTAGCTTGCGGGGGAGTGTTAGAAGAAGTCATGTAAATAGGCCCTTTATTGTAGCACATTCCTCTCTTAGATTAATCTCACACCTTAGATTGGGATTCATCTCCACTCTCGCTATCTATATCTATGTATTCTCTCAAGTTGTAAAGTGAACTTTTTAGATTAATAAAATTTTCTCCTCATTAGATTAATAAAATTTTCTCCTCATTTTTCCACAATCTTCTACAATTATGAACCATCGTTTGTGAACATCAGGTCTCACCTAATGAACTTCATTCACTTTTATGTTCAAAACTAATTATCTTTTCTTGGTGGCAGTCACAACCGTTGCCATGCCAAACATGCATTTACGACGGCGGTGATTTTGTCCAAACTCACCGGAGCAAAAAATCTGCGTCAAAAAAGAGCCTAGATCCCCCAGTTTTTGTTTTTGTTTTCTGAAGTTTAGTGTTGCATAAAGGATAATGATGATTTTTAAGCACTCTAATTGATTCAAGTCAACTAGAAAACCCCAAGAGTCAAGGAGAAATATTAGGCCTCCGCTGTGCAGAGCGAGCAACACCCTATTGCTTTATTGTTGCCTAATATACGTGTAGAAGCCACCAATGGGTTAACGGTCATCAATAGTGTGGCACGCAGAATCAGACTAGGCTGTAAGAGAGAGTCGAGGAAGGAAGGTTGAGAGATAAGAACCATGTCCAGGAGCCTGTTTGCGTTGCCAAAGAATACCCTAAACTGCTAGTCGTGGCAAGATCAGTGGAGCATGCATGAACAAACTAACAGCACTGGCAGCAAATAATAATATCTCAAATAGAGCATCTTCGTAACTAAGCTCCGATAATATTGTGGGTCAGGTGATAGTGTGTTTAGGAGCACTAATGATGATTGTGTTCATTTGGAAAACACGTTGGTGTTTAACCTAGAAGGGAGAACCAACACATGTCTCGAAGGGCATAGTGAGAGCATCCCCAAAATAAAAAATATTAGTGGTGCATCCACTTGAACTAGTCCAAACTCGGACAATCCATGTAGGGCAAAGTGCTATGGCATTGTTTGTCGATCGCTTTGTGGTAGAAGAAAAGTGATTGGATTTGAAGATCCAACCAAATAGTTCAGCATTTTGGATCTTTGGAAAGTCAAGGCTAATAAGGGTGATTGAGGTGTTGTAATATTGTCGACCACTATAAAAGGTAGGGATATAGTTGAGTGAACTAATGGTGAATATGATGTTGATGTTATATTGATGCAAAGTTATTCAAGCTTGTTTTCTTCCGAGGATTACAAGGTCAGGATGATAGAGAGGGTAAGACAAGATTTGCAAGACATACAATGCATGGAAAGCAGAAACTTCAGTGAGGTGAGAGAGTGCATACTCAAGTTTTTTCATGTGCACCATCTATCATGAGTGGGAGATGGGGACGAAAAAGAACCAAATAGCATGATCTACTTTCGAACAAGAGAGAAGTTCCTGGAAAAATTGGTTAGAAAAGAGTAAAAACAAAGTTAAAAAGGAATTTCTTTGCCTTTCGAGTAGATGACTTCAAGTTTGTATATCTTAACAATCTACAAAAGGGTATCACAGATAATTGAAAGTAATCTTTCCAGAAGTCGATTGGTCAATACATGGCAAGATTATTCAGCAAGTGTGTAGATCAGCACTAGGTAGTGTAGTACCCAATAACTTTTAAGTCGACAAATATACTTGGAGGAGGTAGCCATCAGTAGGTTGAAGGGATTCAATCGCATTGATTCTTGTTGGTCCCATTAAAATCCACATAAAAGGAGACTTCAATCGTCTTGATTCTTGTCCTTGATGTTCTACTAACTTAAGCATCGTAGGGTCTGAATTGGCTAAGAGGCAACTCAGAATTCAACATAACCAAACGGAGAATCTTTAAAAAGAGCAAATGCGTGAAAGCGCAATCTAAATCTCAGTGTCTATGTAATAGTTTAGCAAATTTAAACACTGCAGGCCTAGTAAAGATTATAACTTTAAATTTATGAAGAGAAGCGATGAGGATCAAAGTTATAAAGATCATGATACATAGTAATGTTGAATTCGTAATGTAGTTTGTTTTTACCTGAAACGGTTTGTCCCTCCACTGAAGCATGCAACCACGTGATTCCAAGTGTTGAATTAAAAATTTGGGAATCAAAGACTTAAATGACATGTGGAGTTTCACTTTTGTTAGACCTCCGGATGCCAGAAGTGCAGCTGCCAAACCACTTGGTGTTAGTCCGCTAAGATGTAAGATTGTCATGCTTTGTAAGCAACTGATGCTTGCCAAAGCCAAAAGCCCGACTTCTGTGACCGAAGAATATGAGAGATTTATCTGAAAGGAAAGAGTATAAATACATGTTGGGCTGTGATTTCGACTCCAAAACATAATAAGACGGATTGAAAATTGAGATCATACAAAAAATTAAATGCGAGAATAAAGGCATATGTACAAGAATCCACCGCATTTATTTTTGACTAAAAAATTTATATTATAAGATCGAACTCAAATCAACTTTCTGCTTGTAGCATAAGATGCATAAAAATAATGTTTAGTGGCGATAAAATTGGAAAGCAAAGAGCATACCTGACGAAGATGATAGCATAGGCGGGCAAGAGAAACCATGCCGGCATCGGTGATATGGTAGCATTTCTTGATATCAAGCTTAATAATTTCTCTGCATCCCAAAGCAACTCCAGCAAGGCCATAATTTGAAACCTGGAAACACCCTCGAAGCTCCAGAGTATTCAATTTTGAGCATTTTGATAAGGATCTCAATGCAATGTCAGTGATTTCAGTGCAGTATGCTAGGTTAATCATTTGTAGCAAAGGACAACCGCAAGCTATTGCCATTATACCTGTGTCGGTAATTCCAACAGACCTACATAGATAAAATCATCTCAATTAAAATTTAAATGAAAACTACTATATTTCAATTATATCTCAATGTTGTAATTAATTTTTACCCGAAAAGTTATAAATTATCAAAAAATTTAGCCGAACTATTATATTCAAGATAACCTTCATCAAAAAACATCGGATTAAATTATGACTTTCAGCTATTTGATCTATGAATGGAATTGAATAGACAATTAATTTGAAATTATATTTTTATGATACATAATTAACACACACACATATATATACACTACATTAAAAGGAAAAAACATCCTTTGATGAACATTCAACTTTCCAATTTTACCCTTCATCGTTACAAAATCTCCAATTTCTTTAATTCATGTGTCTTTTTATTTTAAAGCATGTGCACTCATACGCAAATCGTCTACCTACCATAAAAAAATGTTCTCCCCGCTCCTCGCAAACCCCTCTGCACAGAAAAAATGAGCGGCGAGCGAAGTATAACACTTGAAAATTTGCGAGCGGTCGGAGCACCATCACGCCGGGCAATGTCGTGGCAGAAGTATTGTCGTGGGCACTGGGGGCATTAGTACATTGCCCCCCCCCCCCCCCCCCCCACACACACATCGTATATATACACTATGAAGTATTTCACACACACGCACACCGTGTGTGAAATACTTCATAGTTTCTCGAAATAATTATAATAGATGAGTAGTTGCACGTCTTAGTTCACAATATTGACTCTTTACCGTTATGTGGAACAGTGGAAGTGTAGGAATAATTACGAAAAGTTTCTTATGTGGAAAAGTGGAAGTGTGGGAATAATTACCAAAAGTTTCCCACCAACTGTGTAATTACAGCCTACGAGGACCTTTTCACTATTAAATATTAAATACTGAAGATAACTAGTCAATTACAAGAAAGTATATAAGGTATTTATGCTGTAACACCCCAGTTTTTGCAAGAGGTTCAGTCTGCAGTTCTGAAAATTTTTGGGCTTCTGGCAGGAGGCACACGGCCTGCGACACGGGAGTGTCGCAGGACGTGTCGAGGCGTGTCGACACTCGGCCCAAGTGTTGACACTTTCGCTCGACAATGTGTCGAGAGTGGGGCACGGGCTGCGACACGGGCGTGTCGCAGGGCGTGTCGAGGTCGTGTCGACACTCGGCCCAAGTGTCGACACTTTCGCTCGACAAAGTGTCGAGAGTGGGGCACACGGCACTGCGACACGGGCGTGTCGCAGGGCGTGTCGAGGCGTGTCGACACTCGGCCCAAGTGTCGACACATTCGCTCGACAAAGTGTCGAGACTGGGGCACACGGCCTGTGACACGGGCGTGTCACAGGGCGTGTCCCGCTTGATCGACGATCTTCGCTCGACGTTTTTCCGCGGTGTCGACACAAGCCTGTCGACGGGTGTCGAGACTTGGCACACGGCTTGGGACACGGGCGTGTCCCAGGCAGTGTCATCTCTCGGTTGGTTTCGGGGCCGTGTTGTTGGAGGCACACGGCCGGCCACACGGCCGTGTCACTGGGGACACGGGCGTGTCGAGTTGAACACGGGCGTGTCGGATGCCCGTGTGCGGTTCCAGGCGCGTCGATTTGAGACGGCGAATGAGGCACACGGCCCTGGACACGGGCGTGTGTCAGGCCGTGTTCGGCCCAGGTCTTTTATTTTCCAGGCGAATCGTGGCCATTCTTTCCCAGATTTTGGGATCTGACGGCTCAGGACTGTTCTTGGGCAGTTAAGTCCGATTCTAGGGTGGAAACCCTCATTTTGTTTCCAAGTCTTCTCTTTCTAAGTTCTTGAGAAAACTAGAGCAAGGAGGAAGAAGAAGAAGGTCTTGGGCTGTAGGAAGGGTTTCGGAGCTCCAAATCGCGAGCCGAGTCCGGATCCGTAAAGCTTAGAGCGTTGCGAAGATTTCCATCCGGCTATTTTTGTCATGGCAAGGAAGAGGAGTCGGAAGGTAACGACATCTCTCCTCTCGGTCCTTAGGATGCATGTATTAGCATCATTTAGTTTTCTTTCTCTCTAATTTTTGGGCACCGAACTCTCAAATGAGAGGGGTTTTGTTTGCCAAGTTTCAAGAGGAACTTCCGGGTTGATTGAGTCCGTCCCCGGCATATTTTGCATTAGAGATCCGCTTCGCTAGTGAATTAGGCATGGTGGGTGAAGCGTAGTCGCGACCGTTAGTCCGACTCGGTGATGTTGCATACGAACGTAGGAATTCGTAGAGATTTTCCGTCGCGGCAAGAGGCCGTTTGAATTGTGGTGGTGATTGTCCGTTTGTTTGAAAGGTACGTGTAGTCGGACCCGGACAAGGTTAGCTCCTCCCGTGGCGGTAGATGGTTTCCTTGGTGGACAAGGTTAGCTCCGCACGAGTTGGAGATGGTTTCCTTGGTGCGCGGGAGCGCTGCAGTACAATGAGGGATTATGATGTATTTAGTCTTGGTTTGTGTTGTGCCAAGACGTGGCTATGTCTCTGTGGTCGGCTGGCTATCCCGTGACATATGCGTCATGTGTGGAGAGTGTCCCGGCGAGACTAGTCCCCTTCTGTGAGACTGACGAGAATGCCAAGCTTGGGGCAAGCCCGGGCAAAGAGGCCATGAGCGGTTGGGGTCCAGCAAGGCTTCTTAGAATCGGTCGGTCTGTGTTTGTTGGAATCCTGACATGAGACGTCAGAGCTTGCAGGCAAGCCGGGGCTAAGCCCACGAGCGGGTGGGGCCTTGGCAAGAATTCCTTGTGGCGGCCTGTGCGCCGTTTGAGGGAGAGGTGTCTCCCTTAGTGTTTGCGACTTTATGCCATGGGGAAATGTGAGTACCCAAATGATGTGATGTTGTGTTAGATGCATACGCAGTAGGGTACCTTGGGTGAAGCCCGAGTGTTGCATTCATATTGCACAGTAGGCCCTTTCTTTATATGCTCAACCAGTAGAGAACATGTTTGATGATTGAGACATCCAAGCCGTTTTGATGCTTTTCTATTTATAGATATTTATATTGCATATGAAGTGCTGACTTGCAGGTTGGAGGGTTCCCCGGGGTCCGTTAGGGGCGGCGGGAGGAGATGTGTTGTTACACAGTTTGAGGTCAGCCTTTGCTGACCCACGTTACTAATAATTTTTACAGGTCAAGGATCGCATGCAGGAGCTAGCACGCCGGCCAGAAAGGCCCAAGCCCCATGAAGTGTTTTTCCCTCTTTTGTAGCACTTCAATTATGATGATGTTTGTTTGAGACTTTTTGTCCGGCTTGCATGCCGAGGTAGACTAGGAGTGCTATGCACATTCATGATTGTACTTTTATTGAGTATGGACTTTTGTGGTAGGCCTTAAGGCCTTAGTTGTAACTCTTTTGGTTAGTGGATAACTTCTAGTTGTGCTTGGTTTTCCGCTGTGTTGTGCAAGTGTTTTGAGTTTGGGTAGCTATATCAACTTATAATACTAAAGCTGTGGCGTTCGTATGTTGTGGGGCCCCGACCGGACCCATATTATACGTCCACTACAGGGGAGGTGTTACATATGCCCATGCACAGCAGGTTGCCGGTGAGCAGGTTGCCGGAGTAGAGGCTGCAAGATGGCGACCGCGGGGACTGGCGGCAGTAACACACACTAGGGCGACACCACCACGGGGTTTGGAGACGACAATGTCAATGGCGTAAGCTGTGAGGCGAGAACCACTGTCGGTAATAGTGGGGAAACAAGAACTGCGGAGAGCGGCGGAGCATCTGTGGCAGTCGGTGCAACTGCTCTAGTAGAATTGGCAGCGGGAAGGTAGAAGTATCCGGAGGCGTCCTGTAGGGTTCGGCAATGACAAAAGTTGCAGGTGTGCAATCGGTGGCCTAGCTGGAGCAACGTAGGCGGTGGGGCCAATAAGGATGGAATGAAAGGGACAGTAGCATGTGTCGGGAAGGACGTCGGCGGCGCCAGGGAAGCGGAAGCAATCAGTCGATGTTGGAGATGAGTCGCAGCACGAAGGTCTAATATGAAGCCATCATCGAATGGAGGATAGCCGAATTAAAGGATTTTATTTTCATGTCTAACATAATTAATTGATTAAGAAATTAATCCAATCAAGAATTAATTAAGTAAAGCAATTAATCGATGGAACGGGCGCACAACACGTGGGCTTCCTCGAGGCAGAAGAGAAGGCGGGATGCTCGAAATGGTAGAGGTGGGATGCTCGAAATGGGAGGGCATGAGCTGGTGCTGCTTGAGGACTAGGAGGGTTTGTCCGGGCATAAGATGTGTACGGGCGTCGACGAGAGGACTGAAGAGTGCAGTGCAGCGAAATCGCCACTGGAAGAGCACAGGCGAGGGGAGAGGACGTCGACGTGGACGATGTCAAGGAAGAGGATGATCCCTGATGTTGTCAACGAAGTCGAAGTCGCTGGCGAACGAGGAGTCACGGCCGAGAGGCGGGGATCCCGTGCGCAGAAATCGTGCACAAATGTTGTGGAAGGGCAAGCGCTAGAAGGGTCGATCGAATAGGAAGACGATGGTTGGACGATCGCGTGACAAAGGCGTGAATCGGGAGAGTCGTTGATGAGCCTGCATTGGAGAGATTGGTGATGGAGGAAGCGGAAATGCCTAACGGGGTCGGGTCGACAAGAGATCTTGGGGGTCGTCCGATAAACTTGAGGGAAAAGGGCGAGATCCCTTGGTGGAAGTGGACTGTGTAAGAGAACTGTGGTGCAAGAGGGAGGAATTACACACTCATAAAATCTTTGTTAGTGATGGTGGAGGCAGAGATACAAAGGGAGCCGATCTCTACCTGCGGCTAATGCGGGGGGTGAGTAAGGGGAACCGTGCTCAACCATAGAGAGATAAAGAGAAAGTAGAATTAATTCATTTCATTCTTTTTGATATCACATACAAGACCTAAAGTGTTTTATATATAGGACCCTGATGCCATGGACATAAATACCGCATATACAGAAAATGTGTAAAATATTAAAATATTAAGACGCTAATAACTTGTAACCATAACTCAACTTGATACGACTCGACTCATACAACTTGACTCGACTCATACAACTCAACTCAATACGACCCGACTCATACAACTCGACTCATACACTCTACTAATACAACACGACTCATACACTCGACTCGATATAACTCAACTCGATACCTAAAGACACATAACAATATAATTGCAAGATAACTGACAGTGTTGGACCCCAAACACATCTGCCCCTCCACCTTTTAAGAGCCCCATCTACCCCTCCTCCAATCGTCCTCAACATTAAAGCCATCCACCCAACGGTATCTACAGAAGAACAACCGTTGATCCCCTCTACACCCCACACCCCACACCCCATCTCTTATCCTCCTCTTCCACAACCCATCAAATCTAATGCCACCTTCCCAACCAGAGACCCAAACATGCTTGGTCGGCATCTCTCAGCCCTCTCCCACCCTCCATCACCTTTTTTCTATGCACAAAAACACTCCCCTATGCACGCATACCTAATATCCACCATTATCATCTAGGACAGCCACCACCACATCTTCCATCGCCGGATCTCCGCTTCATTATCTACGGCCTTCTATTTGTGAGTGTTTCTAGTATGATTTTTTCGTTCACTTTGTTGTATTGATGTAGACTCATTATGTTATGAATGTTTTGCTTTGTTAATTTTGGCTCTATGATTGATCACTACTTGTGGGATTTATTCGCTTTATTGCATTTGCTTAACGACCCTCGGAACAGATAAAAGTTGAACCCAATTGTCTTTTCTAAAATATTTAATATTTCTTTGTGATTAATTGTGTGTTTTATTTATCATTATTTTTTGCAATTGAATATCGGGTCATTATTTTTTCATTAGTATCATCCAAGGATTAGAAAAGAATCATTTCCCTGGCACTACACCTATGGTTTGCGTTGCTTATAGTTCATCTACACAGCCTATCCCGAGTCAATTGCCTTGTGGCATAGTGAACAACTCGGGATAGATCTACATGGATCGAGCATTTTAATATGTTGGGATCAATCATGTTAACATTAAACTTTACTAGCCACGCGCCTAGAATAAGGGTGCACATAATCTAGAATCCATATGTTTTGATCTTTAGTCCATCTTTTGCTTTATCAGTACCCTTTTTTATATGAGAGCCGTATGAGTAAGGTAAGATTCATATTGTGGTGGTGTCTTGTATATCTCTCAATAGAAGAGTTCGTAAACGAATCAAACCTCAAGAGAGGTAGCACAAGCTTGTCTCATGAGAGTATCTATTTTTTTCATTTAATGACAACTTCCATTCCGTTTCGTATGAAATTTTGGTCCGGATCGTCACTCTCCACCAACAACACCTTGGGCCACAAAAAACTAGCAATCACAATGCACCTTTCCACTCTTGGCATGCCCACCACTATGGCATTAATGCATGTAAGCTTCGATTGGATGGACATTGCCATTGCTAACATCAGCACGATGGCACATGAGATTCACTATCGACTCCTCTCAATTCCTCTAATTCCATTCCCAGCTTCATCTACTGCTCCTACTCCATCTACTGCTCAGCACAACAATCTGCAACAATCGTACCCACTTCTTCCCCCGCTAATCCGACGAACATAGCATTACCTCAAATTTCTTTCTTATGGCCCTCGCATGCCACATTGCAGCACAACAACCACATCAGTCCTCAACACTAAACAACAACGTCCCTAGGTTTTGATGTTTCCCAAGCAACCCGCAACAGTCTTATCATCTCCACTCGCAATGCAACTCCTTCCCTATGCTCAAAACCTCGTCAACTTGCCAAGCACACCCTCAGACCCCCACCCTCACCAGCCACATTTCCGTTTTGACAACAAACTCAATCCATACATTCAATGCCCCCCCAAACCAGTAGTTAAATACTCATTGATGTTGTTTGAACACCTCCCCACAATCACTCCAGTTTTCAGAGCCTCGATGTTCCCCTCCTCCAGGCCTAACAAACTCAGTTAAGCCACTCTTTCTTCCCTCAAATCACCATCGCACCCTTCTTTGAGCATCCTCCTTGCATCACCAACTCAAGTACACAGTTATAAGCTCAATGACCCCAATCCAATCTAGCTTTCACGGATTTGTGCCCGTTCACTCTGACATCCTTGTTCCCACAACATGCAACCTTATCCTTTGTCAATCCCTCCAATAAACCCCCATGCTATATTATTCTGTCATCCCACAATTTTTGTCGCCCAAAAAATCCTCTTTCATGCAACATTTTCCCTTTCGATACCAATTGTCCTCACGCAACTAGTACCAAGTCAAGCACAATAGACTCTCGTCGATATTATTATTAGGGCAACTAAGTGGCTAACTGCTATATATATAGCCTACAAACACAATCACTATTTAATATTACAACACTCCTCAAAATTGACGAAAGATATTCACTAAACTTGTCTACTTACAACCTCTGATCATATCCACTGAATTGAGTCCCTTGGTCAAGCAATATGCTACCTGACCCTTGGTCGAGATGTGACTCAACTCCAGTAGTCCACTATCAATCTCTATATACTTGATTTGATCGTGTTGGACTGGATTATTTGCAATACAGATGGCTGAGTGACTGTCACACCACAGCTCCAACTTACCTTCTTGATCCAACTTCAGCTTCACAAGCATTCCTTTCGACCACATAAGCACTACAACCCCTAATATCATGACTCTATATTCTGCATATGTCGTCGTTCTAATCACTACTGATTGTTGTTTGCTCCTCTGGGAGACCAAGTGTCCCCTACAAATATGCAATAGCCTGAAGTGGACCTCTTGCCATCTGCACAGCTTGCCCAGTTAGAGTCGCAGTAGCCCACATTCTTCACGTGTTCGTTCCTTCTGAATGTCAACCTCTTATCGGGAGCATTCTTCAAGTACTACAAAATCTGGTACACTACATCCATATGGACCTTAAGTGGGTCATGCATGTAGCAGCTCGCTATGCTCACAGTAAAGAAGATGTCCAGGCAAGTGTGGTTCAAGTAAATCAACCTCCCGACTAGCCTTTGATGCATCACACAATCCATTGGTTCCTCGGCCTCAACATCCAGTTTACACTTCTAAATGATTAGTGTCACAACAGGTTTGCCCCCAACATCCCTGTTTCTGTGAGGAGATACAAAGCATATTTCCTTTGAGAAATGACTATTCCCTTTGCCTTGTAAGCAATCTCAATTCCAAGGAAATACCTTAGAAGACCAAGATCCTTCACCTTAAACTCCTTGGCCAGAGCCCCCTTGAGGCAGTCAATCCCCTGCTCATCATTCCCTGTGATGATCATGTCATCCACATACACTGCGAGCATGGTGATGTGACATTCATTCTGCCTGAAAAACATTATGCGATTAGTGTTTATCTGGTGATAATTCATTCCAATCATCACCTTCCTGAACCTGTCAGACCACGTGCGAGGTGACTTCTTCAGCCCATATAGAGACTTCTTCAACATGTAGACTCTGTCTTTTGTCTTGGTTGTGCCAAACCCTGATAGTATCTTCATGTATACCTCCTCTTCTAGATCTACATGAAGGAATACATTATTCACATCTAGTTGGTGCAAATTCCATCTACCATTTACTGCCAAGCTGATCAGAGTCCTGATGGTGCTCATCTTCGCAACGGGTGCAAATGTCTCGTTATAATCAATGACATATGTATGTTTGTACCCCTTGGAAACCAATCGAGCCTTGTAGCGCCCAACCTGTCCATCTGGGTTCTGCTTCACAGTGAACACTCATTTGCACCCGACGACCTTCTTGTCTTTTGGCAGTTGTGTCATCCAAGGTTGTCAGGATCGAGATCCTAAATGAGATCGTTTCGAGGTTGGATTAGATCAGATGGTAGAATTGGATCGTGGATCGCTATACAAAATTTGGATCGATTTATAAAATCTATATCGTAGGATCGTAAGATCCTATTATCTGGATCACGATCCTGACAACCTTGGTGTCAACTCTCAGGTCTTGTTCTTCTCAAGATCTCTTATCTCCTGCTTAATCGTTGTCTTCCACTTCGGATCATCTTTGGCAACATGTCAATTGTTATGTACAATAATACTATCTGACGATGCAATGAATGCTCTTTGAGAGGAGAAGATATGATAATAAGAGATAAATGAAGCAAGATCTCAACCATATTTATCAGGAGAATTTCTCGCATTGCTGCGAGTAGTCTTCTGTAATGTGACGAATGGGGAAGGAGAAGTGGGGGGAAGGATATCATAAGAGGCTTGCAGTGATGTAGATGCTTCAGGAGTAAGGACGGACGTAGCCAAGGGACTAGGAGCCAGGTAGCCAAGGGACTAGGAGCTAGACTGGGAGCAAGCACTGGAACTGGTACTACTGGCAGCTTCCCCTTCCTACTATATGTAAGTAGCACCCCCTAAGTCGTAGGTCTAACAACTCGCTGCTCCTCAATCTCCTCCAACTGCTCCACATCACTCTCCCGCTCCTCCACTGATCCTCCCTATCATACTCCCAAATCTTTCACCAACCTCTCCCTCTCTCGCCTCATATCTTTGATATCTGAGAAATCTTGTGTGGGTGGGGCTCCCTCCTGTCGATAGTACTGCTTCAACTCTCTAAACTGAACATCCTATTTTAGAGACAACATTTATCGAAATGTTCAACTAAATATTACTCATCATCCCCATTTTAACTATCTCATGACAATTTCACTTCACTACCAATGTAAGTACTTTACCTAGACACCGAATACGACTCGTCCTTCAAATTCTCTACATCATAAAAATCATTAAAATCAAAGCAAATGTAGTTGGTCATCGGTAATTGTCAAAGTACTTGTGTCGCTCATGTTTCTACTTTTTCCTTTCACCAAATCATAGTACAACATAACACATTTTTCAAAACCTCGACCTTCAGAATACTATCGATTTCCAGAAATTGTGTATTGATACATACATGCACATCAACGGATACATATACTTCATCCGACCAACCATCACAATGAGAAAATACTCGGAGCATATCTTTTACTTTATCTTACATTACCATGTTGTATTAGTATTTTTATCATGTGGTCCATCTTTTTTTCACATTATGTGTGATCCCATTTTCTATAAGGAGGGCTTAGGCAAGTAAAAGTTCATATTGTAGAGTTTCTTGTATCTTTAGATAGTAAAGGATTTGTTAGACAGAAAAAGCCTCAGGACAGTGTGGACGACAATGACTAGCAAGTTTGAGTAATTTATATTTTACCGCAATCTTATATAGAAGACATTACAGTGTTTGATGATGACAAATTGATTAAAAAAACCTGTACAAATCGAGCTCCTCAAGTAGAGGGCAACTCTTGCCAATTTGAATGACACCTTCATCGTTAACATTCAAACATAATCCAATCTTCAAGATATAAAGTCTGTGACAGTTTGAGATAGCCTTGAGTCCTGTATCAGCAAGTAGTAAGTAGTAAGAAGGAGAAAATGGAGTAGAAGGGTTGACAAGTTCTGCTTAATAAAAGAGCACCTTGATTGTCCAAATCATTGTCAGTAAGATCGAGTTCCTCCAACAGATGACAGCGTTCTCCGATCATACAAAAGGCATGCTTGGATACCAGGTTACATGACTCCATCTTCAGTGAAGTGAGAGAAGAGCATGAGTTAGCAATGCTTGCAATCGAGATGTCCGTTATCTTTCGACAGCAAGTGATGTCTAATTTTGTTAAACCCTTGTGTTTCATCAAAACAGAGGAAAGGCCTTCGTCTGTCACACCCGAGCACTTGCTTAAGCTCAACTCTTTAAGAGAAATACAAGAATTTCCAAGAGCTAACAGCCCAGAAGCAGTAATCCGACAACCATCAAACTTTACTTTCTCCAGATTGGAAAGCTTTAACAAACTGCTAGTTAAAGAGTGGGTAACCTGCATCCAGGAATATGATTTTCAGTACATATTTCGGATCATTAGGGCATAATTTTGTAACAAATTGTCCGCTGCTCTAAAAAGGAGACATACAGGGGAGTAGTATGCCAAGATTAGTTGACGCAAGCTGACAGCGTCATTCACTATGGAAGATAAGCCAACATCACTGACATGCTGACAGTTTGACATATTGAGTACCTGTCTCAGAGAAGAAGATTTATGAGTTATTAGATTATCTAAAAAAACAAAAATCTCTTAGGATCAGTTTGTTTGGGGACATAATTGAGGCATTGAAATTAGAATTGGTCAATTGGAAGATCATTTTCATTGAAATTGGACCTTCAATTCTAACTTGAAACCCTGATTCCCTCCTGTTCCACACATAGAAACACTAGAACATCATGTTTGTTATGCAATGGGCCAAATACTTACCATATCTGACTTTAGGTGTTCTCTAAGTACAACAAGGGATAAAAAGATTGCATTTTTACTAAATTAAACCATCATTTTTGAAGTATACAATGCATTGACTGAGGGCTAGTGACATGATAAAATTAGAAAGTTCTAAACATATATAACCCAATTTCTTATACCCACACAGATGAAATTGCGTATGTGTATAGGAATTCCACATTTGGTGTCATCAATCACAGCCATTATTCTTAGAGTAGATTATTTGTGCACTCAGCATATATGAGCGCGATGGGCACAGAAAAATTGTGTCGTCCATCAAACAAAAGCACAACATGATGGGCAGTGCAGATGCATCCCGCACACCATGCTCCATATACGCTCCACACATAGAAAATTTGTTCTTATTCTTAGTACCTCTAAGGACTTGCATCCTTGCTTCAAAGAGGTAAGGCCCTCATCGTCAACTCCAGGGCAACCCACTAAGGATAACTCCTCGAGATAAGGTAGCTGAAGGATTGCAGGAAGGCATTTCTTTGTGACCTGAAACAGTAAAAAAACATGAGTATTTCCTCACAAAAGTTTCTCTTTGCTAAAAAACTTAGAAATCTGAACTCTCGATGGTTCCTTTGCTTTGGAGAAATCCAAACTTATGGTGGAACAATAAGGAAGAAATGCAGGACGGAGCCGTACCATCGTGAATGAGAGATCCAAATTTCGGACCTCCCTGCACTTCACCGCCATCAGCCCGAGCCCCAAATCAGTCAACCCTAAGCACCATTTCAGGCAGAGCAACCTCAGTTTCCGGCAACCCACGGCGATGCAGCCAATCCCCATGTCGGTGACAAGCTTGCACCTCGCCATCCACAACTTCTCAAGATTCCTGGCCCGCCCGATGGCTGCAGCTGAAGCGTCATTGAGATCAATCATGTTGGACAGATTGATCTCCACCAGCGACACGCAGATGGCAGCCAAGGCGCCGAGACCGGAATGCGAGAACGACCTTGAGCTCGACAGGTTGATGGAGAGAAGCGAGGGTCCGGCAGCAGCGGCGGCGATGGAGGCGAGGACGCCGTCGGAGACGCGGGGGCAGAGAGAGAGGTCGAGGTGGGAGATCGATGGATAGCGGGAGAGTACGGACGGGACTAGATCCGAACGGAGTGGGCGGAGGAGTCTCCGGTGGCGGGATTCGGCGGCGTAGAATGACCTGCAGACGACGGAGAAGGATTTCTTGTCGAATGGACTGGAATCGAGGCGGTCGAGGATCAGGAAAAGGAGTTCGTCGGAGAGAGCGTCGAAGAGGTTGGGAAAGTGATCGTCGGAGGACCGGCGCTTCTTCAGGGGGAGAGTATCACAGGAGGGATTCGTGGAGGCGAAGACAAGGACTAGAGCTTCAACAGCTTCGTACTCGCAGGTTCTCTTACGAAGGGTTCTGATTTGTCCCATGATCGAGATCTGCTGGTAAGGGGAGGAAGAAGTAGAAGAAGATTAGTGTATCTCGTGGGGAGATTATAGAAGGATTTGGGACACTGGAAGGCGGTAGAAGAGTTCGCAACTGATTAACGAACTGTGCGAGTTTCAAGAAGGAAGAAAGGAAGACGGTAGAGAAGAAGAAGAAGAAGAATTCTTGCCTAAAATTACGCAAATGCCCACAACCAACGTATTTTTGAAGAAGCGTCAGCAGCCAAAAAATAGCATATATGTTTTTTGCAAAAACAACCTTGTCAAGATTATTACATGCACACAAAAACCAACCTGCTTCTAATTTCTCTCATAACAATTACCTTATCAAAATCATTACTATGGTCTGTTCTCCTGTAGATAATTGATTTTTTTTTTGACGAAAATCAATATATGTAGAAATTGTATTTGTGTAGAATTTTAATTTTGTTGTTCGGTTGCAGAATATAATCAAGATGACAGAATTGGAATTGAACTGAAGTGATGTTCGATTGTAGGATAAAATTGGCATTGTGCAAAACTCCAATCAAATTAATTCAGGTGAGGCCAGGCAAATTTCAATTCAAATTATTATGATTAACCTTCTTTCAAAACATAAGAAAATATTGGTAGAAAAGAACACAGAAAGCAATCCTATAATGAGTTTCGATAACTGTGTGAAAAAGAAGGGTGGAATGAATCAAAGATCCAAAACGAAGTACAATGAGAAAGAAGTGGAAATGAAGTGGGAGTCCTTGTACCCCCACTTTGCCAAACCTCTTAACCTCCGCCTCTGAAGAGATGACACGGTTCTCCTCAAATCTCTGTGGGAGATGAAATGGGAAGCATTGAGGGCTTTGTCAATGAGGGTGATGAAGGCATCAGCAAAGATAGAGGCGACGAAGGCAACTTCAAAGATGGAAGTTTGAAGTTAGCTTCTATATCAAAGGGGGAAAAGGTGGCTTTAGCAACAATGGAGGAGAATAAGAGGAGATCTACAAACCTTTCGGGGAAGCCAGTGAATGGAGGTCATTACAAGGGCACATTCTGAAGCACAAACGAGCAAAATCGAGGGGAAGGCGTAGGTTTTCATGGAATCTTTTTTTATGTCAAACTCAAAGTTGTCGTTTTTGCCTCAATGTCAATATCAGCTTAGTTTTATCGTGTTGAACACCATATTTGATTAATTAATCTACAATGTCAATTACCCCAATTTCTTCATGTGGAACGAACCCTTATATTTTTTTAATATGAAAGCTTAGGTAATAGCGAGATTAGAATTTTAATTCAACTGCTAGAACGTCAAGTAAAAAAATCAATATATTAAGTAATGATACGTTTTTACAAGTCAAAAGAGTGAAAAATCGCAACAAGCGAAAACTAAACTGACATCAATATTCTTATCATGAAAATATAGAGAACATCAAACTTTGGGTGTATGGCTGAAGAAGGGAGATCGATGCTTGGCGGAGGCTTCCACCATGTTGAAAAGTAAAAAAAAAATTGACCGGACCAAATTGTTTAGGAAATCCTCTTCCATGAATTATGGTGAAGTTCTGCTAAGGAGAATCACTCTAGTTTGGAAACCAAACTCATGACACAATCTTGGGGGCGCGTGACGGGGAGGATCGGGCTCGGGTGAGGTCGAATTTGGTTGTTTTGATTTTTATTTGGGCTATGAATTTTTTTCTTGTTTTGTGCTTTGTTTAATGTTTTTTTTATTTTTGTCAAGTTTAGAGTGAGCTATGGCCTAAGGGTATTTTGGGGACAAATTAGTGAGAGTCAAATATGAGGGGGAGTGTTAGGGGTGTAAGAGGGGGTATCAGCTATTTGGAAAAATTCCCGTGAGCTCTTTCAGAGAGCTACTGTTGCGTCAGACTGGAAGGTTGATTTTGACGAGCTTGGGAGACGGTGTGCGGTGATCCGATCGGCACTCACTTGGGCTAGCTGGGAGGCGAATTTGGTTATTTTAGCTTTAATATGCCCGTTTTGCAATCTTTTTTTTTTGTTTTTACTTATCTGCTTCAAAATCTAAAAAGAATGCATCACTTATTCACCCTCTCTCCCACTATGCGTGATTAGACATCCCTAAACTCATAATTTCTCAAAGCAGTGTGTCACAGTCATGTCTACGATGACACTGCATAAGTATATTAGAAGACTTCATCGTGTTTGAACTCGAAGTTTGATGAATGTGATGAGAACAAATGTTTTGCTCATCTAGAGGCATACAAGTTGTGACCAAACAATCGCCAAGGACTATTGATCCAAATCCAAATATTATGTCTAATATATTTGAAGGAACATGAGCTACTGAAATAAACATTATTATGGGCTACATTGAGATCAACTCATCATGGAATTCCACATATAAAACACATTACAATGTTCAATATTGTAAACATAAATATAGCATCCTTCAACTATACTAATTATTATTATTATTATACAGTTAACGTTCGATTGCATACGAGACTCAGACGTATTTTATATTTAAGATGGAGCTTACTTATAACTTTCTTTGAAAAAATATTATTATTATGTTTACTGTTTTTAATATAATTTTAAACCACTTGGAAAAAATATTAGTTAAACTATCATGCTTTATACTAATTATTCCACCGCTATTTCTATAATCACTGCACCTAAGCAAAACAAACCCTTCATAAAAACATGGGAGATTATCCACTCCAGCCCATATTTGCTGGCAAATGCGGGGGAAGGGCTTTCCTGCAAAATTCAGAGCCCGAGGGCTTCCCGTCATTTGCGCAGGAAAGCAGCGATCCCAGCGTACTGTACGGATGGTGACGGACGAAGGGCAGAATCGGAAAATCGCCTTCCGAAGTTAAAGCATCCGGTGCGGAAACACTTGGGGAAGGAAGGACATGTCATCGGTGCGGACTTGTACGAATGGTCCCATCTGGGAGCGGATCACCTCCGCGCCCACAGTTGGCGAGATATTAAAATATTAATAATGTTAAAATAAATTGCGGTAAACACACCTCCCTGCCTTTTCTTGCCGAAGTTGCTGTGTAAACTAGTGCGTTTTGGTTTGATTTGAACTTCACAATCGCATTAGAGAAAGCGCGGGGCGGATCCAAAAATTTCAGTCACGACCACATTTTTCAAAAAAATTGAGAAATTTTTAGTCAGCGAATACAAAGTTGAAATTTAATTTTAAAAAAAGTTAATGAAGTTACGTATCATTAAATAAAAGGAATTATTATCGCAGATCGAATATGACTATTCACAAATCAAAAAATAGCACTTTTTAAAGACGTTAAATATTTTCATTGTTTTTTCAAACCTTTTATTCACAAACCAAACTTTAATTATTTTTCTCCTTCCCAAGCACCTGCCCGATCTAGCATTCTGCATCTTCCCCTCTCTCGCTCTCCCAACTCTCGATCGCACATCTCCCGCTCGCCAGCTCCGACGACGTCGCCCGCCTGCTCGTCGACGAAAAATTTCAGAAAAGGCATTGCACTTGTTGGAGTGGGCGCACGCGGCAAAGGTGGTGCCCTCTAGGTCGTCGGCGAAAAGAATCCTCCTGTTTGAAGCCTCCAATCTTTCGCTTCTTCACTTTGTTCGTAGTTGCCAACCGTTTGCTGCGCCTCCCCCGCTGTGAGTACATGAGCTTCTTTACTTTGTTCGAATGAGCCAACCGTTTCTTTTGATTTGTAGTGAGCATCGAGCTATGTCATTACTGGTACTTGTGCTGCTGGTGCACTTCTTGATATTTTTTACTTTTAATGTTGGTTTGCGAATAACAATAATTTCTGTGAATAACAATTTTAAGTATCTTTGAATCAGCGAATATTAATAATCTGCGAATAACCATTTTTGATTCGCGGATAACAATCTCCTTAAGAAAATGGGAGAAGATTGATATTTTAACTAAGTGTCTCTGGTTGTCGTCGTCAGGCAACTTGTCGGGCAGCCCGGACCATCTGAGGGGCATATTCGTCTTTTCATGAAAATTGGTAATTCAGGTGACCGGAACGGAGCGATGCCTTTCACAAACTCATGTTCCATCCGGCACAATTATCAGCACGTTCCTCTAGAAAACTATAAAATGTCTCTTGCCTTCATCTGAAATGGAGCAATTTCAGAGAGTAGAAAGAGCTCTGAGATTCCTAACACAGATCCAGCAACGTGATTTTCACAATTTTCAAGTTTTCCATGATAAAAAGTTGTTTGTCATTACTGTTGAATTTTCATCGACTATTTGTATGTCTGATCCAATTCTAAGCTAAGATAGTCCAATTCTCTGAACCGGTGGAAAACCTAATAACCCATACCAATTATATTTATAATATTTACAGAGCGGTACGATTTATTCGGTTTTGGGTAGCAAAAAATTGCCCCCACATCCAATTATCAAAATTACTTGACAACAATATGTGTGACTCAAAATATAAGCAGAGAGATTTTAAGATTTTATGTGACTTTGATTTTTTTTACTTTGGGATACTAATAAAAAAAATTGAGAAAATACTGCGGTGAGACGTCTCTTTAAATTGTGGAGGGTGACGGGAACGCGGTTAGTGGGAAAATAAAGTAGGCGTATATGTTGTACCGTACTTCCAAGGACCTCCTCCTTTGATCCACGCGGCTGCTTCTCGGGTAGGCTTTTACTCTGATATTTATTTGAAATAACAACATCGGACGTCACAATTGAACCTAGTTTGGGACATGAGTGTCGGAGAGATTTAATTTGCTCAGATGTGGATGTGAATGGTGGGTGATATTTGGGTGGAAATTGATATTTCTGTTTGTTTTAATAGCGGAGTTAGCGTGAGAATTTTTGAATCAAACGGGGGCGTCAATAACTGATCAATGCATTTATCTCGGCTGCCATTATGCTGCTGAGGAGGACACACAAGACGTCATATTCAGCTATTCAGATATTGCCACGTGGATTAAAACATTTCTTTTGTTCCGCTGACATAAATGAAATGTATATGAGGAAATTGTTGTCTTAGGAGTTAAGAAGTAGGAAGGTGTGGTTATTATTCGACTGTTCCGTACAATAAAATGAGTAAATAACTATTAGGGGTGGAAATAGGCCAGATCACCTCAGATTTTATGGACAACAGGTCCGGTCTATATTAATATTTTTGGGGCTGAGCCTGTCTTATTAGCCTGATGTAAGTCAAAATCTATTATTTTAAAATAATATAGGCCGGTCTTGCAGTCTTACATGACAGACTTTAATAATAGAGGCTAAGAGGCCTGTGCCTGTTTTAAAAACAGGCCTAATTATAGACCTGTTTTTTATGATAAATAGAAAATAGATCAGGCTAGGTCAGGACGATGGCAGGTCAGATCGCAGGCCCTTGATAGACCGTCTGACGTATTTCCACCCCTAATAACTACCGATAATATTTTTTGTGTGCATTTAAAAAATATTTACTTGAGGAACTAAGCACATGTCTCTCGTGCACTTATTTTAAATGTAATGTGAAAATTTTTAAGCGGCCATTAGGATTGAATTTATTTTTCAATAAAAAATGGTAAAATTGAAATGTCTTTTAATATGCGAGCATATTCGCACGGACTACGTCCGTGCTCGATTCTCTCGGGCGGAGCCCACTTGTGCACGGGCTTCACCCGCGGTTGATGCTCCAAGCGGGCTTCGGTCGCATAGTCGGCCGCTTCGATGCAATGCACCAGCTCGGCGTCGCAACCGCCACTCGTGGCACTCGGAGCACCCCGGCGCCGCACCAAAGTTCTTCGGGGGCCGCGAGTGGCGGGTGCGACGCCGAGATGGTGCATTGCGTCAAAGTGGGTGACTATGCGGCCTAAGGCCGCCCGAAGCATCATGCGCAGGCGCGCACGCGCGGGCGGGCGAAGCCCGCCAGTTAGACCGAAAGCCGCCAGAGAGCATCATGCACGGGGATAGGCCATATGAAGATCCTCGTATAAAATATATAATTGCAGATAATATATAATATATTATACATATAATATATAATATATTATATATACTATATTATATTATATTATATATAATAATATATATAATATATAATATATTATATTATATTATATAATCTATAATAATATAACTTAGTACTTAGGTCGAGAACAGTAAATTAAAGCGGGGGCGAGAGGAGGAGGAGCAGGAGGTGAAGAGCTGCACGGGAAGAGGAGGAGGAGGAGGGGGGACCTGCCGGTTTGCCTCCGGCCTACCCCCGTCGTTGTCGTCGGCGTCCGGCGACCCCACCATCGTTGCGGTTCGGTGAGGCAGCCGCCGCCTCCGCCGTTTTTTTATAAAATGGCGGAGCTCACGGTCGGTGGTGGCTCTGCCGGTTCGCCTCTGGCCTTCCCCCTCTGGTGTCGTCAGCTTCCGGCGACCCCGGCTGTGTGGTCCAGTGAGGCAGCCGTTGCCGGGCCGACTGAAATTTTTTTATATATATAAAATGGAGTGCTGGAGGCGGGGGTAAAATAGGAATTCCAAAAATAACGGACGTCGGTGCACTGTAGAAATCCAGAGTTTGCTTATATATTAGTATAGATAATATTTGAGAATTGCTATTAGCAGTCCATAAATGGCTATTCGCAGTCCATTTTTATTCGCAGTCCATAAATTATAATCGTACTCCAAAATAAAACTCGCAGTACAAACAAAATTCTTAGATAGAATAAAAAATAAATAAAAATCCAATTAAATACAAAAATTTTAAAATGAGCAAAAGTGTTGATTTAGGGTTTCATGAGTTTTTGGGATGACATTTGCTGCAGAGAACAAGCAAGAGCAGTCACGATGCTAGCATGAGGATGACAAATTTTGGTATGATTAAGCATGAACATGAAGATCGCAAGCAAAAAATATCCGGAGAGAAACATGACTTCTAAACCATAAAAACTTGAGCACAAGCAGAACTTGTCCATACCAAAAAAGTTTAGATCGTCAGCAAAAGAAGCCTTGGAGCCGGTGAATGAGAATTAACGGGAGAGGAAGAGCACACGTTAATGAAGATGATTCTTCATTTTGCCTCTGCTCTGCTGCCGTCAAATCACTACATATACATAGCTTTTTTAATGCTTCTGGCCAAGCTCTATCAGAGGACGACGTTCGGGGAAGAAGAGGACGCAGGGGCGACGGCTTCCAGGTGGAAAGACGTCCGACATTTCAACAGGGGCGACGGCGTCCAGGTGGAAAGACGAGAAGCCGCCGTTCGGGGAGGGCGAAGTCGATTGAGGAGGAGGCGGCGTCCGGGGCGAACAGGGGCCGGCGAGGTTGGGATCGCGAAGGAGACGGCGTTCGGGGGTGGGAAACAGTAAAACCTACGGTGAAATATGAGGTGCGAGCTAAATAATAAGGGGTTTATAAAGGAGAACTTTTCATTTTATTTTGGACTGCAAATATCCATTTAAGGACTGCGAGCTAAATAATAAGGGGTTTAGAAATGGACTGCGAATAGCCATTTATGGACTGTTAATAGCAATTCTCTAATATTTTTGTGAAGTGATTGGTGCTCTCGAGTTCGATTTGCTTTAATTCTAGAGTCAATCAGTGTGCGCAATTAAAATAGAGGCGACAACATAATTTTTACACGTGAAACATGAAAAACTGAAAACAGGCGGTTTTCTCGGGTTCAAAAAATCCACTACCAATATTTCTTGAGCATACAACTATTTTAGAAATTCATTTTACAATGATAGCAAGTGCACTTTTCGTCGGGGCACATGTCGGGTTTAAGTTCCGGGGGGGGGGGATAACATGTAGGGCTCATTCCGAAGAGTAGCGTGTGAAAGCATTGTATGTTGTGTGACGCATAGGAGCGTATCTAGTGTACGACTCACGAGGGACCATACTAAGGAGCGACATGCAATATGTTGAGCAACACGTTCTAGAGAACGACGCAAGGCGCGATCATGCAAGAAGCATGAGGGTGCAATATTTATGGTGGAGCGCGAACAATGGTTGTTGGAAATGGGTTGTAACACAGAATGACTCATGTCATCCACTCATTATCCCAACCAACATTTTGAAAATCGGACCGGATCGGCCAGTTAAATCAATTGGACCGTCAACCGGTTCGACAGCTGGTATGGTCAGGCTCCTATAATCCCCTATAATCGTGTCCGCCAAAAACCCTCCCAGAACCGGTTAACCTGGCGGTTGAACCGGAAACTGGGCCGGTTTTCAACGAACGTGGTGGTTCCTAGTTCTGGGTAATTTCACCGTTGATTTTCATTTGGGCGGTTGAGATCAACTTTAGCTTTTAGATTTTACGTTAACCTTAACATTTTACCATATTTGGGAAGCACTCTTACGCTCTTCCAGATGACGAAGCCCACAATGAGAAAGTTCTTCTTCCTCATCACGGCGTTCTGCGACTTCCTTCATAGCGGCGACCGACGACTTACAAAATATCATCTTCTTCCTCATGTCGACTAGCGACTTCAATGACGAGATATCTGGATCCTCTTCCTTTATCCTGGTGGCGACGGTAACTCCAAAATCTTTGGGGAACGAAACTGGATCAAACCTTATTTGGGCATTTATGTAACGACCCTAGCCGATTCAACGTGACAATGTCACGGCTCCGCTCTGGGCGACGTTACCGGGCTGCAGCCCAAGCACCCCAACCCCTCTCCAGCACTCTAGCGGGTTGTTGGTGGTCACAGCCTCCCTTTGATGAGCAAAACTCTCTGGTTAAGCGGGCAGCACGGGGACTTCCCAGGAGGTCACCCATCGCACTACTACTCCAGCCCGAGCACGCTTAACAATAGAGTTTTCCAACTTCTCATCACCAATTGATCTGCAACTCAATTGGTGATGAGAAGTTTGAGAACTCCATAGTTAAGCGTGCTCGGGCTGGAGTATTACTGGGATGAGTGACCTCGTGGGAAGTCCCCGTGCTGCTCGCTTAACCGGAGAGTTTCGCTCATCAAAAGGAGGTTGTGGCCACCAACAACCCGCTAGAGTGTTGGAGAGGGGTTGGGGTGCTTCAGTTGCAGCACGGTAACGTCGCATAGAGCGGAGCCGTGACATTGTCACGTTGAATCGGCTAGGGTCGTTACAATAAAAAGTGCACTTTTATTGTAACGTCCTGTCCCACCTTTCGTGGATCACAACACCACTAGGCATTACACGGACCATTACCGGGCTGCAGCCCAAGCACCCCAACCCCTCTCCAGCACACAGGCGGGTTGTTGGTGGACACAGCCTCCCTTTGATGAGCGAACTCGATAATTAATTTAGGCCGTACGGGAACTTCCCAGGAGGTCACTAATCCCAGTACTACTCTCGCCCATCACTATTAATTTCTCCGAACTCAGTGTTTGACATTTGAGAAAAACTGCATTCTTATCTCTGGTCGTCTTTCATTGCAGCGGCTACATCGTCTTCTTCTGGGATCCTCTTGTTTATTACAGCGGCAACTGGAATCCCAAACCTTTGGAGAAGGTAACAAAATTTGTAATTTCATCAAAATAACATCTAGTATTATTTGAGCTTGGGAAAATCAGTGTTTGACTGGATTCTTGCAACTTCGAGTTTATTTTGGAATATTATTTACTTTGATTTAGCTTTGTATTCAAAATTAAGGGGTCACATTAAATGATCAAAAGTTTCGTGTAAATCTAATAACTTCAGATGACATTGCTCTAGAATCATCTAATATTAGATGGTGTGGCCTCTTAGAAGCATATTAGAATATGTTGACAGTATCCTTATTCTTTCGCTATGATTTGATTATGTGTGATCAGTGATCTTAATCATTGTTGATTTGTTTAAATAATGTCAAGAATTATAAATGTACACATGAACATTTACATAGAATTGAAGCTCCATCAGTGCCATTTAATACTTCTTTGCAATCTGTTCGTGAAAAAATGATCCCGCTCGGAATCATTTCGCTCTAATTCAGAGTTCTGATGAAAAAAAAATAAAGCACTATAAATGTTTACATTGGTGGTGTCGTTTATAAGTGAGGTGAGATTAATAGGATGGAGCCGCATCTAGCTGGAGTGAAAGAAAATATTACGGCTTGCAAAAAAAGTTGCTCATGACATTAGAAATAAGATATTAGAGAATTTGAAAGAGATTAGTACCAAGAAACAAGAATCACAAGAATCTTTAGATAGTGCAAATCCATATGGTGATCCTGTCAGTGCTGAACGAACATCATCCTTTACTAAGTCACAACAATCAAGTTGAAATTATTCAAGATGATTAGGGAGATAGCTCCGATGCCAAGTAAAACTTTCAAAGCTATCAAGATGACACCTTGATCAAGCGGAAGATGGGAACCAGGAGCAGGAACACTCAACCATAAACCTAACTTAATAATCAAAAATAACAGAAGGTGAAAGTTTATAGTTGCCTACCTAAATCACCTAGAGAGGGGTGAATAGGTGAATTGTGCGTCTTTTTGCGGAATAAAAAATTACAAACCAAAGCACAGATCTATATATCAATCAAACACAGACGAGACAAGATTTATAGTGGTTCCCCAACCATGTGTACATCCACTTTCCCTCACCGATCTAGCAATACACTAGACTCGGCTACTCCACTATCTCGGATTGAAAATCAATCCTACCCTCGAAATAATGTTCCTACAATCTCGATCCACAAAACGAATCTACACTCGCAAGGTAAAACTTCCTACAATCTTGGAGTCAAAATCTCCTACACTCGGAGAAATTTCTCCTACAAGAATGAAATAAACTTTGTAAAGAAATACAAACAATGAACCCTTGTTCAGATCTGCAACAATCGACCAGAAATTTCTTCTTCTAGGCTTTGCGGCTTTATCAGAATGATGAAGAGAAATCTCGGCAAGATTGGATCTGAAACTTCTTGGCTTCTCACAATCGATCTAATCAGAGGATGAGGAGTTGAGCGGATCGCGATCTGGAGAGCCTTCTTGATCTGAATCCTCAAAAGATGAAACCCTAGCCGGTCGGGAATCAGCGACGGCGACAGCGGCGGTTTTCGTTTCTTGGAGAGAGAAAGAGGAGACAGAAAACTTGAGAGAGTACGGCTGCAAAACTTCTTAGAATAATCTTCTTTTAAAAATTAGGGTTTGTCGGTTTAGACAAGACCTTTTATAGGATCAGAAAAGATTAGACATAATTGAGTCATTATGAGAGACACGTAGATCAATCGCGTCAAAGTTTATGAATAAGACCGTTAGACTGGACTTAACGAATTTTCGGAAAAGTCAAAGTAAAATGCTCGAGATGTAACAGACTACTCGAGTACATGCAACACTACTCGAGTAGGTAGAAGATGACTACTCGAGTATATGAGAAAACTACTTGAGAGAGAATGAGATGATTACTTGAGTACATGGAGTCAACTACTCGAGTAAATAAAAGTTCAAGGAATCAGCTCCTCGAGTAACAAGAATAATATACTCGAGTACTTGAGTACTTACTCGAGAGGTGGAGTAAATTACTCGAGTAAAAGAAATACTACTCGAGTATATAAGAATGAACTACTCGAGTATATAAGAAACTACTCGAGACAATGACTTAGAATATTTCTGGAAAAGGAAAACAGTATTACTCGAGTATAGAAGATGCACTACTCGAGACAAATAGAACTACTCGAGTATATGGAGATGACTACTCGAGTAATTCACTTAGAAAAATTTTCTGGAATGGAATCCTGGATTACTCGAGTATAAACACTGGACTACTCGAGTAGTAAATGAACTACTTGAGTACATGACTTAGATTACTCGAGTAAATGAGATAAAACTACTCGAGACAAATGGAACTACTCGAGTATATAAGATAAAACTACTCGAGACAGAAAATAAAACTACTCGAGTACTATATAGTACTACTCAAGTATTTAACTTAGAAAATTTTGAGAAGACAATTTCTGTAAACCCGAGAGGTAAAAGGAAACTACTCGAGTAGTTGTTTTAACTACTCAAGAGTCATATTTGGACTACTCGGGATACATCTTAATTACTCGAGTAGGAGTATTATTACTCGAGTATGAACCCAGTAACTTACTCGAGTAAGTAAAAAACTTCTCGAGTACTTTACTTAGGAAAATTTTCTTGACAGAATTTTTTTCTTCTTCTAAGGGATGACCAACATCAAGTCTTTTCACATATTCCTAGAGCTTGAATATGAAGTGTATCCCAATAGAGAGGCTACACATGAGTCAACACCTTGGAGCACACAATGAGGGATTACATTATATGGTCCTGTGTTTGGTGACCCATTGTAGACTGACATTGGTCTACACTTCCCATAAGATTCCTGCAAACACATAACTCAAACCAAGCATCAAATACAACTTAATTCATCTTAGTTCAAGGATGACTTCATCAAATCTGGGTTAGTGTGGATACAATACCCAACAATCCCCCCATATTTGTAAAAGTCAGAACCTTTTACACTAAGGTGAATTATGGACATAATTAAAAAGAATGCAAAGTATATAAAACAGTGTAAGCAAGCATGAGAACTATCAAAATTTTTTAGATATTCTTTTACCAATTTCTTCCCCTTTCTGACTTCAACAGATAGCTTGGTAATAACATCTTTTTTTTAGAGTCCAACTTCTTCACAAATCTTCACATTGATTGCTTCAGCTCTTTTGTCTAATTTCATCTTTGAGCCTTGAGCCTTCTTGAAAGTCCAGCTTCTCTAGTCTTCTTTGTTGAGCATCCCAAGTTCTATTTTGAAGAACGAGAACTTGGTCTCGTCCAGCGGCTTTGTAAAAATGTCAGCAATTTTCCTGTCTGTAGAGACATATTGAAGGTCTATGTCCCCATGCTCCACATGCTCCCAGATGAAGTGATACCTTAGCTCTATATGCTTTGTCCTGCCGTGCGAGACTGGGTTTTTGGCTATTGTTATTGCGCTAGAAGAGTCGCAAAATAATGAAATCTTGTCAAACTTCATGTTGTAGTCCTCAAACTGATTCTTTATCCAGAGTAACTGTGGACAGTAACTGCCTGCAAAGATGTACTCTGACTCAGCCGTTGAGATTGCCACATAGTTTTGCTTCTTGCTACTCCAGGAGATAAGTCTTCTTCAAAAGAATTGACATGTCCCGGAAATGCTTTTCCTGTCATCTTTGCTCCCTGTAAAATCTGCATCTGAAAAACCCATTAGTTCGCTGTCATTACTTCTTGGGTACCATAAGCCAAGATTTGGTGTACCTTTAAGGTATCTCAAAATCCGCTTTATAGCAGCGTAGTGAGATTCCTTGGAGTTCACCTGAAATCTAGCACAGACACATGTTGAGAACATTATGTCAGGTCTACTTGCAGTAAGGTAGAGCAAGGATCCAATAATGGTTCTTTACTTGGTTTCATCAAAAGGTTTCCCTTTTTCATCCTTGTCCAGAGACATAGTTGAACCCATTGGAGTCATCATCGAGGTTGCATTCTCTATTCCGAATTTCTTAATTAGCTCTTTGGTGAACTTGGTCTGTGAGATGAAAATTTCATCTTCAGACTGTTTCACTTGAAGCCCTAAGAAATACTTCAGCTCGCACATACTGCTCATTTCAAACTTCTCTTGCATAAGTTTTGAAAACTTCTTGCAGAGGTTGTCATCAGTAGAGCCAAAAATAATATCGTCGACATAGATTTGCACTAGCAAAATCTTGCCTTTAATTTCTCTAAGAAATAATGTCTTGTCTATCTTTACCCTTGTGAACTTGTTCTCAAGTAGAAAGCTAGATAATGTCTCATACCAAGCTCGAGGAGCTTGTTTCAGAACATATAATGCTTTATGCAGTAAATAAACGTAATCAGGAAAGTTAGAATCAACGAAACCTGGAGGTTGTTCCACATACACCTCTTCCTTTATGTTACCATTAAGGAAGGAATACTTCACGTCCATCTGGTAGATAGTGAAGCCTTTGAGTGCAGCATATGCTAGGAATAACCTTATGGCTTCCAGCCTTACCACTGGTGCGTATGTTTGGTCGAAGTCGATTCCTTCTTCTTGACGATAGCCTTTTGCGACAAGTCTGGCTTTGTTCTTTACAATCGTTTCATCCTCGTCCATCTTGTTCCTGTAGACCCATTTTGTCTCAATGGCATTCTTGTATTTGGGTCTTGGAATAAGCTTCCATACTTTGCAGCACTTGAACTGGTTCAGTTCTTCTTCCATCGCCATTATCCACGATGCGTCTGAGTTTGCTTCCTCAAACTTCTTTGGTTCAACCTGCGAGAGGAAACTTAAATATAGATTCTCATTAGTTATACCTCTACGAGTTCTGACACCATCCCGGGGATCTCTTATGATCTGTTTCATGGGGTGATCCTTTAGATGTCTGAGCTCTAGAGTCCTTGCATCTGGATTATCTTCTATCACTGGAGTGACTTCTTCATCTTGGATGACTTCTTCATCTTGATCATCAGCCTCTTCAATAGGGGTTGGAGTGTTGATCTTGATGAACTTTTCACCTTTGTCTTCGGACGGTCCATTCAAGCTAATTTCTTTCAGCTTTGCACCTGCATCTTCAATAAGCACACTAGAAGAGTTGCTTTGCAGCAAACTCGTCTCATCAAATACAACATGTATCGATTCTTCCATGACTATGGTTTTTCTATTAACGATTCTGTATGCCTTACTATGGCTACTATAACCTACAAAAATACCTTCAAAACTCTTTTTGCTAAACTTAGTAGTATGATACTTGGCATTGTTGAGCACGAAGCATTTACAGCCAAAAATTATAAAATATGAGACTGTTGGTTTCCTGCCCTTTAGAAGTTCGTAAGGTGTCTTATCATGGTTTTTGTTTATGAGGGCTCGATTTTGCACGTGACATGCAGTGTTGACGGCTTCAGCCCAAAAATATTCCAGAAGTGAAGAATCACTCAACATGGTCCTGCAGGCCTCTATGTATGTTATATTCCTTCTCTTGGCCACTCCGCTCTGTGGAGGAGTATGAGGAGGGGAAAACTCATGAAAGATACCTAGGCTTTCACAAAATTCTGTCATAGCCCCAGACTTGAACTCTGTTCCATTGTCACTTCTGATTTTGACTATGGAGAAGTTGTAATCATTCTAAACTTGCCTGACAAAATTAATAAAGATGTCAAAGGTATCTGACTTGTGTTTCAGAAAGAACACTCACGCAAAGCGCGAGTAATCATCAACAATTACTAACGTATAATCCTTACCTCCCAAATTTGCAGTGGACCAAACAAGTCCATATGTAGTAGATGAAGATATCTATTAGAATCCTTGCCAATAACGCTTTTAAAGGTAGCTCTTGTTTGTTTGCCTTTTACACATGCATGACAATGTCTATCTTTGACGTACTTGACATTTGGTGCATCACGTACTAAGTTCATTGAAAATAATTTATTAATAGTTTTGAAATTAATATGTGTTAGTCTCTTGTGTCATTGGTCACCAAGCGACGCACTATCTTTTGCTAAAAAACACACTGGTGTCGAAGAATCTATACAAATGAAATTCAAGCAAAATATGTTTCTGCTTCGAGTGCCGGATAGAATCATTTCCATATTATCAACAGATTTTATCAAGCACTTATCAGCTTGAAACTCAACTATGTATCCTTTATCGCAGAGTTGGCTTATGCTTATAAGGTTATGTTCCAAACCTTCAACGTAAGCCACATCTGAGAAAGATACATTACCATTCGTAATCATACCGTAGCCTTTAGTAATTCCACTGTCTGAACCTCCAAAGATGACCTTCGGTCCGTTCACGATTGGAGTAAAGTTCTGAATTAGGCTTCTTGTAATGGTCATATGCCGAGAGCATCTACTGTCCAAATACCAGATTGGCGTTTTGGTGGCCTTTGGACATACCTGCAATCACAATCAGTTTGCCTTAGGAACCCAAATACGTTTGAGTCCTTGGTCTCAGGTTAGAACACTTCCCCTACGAATATTAGTATTAGGAGTGGTCTTCCTCATATTGCCAACATGTGGGGTTGCAACATTTCTGGGATTAAACCAGCAATTAATGACAAAGTGACCAATTCTGCCACAACACCAACAGTCAAATCTGTTGTATCTTTGCCTTATGTTCTCCTGCTTGACATTTTGTAATTGTGGTCTAGCAGGGGCAGCATTCTTGGAGGAAGAAGCTTCATGATGATTACAATCACATGTTTTCTTCTCCTTCACTGGCTTTTCTACAACAAGCTTTGCCTTTGGTGCCTTCTTGAAGTTATGATCATGATTGAAAGGGTCATAGCTCTGAAGAATCACTTCTTTATAAGGTGCCTTAAAGACACTTTCGCCAAAGTTTCTGGGGCGAGTCCATCCTTGATAACGGGACTTTGGCTCTACAAAAGTAGGCCTCGCAAAGTGTCCGTATGATGAGTCGAGATCAAACTCGTTTGAAGGAAATATGACCTTTTTGAAAGAGCTCTGATTTTGAGGGGTTTTCCCCTTCTCTTTGGCTAAACCCTTTTTGGCGACCTTATTCTTCCGTTGAGCCTTGTTTCTCCTAGAAGACTTACTAGGAGCTTCTTCATGGCCTAGTCCAGCACCCTTGGCCTTGGCTGAGAATTCAGCAACGAATGGAAGAACTGTCTTGTGCTTCGAGAAACTTTCAACTAGTTTCGTTTCAGCAGCAAGTTGGGCTTTCAGCTCTTTGATGATTTTCTCTTTAAGGTCGAGGTGCTCAAGAGCTTTGTTATATTCTTCAATAGTATTATTGAAGTACTCTTCGAGCGAGTCAGTCTTTGCGACTTTCTCTCTCAAGACGCTCTCTTCAGCTTTGAGAGACTTTATCTCTTTAGCCTGAGTTTTTACGACTCAGCGACATTTGTCGTAAGCCATGATTAACTCCTTATACTGGGCCATGAGTTCTCACTCATCGTCAGAAGAGCTATCCTTACAATCATGTTCAGAAACTTCAGAATCAGAAAGAGGAGTGTGAGAGTTTACCTTCCCAGTGAACTTGGGCTCTTGTTCATTATTAGTTTGAGCCATGAGTCCAAAATAGGCTTCTTCTTCACTCGACTCAGATGAGTCAGAGTCACTAAGAGTCTTGCCCTTTTTGGCCATCAAGCTTTTCTCTGTCCTCTTCTTATTGTGCGAGGACTTCTTTTCCTCTCTTCTACCACCCTCCTTCTTCTTGTAAGGGCAGTCAGCGATGACGTGTCCTGACTTATTATAACAATAACAAATAATGTCAGTAGAAATATGTTTGTTCTGTTTAGAATTATACCTGTCATGGCTGCTTGAGCCTTTTTGTTGACGATCACCATTATGTCGTGATCTTCTATAGGAGGCATCCTTGCCTTTCCATTTCTTCTTCTTGTTCAAGAATTTCTTGAACTGTTGAGGGAGTAGTGAGAACTCTCCTTCTGATAATTCAGAGCCTGAGATGCTTGGCTCTGAGGTTTTTTCTTCACTAACTTCTTGTGCTGGAGTAGGAGGAACGACCTTTGTCTTCTTAGATGTGTCTGCCTTTAAAGCAACAGACTTCTCTTTGAATGTAGACCTGCTCTTCTCTTCTTCAGCCTTCCTGCTATTGAGTTGAAGCTCATATGACATAAGCTTCCCGAAGAGATTCTGAGGGTCTATCACGGCCAGTTTTCCAAACTCCCTTATGCCACAGACCTTGTTATCCCATTCCTTAGTAAGTGATCTCAAGAACTTATCATTTAATTCTCCATTTGTGAAGACTCTGCCATAGAACCTTAGAACATTCACTATCATGAAGAAATTCTCAAAGGTCTCAGCAATGTTATCTTTGTTTCCTTGTCGGAAAGCTTCATACTTCTGATTAAGAAGGGATCTTCTATCATCCCTCACTTCTTCTGTACCTTCCATCAAGGTAACTAGTGACTGCCACATCTCCTTTACAGACTGGCAGTGAATCAGGTTTTGCAGCATTAAATCATCGAGTGCACTTGCTATAATATTTTTTGCCTTTTTGTCCAATGAGACAAGTATAATCTCATCCTTATCTAGATCCATGAGTTTCTTTGGGACTTTCTTGGTTGGATCAATAGTGGAGATTGTCATGGGAATATAGGGACCTTCTTCAACTGTCATGAAGATCCTTGGATTCACAGCTTCCATAAGAACTTGATTCTCTCTTTCCACATGAGAAAATTATTTTTGGTACATAAAGGAAGCTTGGCAAAATCTTTAGCCTTGTCCATTTCTGGTAGATCTCAAAAGACAACTATTGAAGGATCTGATCAAGGTGTTAACCTTTTAACGATCAACCTCGCTCTGATACCAATTGAAAGTTTATAGTTGCCTACCTAAATCACCTAGAGGGGGTGAATAGGTGAATTGTGCATCTTTTTGCGGAATAAAAAATTACAAACCAAAGCACAGATCTATCTACCAATCAAACACAAACGAGGCAAGATTTATAGTGGTTCCCCAACCATGGGTACATCCACTTTCCCTCACCGATCTAGCAATACACTAGACTCGACTACTCCACTATCTCGGATTGAAAATCAATCCTACCCTCGGAACATTGTTCCTACAATCTCAATCCACAAAATGAATCTACACTCGGAAGGTAAAACTTCCTACAATCTCGGAGTCAAAAGCTCCTACACTCGGAGAAATTTCTCCAACAAGAATGAAATAAACTTTGTAAAGAAATACAAACAGTGATCCCTTGTTCAGATCTGCAACAATCGACCAGAAATTTCTTCTTCTAGGCTTTGCGGCTTTATTAGAATGATGAAGAGAAATCTCGGCAAGATTGGATCTGAAACTTCTTGGCTTCTCACAATCGATCTAATCAGAGGATGTGGAGTTGAGCGAATCGCGATCTGGAGAGCCTTCTTGATCTGAATTCTCAAAAGATGAAACCCTAGCCGGTCGGGAATCAGCGACGCGGCGGCGGCGGTTTTCGTTTCTTGGAGAGAGAAAGAGGAGACATAAAACTTGAGAGAGTACGGCTGCAAAAATTCTTAGAATAATCTTCTTTTAAAAATTAGGGTTTGTCGGTTTAGACAAGACCTTTTATAGGATCAGAAAATATTAGACATAATTGAGTCATTATGAGAGACACGTGGACCAATCACGTCAAAGTTTATGAATAAGACCGTTAGACTGGACTTAACGAATTTTCGGAAAAGTCAAAGTAAAATGCTCGAGATGTAACAGACTACTCGAGTACATGCAGCACTACTCGAGTAGGTAGAAGATGACTACTCGAGTATATGAGAAAAACTACTTGAGAGAGAATGAGATGATTACTCGAGTACATGGAGTCAACTACTCGAGTAAATAAAAGTTCAAGGAATCAGCTACTCGAGTAACAAGAATAATATACTCGAGTACTTACTCGAGAGGTGGAGTAAATTACTCGAGTAAAAGAAATACTACTCGAGTATATAAGAATGAACTACTCGAGTATATAAGAAACTACTCGAGACAATGACTTAGAAAATTTATGGAACATGAAAACAGTATTACTCGAGTATAGAAGATAAACTATATAGTACTTAAACACCTAGAGGGGGGGGGGGGGTGAATAGGTGACCAATTCTTGTTAAAACTTTAATGGCAGCAATCCGTTAATTTCACAAAATCTAATCTACTATTGCACAACAATCACACAGCATTCACAGCAATTAACAATCACAGCAGACACAGAGTTTTATAGTGGTTCCCCAAGCTTTGGGTACATCCACTTTCCCCCTTCGCCTATCTAGCAGTATATTAGATTCAGCCAAACTTCACCACTGTCTCAGAACCCAAACTAGTTCCTACACCTTAGGCCCAAGGCCCTACAACTCAGCTTTTCCACAAAGCCTATAGTCAGCCACAAGGCCTACACTCAGCCAACAAGGCCTACACTCAGCCACCAAGGCCTACACTCAGAGATTTCAATCTCCTACACTCAGGCTCCCAAGCCCTACACTCAGCCTTTATAATTACAGGCTTACAAAAACTCAGATCCAAAGGATCCTACAAGATAAAAATGATTATACAAATGATAACTCAGCAACTCCGAAACAAGAGAGGGGAGTTGTGAGTTTCTTGATGAGTTCTTGGAAGAACTCAGCTGGATTCAATCTGACTTAGCTTTCTTCAAAGCTTCTTGAAAGTAGAACTCAATAAGATTGACTCCTTCTGCAGTTGATCATTGACCTCTGCTTCTTAAGATCCAGAATATATCTGAACCCTTCTTCTCAGCCTAGTTCCAACGTCTGATTTCTTGGATGGAGCCCTCTCTCTCCAACTTCTTAGATCTACACTTGGACAGCTAGATCTTCTTGTTTTGATACTTGATCAATAACTTGAACAATTCTGTGAACCACCTTTTTTAACTACTATTTCTGTAGACTGTATGAGCCTATTTATAGGCCTTCTTCATGGTAACCGGCTGGTCCGGTTCATAACTGTCTTCTGACAACTCTGACAAGTGTTGTAGACCGGCTGGAACGGCAGCTGTCAAGTCATCCAGTCAATTCTTGAAAGTTCTCTAACTGTCTGAAAGTGTCGAGACTTTCTGTCTTTAAGTGTCGACACTTATAGACCAAGTGTCGACACAAGTTGTGTAAGTGTCGACACAAGTCTACAAGGTGTCGACACAACTCCTTGTGTTGTAGATTCTATGTCTCGACACAGTTTCTTCTGCATGTGTCGACACTGAAATTGAGTGTTGACACAAGTACTTGATCTTCTGTATTTTGCTGAGTTCTTCTAAGTGTCGACACATCTCCTTTGTGTCGACACATCTTCATGTGTTGAAACTGTTAAGTGTCGACACTGCTTCTTGGTGTCGACATATGTCTTCAGTGTTGATACTTGCTGAGTGTCGACACAGCTCCTTGTGTCGACACTTGATTCTTCTGTTGAGACTTCAGCTGAGTGTCGACACATTCCCTTAGTGTCGACACTTGTACTTAGAATATTTTGTTGATCTTGTTGTTCTTTGCTAAGTGTCGACACAGCTCCATGTGTCGACACTTTCTTCAGGTGTTGAGTCTTCAGCTGAGTGTCGACACATACTGTCTTGTGTCGACACATTCTTTAAGTGCTGACTCTTCTGTTGAGTGTCGACACATTGTTCTTGGTGTCGACACTTACTTCAAGTGCTGACTCTTCTGTTGAGTGTCGACACATTATTCTTGGTGTCGACACTTATACTTAGTCTCTGCTGACTTTTGCTGAGTGTCGACACAGCTCCAAGTGTCGACACTTTCTGGTGTAGACACAGCTTCACTGGGTGTCGACACTGCCGTTAAGTGTCGACACTGCTTTACTGTACTTTCTTCATTGAGTGTCGACACAGCTCCTTGTGTCGACACTTTCTGTCTGGTGTCAACTCTGCATCCCAGGTGTCGACACAATGACTCCAAGTGTCGACACTGCTTGCCTAGGTATCGACACAAGTCTTCTTAAGTGTCGACACTTTCCCTCTAGGTGTCGACACATGGACTTAAAAATTTTTGCTTCAGTCCTGCAAATACTTAACCTGCACAAGTAACTCAAAAACACATCAAATACATTTTGATGTATATCATTGAGTTGGGTGAGGCTTCTTCAAATCAGGTACATTTAAACCAATGTACCCAACAATCTCCCCCTATTTGGAGAAGTCATAACCCTTAGTTAATGATATACACCATTCATAATTAAATTACAAAATGATGTAAAGCAGGATTATATACAGCAGGGTAAACATAAACATGTATCAATTTCACATGTATACAAATACATCATCACAGAATAAATATGAAATAGACATAGACATTATCACAGAACAATCATGAAATAGATTAATCATATAACATATTGTTCTAATATCCGTCTTATACATTTTCAGAAGTTCACAAAATGCTTTACATCCAAAATATTACAAAGTAAACTTCAAGATAATTCTAATTCTATTTCAGTTCTGGCTCCTTAATCACTATTCCTTTGCCAGCATGAACCTTAGTCTGGACAGGAGCATCAGCAACATCAGCATCAGCAGACTTCTTGCCTTTCAGATCTTTCTTCTTAAGCTCTTCTGCTTTAATTTTCTGTCTTTCAAAATAATGGTATGGCTTAGGAAAGTACTTGCTAGGCTCCTGAGCAGTAGGAGGTAGCTTTCCCATCTTGGCCTTCCTTCTGTATTGGACTATTGCCTCCTGTCTGGTTTCATGTTTTCTCCATTCAGTTTCAGAAAACCATTTGTTCCTGTCTTGAATGTTGTCTTTGGCAGCTTTCCAGGCAGTTAATATAATGTTTCTAGAGGTAGGGCTCCATTGCTCAAAATCTGGTCTCTGTTCAGCTTGTTCCCTAAACCTCTTCTTAGACAATCTTGTCTCTTCTTCTTTCTGCATTGCCTCTTGCATGGCTTCAGAAATAGGCTGAACAACCTTTTCAATAATCACATTATCCTTGCCCCCAGGTGGGCTATACATAGACTGTACATCAGCATGTATCATGTCAAAATCTGGAGGAGGGTATATGACTTGAGCCACTTCAGGTTGCTCTCCTCCTAGATATGCTGGTTGAATTCCAGATTCTGCCACATTATCATCATCACAAAGAGGAGGATAACCCAGGGTAGCTCTGATAGAATTTGATATCCATTTAGCATGGTCAGAGCTTGCCTTGACTAACACTCTCTCCCCCTTTATGACTTCTCTTTCAATATGATCTCTGACATCATCTTTTTGAAATCTCACATGATTATCCAAGTAATTCACTCCATCTTTGAAGAAAGGTTTTAACCTTTGGAGTTTGTCAGTTATCAGCTTCTGAGATTCTTGAATAGCTGTCTTAATAGCAGTGAGTTCTTCTTGAAATGCTTTGTCAAATTCAGCTTTAATAGTAGCAGTAGAGGTAGAAGGTCTAGCAGCCTTGTTCTTTAATTCAGTGACAATAGCATTATGGGAAGCAGCCAAATTGTCATTCATCCTTAGCTGGTTTTCAAGAACATACCCTTGCTTCAATGCTATGTCATCCACTTGTGCTTTTATCTTTTCCTGGTGTGTAGCCAAGTACACCACTGCATTTCCACCCTTGTGGAAACATTCAGTCATCTCCTTCTTGTTTAGGTTCATCTCAAATCTTATGGATTTAATATCCTGGGCCAGATCAAATTGCAATGATTTCTGCCCTTCATCTACATACTTCTCAATTGCCTGCCTGTGCTCATCCAGTTTAATTTGCATTGCCACCATTAAAGCACTATAATCAACTGATGGTGTTTGCTGAACTATAGGCTGTGATGCAATAGATTGTAGAGCCTTCTTGTAACTCTGACTCCTTCTCTTGAAGACATAAAGTTTCTTTTTCTTTTCCCTGGCAGCCTCCTCATCTTCAGATGCTGAGGAGCTGGCTATATCTACCCTCTCCTTAGGGCTTGGAGGCTTCTCAGGTTGCACATCTGGAGCTTTCTCAGTTTCTTGCCTTATAGGCTCTTCCAGAATCTGCACTTGCTCCCCCTCAACAGCAGCATTCTCTCTTTCAGCAGCAGCCTTGTCCATGTCAAAGTCATGTTGATCCAGATTTAGAAATAAATCTTCCATTGTAAACTCTTGTGGTGAAGGAGCTGGAGAATTTCTTGGTTCTTCAACCACTGGATCAGTAACATCTTGAACAACAGCAGATGTGTCTTCTATGACAGCATCTGTGACTTGGTTATCCAGCTGAATTTGCTGATTAACATTGATACGGCCAAAATGGATCTACGTAATCACGCAAGTGCACGTGTCGAATCAAGTAATAAAATGATGAGTTGAGTTATCGTTCCTAGAGGAAGTGCAACGTTAGTGCTCGTAATTACTAGCCTTACCCGTTCCGTGAATCCAAGTGAGATGATCAAAGGTGAATTTAGATTAAGAAAAATTAAAGATAACAAAATTAAAACTAAATAACACTTAATTAAGAGACTTTTATCAAATTGGAGAAATAGTCTCATATGTGATTTCACTTGTTTGTTGTGATGAGTTCTAAGAATAAACCCTCATGAATGCTTAATTACTATCCTGCGACGAGTTGAAAGTAGATTTCTTTATCTCTCGATCTCCGAAATCCATTTACCCTAATTTCTCTAGTTATCTCTAACTTAGATGAAATGAGAATAACATACACACACAACTCAAAGTTCGCTAGCGAGAAATGAAATCTCTTTCTTTCCAACGCTATCTCATAATCTATATTGCACTTTCGTCACTCCTCTCTCGAATCTCGCGACGAAGTATGATAGTGGAATTTTGGTTAAAGATTTGTACGACTCATCTCTCGAATCTCGCCGCACAAAAGAGAGGATTCAACCCTAAACAACGTAACTCCTCTCTCGAATCTTGTTACGCAATCTAGAAGAAGAACACTTATCCAAACATTCCATGAAATAAATATAGATCCAAGAAAAATAGTTTTCAACCATTCATAGAGGGAAGGTTAACATCAAAACATAACAACAACACAAGTTACTCTCACATACAAGACTTATGAAATTAGTTCATGCTAGAGGAATGAAACCACACAACAAAGAAAGTCTTACTAAACATGCTTAATGAGTTTTAATGCTGCAGGAATATGCGTGTAGATCTCGCTTAGACCCTTCTTCCTTCTCGCAAGTGCCTCCAAACCCTAGCCGTTCTTCTCTTCTTCTTCTCCAAGAGGATGGCCTCCAATGTCTCCTTTTTCCTCTCTAATTTCGTGCTCCTTTAGGAATGAAAATCCCCTCTTAAAAACGAGCAGCCACTTTCCAATAGATGCCTTCTTTCATATTTAGTTTTGGCGCAAAATTCGAAATTCGAATTTTAAAAACGCCCAGACTTGTTACAACAACTACTTCAGGTTTTCTGTAACAACTGCACAGCCAAAATACAATTCCTGCACTTACTTTGCCGGTTCGATTTTTACGTCATTTCTAATAAGAAAAACATAATCAAAATATGTTAATTAAGCGTGAATAACATGACTATTAATTTATGGACATTTATACTAATTTAAGTCATTTCTTCTCATTTATCACAACGATTATGTAAAACTAGGGGACTAGATAACTTCAATTGAGAAGTTATCACACCTCCACACTTGAACATTTGCTAGTCCCTAGCAAAGATAATTCAAATCAATGGATTGGATGAAGATATACTATCAAGATGCAAATTCAAATGATCCTTCTTGTAAAATAACTTAATCAAAGCTTACTCCAGAAATTCACTTTACTTAACTGATAGGCTTAGAAATCAACAAGAGCTCAAAATTCACAAATTCATTAGTTAGATAGAAGATAATGCTCAAATAAGTAACTTAGTGCGGTGCGTGCTTTTCTTAAAAGTAATTTACTCCCATGCAATTTTTCTCATTGAACCTCAGCATTTATTGGAAGGGATAAGAATAGGCTAAGCTTCGATTTAGCATACACATGAGTTAGTAGTTCAATTGAAAATAGGATAAACTTGGCTTGGTTAAAAATTTATGGATAACCTTGATAATGAAATGACATTCCCTAGTTAGTAGTCTTAGTACTTCACCGTATTATGGGGTCTAACAATATTTATTCTTTAACATATTTTTTTATAGTAGGGATCATTCCAAGTATAAGTGCACATACCCGGGCCACATATCACTATGATGCTCAACCGCATTGTTCTCTTTTTTTTTTTACTCATAGTTGGGATCATTCCAAGTACGTTTTCACATACCTAGGCCGCATATCACTATGACATAAATTTCTCTATATTTTTTTTATATCATCATAATTGGGATCATTCCGAGTATGTGGGCATATACTTAGGCCGCGTATCACTATAAAGTTCAATCATTGTTTATACAAACTAAACACCCATAAATGGCTAACTTACTAAGATACAACTAGTCGGAATATAGGGAATTTAGGCATGAAATCATATGTATGAAAAAGTTCAAGCTCAATCTAGTCTAGTGAAGATCAAAATGGAATAACTACTTAAGCTCATGTCTTAGCTTACATCGTTGACTTAGTTCTTGCTCGCCCCTCCCGTTATTTGTAGAGGTCAATATCAAAAGATTGTCATGGAAGTAAACAAAAATTTTGTGCATCAAAACAAAAATGCTTAAGTGAGCTTTATCACAAAAAATCTTACTAAGTTCAAATTCAGTAATTGAACTCTTTGGACTGTTCAGCCATACCAATCAATTATCATTGAATATATCTAGAATAGTCTATTGATTAAATGAAACAAGACTGAGATCATTCAAAACATGGTTTAACGATTCATCCAAATGGTAGGGTTGTAATACCCCCACCTCCACACTTAAATGATTTGCTAGTCCCTAGCAAAACTATCGTTGGACTATGATATCGCAAAATAGTTGTAGTACGACGTACAAAATCATATAAAAGAGCGGAATTGAACTGTATATAAAAAAAAAGAAACTTCCCTGAAGTAGGAGTGCCCGCAAAGATACCTTGGCCAATGGTCGTAGCAGGAGCTAAGTGCATAGAGATTCACGTCCCGTGTCCTAGTGATCTGCACGGTTAATGTGTGTACAAAACCTGGAAACACCGCATTCTACACAATTTCCCAAAGTAACTGTCCAAGTAATAAACTAAAATGCAGGTGTAATCGGAAGATGTTTTCAAGTATGAGAATTAGAAACATTGCATTAAATAACGAGAGTAAAACAAACACAACGAGGCACATACTGCAAATCATAATACTTGTTCTATGTTGTTGGGCCGACCATAATACTCACCACCTTACGACAGGCGAGAAACCGGCGTAAGATATGATCAAGCATGTAACAGCACAACTGCCCGGTAGAATCGTTTATCAAAAGTTGGGGCATGGTTTTCAAAACATGGCACACAAGGCAATTATTAACGATTAACATTCAAAGCAACATATATAAATGTCATGTATTGTTCATCCAAAATCGAGCACAGTTACCATTCCACAACATATTAAGCACCCAACATATAGTCAACTAACATAGCCCAACAACATATACAAAAATATAGTCCAAAATACAGTCTAAAGTGACAGCCCAAAACATAGCCCAATGTAAAAAAAAAAAAAACTGCAGCAAAATGAAATCAGCTCGTGCAAAAGTAAAGGGGTATGCCTACTCCTCCTTGTCGTCGTCCTCGTCCTCGTCATCATCCGCTTCATCGTCATCGTCGGCATCATCATTTTCTGCCTCCTCGTCGTCTTCCTCGTCGTCATCGTCCTCATCATCGTCGTCCGCGTTTGCTTTCACCGCTGGATCAACTCGAGTCTTGTCACAAGTCAAGAGGAAGCCTTTATCGTCAAACTGCCCCATCATCCTAAAATTCGGCTCAGACACCGGAATCTTCCTTTTCTCCATGAGTTTACGGATGTTGGTACGAATATCATCAAATTGCTCCCTTGCAAACAAATGGTGACATCTCTGATAGGCTTTGATGTACTCAATATGCTCCATCAACAGGTCGGGATCAGTGCCATGGTCGACCACTGGAATATCAATTCGCATTGGTTTCAGTATTGGTGCCTGTGAAGTCTGAGCTGCACCCCCTTTCTTCCAACTACGTCCCCTTTCTTGTGTTTCCGCAGCAACCTTGATGTTGACTTCGACAACTGTTTCAGTAATATGTCTCTTCACAGGTGTAACCATGTCCTCCACACCCTTTTCCACACCAGCTTGCAGACATAGCTCAGTTATGAGGGTAGGAAACCATAGCTGCTTAGGGTTCTCCTCTCTAATTTTCTGCCGAAGTTGCAATGAAATAATTTTTCCCAAATCAAAGCATAGGCCCTTAATAATACCGTAGATCAACGCCACCTTATCCAATGTAATAGTGTTCGGGTGCCGAGTGGGCATGATACTAGCATTAATAAACAGCAGCCACACTTTAGCTTCCCTAGTTAGACAAGACGTCTTCAATACTCTATGTGTCTTACTAGCCCACTCTGGTGTCGGTGTACAACACACTGTATCCGTCATTTCCTGAAGAGATACCTTATTAAGAATTTCAGCATAGTCGTCATACCCATGATCCTCCAAACTGAACAGATCACTAATCATTTCTGCAGAAAACTCAACCGTCTTCCCTCTAACAGTCACTACTTGCCCCTCTATGCTTTTAGCATTTGCATAAAATTCGTAGACCATGGGGAGTATAGCCTCAGTCCTCGGATGACAGACGACCTCCCACTGGAGTGCCTTAATCTGCTCAGCATAGGTTAGACTCCAAGCCCTCTTTTCCATTTTAAATCCTCTTTCAAAGATGAAAGGGAGCGTTTTCAATGAGCGAAACCAATACTCCGCGGCCTCACTTGAAAACTTCACTGCTTTCTCTCCAACAACTTCCTTCCCCTTTTTCTTATTAGACCTTCGTTTAGAAGACATAGTCCTAGCTAAACACCGCACACAACATAGGAGAAATATATAAATTTTCTACTAATTACTCTTATCCATGAGTTGCAAGGTTAGGATTTATACCTTAGAGCGTTTCAGGGAATGAGATTAGAAGCCTTTGCACTGCTCTCGTTGAACTCAGATGGAGGTAATGTGCTCGCCGTCCGCCGTACTCGTCCAGAACTCCGATTCTGTACTGTAGCTTGCTTCCCTAATCCCGATCACGTCACAGCCGTTCGCCGGTTGTCTCCCACTTCGTCGGTAACCTAACCATAAATCGGGAAAACTAAAATGTGGGTCGGATTCTACAACGTGTTGGGGGTTAAACGATTTACCTTCAACAACCTCGGAGATCCTTCCCCAGAACTCACCCCGTGGCGATTCGCTCTAGATCGCACAGCCCAAGGAAGTGCGCCGCCAGGTTCGAAAAGTACTAACTAGGGCTTGGCCGCCGCCGCCCGGGTGGAGATCGCCGCCAGGCCGCCGCTAGCTCCTCGCCGATGTCGCACTGTCGCCCGCTCGCAATCTTGCCCTAGAACCCGGTGGGAATGAGGGGAGAAATTAAAAATGTTATATTTATTAGGTGCAATAATTAATGGATTAAAGTAATTAGATTAAACATAAACCAGTTTAATATTTAAATAATTGCGTTTATATTTTAAAACCTAAATTAACTTAACTTAATTTAACCCCAACCGCCGGTGTGGCGATTCACGCGTGCCGGTTCAGTTGAACCGGCGGCTGGAGGTCTTCCGCGGCATCCATGAAGAAGCAGTCAGAAATTAAAATTCCGCTACGCATGTTTTTGTAGCGTTGTAACAACTGCCTTCTGTTTTACAGAATCTATTTTACTCTAAATTCCTACAGATCTTTGTCTAATTTTTTCTCTCCTCCAGCATTTTCACTCCTAAAAATTCTTGAGCATAGTCAACTAAGTTCATATGGCCTTGCTTCCTTCAACACATCATTTTTTTTTACTTAATGAAAATAAACGAATATGTATAATTATCATTATTATTATTTATATATATATATTATACGATACGATGGGTTGCCTCCCACCAAGCGCCTCCTTTAAAACGTCTCGGCCGGACGTATCCCTTCGTCACCCGTCATTGCAATTTCACGATCGTCGACTCCCGACGATCAATATCTATATGATATTCCTTTAGTCTTTGGCCATTTACCTTGAATTCGGAGCCATCCTTCTCGTTACAAATCGTGACTACCCCATTCGGTGCACCTGCGTCACTATGAATGGTCCCGACCATCTCGATTTTAGTTTTCCCGGGAATAATTTAAGTCTTGAGTTAAATAACAATACCAATTGCCCGGTCTTGAACTCTTTCACCGTTAATCTTGCGTCGTGCCATTTTTTTGTTCGCTCTTTATAAAGTTTGGCGCTCTCGTATGCGTTGGACCGAATTTCTTCCAATTCATTAATTTGCAATAGCCTTTTATTGCCCGCCTCTTGGAAGTCAAAATTTAATTTCTTAATTGCCCAATACGCCTTATGTTCCAACTCCACCGTAGGTGACACGCCTTCCCATAGATCATTTTATAGGGTGTTAATCCGATCGGAGTTTTAAAAGCCGTTCTATAAGCCCACAAAGCATCACCTAGCTTTTGTGACCAATCCTTGCGCGTTGCATTCACTGTTTTCTCTAAGATGGTCTTGATCTCACGATTTGACACCTCGGCTAAGCCATTGGTTTGCGGATGGTAGGCAAGAGCTACTTTATGTGTCACACCATATTTCTTTAGTAAAGTTTTAAATTGTGAATTACAAAAGTGCGCCCCTCCATCACTAATTATTGCCCTCGGTGTACCAAATCTAGTGAAGATGTTAGTCCTTAGAAATTTTAGCACCACCTTGGCATCATTCCTTTGCGTAGCTATCGCCTCTATCCACTTCGACGCATAGTCTACTGCTAGCAAAATATATAAATTTCCATCGGAGTTGACAAAGGGGCCCATGAAATCAATCCCCCATACATCAAAGACTTCTACTTCAAGGATTCCATTCATGGGCATGCTTGCTCCCCGCTGAAGATTTCCAACCCGTTGACAACGGTCACACTGTCCCACAAAGTGATGAGAGTCCTTGAATAAGGTGGGCCAATAGAATCCTGACTCTAAAACCTTCCTCGCTGTCCGGTCTCCCTTATGGTGTCCTCCATAGGGTGATGCATGACACTTTTCTAAAATACTATGAACCTCCATCTCGGGCACACACCTACGAATAATTTGATCAGCACAAATTTTAAATAGATACGGGTCATCCCATAGGTAAAACTTCACCTGATGAAGGAATCGCTTCCTTTGTTGGTAGCTAAAATCCGGTGGAAAAACCTTGCTAACTATATAGTTAATGAAATCAGCATACCATGGGATACTCCCTTCTGTGACTGCAAGTAAACTCTCATCTGGGAAACTTTCCTTAATCTCAACGTGTACGTCTTTCTCACATCCATTCTCTAATCTCGATAAGTGGTCGGCAATCGGGTTTTCTGCCCCCTTACGATCCTTGATCTCAAAATCAAACTCTTGGAGGAGTAGAACCCATCTAATAAGCCTAGGTTTAGCCTCCTTTTTCTCCACTAGATATCGGATTGCCGCGTGGTCCGTGTAAACTATGACTGTAGAACTAATCAGATAAGCGCGGAATTTGTCGAACGCAAAAACCACCGCTAGGAGTTCCTTTTCTGTAGTTGTGTAGTTCACTTGGGCATTAATAAGGGTCTTACTAGCATAATGAATGGTGTGGAAAACCTTGTCGTGCATTTGCCCCAACGCGGCTCCCACCGCATAGTTGCTCGCATCGCACATGAGAACGAAGGGTAGTGAGAAATCAGGTGCCTTGACAATGGGTGCCGAGATTAATTTTTCTTTTAACGTTTGAAATGCTTCTAAGCACTCATTATTGAAAATAAAAGGTGTATCTTTCTCAAGTAAATTGCATAAAGGCTTTGTGATTTTTGAAAAATCTCTAATGAACCGCCTATAGAATCCGGCATGACCGAGGAAACTACGAATGCCCTTGACATTCGTTGGCGGAGAGAGTTTTTCTATTACTTCAATCTTTGCTCGATCCACTTCTAGTCCTCGACTTGATACCTTATGTCCTAATACAATGCCCTCACGTACCATAAAATGGCACTTTTCCCAGTTTAGTACTAAGTTAGTCTCAACACAGCGGGCCAATACCCTCCCCAGACATGCCAAACATGCATCGAACGATTTACCAAAGATGAAAAAATCGTCCATGAATACCTCGATTCCATACTCTGTCGGATCAATGCCTCGAGCGATGAAGTCGGATAGTATTGACAGAATACAACGCTGAAATGTGGCGGGAGCGTTGCATAATCCAAATGGTAGTCTCCTAAATGCAAATGTACCAAAGGGGCATGTAAATGTTGTCTTCTCTTGATCTTCTGGTGCAACCATAAGCTGGTTGTATCCTGAATATCCGTCCAAGAAGCAAAAATACTGGCCACCTGCCAATCTATCTAAGACTTGGTCAAGAAATGGTAACGGAAAATGATCTTTTCTAGTCACCTTGTTCAATTTTCTATAATCAATACATATCCTCCATCCCGTGACAGCCCTAGTAGGTATAAGTTCATTATTTTCATTCTTAATAAGTGTTATCCCTCCCTTCTTTGGTACGCAATGCACCGGGCTTACCCACTTGCTATCTGAAATAGGATATATAATGCCCGCGTCCAGCCACTTAATGATTTCCTTCATCACCACCTCCTTCATTGGAGGACTAAGCCTTCGTTGATGTTCGATGGATCCCTTCTCCCCATCTTCCAATAGAATTTTGTGCATACAGATGGATGGGCTAATCCCCTTGATGTCGGCAAGAGTCCAACCAATCGCTTCCTTAAACTCCCTTAGTAACTCAATTAATTTTAACTCTTCTTCCATTCTTAATGATGCATTGATTATGACCGGAAGAGTGTTATCTTTCTCTAGAAATACATACTTAAGGTGTTCAGGTAGTGGTTTTAATTCTAACTTAGGTGGTTCAATGATAGAAGGTTTTATCATTCTTGTTCGCTTGTCCTAGTTATCACTTCAAAACTCTTATATAGTGGCAACCCTTCACATGTATTGAGTATGTGAACAACTTCTTCCATTACTTTATCTTCTTCACCCTCGTCGTTAACTAAAATGTCTAACAATCTATGATCAAAATCTCCTTCCTCGTGTGTCAACCTAGAGGGCACCTCAACCTTTTTAATTACATAGCATTCTTCTCTATCTTCAGGGAATTTCATGGCCTTAAGTATATTGAAGGTTACCTCCTCTTCGTTGACTCTCATTATTAGCTCTCCCTTTTGTACATCTATGAGGGTGCGTCCTGTGGCTAAAAATGGTCTTCCTAGAATAATAGGAACTTCCTTATCCTCATCCATGTCTAGCACCACAAAATCGGCTGGAAAGATGAATTTATCCACCTTAACCAGTACATCCTCAACAATTCCCTTAGGAAAAGCTAAAGACCTATCGGCCAACTGTAGAGTAAGAGATGTTGGTGTAATCTCTCCCAGGCCTAATTTTGTGTAAATAGATAAGGGCATCAGATTGATGCTAGCTCCTAAGTCACACAATGCTCTCCCTGAAAATGTCGTTCCTATCAAACATGGTATTGTAAAGCTACCTGGATCTTTTAATTTTTGAGGTAGTTTCTTTTGTAATATTGCACTACATTCTTCCGTTAGGGCGACTATCTCCCTCTCAACGAATTTTCTTTTCTTGGATAAGATGTCTTTCATAAACTTGACATAACTAGGCATCTGTTCAAGAGCCTCAGCAAACGGAATATTTATAGTTAATTTCTTAAAGATTTTCATAAACTTTTGGAATTGCTTATCAAGCTTTGTCTTCGCTAATCTAGATGGGAAGGGTGGTGGATGATAGATTATTTCTTTCTTTTTATTATTTAGTGGTTGGACTTCAACTATCTCCGGTTCCTTAACTCCTACGGGCTCTTCTTCTTGCATCCCCCTAGGTTCATTTCCTTGTTCCTTCCTCTCGTCATCTCTAGCTTTTTCTAACAACCCATCTCCACTTTGAATTTTCACCCCACACCTTAAAGCGATTACATTACAATGATTAGGAGGTTCCTCTCTTGTTGGGTTAGGCATGGTATCTGAAGGTAATGATCCAATCGGCCTTTTGCTTAACGTGGTTGCTAATTGCCCCAATGTGGTCTCTAAAGATCTTAGAGATGACTCAATCCCTCCAATCCTAGACTCATTCTTTTGGAACATCCCCACAATAACTTCATCAGTTAACTTCCTAGGATTGTTTTGAGGATTCCCTTGGGTGGGATTCAGATTTTGATGAAATCCCGGAGATTGGTTCACTCCTTGATTATTTCTCCAAGAGAAATTAGGGTGATGTCGCCACTCGGGGTGATAATGATTAGCAAATCCCGGTGGAATTTGCCTCTGTTGTCCTCCTATATAATTGGCTTCCTCCGTTAATAGATTTAATTGTTCCACCGTTAGTGGTGCACTAGGCGCAGGATTAGATAATGAATCCAGCCTCTTGTTAATCAAGTTGAATTGTGATGCCATTTCGGCGGCTAAGGATGTGATTTGATCTACATGGTGCACCCCTGCTGGTTTACTAGTTGCTTGTCTTTCATATGCTTGATAATTATTAGACGTTAAATCTTCTAAAATGGTATACGCATCTTCCGGATATTTTTTCATTAGGGAACCCCCCGCGGCTCCATCTACTAGAATCATGGTTGCGGTTTGCAACCCGTTGTAAAATGTGGATACTTGTTGGTGTTGTGCTAACCCATGGTGTGGACATTTTCTTAACAGCTCCTTAAAACGCTCCCATGCGTCGTAAAGAGTCTCCCCATGATGTTGCATAAATGTAGTGATATCTCTAATCAGCTTAGCCGTCTTAGAAGGTGGAAAATACTTATTTAAAAATTTATCTTCTAATTGGGCCCATGTGGTGATAGCATCATCGGGTAATGAGTCCAACCAATCCCTTGCTCGACCTTCTAAGGAAAAAGGAAATGCTCTTAGTTGAATTGCGTCTGCGGACACACCATTTGCCTTAAACATGTCGCATATTGTTAAGAAGGTTTTTAAGTGAGAGTTTGCATCTTCATGGCTAAGACCCCCAAATCTATTTAGTTGAACTTGTTGCATAATGAAAGGGTCCATCTTAAAATTATTAGCTTCTATAGGTGGTCGGGCAATACTCGTGTGCAAACCTCCCCTAAAAGGTGTGTTGTAATCCCTACATGTCATTCGATGCGGCACGTGTTGATTATTTGGATTCGCTTGCCCGTTATGGTTCACGTGACCCTCTATGTCATCGATAACTTGTTGTCCGTTATTATCCATCTCAGGATGATCAATGTTTTCCGTTCTATGGTTTCTTCGATTTTGTCTACAGGTGCGCTCTATTTCTAAGTTCAGTGGCAATAATTCTGGGTTTCTATACCTTGACATACACCACAAAGCTTCGAAATAAGTGCTAAGACAAGAAAACAATTAAAAACAAAAATACTTGATCTCCAACTACTAAGGTTTAACTAATATTACGAGAAATAAAACACTAAACCAGTTGCGCTTCCCCGGCAACGGCGCCAAAAACTTGATACGGCCAAAATGGATCTACGTAATCACGCAAGTGCACGTGTCGAATCAAGTAATAAAATGATGAGTTGAGTTATCGTTCCTAGAGGAAGTGCAACGTTAGTGCTCGTAATTACTAGCCTTACCCGTTCCGTGAATCCAAGTGAGATGATCAAAGGTGAATTTAGATTAAGAAAAATTAAAGATAACAAAATTAAAACTAAATAACACTTAATTAAGAGACTTTTATCAAATTGGAGAAATAGTCTCATATGTGATTTCACTTGTTTGTTGTGATGAGTTCTAAGAATAAACCCTCATGAATGCTTAATTACTATCCTGCGACGAGTTGAAAGTAGATTTCTTTATCTCTCGATCTCCGAAATCCATTTACCCTAATTTCTCTAGTTATCTCTAACTTAGATGAAATGAGAATAACATACACACACAACTCAAAGTTCGCTAGCGAGAAATGAAATCTCTTTCTTTCCAACGCTATCTCATAATCTATATTGCACTTTCGTCACTCCTCTCTCGAATCTCGCGACGAAGTATGATAGTGGAATTTTGGTTAAAGATTTGTACGACTCATCTCTCGAATCTCGCCGCACAAAAGAGAGGATTCAACCCTAAACAACGTAACTCCTCTCTCGAATCTTGTTACGCAATCTAGAAGAAGAACACTTATCCAAACATTCCATGAAATAAATATAGATCCAATAAAAATAGTTTTCAACCATTCATAGAGGGAAGGTTAACATCAAAACATAACAACAACACAAGTTACTCTCACATACAAGACTTATGAAATTAGTTCATGCTAGAGGAATGAAACCACACAACAAAGAAAGTCTTACTAAACATGCTTAATGAGTTTTAATGCTGCAGGAATATGCGTGTAGATCTCGCTTAGACCCTTCTTCCTTCTCGCAAGTGCCTCCAAACCCTAGCCGTTCTTCTCTTCTTCTTCTCCAAGAGGATGGCCTCCAATGTCTCCTTTTTCCTCTCTAATTTCGTGCTCCTTTAGGAATGAAAATCCCCTCTTAAAAACGAGCAGCCACTTTCCAATAGATGTCTTCTTTCATATTTAGTTTTGGCGCAAAATTCGAAATTCGAATTTTAAAAACGCTCAGACTTGTTACAACAACTGCTTCAGGTTTTCTGTAACAACTGCACAGCCAAAATACAATTCCTGCACTTACTTTGCCGGTTCGATTTTTACGTCATTTCTAATAAGAAAAACATAATCAAAATATGTTAATTAAGCGTGAATAACATGACTATTAATTTATGGACATTTATACTAATTTAAGTCATTTCTTCTCATTTATCACAACGATTATGTAAAACTAGGGGACTAGATAACTTCAATTGAGAAGTTATCAAACATCAGACAAATCAGTATCTTCTTTAGAAAAATCTAAAGTGTTTAGTTCAGTGATTACCTCTTGTATGATGTTTGTTGCTTGTTCACTTTACAGTGTAGTGGGTTCTTCTATAACTGGAAGCTCCCCCTGGCTTTGATCCTTGTGGATGGGGCTAGCTTGAGGTAGCTCCCCCTGGATCTCAGCATCATCTTGAGGAGCAGGAGACTTCACTGCAGGCTCTTCCTCATTCTCATCTGGAGTGAAGACCACTTGTTCTTCACTGTCTGAGCTGCTAGTGGACTCTTGTGCCACTGGAGCAGTATTCCTTTTCTTCTTTGGAGGAATTTCTTTCTCAGAAACTATCTTCTCCGGGGTTGGCATCTCTTTAGTCAACACCCTGTCCCATCTAGAAAACAACCTCATGTCCATTTTCCTCATGTGATTTATTTTGCTTCCAGCAGCTGTACTCATAACTTCAGGTATTACACCAGCAAGATAAAGACTTAAAATCTAGCCCAGGTTGGGCTTCTTCAGACTTTCCTTAATCTTCTCAAAAACTACCATAGACCAGTCAGTTTGCAGAGACAAGATTATTCTTGTCATAATACTAAACATATAGGCAGACACTCTGTCATGCCCTCCTGGCTTGCTTAAAATGACCTTTCCAACAATTTCAGAAAGGAATTTACCTTGACTGTTCATTCCTTTCCTGTTAAACACAGATCCTATCTTCATCTTAGAATCTAGTCCACACCAGGTTAGAGCTTCCCTGGTCTTTGAAGCAGGAACCTCATCTTCCTCTTTAGTTCTTGGAAGCTGTAGAATCTTCCTCAGACTTTTTGGTGATACCTTGACCTTCTCACCATGAACCCTGGATTTGATTTTGAATCCAGTTTCGTCCATCTTGGCTCCATTGAGGAATTCAAGTACCTCTTTCTTCCATATCTTAGTAGGTTCTGAAACAAGATATTCCAATCCAGAATCGGCAACTAGGGTTACGACAGACTGGATTTCTTGATCAGCATCCTCAAAAGCGCCGCGCACCAGCTCATATCCTTCGTTGACATTCTCCTCTAGCTTAGGCGCCATTAGGGTTTGTAGAATTTGTCTTGAGAAAAGAGAGGTGTCGACACAGAAGTTTGGTCTCGAAACTTTGAAAGCGTGTCGACAAACTAAGACAAAACCCTATTTATACCTTTCTAATTTTGAAGATGAACAGGCGGGACAGCTAACTTAAATTGTGTCGACACTGGCAATAAGTGTCGACACTGACTTATAATGTCTCGACACATATGTGTCGACACAAGTTTAGTCAACAGATTTTATGTGTCGACACTTGTTTATGTGTCGACACCACTTAACTCGACATTTAGTCGAGACTTTACTTAGAAAATACTGAGTAAACACTAAGTGTCGACACCATATTGGTTGTGTCGACACCTACTTGTCATGTGTCGACACTATTATTCTGAAGTGTCGACACCAACTTCCTAGATGTGTCGACATCTTTTTCCTGAAGTGTCGACACCACTATTCTGTGTCGACATAGACTTGTCTATGTGTCGACACCTTTTTACTTAGCCAATTTCAATTCTGTAAACTTACTCTAAGTTTATCATTCATAGTTCAATTTTAAATTTATTGAACTTAGCTTCTTCTAGGCGCTTAGTATACATATCAGCTAGTTGTTCATCTGTTTTAACATATTCAAGTAAAATATCTTCTCTTTCTACATGCTCTCTAAGAAAATGATATTTAATTTCAATATGTTTTGTTCTACTATGGGATACATGATTATTAGCTATTGAAAAAGCACTAGTAGAATCACAAAAGAGTGGAGTTCTACTTACCTGAAATCCATAGTCCTCTAGCTGATGTTGTATCCACAGAAGTTGAGCACAGCAACTTCCTGCAGCCACATACTCTGACTCTGCAGTGGAGATAGCCACACTTGTTTGCTTTTTGCTACTCCATGAAATTAGTCTCCCACCTAGGAATTGACAGGTTCCAGTAGTGCTTTTTCTATCTTCTTTGTATCCTGCAAAGTCTGCATCTGAATAACCTGTTAGTTCAAAATCCCCATTCCTAGGGTACCAGAGGCCTAGATAGGGAGTGCCCTTTAGATATCTCAATATTCTTTTGACTGCTGTCAAATGAGACTCTTTAGGGCAGGCTTGATACCTTGCATAGACACATGTAGCATACATGATATCTGGTCTACTAGCAGTCAAGTATAATAGGGAGCCAACTATCCCTCTATACAAGGTTTCATCTACAGGCTTCCCTGCATCATCCTTGCTAAGAGACATACTTGACCCCATAGGAGTCTTCATGGTACTGGATGAATCCATACCATACTTCCTTATGAGTTCTAGGGTGAACTTAGACTGACAAATGGATAAACCACTATCAGTCTGTTTAACTTGGAGACCCAAGAAAAACTTCAGCTCTCCCATACTACTCATCTCAAATTGACCTTGCATAAGTTTTGCAAACTTTTTGCAAAGGCTGCTTTCAGTAGACCCAAATATGATGTCATCTACATATATTTGGACTAGTATAACTTTGCCTCTAGATTCCCTAAGGAATAGAGTCTTATCTATTTTTCCCCTTGAGAACTTGTTCTCAATGAGGAAACTAGATAGGGTTTCATACCAAGCCCTAGGGGCTTGCTTTAACCCATATAAAGCTTTCCTAAGTCTATAGACATGATGAGGTAGAGTTGAATCAACAAAACCTGAAGGTTGTTCCACATAGACTTCTTCTTTAAGATTACCATTCAGAAATGCTGACTTGACATCCATTTGGTAAACCTTGAATCCTTGATAGGCTGCATAGGCCAAGAACATCCTTATGGCTTCCAGTCTGGCTACTGGAGCAAAGGTTTGATCAAAGTCAATAACTTCTTCTTGCCTATATCCTTTAGCAACCAATCTTGTTTTATTCTTAATGATGACCCCTTGTTCATCCATCTTATTCCTGTAGATCCACTTGGTTCCTATTATATTGTGGTCTTTAGGTTTAGGAACAAGTTCCCAGACCTTGCACCTCTTGAACTGATTAAGCTCTTCTTGCATTACTTCAGTCCATTGTGGATCTAGTATTGCTTCTTCAAAGTTCTTAGGTTCAACTTGAGATAGAAAACTGGAGTAGATTGCTGCATTCAGGTTTCTGCTCCTTATTTGTACTCCTTGTCTTGGATCTCCAATAATCTGCTCTACTGGATGATCTCTAAGATGCCTATTGGCTGCAGGCATCCTAACTTCTGGTTGAACCTCTTCAGCATCTCCATCATGCTGTACTCCTTGAACTTCTTCAGCAATTGGTACATGTAGTTCTCCCCCTGGACAACAGCCACTGTCTTCTACTTGCTGTCTTGCAGTAGGTACTTCTTCTATAGTAAGCTTGTCCATCTTCTTTGTTAAACCTGTGGGGCTGCATACACTACTAGACAACTCATTGTTAATAAGTTTAGTCTCATCAAAAACTACATGTACAGATTCTTCTACAACTTGTGTAGACAAGTTGTAAACTCTATAAGCCTTACTGTTATTGCTGTACCCAACAAAAATTCTCTCTTGGGACTTGGCAGCAAACTTAGTCAAGTAAGACTTTCCATTGTTAAGAATGAAGCATTTGCAACCAAAGATCCTGAAGTAGGATAGGTTTGGTTTCCTGCCTTTCACACCGTCATAGGGGGTCTTGTTGAGGCCTTTAGTGATGGTAGCCCTATTTATAACATGGCATGTAGTGTTAACTGCTTCAGCCCAGAAATACTCTGGCAGTGATGTATCACTTAATAGGATCTTACCAGCCTCAATCAAGGTCTTATTCTTCCTCTCAGCAATGCCATTTTGCTGAGGTGTTCTAGGTGAAGAGAATTCTTGAAATATCCCCAATTCTTCACATAGTTTTGTCATGCTATCAGACTGAAATTCAGTACCATGGTCACTTCTAATTTTGACCACTGTACTGTCTAGTTCATTCTGAATTTGCTTGACAAAGCTATGGAAGACACTAGGTGTTTCAGATTTCTGTCTTAAGAAGAACACCCAGGAAAACCTTGAGTAGTCATCTACAACTACAAAGGTATAGACCTTCCTACCTAGGCTGTGAACTGGCATTGGACCAAAGAGATCCATATGCAAGAGGTATAAACACCTCACAGCATCTTTGTTTTCTATGCTTTTAAAGGTGGATTTAGTCTGCTTGCCCTTTTGACAAGCTGAGCAAATACCATCTTTAACACACTTAACTTGAGGACCATTGCTCACTAACTCTTTGCTAAATAGTTCGCCAATTCTCTTGTAATTTAGATGAGCTTGCCTCTTGTGCCATTTGACACAATGAGAAACTTTCTCATCTGCTACAAGACACACTTGAGAACCATTGGTCTCACACATAATGTCTAGGCAGTAGACATTCCTCTTCCTATAACCTGTCAAAATAATCTCTTGATCACTTGACCTCTTGATATGACAACCATTTTTCACAAATGAGATGTCATACCCTACATCACTTAACTGACTTATACTTATTAGGTTGTGTTTCAACCCTTTAACATAAGCCACTTGAGTAATGGTAACCAAGTTGCTAGAAATGTTACCAAACCCTTTGATGATTCCTTTTTCAGAACCACCAAAGGTTACTTTTGGACCATCTTTGATTGGAATGTAGTCCTTTAGTAGTCCCCTAGTTCCAGTCATATGTCTGGAACATCCACTGTCCAAGTACTATATTGGGGCATGACAACTTGGACTCACCTGCAAAACAGATTAATGAACCTTAGAACCCAAAGTATTCTTGGGTCCTTGGTATTTGTTAGTTTGCAACCTGACAAAGCTACCTACTGATTTTCCAATAGGCAGTTTGTTACTCACTTTGGCACTAGCATTGTGCCAACAGTCCATTGCAAAATGGCCAACTTTGCCACAGCACCAACATTCAAACTTATTGTACCTTTGCTTAGGTACTTTCTTTGCTGTCTTATCTACAGCTGACTTGTTGAGTGTTGGGGCTTTGCCCTTGGACATGGACTGGACAGTCCTTGCAGATTTAATAAAACCCAGTTCAGACTTACCCTTGTGATGAACAAATTCATCAATTATGGGTAACACTGACTTAGGTTTAGAAAACCTAGCAACAAGCTCTCTCTCCTTCTGAAGATTAATCTCCAGACTTTTGATTTGATCATTCTTAAAGGTGATAGTCCCCATCTGAATCACTGTAATGTGCTTCAGTCTGGCTACCTCATTAAGCTTTTGATCAAATAACTTCTCAGAATCTGTTGCAGTAGCTTTGAGATCAGTAATTTCCTTTGCCTGACTTTTGGCTAGGGACTTGCTCTTCTTGTAAGCTTGCAACAGTACTTTATATTCATCTATCAGCTGATGAATATCATCCTCAGACTCGGATACACTTTCATCACTTGATGAAGATGAATCTGATTCTGTACTAGCACAAGAAACTGAACTTAAAGTTGAACTTTGTACCTTACTGGGTCCTGGCTGCTCCAGGATTCTGTCATTCTCTGTCAAAGCCATTAGCCCTTGGCATTGACTGTCTTCTTGCTCATATATATAATCCATAATCTGCATGAATTTTTCTTCTTCTTCTTCAGCAAACAACCCTATGTATGCCTCAGCATCTGACTCAGTTTCTGAAGAAGAAATATCTGACAGAGTCTTCTCCTTCTTGGCAACAAAAGACTTTTCTTTCTTGCCTTTAAAATGAGTCTTCTTCTTGTCAGTAGACTCTTTTCTCTTTTCAGGACAATCTGCAACAACATGGCTTTGTCTATTGCAGCAATAACACACTATTTTTGAAACAGTTGTCTTGCTAGATTTAGTCCTCTTCCTGTCCTTCTTTGAAGACTTTTTGTTCTGATAGAAGTCTTCTTTTCCTTGTGAAGTAGAAGGCCTTGTCCTCCACTGTTTCTTCTTCAAGAATTTCTAAAAATGTCTAGTGAAGGCAGCAAAGTCTTCATCACTTTCACTGCTTTCAGATTTTGTGCTGACTGACTCATCTGACTCTGATTCAGCAACCTTTGGAGGTGGAGTTGGTGACTTATTCCTGTACTTTCTGGGGGCTTCTGTCTTGAAAGCTACAGTTCTTTCCTTATATTCATTTCTTGTTGATTTCTCCTCCTCTTTCCTCACTGTCAACTGCATCTCATAAGACAATAACTTGTCAAACAGTGTAGGTGGAGGAATTTCTCCCAACTTAGCCATTTCTCTAATGACACAGATCTTGGTGTCCCAATCTTTAGTTAGTGACCTTAGGAACTTGTCATTTAGTTCATAATTACTGAACTCTCTTTCATAAGACATGAGTTCATTCACAATTCTGTAGAACTTTTTATAGCACTCAATTATGCTATCACTCTTTCCTTGTCTAAAACTTTCATACTCTTGATTTAGCAAGGATTTTCTGTCTTGCCTTACTTCTTCAGAACCCTCCATATACACAATAAGAGTATCCCACATCTCTTTGGCTGTCTTACAGTGTATTAGATTCTGAAAAGTTGCATCATCTATGGCACTCACTATAATGTTTTGTGCCCTTTTGTCCATGGTGGCTAGGACAATCTCATCTTTTGTCATTTCAGAGAAATCCTTTGGTGTTCTCTGATTTGCATCTAGAATTGATATCTTCATGGGCACATAAGGCCCTTCCTTTACTGTGATGTAAATCCTAGGGTCTGAGGCTTCCATAAACAGCCTTACCCTTTCCTTCCAGATCCCAAATATCTCTTTCCTACATATAGGTAATTTCATGGATCCCAATTCCTTGTGATTCTCAGAGGAACCCATGTTTCTTGATTCTCTTGAATCTGTAATTTGACTTAGACTGAATCTTCCAATCAGGATCTCCTCAGACTGTTAGTCCTTTTTGAGGAACCTCGCTTTGATACCACTTAAAAGATATAGTACTTAAACACCTAGAGGGGGGGGGGGGGTGAATAGGTGACCAATTCTTGTTAAAACTTTAATGACAGCAATCCGTTAATTTCACAGAATCTAATCTACTATTGCACAGCAATCACACAGCATTCACAGCAATTAACAATCACAGCAGACACAGAGTTTTATAGTGGTTCCCCAAGCTTTGGGTACATCCATTTTCCCCCTTCGCCTATCTAGCAGTATACTAGATTCGGCCAAACTTCACCACTGTCTCAGAACCCAAACTGGTTCCTACAACTCAGGCCCAAGGCCCTACAACTCAGCTTTTCCACAAAGCCTACACTCAGCCACAAGGCCTACACTCAGCCAACAAGGCCTACACTCAGCCACCAAGGCCTACACTCAGAGATTTCAATCTCCTACACTCAGGCTCCCAAGCCCTACACTCAGTCTTTATAATTACAGGCTTACAAAAACTCAGATTCAAAGGATCCTACAAGATAAAAATGATTATACAAATGATAACTCAGCAACTCAGAAACAAGAGAGGGGAGTTGTGAGTTTCTTGATGAGTTCTTGGAAGAACTCAGCTGGATTCAATCTGACTTAGCTTTCTTCAAAGCTTCTTGAAAGTAGAACTCAATAAGATTGACTCCTTCTGCAGTTGATCCTTGACCTCTGCTTCTTAAGATCCAGAATATATCTGAACCCTTCTTCTCAGCCTAGTTCCAACGTCTGATTTCTTGGATGGAGCCCTCTCTCTCCAATTTCTTAGATCTGCACTTGGACATCTAGATCTTCTTGTTTTGATACTTGATCAATAACTTGAACAACTCTGTGAACCACCTTTTTTAACTACTATTTCTGTAGACTGTATGAGCCTATTTATAGGCCTTCTTCATGGTAACCGGCTGGTCCGGTTCATAACTGTCTTCTGACAACTCTGACAAGTGCTGTAGACCGGCTGGAACGACAGCTGTCAAGTCATCCAGTCAATTCTTGAAAGTTCTCTAACTGTCTGAAAGTGTCGAAACTTTCTGTCTTTAAGTGTCGACACTTATAGACCAAGTGTCGACACAAGTTGTGTAAGTATCGACACAAGTCTACAAGGTGTCGACACAACTCCTTGTGTTGTAGATTCTATGTCTCGACACAGTTTCTTCTGCATGTGTCGACACTGAAATTGAGTGTTGACACAAGTACTTGATCTTCTATATTTTGCTGAGTTCTTCTAAGTGTCGACACATCTCCTTTGTGTCGACACATCTTCATGTGTTGAAACTGTTAAGTGTCGACACTGCTTCTTGGTGTCGACACATGTCTTCAGTGTTGATACTTGCTGAGTGTCGACACAGCTCCTTGTGTCGACACTTGATTCTTCTGTTGAGACTTCAGCTGAGTGTCGACACATTCCCTTAGTGTCGACACTTGTACTTAGAATATTTTGTTGATCTTGCTGTTTTTTGCTAAGTGTCGACACAGCTCCATGTGTCGACACTTTCTTCAGGTGTTGAGTCTTCAGCTGAGTGTCGACACATACTGTCTTGTGTCGACACATTCTTTAAGTGCTGACTCTTCTGTTGAGTGTCGACACATTGTTCTTGGTGTCGACACTTACTTCAAGTGCTGACTCTTCTGTTGAGTGTCGACACATTGTTCTGGGTGTCGACACTTATACTTAGTCTCTACTGACTTTTGCTGAGTGTCGACACAGCTCCAAGTGTCGACACTTTCTGGTGTAGACACAGCTTCACTGGGTGTCGACACTGATGTTAAGTGTCGACACTGCTTTACTGTACTTTCTTCATTGAGTGTCGACACAGCTCCTTGTGTCGACACTTTCTGTCTGGTGTCGACTCTGCATCCCAGGTGTCGACACAATGACTCCAAGTGTCGACACTGCTTGCCTGGGTGTCGACACAAGTCTTCTTAAGTGTCGACACTTTTCCTCTGGGTGTCGACACATGGACTTAGAAATTTTTGCTTCAGTCCTGCAAATACTTAACCTGCACAAGTAACTCAAAAACACATCAAATACATTTTGATGTATATCATTGAGTTGGGTGAGGCTTCTTCAAATCAGGTACATTTAAACTAATGTACCCAACAGAAGATGAACTACTCGAGACAAATAAAACTACTCGAGTATATGGAGATGACTACTGGAGTAATTCACTTAGAGAAATTTTCTAGAATGGAATCCGGGATTACTCGAGTATAAACACTGGACTACTAGAGTAGTAAATGAACTACTCGAGTAAATGAGATAAAACTACTCGAGACAAATGGAACTACTCGACTATATAAGATAAAACTACTCGAGACAAAAAATAAAACTACTCGAGTACTATATAGTACTACTCGAGTATTTAACTTAGAAAATTTTGAGAAGAGAATTTCTGTAAACCCGAGAGGTAAAAGGAAACTACTCGAGTAGTTGTTTTAACTACTCGAGAGCCATATTTGGACTACTCGGGATACATCTTAACTACTCGAGTAGGAGTATTATTACTCGAGTATGAACCCAGTAACTTACTCGAGTAAGTAAAGAACTACTCGAGTAATTTACTTAGGAAAATTTTCTTGACAGAATTTTTTTCTTCTTCTAAGGGATGGCCAACATCATGTCTTTTCACATAGTCCTAGAGCTTGAATATGAAGTGTATCTCAATAGAGAGGCTACACATAAGTCAACACCTTGGAGCACACAATGAGGGATTACATTGTATGGTCCTGTGTTTGGTGACCCATTGTAGACTGACATTGGTCTACACTTCCCATAAGATTCCTGCAAACACATAAATCAAACCAAGCATCAAATACAACTTAATTCATCTTAGTTCAAGGATGACTTCATCAAATCTGGGTTAGTGTGGATACAATACCCAACAGAAGGTAACAAACAAGTCTTGTATTATCAATAATCTTCTTTACAAGGCAGAACATACATGGTGAGACATGATTCGCTGATGTACAAAGGAAGAGCATACAAGCAAAGGAAGAAAACAAGTCGGGCGGACTGTCTCAGAGACCACCGAAACCGCCGAGATTGCCGAGACCGTCGAGACCGCCAAGATTCTACAGCACCGAACTGAACTACGGAGTCCGTGTAGACCGCAGACAACCCGTTATTATACATAACACCGTTGTCCGCTCTCTGCAAGCTGCCTAACCGCTGAAGTTGCCTAGCTGCCAGAGTCCGCGAACAAACCGCTGCCGAACTGAAGAATAACTGCCGAGACCGGCGGACAAGTTATTGAACTGGGAAAGCTGAAGGAGAGAAGACCGGCTAGCCGCAACTACGACCTACTGCAAACCGTTGATTGTAAACCGCAAGCTCCACTGATCCCTGACCACAATCAGCACCAAAATCCTGGCTTCTTAGTGCTAGCCGCATAACCTGCAAACAACAACCCAGTTAACTTTCTCAAATCGCGCGGACAGAAATTCGAAGCCGCAGTAATTAACCCAAGTCCAACTTACTATTCATTTAGTTGGATATAATGTCACAGGGGGGACATATTTATATACACGGAGAGGAGGGTGGTCACCGCCCTAGTAGATAGAAACACCACCCCAGCCCGCAGCTAGCACGGAGCAGTCCGCCCAGTCCGCATGGACAAGGCCGGACACCAGCTTATCTGCCTGCCATCAAAGAAGGTGGGATAGAAGCCAGTCTGCCTGGATCTGCCCTAGTCCGCCCACCTACAGACATAGCTCCAGTCCGCTCGCTCCTACGGACACCACTCCAGTCCGCATACCCTGAGTTCGCAGCCAAGGATGACAAGGCTAACTTCTGCCAAACTCGGTGGGCAAAAATATCAGTCCACGAAGTCCGCGTGACATCCCGAACTGAGCTATCTCACATAATCTGGCGAACTCCAGCGCTAGTCGGCTCTAACCGGCGAACTCTGTGGTTTCCACCACCCGCGCGACCAGAGCTAGACCGCACATGCCATGCCGATCTCTCGAGCCCTGGTCCAGTCCGCAACCTGGACTCTGCGAACTCCAACCGCGTCCGCACCTTGCCAATCCTGGCGAGCTCTGCGGATAACAATCCTATTCTCTCGGTTACATCCTGGGAACCAACCGCCGGCTGAACATAACCCAGCCTGGCAAGCCGCCTCCTCTGTCTGCAAAGTCAGCATGAACAGACCGCCCAGGCCGCCAGAGCAAAAGCCGTCTACAGCACCATTGCCAACCTAGCAAGACGTTAGTCCTGTCTGCACATGCTACGTGAACAGACTGCCCAGACTGCTATAGCAAAATCCGACTACAACACCATTACTGACCTGGCAAGTCACCAGTCCTGTCCGCACAGGCCGCGCAGACTGGTCACCTAGTCCACTTTCACTTCATATTTTTCAACACTCCCCCTTGAAGTGAGAAGTGGTGAACAACCCTAGTAGTCCCAGTAACCGAAAATATGGCCTATCCGATAGCGACATCGATAAGATGTCCATGACATAGTCCTCGCTCTGCATATCTCAGACCATAAGGGATCCCTCCAGCACCTCAGGAAAGGAGTCATGCTTCCCTCCGCCTTCTTCTCCAGCTTCAACACCCACTTGTACGTGATAGGAGTAACATCAACCTTGGGCACAAGGTCACAATCCTTATCACCCATGAGGACAGTCACCTCCTCATCTTTGACATTAACCACCTCCTTGACTCTAGTGGTGTCATCACAGCTAGGAGGCACTCGCTCGATCTGAGGGTCTACGAAGAAACAAGAGACCGAGCTCACTGCGTTTTCTTTGCAAAATCGAGCTGGTGTGTTGATGATCCTCTTCGATCTCCGAAGAGCCTGATCATGGCTAACCACCTCCGCTGCTCCTTCTAAACCAGCTCCATTCCTGGGAATACCTGGAGCATTGCTCCCCTTGCTTTCTGAACAAGATGTCATCGCTCTGGAACTAGAAGTACCTGGAGCATCGCTCCCCCTGCTTCTGGAGCCAGAAACCTCCACTCTTGAACTAGAAACACATGAAACATCACTCCCCTGCTTCCTGAACCAAAAGACTCTGTCACGGAGCTAGAACAACCTGGAGCTCCTGGTGACACAGGCAGATCCATTAGAAGATCTCTAGCAGCAGCCTCCTTCAGCCTACCGTCTGACCTACTCTCCTTTATCTTCACAGATGAGCTACCTCCATATAATGTCAGTTCATCGAAGACAACATCTCTGTACATGATAAACTTTTTCGTCGCATGATCCATACACTTCCATCCCTTCTTCTGTTCATCATAGCCCATGAAAACAAACTTTCTTGTCTTTGCATTCAGCTCTATCCTGTGATCATCTGGGACATGTGCATAACAGGTCGAACCGAACATCCGAAGGTGTTCCACACTGGGCTTTTCCTTAAACATCAACTCAATCAGAGACTTCATGTTGATCAGACTCTGAGGCATCCGATTGATGACATACGTCGCGCAGGCCATTCCTTTCGCCCAAAAAGCCTTATGAATGCCTTTGTCATAAAGCCAGCACTTGTAGGTCTCCGTCAACTAACGGATCTTCCGATATGCTACTCTACTTTGTTGTGGAGTATGCCCACAAGAGAGCTCTCTCCGGATTTCGTTCTTCCTACAAAAGTTAGAGATCATGGTTGAATCAAATTCACATATGTTGCCCATTCTCAACTTCCTAATCCTTAGGCCAAGCCGGCCCTCCACAAGCTTCTTGAACTCCACGAACAAACGGAACTCGTCTGACTTCTCCTTCATAAAGGACACCCAAGTGTACCTCGTATAGTCATCAATCAACACCAGCATATTCCTGCTGCCTCCAAGACTGGCGGTGAAGGTCGGTCCCAACAGCTCACCATGGATGCACTCTAATGGTTGAGAACACCCTATCCGCGACTTATCAAACGTGAAGCGATAACCCTCACTGTGTTGACATCCCATGTAAACATGACCATCGCTGAAGGATGACAACCTAGGCAAGCCTTTCACAAGGCTCCTTTCCTCCATTGCTTTCAACTTCTCCATCCCGACATGTCTCAGTCTTTCATGTCAGATAGGTGCACTATCATTGGCCCTCATCCGATCAACATAAGAACTTGTTAAAGCCAAAACCAAGTTCTCACCCCTTCTCACTATATGAGCGACGTTCGTCTACTGAAAGATAACCTTGCAATCCTTTTTGAAGTGGCCAGGCTGGTTGCATCTATAACACATTGAGCCTTCCTTCCTCTTCCCGTCATGCATAGTAGAATACCTCTCCTCTTGTTGATATGAAGTAGAAGGTCCATCACCAGCAGCTGACCTCATCTTCTTATCCCATCTCATTTTCTTCCCTAAGAAGAGCGCCTCACCATCTCCTCCAGAGACAGTGACTCCAGTCATCTAACTTGCTAAGCTCTCGTGCGAAGTCAGTAGGTTCTCCAGCTCTAGCAAAGACGACTGATTGGCCCAGCCTTAAACGAAAGTGTCAAAGACCACATATTCCTTCCACAAACCGTTGATTATGTGCCTCTTCAGCTTTGCCTCAGAAATAGGCTCATTTGGGTCCAACGCTGAAATCTCAGCACATAAGTTTTTCATCTTCAGGAAGAACGTTGAGATGGACAAATCTCCCTAAGTGGCTCCCGCCAACTCATTCTCTAGGAACTGTAGTCGAGATACATTCTTTCTGTCGAACAACCCATCAAGGAAAGTCCAAATATCAATAGTTAATCGACATCCAAGGATGTGATTAAAGAGCTCCGATGAGATAGCCTGCTTTCGAGTAAACTCAGCCTTTGCATTTATTTTCCTCCAAGCTCTCACCTATTCAGCAGTACCTTCTTGCTTATCGTCACCACAAACGACCTCCCAAAGATCCTCACCCAGAAGATAGCTTTTCATGCACGACCTCCACTTCTTAAAGTTGGTCGATGTTAAAAGCTCAATACCATGACCTCTTGGTAACCCACCTTCCATTGCAACAACAACTGATCTATTAGCTTCCAGAAGCACCGAACATAACTGATGGTTGATCACTACTAAAACGTCTGTTCCTTCTGATACAATGTTGAAAATTCTTAAGATGATCAGGGAGATAGCTCTGATACCAAGTAAAACTTTCAAAGCTATCAAGATGATACCTTGATCAAGCGGAAGACGGGAACCAGGTGCAGGAACACTAAACCATAAACCAATCTCAATAATAAAAAACAACAGAAGACGATAAACAAGTCTTGTATTATCAACAATATTCTTTACAAGGTAGGACATACATGGCGAGACATGATTCATCGATGTACAAAGGAAGAGCATACAAGTAAAGCAAGAAAACAAGTCGGGCGGACTGTCTCAGAGACCACCAAAATTGCCGAGACCGTCGAGATCGCCAAGCTTCTGCTGCACCGAACTAAACTACGGAGTCCGCATAGACCGCGAACAACCCGTTATTCTACTGAACATCATTGTCCGCTCTCTACAAGCCGCCTAACTGCTGAAGTCGCTTAGCTGCCAGAGTCCGCGAACAAACCGATGACGAACTAAAGAACAGACCGTCGAGACCGGCAGACAAGTTATTAAACTGGGAAAACTGAAGGAGAGAAGATTGGCTGGCCGCAACTGCGACCTGCTGCAAACCGCTGATTATAAACCGTAAACTCCACTGAACCTTGACCGCAGTCAGCACCAAAATCCCGGCTTCTCAGTGCTAGCCGCATAACCTACAAACAACAACCCAGTTAACCTTCTCAAACCGCACTGATAGAAATCCGAGGCTGCATCAATTATCCTAGGTCCAACTTACTGTTCGTTCAGTTAGATATGTTGTCATAGGGGGTCCTATTTATAGGTATAAAGAGTAGTATAGTCACCGCCCTAGTAGATAGAAACACCACCGCAACCCACAGCTAGCATAGAGCAGTCCGCCCAGTCCGCATGGATAAGGCCGAACACCAGCCTATCTGTCTGCCATCAAAGAAGACGAGATAGAAGCCAGTATGCCTGGATCTGCCCCAGTCCGCCCACCTGCGGACATAGCTCCAGTCCGCTCGCGCCTGCGGACACCACTCTAGTCCGCATACCCCGAGTTCGCAGCCAAGACAGACAAGGCTGACTTCTGCCAAAGTCGGCGAACAGAATATCAGTCCGTGAAGTCCGTGCGACCTCTCGAACTGAGCCATCCCGCACAATCTGGAGAAATCCAGTGCCAGTCCGCTCTAACCGGTGAACTCTGCGATTTCCACCACCTGCGCGACCAGAGCTAGACCGCACATGCCATGCCGATCTCCCGAGCCCTGGTCCAGTCCGCAACCCAAACTCCGCGAACTCCAACTGAGTCTGCACCTTGCCAATTTTGGCGAGCTCCGCGAATATCAATCCTATTCGCTCGGTTACATCCTGGGAACCAACTGCCGGCTGAACATAACCCGGCCTGGCAAGCCGCCTCCTCTATCCGCATAGTCCGCATGAACAGACCGCCTAGGGCGCCAGAGCAAAACCGTATGCAGCACCATTGCCAACCTGGCAAGGCTCCAGTCCTATCTGCACAGGCCACGCGAACAGACCGCCCAGGCCACCAGAGCAAAAGCAGACTGCAACACCATTATCGACCTGACAAGCCGCCTGTCCTGTCCGCACAGGCCGCTCGGACAGGTCACCCAGTCCACTTTCACTTCATGATTTTCAACAAAGTGTACATGATAAAGGAAAAAAAACTTGATCAAGTTGAAAGTTACTTCACTCCTAAAATATCCGCAGGAGCATAATCATCTTTTAAAAGTGTTCTGGCCTCAAAGGAGGTAGTACATCATGCTGACATGTGCATATCTAGATGGTTCTTTGATAACTGCATACCAATTAGTGCATTAAATTCAATTTTTTGCTCACAAAGTTATTGATGCAATTGCTATAATTAGTCCTGATTATAAGTTGTCTTCATTGTACAACCATGTATTTGCTGAGTGGGTCCCCCCTCCAGGTTCAAGGCTTTACGGTACCTTCAGGTCCGAGAGGGCCAAAGCAGGCGAGTGAAACCCTTCCAGTTCTTCATTTGCTCAAGGGGAGCGAAAGGGCTCTCGTCCATATCAGACAGGAAGGCTTCTGCCCATAGCGGGCGCAAGCGCTCTCACCCATCAAGGGGGTGGCCTTTAGATCCCGCATTCGCCTACAATAGGGTGCCACGGTGGCGAGTGTCTTTCTTACCCGGAACTCGCCCCTTCATGCAAGTGGTTCCCCCTTGGACCATCCGCCCAGTGGGGTCTAGAAGCAGAATTACCTGGATGCCCTTACAGGGCTGTAAATAGCCCTCTAGAACAGCGTAGTTTGGCTGTTGACATACCACTTTGGGCTGCATATAACTGTTTAGAACAACGGAGCCATGCTATTTGCAGGCCAGGTTTTGAAATCTATAAATAGACCCAATGAGGTATCTCAGAATGCAAGCTTTACAGTTTTTTAATTCCCCGATCTTCTTGTGCTTTTGAGGTGCCCTTAGCTCACCACAGGCTAAGGTGAGAAAGCACTCTAAGATCTTTCGGGTGTGTGGTGGGACCTCCGTGCTAGAGCCTTGGGTCAGTTTTGAGCTCCAAATCTTCGGTCAGTCAAGCTTGCTAAGAGAAGTGTGCAGTCACTCCTTCCTCAAGGGTCTGAACTCCATAGAAGTCGGTTCCTGATTTCAACATTCATATCATATGATGAGAATTAATTTATTGAGGGATTGCAAGGAAGAATATAGACTTTTTATAGACTCATATAAAGATTGTTGGAGAGGAACTAGGTGTACATTGATGGTTGATGGGTAGACAAATAAGACGAGTAGAACGTTGATTAATTTCTTAGTTTATTCACCTCGCGGCATTTCATTTTATAAGTCAGTGGATTAATCATATATTATGAAAGGTGCTACTATTTTATGTATGCTGTTCTCAAAAGCGGTTGAGTGAATTGGCTCATCCAGTGTTGTTAGAATCATTACTGATAATGCTGCAAATTATAAAAAAATAGGAGAGTTACTATATCAGAAGTATGACAACGTTTATTGATCTTTATGTGCAACTCACTGCTTAAATTTGGTTTAAAGGGATATTTGAAACTCGCCGCATGTGGATGTTTAATAAAAAATGCTTCAAAGGTTAGCGTGTTTGTTTACAATTATATTTTTCTTTTATCTTGGTTGAGAAAATACAAGATTTGAGAGAAATTGTTCGTCCGGGAGCAACAAGATTTGCAACAACATTTTTTAATTTCAAGAGTATATATGAGCACAAACATGATTTGCAAGCTTTAGTGACTACCAAGTACCATACTAACATAAAACTTGCAAAAATAATCAAAGGAAAGGATGATGTTGCAATCGTTTTAGATAATAATTTTTGGACTGTGTGTTTGATAATGAAAGAGGGTGCGGGCCCACTAATAAGACTATTGTGGATTGTTGATTCTGATGAAAAGTCATCCATTGGTTATGTTTATCATGAAATTTATTGTGCAAAAAAAAGCAATTAAGAATATATTTAAAAATGTTAAGCGGTTGTACAAGTCATATACAACTATTATCAAAGATAGATGAGATTGTCAGTCGCTGAAGAAATCATTTTGCTGCTTATTTTTGAACCTTGCTTTCCAATATGATTAAGCAAATTATTCTAATAAGCCCGAAATTGTGCAAGACTTAATTGAGATTTTTGGCAATAAGGATATTTGCAATAAAGCTTCAATTGCAATGAATGAAGTGAGGATGTATCATGACCAACTTGAAAGCTTTGAAAAGTCACTCGCCATCAAAATGTCAAAAGAAATGCAACATGTTAAGTATAAGACTATGGGTTTATAGTTAACATACAAATACACATCTTAATTTGAGTTTTAACTTTTGTTTTTCTCATTTTAAAGTTGAATGGCGGAGAATGTTAGGTTCAAGTGCTCCTCAACTGCAAAAAATAGTGATGTGCATTCTTAGTCAGATCTATTCGTCATCTGGTTGTGTACGAAATTGGAGTGTCTTTGGGCAAATCCATACAAATTGAAGAAATCATCTGGAGCATCAAAGACTCAATGATTTTGTTTATGTTCGTAACAATCTTAATATGAGGGATATGTATGAATATTTAATCAATAATTTGCTAAATTCAATTTTATTGTACTTTGTAGTTTTTAATTGATCGTTTCACTCATGTAACATGGTTCTTTTGGTAGGGTATATCTTATATATATAAAACAATATATATATATTTTGAGACACATCATACTTTAAGTTTTGACCATTAGATCTCATCAAATAAATCATATCCCTATCTACATGAGAGACAGATGGGGGGAGAGAGAGGGGAAGGAGAGAGAGAGAGAGGGAGAGAGATGGAGGAAGGGAGAGGAGAAAGGGGCGGAGAGAGAGGGGGAGGAGAGAGAGAGGGAGAGAGAAAAGGAGAGAATAAGAAGAGAAAGATGGTGAGAAGTTAATGTTTTTACGTCAAAACGTAAATTTTTTTATAAAAAAATTATAATACTGATTTATATTTTTTACGGTCATTTTGAGTACTCATATGTATATATTACGGGCGCTGCTCGCCTTAATGCAGGCACAACCCGCAGCGACGCATCGAGCACGGGAGAAGCCCGTGCGGAGGCGAGTGAAGCCCGTGAGGATGCGGGTGAAGCCCGCCTAGATGTGGGCGAAGCCCGCCTAGATGCGGCCAAAGACCGCCCGAGAGCATCGAGCACGGGCGTAGCCCGTGCGAAAATGCTCATTTCAAGAAAAAGAAATATGATTCTCTTGATTATACTAGTATTGATTCAATTCAATAGATTTTTGGGTGGTCGAGGAAGAGCCAATTGCATAACTTAATTATAATGACTTGGAAAATGATATATATGAGGAAAACGTTATACCAATTGATGGAGAGATTCAACCGAGTGACCAACATCATGAACAAATAAATAGTAAATCTTTCTATTTGGTAGATAAATGCGCATCCATATTTTTTTATTCTATATATGTAATGCAATTAATTTAATTTTAAATTATTTTTTATAGACGAGGAGATGACTCAGACTTCTCTTAAAGATATCAACCTTGAAGCTTTTAGAGAAGAATTAGTTACTGACGATGATTTTGATGATATAATATGATTGACGGGCAAGTAGTACTTTATTATTGACAATTTTTTATAAACTATTAAGTCTATACATGTTTTAGTTAGCATATTTTGCAAGTTTAATTGTCTATTTTAAGTCTTAAACTTAATGTGTGACACTTACTATAGATATTTACATTAGTTATTTTATTTTTGATATATTGTCATTCATACTACATACATGATAAAATAAAACTTATTACTTTGTCTAAACAGTTCAACCCCGTTCAACTTCGGTTCAATCGGTTGAATCTTGAACCTCTCCTAAGACCGGTTCCATCTCCGGTCCGGTTATTCAAAATCTTAACATCCTGTGCACAAAAAAAATAATAATTTATTAATTCTTAAAAATTTACTTAAAAAATGCAATCATTATGTAATTAATATTTGTATTAAAAAATTATCTATTGACAAACCACCACTAAAACTCGTTGCCGCTTGCCCAAGACCCCGTAGATCAGTCTAAATTGAATTGTCTTAGCTCTGAAGTGATCGAGCGCACAAACAGTTAGAAATAGTCAAGACAGTTGGCAAAAAGATTTTTTTTAACGTGGAAAATCCCGAAAGAGGATTAAAAGCCACGTGCCCGATATTGTGCCGACTAAACTTCTACTATTGTTCTTTGTGAGTACAGGACATGGCAGAGAAATTGAGGGCAACATGCCGCCTCTCATTACAATTGTAGTGAGAGAGAGAAGGAGGCTCCGAGGGTGACAAGTCACCGCTTGCGGAGCTAAGTACTTCTTGTTTATGCAGTGGGCGACGAGGTGCTCTGGGGGCTCTAGTGTCTTTGGTGGTTGCTCGGAAGCTGGAACGTCACCCTTGAAAAGTATTGGAATCTTAGGCTTGTCTCTTGTTGCTTGAGGAGAAGACTGGAGCCAAGGCCTTAGTGTTGTGTGAGGAGCGCGGAGTGTGGGGGGTGTGCTAGACATGTAGCAGAGTGTGCGTGAGATGAAACGTGCGCATAGTGAAGCATGCACGGCGGACACCCCAAGTGTGCTCAAAGGGGACTCGGAGATCTTTGAAAGTGTTCAAAGATCTTTAAATTCGAAGGAAATCTTGAAAAGATTATTCGAGGAGCTCACCCGCGCGTATGAGGCGAAGCCGGGGGAGGAAATGATAGATGAAAGGAAGGTCTTAGGTCCTATTTTTAGTTTTTTGGGGTGGTTATGAGGTTATCCAGACATCATAATTGCTTTATATGCGGTCAGTCATGCGGCAGCGGTCGGTCGATCGGCCGTGTGCGAAGGTCGGTCGGTCGTGTGGTGGCGGTCGGTCGATTGTGTGACGGCCGACCGCGCTGCAGTGGCTGGTCGTGCGGCGGTATCGCCATGCGCAGTGCACGCATGGCGGTTTGGGGTGGTTTCACCATGGAGTTAGTGAGGTTGACCTTGATTAACCCCCATGACCCCAACTTGTGGGATGTAGGAATTCTAGCCATCCGAAATCAAAAATTCTTATAAATTGGGAGTGTACCCATCAAAACTAAAACCATTTTATCTATAAAAAACACTCAGAATTTTAAGGTCAAATATCAAATTTAAGTGTAGGCTACATTGAGAAGAATGAGACCCATAAGAGTGCATCCAAGATGGATGGGAATTCATTTTGAAAGTATTATGAAATAAAGGAATTTGAAAACGAAGTAAATAAAGAGATTAACAAATTGTGTTTGGGCAGGGTGTGTTATCACTATCCTTAATAAGTTGCACCCTCATTCAACAGTATTTTCAATAGATACTCATTTTTTCAAAATATAACACTCGGCTGACTAGATCCTGAAAACTCTCATGTATGCAAACACCGAAGAAAAATAGAACGCCCAAACTTCCGCTTGATAAAACAAACAAAAAACAAGAATAAAATTGCAAAACGAGAATACCAAAAACTATGAGTATATATGTATTATTCTCAAATAACATTTCTTATATATATGAGTCTTGTAAAACGAAAAGAATTAACACGTAATTAATCTACAAAAGTTATATAAAATAAATTTGTCATATAAATAAACTAATATTTCCAAAGTTAAAATGCATTAATAAAATTAGCATAAATGAAATCCCCAATAGAAATAAAATATGATGGTAATAAACAAGACTAGTCTTACACATTTTATAGTCATCCAGCTTAAGCTTCTTTTTAAAGATCCATTTATATATTTCTTTGCAACAAGGAGATAAATTAATTATAATCTAAGAATTATTTTTCAATATAAAGTTACTTTTTTATATTTATTATTTGATTTCAAAAGAAAAAAAAATGAGATGAGGACATGATTTCCCAATCAGTTAAGAACTCCTTCAATTAAATAGGTTAAATAATCCTCTCCAAAATTCTTTTCGGTTCATCAATTTCTAATGAATCTACAATAGAAAAAGGTTAAGAAAAGTTAATAGAAAGTTGAGATAAGTTATTTAATTTATATAAAAATTTGTCTTCAAAATAAATTGAATCATTAAATTTTAAGATAGTGTTCTCAGAGATCTCACTAACATGTGAGTTAGTAATACGAAATTTATTAACACTACAATCATGTTTTATAACGATAATCAATGATTTTAGGTCAGCAGTGATGTGCTAGGTCGGAGCGACCAAAGGCTAGCGGAGACGAACAATCTTGATTTGGGGGGAGGGGGGATTAGGAGCTCATGGCGCTCCTAAGTTCCTTAGGAGAGCGAGCATCTCAGGCTGGTGTTCTTCCATTTGGCACATGCGCCCTTCCAGTGCCACTACGAAAGCGATCAAGGCCTCCTCCGTGAAAGGTGCGTTGATAAGCGAGTGAGAAGGAGTTGGACCAATGTGCCCCCCCCCCCCCAGGGATTGACCCGTCAGCACCGCAGTTACCTCTTCTTGCCACTGTTATTTGTCACAAATATTGTTGCGAAGCAAATACTGTTTTCAAAGGATCTTTGAAAAATTTGGGAATACATTTCCCATAGAAGGGGCCAAACTGTAGCGAGTCGCTCGAAGCGCTCTTGTAGACCATGAACTGTATTAGCTCGAGAATGGGTCGAGCACGCAAACAATCACAGAGGGTATGAATAGAGATGGCAAGGAGATTTTTAACGTGGAAACCCTGAAAATGCTGAAAAACCATGAGGCCAGATCAGTACCGAACAAATTGTACTATATCATTGAGTGTTACAAATTGCGGAGTTTGCGAGGATGACATGTCGCTACTTGTTACAATAAAATTAAAGATATGCGATAATGTGGACTTCAAGTTGCCTTCGAAAGGGAGCTTCAAAGGGGAAAAATATCTTCGAAGATTGAAGGAGATCTTCAAGTTACATTTGAATGCGATCTTCGAATGGGAGGGAGATCTTCAAAGGCCAAAATAGATCTTCAAGAGGAGCTTCAAACACTGAGGGATAACTCTGATCTTCAAAGGAGCTCTCTCGGGTCTTAAATGACAGGTCCCTTGAAATAAAGGTTTTGAGCTCCTTTTATAGATTTTGACAGAGGCGATTTGGTAATTGCGTCATTGTAACCACCATAACTATCAAACGAACAAATCATGTTCCTCGATCTGTAGCTCACGGATCACCATTTTTGCGGATATGACAATTTTCCCCTGAGGGGGAATTCGGGAAGGTCCAGCTATGGCGGTGATAGTGCTGAACGCGAGCAGTCCTCCTATCCTAGTGTATATAAGAGGCGAAGAAAATGAGTTGTGGTGCATGCACGGAAGGATTTGTGAGCAAGTCGTGAGCGTAGAGGTGTCGGCGAGATGTCTGAGATGGAGCATCATGAGAGTGCACGTATCTGTGAGGTAAGGGGAGACACAGATGGGGTGCGCGACCCTTGTCGTGCCCCAAGTAGCGTGCATGCGACTATGTAGGCTACCGAGCATCGTTGCGTGTGCTACCGTGTGCACGCTGCCACACCCGATTGTGTGCACTGCTGTGTGTACGTGACTGCGCGTGCGGTTGCAAGCACTGTTGAGCGCGGTTGCAAGCGCTGTCGTGCGCAGTTGCGAACCCTGCCACACATGGTCTTGGTTCACGTGCATCCACACACGATTGGATGACCAGGTGGCTGTTCGGTCAGCGGTGGTCGGGGTCGTTCAAGGCGCAACCAGGAACGTGTGTATGTGTGCTTGCTTTCCTGACAGTTGTGAGTGGTTTTGGCGGTTAAGGGGTCTTTTCCACTATGAGCACTCCCAGAGTGATGGAGGTTATGGATCCTCTCTCCTCCATTATGAGCACTCCTTTTAATGAAGGAGTTTCTCTATCCACAACCCATCTCCTTATAAATAAAGAGGTACCTACCCAACATGATCCTCTTTTTCGATGACATGTTATTCCGTTTTACTGTAAATGTTGTAAATTACATGCATAGAAGGGCTAGGTGCATCACAAGCGGGTCTTCAAATAATTGTTGCTGCAAAAGAACATGACTGCTCATCAGGAGTGGCGCTTAGGAGAAGATATATCATCGGGATGGACAACTTTTCGAGCTTCATGGGATGGCATCCAATCTTTCTGAGGAGCCCGAGGAAGCTTCAAATCTTATATATTCTTGTTGAATTTCAAAATGCAAGTATGAGTACAAATATATAGGAGAGAAGAGAGAGAAATCTTATACATAAGATGTGGGATTAAATCAGAAACTTAAAGTGGGTCAAATTAATGGGCTTTTACATCAAATTTCCTAATATTCTCTAACACTCCCCCGCAAGCTGGAACATACAAGTTGTAGGAACTAAGCTTGGATAAGAACTGATGGTACATTTGTCGTCGTAATGCCTTGGTGAGAATGTCAGCAACTTGCCCAAAAGCAGGAACATGTTCCGGCTCTAACTTCTTCAATTGAACTTTTTCATGAACGAAGTGACAGTCAACTTCAATGTGTTTGGTCCGCTCATGGCACAAGATTCTTTGCAATATGGATCACACCCGGACTATTGCAAAACAAAGTTGCTGATGAGGATAGAGTGACCCCAAATCACCAAGAACGCCCTCAAGACAGGTAAGTTCAGATACAACGACCGTCATTGCACGATACTCGGCTTCAGTAGAAGAGCGGGCAAGCACAGACTGTTTCCTGCTACGCCAAATGATCAAATTTCCTCCAAAGTAGGTACAAAAACCCGTAGTGAAACATTGATCATCCAGGGAGCCCGCATAGTCCGAATCTGAATATGCAATAAGAGATAGAGAGGAGAATGACTTATACACTAACTATTCAATTTTTTGAAGTGAAAGTGACAGCCTGGATAGACTGTCCGTGTAACGCCCCGAAACTCAAAGGAGCGACGGGAGGCGCTTTATGCCAAATTTGGAATTTGGCAGGGGGCACATGGCCTGAGACATGGGCGTGTCCCAGGGCGTGTCGTGTTTGGTTCGACGATTTGGCTGAGAGATCGACAAATTTTGGATTCGACGATCGTCGAGCAGCGAACACGGCCTGAGACACGGGGGTGTCCCAGGGCGAGTCGAGCTCGTGTCGACGATCTGGTCGGGAGGTCGACGAATTTTGGGTCGACGATCGTCGAGCAGGGAACACGGCCTAGGACACGGGCGTGTCCAAGGCCGTGTCGGGTGTCGACGAACTGCACTCGACAAAATGTCGAGACAGTGAACACGACCTAGAGCCCAGGCGTGTTCGAGTTTGACACTGACGTGTCAAACTGGACACGGGCGTGTCAAAGACCCGTGTGAGTCTCGGGTTGGTGTTGATCCTATGTTGATGGAGGAACACGCCCGGGAACACGGGCGTGTACTGGCTGACACGGGCGTGTCAGGTCGAACACGAGCGTGTCGGTTGCCCGTATGTTTATCGAGACGCGTCGATTTCGACGGCGAATGGGTGACACGGCCCTGGACACGGGCCTGTCGCAGGCCGTGTTCGGCCCAGATTTTACATTTCAGCTACGGATCGTGGTCGTTCGTTTCCTTATTTTGGGATCCGACGGCTGGGGGTTGTTCCTACTGGGATATACCCGGGATTGGGCCTTTGAAACCCTCATTTCACTTGAGTGGTTCTCTTTCTAAGTCTAGAGAGAGGGGAGAGCAAAGGAGGAAGAAGAAGCCTAGATCCGATCACCGGCGGAGTTTCGGAGCTCCAAATCGCGAACCGAGTTCGGATCTACGGAGGCAAGGAGAGTGCGGTGCTTTTCATCCGCTTAAATTTCCATGGCGTCAAGGAAGAACGCTAGGGTAATGATTCTCTACTTTAGCATGTGAAGCTCTACTTCTTTTGCATAGGGAAGCCCGCTCTCGCGAGTTTGCGGTGAGTTTGAGGTGTTCCTTCGGGTAGACATGAATAGTCCCCGTTGTGTACATGTAGAGTACGTAATCGAGAATGGATATAGGCATGATGTGTGAAGCCTACCCGGACAAGTTGGTCTGGATCGGTAATGTTGTATTGCATAAATGGCCGGAGAAGACTCCGTGCGAATGTTTGTTTTTCGGGTATTCTACGTGGTAGATTGCAACAGGGAGCCTTGGGGATTAACCTCAAGTTGCACCCGAAAAACTGGGCAGATGCATGATTCTTCCAACATGGTGGCCTGGGAGCCAACCTGAACATAACTGAGTTATGTGATATGTATGGGAGATACCGGACTCGGGGAAGCTTGACCCGCGTAGATGACTTAATTGACGTTGCGGTGTGAGCAACGGGTCAGGTAGAACCGTACCCGATCTATGTCATTCGGTTAGAGAGACCTAAGGTACGTGGTACTCGCCATTGGCATAGATGGAGGGTCTTAGGCAGTGGCCAGAAAGACTAGATGCTCATGAATTATTGTCGTCCTGGGGGCGGTGGTGAGTCGGCGGACTTTGACCGTGATCACCGAGAATGTGACCTGAGAGCACGGGGCGTGTGGTCGTGCATGCCTGCGCCTGTGATGTAGTGTTGTTACATTACTGCTTAGTTATACTAATAAAGTGCAGGGAAGGAGCATCGCCGCCCCGAGTTTGGGAGCGGGATCGTTATAATTTGGTCAGCATAGCTGACCGTTGCCTTTGTTTGCCACCGTTGCGGTGGATTGTTGCTTGCAGGTGCTGCAGGACCGAGCGGTAAATAGCGGGCCAAAGCCCAAATTGCTGAGCCGGCCCTAGAAGGCCTAATTGGAGTATTTACCTGTTTTATTCATGTATGACCGGCCTGCGTGCCGTGGTTTGGAAAACATGTAATTTGAGAAAAACAATTGTAAGGCCATAAGGCCAGTACTTGTGTATTTGTACTTCATTCCTGTTGGCTTTGTAGTGGACATTCATGCTAGTGTTGGGTTCTTTATTAATGCAACAATTTTAATTGCTTCCGCTAGAATGCTCTGTGTAGGATGTTGTTATTGGTTGGATGGTTTCCATTGAGTAACCACCCGGTCTGTCTGTGGTATATGGCGTCGGGCCACGGCCGGACCTACTGTTATATGCTATGTGACGGATATGGGGTGTTACAATTTGGTATCAGACTATTGGTTTCGGTCGGGCTTAAAATGAATTCGTGGACGAATTCTTTTTAAGGGGTGGTGAGCACCTGTGTGTGCGTCATCGTTATAACAATAAAAGAACCCATGAATGTCCACTTAAGAATGAAAATACACGTGTTTGAGGAACCTGCGTGTTCCTATAATTGTTTTTGCAATTTTGTATGGTCGCTTAACGGTGTTTTGTACAACTATAGGTGACCAGAAGTGGTGCTGGGCCGTCAGAACGTCGAGTTTCTGAGGCTAGTAGTGCACCAAATGATGCTCCTACAACACCTCCATCGGCTGAGACCATAAGATTGGTGGCCTAAGCAGTGTTTACCATGATCAATGCGCAGCCTGCAAGGCAAATGCAGCAGCCCGCTCCTGCGATGGAGCAGGTACCTCTTCCAGAGGTTGAGCCGAGAAGAATGGAGCAGGTAGTAGTGGAGCCTTTGGTGCCGAGGCGAGCAATTGAAAGGCAGCTCAAGCACGTTATGAGCTTTAATCCTCCAGTGTTCTCGGGGTTGGGAACCCCATCTCAAGCTGAAGATTGGCTCTCCCGGATAAAGAGAGTCTTGACAGCAACTAAGACGGAGGAGTGGCAGATGACCACTATAGTTACGTTGCTGTTGGATGGAGACGCTATGTTGTGGTGGGAGGGTTTGGAGCTGCATCTTTTGAGAGGAAGACAACTTACAGACGTCTCGATGGAGGAGTTTTCGAGACTGTTCTTGGCTAGGTACCTCCCTTTGTCGCAGAGGATAGCTTTGGAGAATGAGTTCCAGAGGTTGGTACAAGGAGAGAGTAGTGTGGATGAGTATCTCCACAAGTTTAACTGATTGGGTCGGTACGCTAGCTCCATCATCGCGGATGAGGAGCGCAAGACGAATCGATTCTATGAAGGTTTAAGAGATGACTTGAGGCTACTACTCTCGGGGCCTATGACGCAGGGCTTCTTGACCCTGGTCAACACGGCCCGGTCCGTGGAGAAGGACATGAAGAATGTTCAAGCGAAGAAAAGCTCGGGCGATAAGAAGATTGAGTTCAAGGTGCCGGCTAATTCAAGGTTTGGGTACAGTAAGTTCAACAAGAAGGCTAGAACTTCGGGTCCAACCCCCTCTTCTGGTGCTTCTGGGGCGACTACGGGTCGGACCCCGGGTACATGATTTACTTGTGGGAAGCCGGGGCACTTTGCTCGTGATTGCTGAAGCGGATGTCCAAAGTCCAAAAGGAAGCCGGGAGCGAATTATGAAGAAAAGGGCAAGGCGGTGGAGTCAACCGCGTCCCATTATACTCCGGTTCAACCAAAGGTTTATAATCTTGGCCAACAGGAGGCCATTAAACAAACGGATGTGGTGACAAGTATGGTTTAAATTTATAGCAAGTCAAATTGTTTTGTACTTGTTATGTGAGTGTTACCTTACCACTGCTTGTTTAGGATTTGTTTTGATTTGTGAGAATCCGGCAAGAGCACTCTTTGATACAGGAGCTTCACACTCCTTCTTGTCTGAAGGATTCATATCGCGTATCAGAGTACCTTCTTCGATGGCGAAGGACAAGTTGGATGTATTGTTACCGAATGGGTGTTTGATGCGCGCGGATAAAATCTGCGGTGTTAAGATTCGCATTGGGAATCAAGAGTTCGATCTGCAAGTGTCATTACTACCGCTGGTGGAGTTCAACGTTATATTTGACATGGACTGTCTCTCGGAGCAACAAGCCTATATTGATTGCGGTCGCAAGGAATTCAAGTTGGGAGCAGGTCGTGAGACGACTTTTGCGGGCTTGAAAGGGTCAAGCAGGACGTTGATGTCTGATCTTCAGGTGGTGAAGGCGGTTCGTGCTGGTGCAGAGCTGTTCTTTACACTAGTGGAGGTTGCAAGGCCGAAGCCGGCGTTGGATAGTATTTCAGTGGTAGCTGAGTACCCTGATGTGTTCCCCGCCGATCTTCCTGGAGCCCCGCCTCAACGGGAGATAGATTTCACGATTGAGCTAGTGTCAGGTGCGAAACCTGTGTCACGATCCCCGTATCGGCTAGCGCCTAAAGAAATGGCGGAGCTGAAGGTGTAACTCCAAGAGTTGTTGGAGCAGGGGTTTGTGCGTCCAAGTTCATCGCCTTGGAGCGCACCGGTCCTCTTTGTTAAGAAGAAGGACGGGAGCTTGAGACTTTATATTGATTATCAGGAGTTAAACAAGCTAACGGAAAAGAACAAGTACCCGATCCCAAGGATTGGTGATCTATTTGATCAGTTAGTCGGGTCGACGGTGTACTCAAAGTTGGACCTCAAGTACGGTTACTATCAGTTGAGAATAAGGGAGAGTGATATCCCTAAGACAGCGTTCAGTACGAGATACAAGCATTACGAGTTTACGGTCATGCCGTTTGGGCTGACCAATGCACCGTCGGTGTTCATGGATTTGATAAACAAGACTTTTATGGAGTACTTGGACCATTTTGTGATCGTCTTCATTGACGATATTTTGGTGTACTCGTAGAGTGAGTAAGATCACTTCAGGCATCTTCATTTGGTTTTGGAGACGCTAAGGAGGAATCAATTGTACGCCAAGTTCTCGAAATGCGAGTTTTGGTTGTCCTCAGTGGCGTTCCTCGGTCATATAGTGAGTGGGGAAGGTATTGCAGTGGATCCGGCGAAGATTGTTGCGATACGAGAGTGGCCTGTACTTTCTATGGTAGCGGAAGTCCGGAGCTTTCTGGGGCTTGCAGGCTATTATAGGCGCTTCGTGGAGAACTTCTCGCGGATAACGTTACCTCTCAGTACTTTGATGAGTAAGGAGCAGAAGTTCGTTTGGACGCCGGAGTGTGCGCGAGCTTTTGAGGAATTGAAGTGTCGGTTGACCACGACGCCAATTATTAGTTCGTCGTGTGGGACCGAAGGTTTTGAGATTTATAGCGATGCTTCGGGCAGTGGTTTGGGTTGTGTGCTACTGCAGCATGGGAGAATTATAGCGTATGACTCGAGACAGCAGAAAGTCCACGAGAGGAATTATCCGGTCCATGACTTGGAGTTAGCGACCGCGATTTTTGCCTTGAAGCTGTGGAGGCACTACTTCTATGGAGTAAGGGTCGATATCTATACCGACCATAAGATCTTAAAATATTTGCTGGATCAGAAAGATCTAAACATGCGACAGCGTAGGTTGATGGAGTTCCTGGGGGACTATACATTCAAGATCCACTACGTGCCTGGTAAAGGCAATGCTGTTGTGGACGCATTGAGTCACCGGGCCCCAGCTCAAGCCAATTGGTTGTCGCTCCATGACGAGCGGTTGGTTTGGGAGTTGGAGGCGTTGGAGATCTTTTGTATGGAAAAGGAGTCAAGTGCTGAAGCATTATTGAGTTGGATTGAAGTTCAGTATGACCTGACTGATCGGATTTGTCAGGCCTTGGATTTGGATGGCCACATGAAGCAAATCATGGTTGAAGCTCTGGATGGGTCAAATTCCCAATTCGTCGTTGAGGATGGGTTGCTTTGGAAGGACGGTCGTCTGTGCGTTCCAAATATGGGCAATTTGCGGGTGGAATTGTTGTACGAGGCACATCATACCAAGTACTCAATTCATGGAATTGTTGTACGAGGCACGAAGATGTACCGCGATGTTAGGAAATTGTTCTGGTGGCCAGGACTGAAGAAGGATGTGGCACTGTATGTGGCGAAGTGCCAAACTTGTGTCTTGGTGAAGGCGGAGTGCCAAAAGCCGGGAGGATTCTTGAAGTCCTTGCCTATTCCAGAGTGGAAGTTTGACGACATTACTATGGACTTTGTGCACAGGCTGCCAAGGTAGCAAAAAGGGAACGATGTCATTTGGGTGGTCATAGATCGTCTAACGAAGGTGTCGCATTTCATTCCGCATAGGAAGGATGATCCGGTTGAGAAATTGGCAAAGTTGTATGTAGACAATATTGTGCAGCTTCATGGTGTGCCCCGCAGCATCGTGAGTGACAATGATGGGTGGTTCACGTCCAATGATTGGAGGCTGGTGCAGCAGATGTTGGGAACAAAGCTGAATTTCAGCACAACCTTTCATCCACAAACGGATGGTCAGACCGAGAGGGTCAATAGGACAATGGAAGACATGCTTCGCATGTGCGTCCTGGATTTTGAAAAGCAGTGGGAAGACCACCTATATTTGGTGGAGTTGGCGTACAATAATAACTACCAGGCAAGCATACAAATGACGCCCTTTGAGGCCCTTTATGGTAGAAGATGTCGCACGCCGTTGTCTTGGTTATAAACGGGCGAGTCAAAGTTGTACAAGCGACAAGAGGTGGAAGATGCTACTTCTTTGGTGAGAACCATTCGGGAGAGGTTGCTAATCGCTCAGGACCGCCAGGCTAAGTACTATAATGCCAAGCACAGGAATGTGGAGTTCGCTGTTGGCGATTGGGTGTACTTGAAGATCAAGCCGTTCAAGGGTGTCTCGCGGGTGCGGCACTTGAAGAAGCTAAGCCCGAGGTACCTTGGACCGTTTGAGGTTCTGGAGCGGATTGGTGAAGCAGCGTACCAGTTGAAGCTGTTAGTGGAGCTTAGTGGTCTACATGATGTATTTCATATATCGGTGCTACGGAAGGCGGTGCAAGAGCCTTCGCATGTGATCGCGGTCGATCAAGTACTGGTCGATAGTGGGTTGACGACGAAGGTCAAGCCCGTACGTATTGAGGACTCGAAAGTCAAGCGGTACACAATAAAGAGATCAGGATGGTCAAGGTCCGTTGGGACAATTGCGGTCGGGAGGAGCTCTCTTGGGAGCGAGAGAAGACCATGCTTGAGGAGTACCCAGAGTTGTTTCACTCAGGTACCATTTAAGTTTTATGTTTGTTTCCTTTATGTAATTTCGAGGACAAAATTCTTTTAAGAGTGAGAGAGTTGTAATGCCCCGAAACTCAAAGGAGCGATGGGAGGTGCTTTGGGCCAAATTTGGAATTTGGCAGGGGGCACACGGCCTGGGACATGGGCGTGTCCCAGGGCGTGTCGTGTTGGGTTCGACGATTTGGCCGAGAGATCGACGAATTTTGGATTCGACGATCGTCGAGCAGCGAACACGGCCTGCGAGACGGGCGTGTCGAGCTCGTGTCGACGATCTGGTCGAGAGGTCGATGAATTTTGGGTCGACGATCGTCGAGCAGGGAACACGGCCTAGGACACGGGCGTGTCCAAGGCCGTGTCGGGTGTCGACAAACTGCACTCGACGAAATATCGAGACAGTGAACACGGCCTGGAGCCCAGGCGTGTTCGAGTTTGACACGGGCATGTCAAACTGGACACGGGCGTGTCTAAGACCCGTGTGAGTCCCAGGTTGGTGTTGATCCTCTGTTGATGGAGGAACACGCCCGGGAACACGGGCGTGTACTGGCTGACACAGGCGTGTCAGGTCGAACACGGGTGTGTCGGTTACCCGTGTGTTTATCGAGACACATCGATTTCGACGGCGAATGGGGGACATGGCCCTGGACACGGGCGTGTCGCAGGCCGTGTTCGGCCCAGATTTTACATTTCTGCTACGGATCGTGGCCGTTCGTTTCCTTATTTTGGGATCCGACGGCTGGGGGTTGTTCCTACTAGGATATACCCTGCATTGGGCCTTTGAAACCCTCATTTCACTTGAGTGGTTCTCTTTCTAAGTCTAGAGAGAGGGGATAGCAAAGGAGGAAGAAGAAGCCTAGATCCGGTCACCGGCGGAGCTTCGGAGCTCCAAATCGCGAAATGACTTCGGATCTACGGAGGCAAGGAGAGTGCGGTGCTTTTCATCCGCTTACATTTCCATGGCGCCAAGTAAGAATGCTATGGTAACGATTATCTACTTGAGCATGTGAAGCTCTACTTCTTTTGCATAGGGAATGCTGCTCTCGCGAGTTCGCGGTGAGTTTGTGTACATGTAGAGTCCGTAATCGAGAACAGATATAAGCATGATGTGTGAAGCCTACCCGGACAAGTTGGTGTAGATTGATGATGTTGCATTGCATAAATGGTCGGAGAAGACTCTGTGCGAATGTTTGTTTTTCGGGTTTTCTACATGGTAGATTGCAACAGGGAGCCTTGGGGATTAACCCCAAGGTGCACCCGGAAAACTGGGCAGAAACGTGATTTTGCCAACATGGTGGCCTGGGAGCCAACCTGAACATAACTGGGTTATGTGATATGTATGGGAGATACGGGACTCAGGGAAGCTTGACCCGCGCAGACGACTTAATTGACGTTGCGGTGTGAGCAACGGGTCAGGTGGAACCGTACCCGATCTATGTCGTTCGGTTAGAGAGACTTAAGGTACGTGGTACTCGTCGTTGGCATAGATGGAAGGTCTTAGGGAGTGGACAGAAAGACCAGATGCTCACAAGTTATTGCCGTCCTGGGGGAGGTGGTGAGTCGGCGGACTTTGACCGTGATCACCGAGAATGTGCCCTGAGAGCACGGGGCGTGTGGCCGTGCGTGCCTGCGCCTGTGATGTAGTGTTGTCACATTACTGCTTGGTTATACTAATAAAGTGCAGGGAAGGAGTATCGTCGCCCTGAGTTTGGGGGCGGGATCGTTATAATTTGGTCAGTATAGCTGACCGTTGCCTTTGTTTGCCACCGTTGCGGTGGATTATTGCTTGCAGGTGCTGCAGGACCGAGCGGTAAATAGCGGGCCAAAGCCCAAATTGTTGAGCCGGCCCTCGAAGGCCTAATTGGAGTGTTTATCTATTTTATTCATGTATGACCGGCCTGCGTTCCGTGGTTTGGAAAACATGTAATTTGAGAAAAACAATTGTAAGGCCATAATGCCAGTACTTGTGTATTTGTACTTCATTCCCGTTGGCTTTGTAGTGGACATTCATGCTAGTGTTGGGTTCTTTATTAATGCAACAATTTTAATTGCTTCCGCTAGAATGCTCTGTGTAGGACGTTGTTATTGGTTGGATGGTTTCCATTAAGTAACCACCCGGTCTGTCTGTGGTATATGGCGTCGGGCCCCGACCGGAGCTACTGTTATATGTTATGCGATGGATAGGGGGTGTTATAGTCCGCACGGTCTGAGCAGACAGTTGTGGCGGTCTGGGAGGTTTGACCAAGCGGTCTATGTGAATAGGACTGGCGACTAGCCAAGTCAGCAGGTGGTTCTGCTTTGGCTTGTTCCCTGGAGGGAACCAAGCAGATAGGATGATTATCTGCGGAGTTTGATGTGTCCGGGTTGCAGATTGTTTTGGAGCTCGGGAGATCAGTGTGGCGTTTGCATTGGTCTTGATCTGGTGGTGCGGTTTGATGTAAACACACAATTTGCTGGTTAGTGCGAACTGTTGTAGGAGTCCGCCGGTTTGTGCGGACTGGCCTTTGTATATGTTAGTGTTGTGTTTGCACCAGGGATGGCTGGTGGTGTGAACTTAGTCTGAGTTATTCCAGGTCTAGGTTTGCTCAGTCCGAGAGGTCACACAGACTGTTTTCCTTGTCCGCCGAGTTCGACAGCTATCAGCCTTGTGTGCTCTAGTTGCGGCTCGGAGTATGCGAATTGGAGCAGTGTCCGCAAGGGCGTGCAGACTGAAGCTATGTTCGCTTGTGTATGGATTGGTGGTGTTTCCGCAGAGTTTTCTGGTGTGACGGTCTGTCTGGCCAGATCACAGCGGAATGGTTTTGCGTCCGCAATTGTGTGGATACACTCAGTGCTCGCCACGAGATAGGGTGGTGATCCTATCAGCTAGGGCGGTGATCACACTCCCCTCTGCGCCTATAAATAGGACCACAAGTCATATAATAAGTACAAATGAATACACAATAAGAGCTCGGGTGGTTGTTGTGGACATGAGTTTGTGTTCACGCGGTTTGAAGAGTTGACCGATTTTTGCTTTGCAGGTCGTGCGGATAGCGCTGAGAAGCCAGAGACTTGGTTCTGACTTCAGTCAGGGATCAATGCAGATTCTGCGGTTAGCAACCAGCGGTTATCAACCAACGGTTAGCAGCAATCGCGGTGTGCGGCCAGACGGTCTTTTCTCTTTGAAAACCTTTTTCCTAGTTCAACAAGTTGTCCGCTTCTGGCGGCTTGTTTAGTTCAGCAGCAACAGTTCGATGCGATCTGGTAGCTAAGCGATCTTGCGGTGAGGCGGCTTGTAGATTAGCGGACAGAGTTCAACATTGGAAAAACGTGTTGTACGCGCTGCTAGGTTGCGGTCATGCGACTTGGCAACTTCAGCAGACTCCGTAGGCAGCTCGGCAAAGTCGGCGGTTACTCATTAAGACCCCGCGACTTGTTTGTACCTTCTTATTTTTTGCTTCTTTAGAGTACATTAGCGAATCATCTCTCGACATGCATGCCTCGCCTTGTAAAGATTTTTGATAGTACAAGATTCTTGCTCTTTTGTTTACATCTGGTTTATTTGGCTTCGGTTTGATTGGAGTGTTCCTGGGCTTGGTTTGCTTATTTTCATGGTTCACAAATTTTTACATGGTATCAGAGCATACAGAGGCTTGAGCAGCATACAACCGACAATTACTTTATTGCTTCTGGAAGTTTAAGTGAACCAGGGTTGTGTAATGGAAGGAGGATTTGCAAGGGGTCTTGGAATTGAGCATCTTACATCAACCAACTTCAAGAAGTGGAAGTCGTGTATGGAAAGTTATCTTTTGGGCGAGGACTTGTGGGAGGTCGTTTGCGTAGATGAGTGACAAGAAGTTACTGCTGTCGTTGGAAATGCTGATGTTGTGAGAGCTTGAAGGAAGACAAATGTGAAAGCAGAGTTTACTCTAAAGTAGGTTATCTCACAAGAACTCTTTGACCACATCATCAGATGTCGGTCTGCTGCGGAGATTTGGAATTTCCTCGATGAGTTGTTCAATATGAAGAATGTTGCTCGACTACAATTCCTGGAGAATGAGTTGGCGAGAGCCATTCAAGGAGATCTGCCCATCTCAACGTTCTTCCTGAAGATGAAGAACTTGTGCGCTGAGATTTCAGCATTGGATCCTGATGAGCATATCTCGAAAGCGAAGCTGAAAAGACACATAATCCGTGGTTTGTAGATGAAATATATGGTCTTTATTACTTCCGTTCAAGGCTGGGTCACTCAGTCGTCTTTGCTGGAGCTGGAGAACCTGCTAGCTTTGTAGGAGAGCTTAGCTAGACAGATGATTGGAGTCACTATCTCTGAAGGAGGTAGTGAGATGCTCTTTACAAGAAAGAAGAAGAGATGGGAGAAAAAGAAGACTGTTGCTAGTGATGACCCTTCAACTTTCTATCGGCAAGAAAGGAGCACTGCTCCTAAGTGGGATTGGAAGAAGAAGAAGGACTGGATTAAGTGGTACATATACAACCAGCCAGGTCACTTCAAAAAGGATTGCAAGGTCAAGTTGCAGCCGGGATATGTTGCAGATAAAGAGAAAGCTAGTTCCAGTGTTGAAGAAGTCGATGAGGAAATGCATTCATGATGGGCACGTGTGTTCGTGCTTTGTCCACCATCGACTACCAAGATGACTGGATAGTGGACTCAGGGTGTGGTCATCACCTCACCGGGGATGAGTCAAAGTTCTCCTCTCTACGAAAGTTCTCAGGTAACGAAGCCATCATAACCGCTGATGATACAGTTCATGTAGTCGAGAAGGAGGGTGTCATTTCTTTAGGTAATAATAAGGGTCCACTCACCTTGAGGAATGTGTATCACCTACCGGGCATGAAGAAGAACCTCTTCTCAGTGACCAATGCGGTGGGCACGAGCTATCACGTTCTGTTCGGCCCAATATAGGTGAAGTTTCTCCGCAACGTGTTAGCGATTAAGGCTAACGTTGCTCATGTAGGGAGAAGGGTAAGAGACTTGTTTGTGCTATCAACAAGTTCATATGTTGATCGGATAAGGGCCAACGATAGTGCAACTATCTGACATGAGCGACTGGGACACGTCGGGATGGACAACCTGAAATTAATGACAGTAAAGAGCCTTGTGAAAGGCTTGCCTAAGTTGTCATCATTCGGCGACAGTCATGTCTACGCGGGGTGTCAATATGGAAAAGCTCATCGCCTTCCGTTTAACAAGTCGCAGACTAGGTGTAAAGCACCATTAGAGTGATCCATGGTGATCTGATGGGTCCGACCATCACCGCTAGTCTTGGAGGCAGCAGATACATGTTGGTGTTGATTGATGACTACTCAAGGTACACTTGGGTGTACTTTATGAAGGAGAAGTCGGACTCATTCCGTTTGTTTGTGGAGTTCAAGGAGCTAGTGGAAGGCCGGCTTGACCTGCAAATTAAGGAGTTGAGAACGGACAACGGAGGTGAGTTCGTTTCAAATGAGTTCTCTAACTTCTGCAGGATGCACGACATCCAGAGAGAGCTCACTTGTGCTCATACTCCACAATAGAAAGGAGTAGCAGAATGCAAGATCCGTCATCTGACGGAAACCTGCAAGTGTTGGCTTCATGCCAAAGGCATTCTAAGGTCCTTCTGGGCGGAAGGGATGGCTTGCGCAACCTATGTCATCAATCAGATGCCTCTGAGTCCGATCAACATGAAGTCTCCTTTTGAGATGATGTTTAAGGAGAAGCCCAACATGGATTGCCTTCGGGTGTTTGGATCTATCTGCTTCGTACATGTCCTGGATACTCTCAGGACAAAGCCGGATGCGAAGGAGAGGAATCTTATCTTTGTGGGCTATGATGTGTGGAAGAAGGGATGAAAGTTTATGTATCTAGTGACGAAGAAGTTCGTCATCTCGAGAGACGTGGTCTTCGACGAATTGACGCCATATGAAGGTGGTTACTCTATAGAGCTGCAGGAAAGCAAGTCGAATGATGTGCAAGAATAGGCTACTAAGGATCTTCTGGTGGAGTTGCCTGCGTCATAAGGAACTCCAGGTGTTTCTAGCTCCAGAGCGGAGTCTTCTGGTTCAGGAAAGCATGTCGAATTAGGGCGGTTTGACCTAGCGGTCTATGCGGATAGGACTGACGACTAGCCTGATCAGCCAGTGGTTCTGTGTTGGCTTATTCCCTGGAGGGAACCAGGTGGATAAGATGATTATCTGCGGAGTTCGCTATGTCCGGGTTGCAGACTGTTTTGGAGCTCGGGAGATCGGCATGGCGTGTGCCTTGGTCTTGCTCTAGTTGTGCGGTTTGATGTAACCGCACAATTTGCTGGTTAGTGTGAACTGGTGTAGGAGTCCGTCGGTTTGTGCGGACTGGCCTTTGTATTCGCTGGTGTTGTGTTCGCACCAGGGATGGCTGGTGGTGTGGACTTGGTCTGGGTTGTTCCATGTCTAGGTTTGCTCAGTTTGGGAGGTCACACAGACAGTTTTCCTTGTCCGTCGAGTTTGATAGTTGTCAGCCTTATGTGCTCTAGTTGCGGGCTTGGAGTGTGCAGACTAGAGCAGTGTCCACAAGGGCGTGCAGACTGAAACTGTGTTCGCTTGTGTGTGGATTGGTGGTGTTTCCGCAGGGTCTGCTTGTGACGAGCCAGTGACGACCCACTCTTGAGCACACAAGGATCATTGTGGCCTCCCTGACATCGTCCGAGCTGCAGCTCAAGCACCCACCCCATCTACATCAACAAGCGGGTTGTTGGTGGCTACAACCTCCCTTTGATGAGGCAAACTCGATAGTCAAGTGAGAAGTACGGGGACTTCTCAGGAGGTCACCCATCCCAAGATTACTCCAACACGAACACACTTAACTATGGAGTTTTTCAACTCCTCATCACCAATTGAGGCACCTCTTGGTAAGTCCCTGTGTTGCTCGCTTGACTATCGAGTTTACCTCATCAAAGGGAGGTTGTGGCCACCAACAACCCGCCTGTTGATGGAGATGAGTTGGGTGCTTGGGCTGCAGCTCGGACGATGCCAGTGAGGCCATAGTGATCCTTGTGTGGTCCAGAGTGGGTCAACAATGGGTCATCACACTGCTGGTGTAACGGTCTGTCCGGCCTGGACTTAGTGGACCGGTTTTGTGTCTGCTGTTGTGCAGATACACTCAGTGCTCGCCGCAAGACAGGGTGGTGATCCTATAAGCTAGATCGGTGATCACACTCCTCTCCGCGCTTATAAATAGGACCTCATGTCACATCAACAGTATAACTAAATAAATAGTAAGTAAGCTCGGGTGGTTGATGCGGACAAGAGTTCGTGTTCGCACGGTTTGAAGAGTTGACCGGTATTTGTTGTGCAGGTTGTGCGGATAGCGCTGAGAAGCCAGTGACTTGGTTCTGACTTCAGTTAGGGATCAGTGTCGATTCTGCGATTAGCAACCAGTGGTTAGCAGCAGTCGCGGTTTGCGACCAGACGGTCTTTTCTCTTCGGCAACCTTTTTCCTAGTTCAATAAGTTGTCCGCTTCTGGCGGCTTGTTCAGTTCGACAGCAGTAGTTCGTGACTATCTGGCGGCTAGGAGACCTTGCGATTAGGCGATTTGTAGATCAGCAGACGAAGTTCATCATTGGAATAACGGGTTGTCCACGCGGCTAGGTTGCGGTCTTGCGACTTGGCGGCTTCAGCGGACTCCGTAGGCAGCTCGGCAGAGTCGGCAGTTACTCATTGAGTCCGCGCGGCTTGTTTGTACCTTCTTATTTTTTTTTCATTCGGGTACATCGGCGAATCATGTCTCGCCATGTATATCTCGCATTGTAAAGATTTTTGATAGTACAAGATTTTTGCTCTTCTGTTTACATCTGGTTATTTGGCTTCGGTTTGGTTGGAGTGTTCCTGGGCTTGGTTTGCTTATTTCTGCGGTTCACAAATTTTTACACCAACTCTTGTCCCGGAGAAATCTTCAAATATCTGAGGACGCGTTCTACTGCCTGGAGATGTGAGATCCAAGGACCATGCATAAATCAGCTGACCACTCCAACAACAAAAGACATATCAAGTCTTGTAACTGTTAGATATATTAGTTTTCCTACAAGACGTCGATAATACTCAGGGTTCGTAAGCAGAGAATCAGAGTCAAGCCCATGAGCACATAACTTGTGATTGACATCCATCGGGGTTTCCATGGGTTTGCACCCAGAGTAGCCAGCATCTTGAAGGAAATCAAGACAGTACTTCCGTTGTGAGAGGACAAGACCATCAGTTCATCTTGCAACCTCAAATCCCAGGAAGTACCAGAGAGCCCCTAGATCTTTTGTTTGGAAGACGAAGTTTAAGTGTTGCTTGAGTTATTGTATCCCTGTGGCATCATCCCTAGTAATTAAAATATCATCCACATAAACCAGGAGAATGACAGTCCCAGCTGATTGAAGACAAGTGAAAAAAGAGAAGTCGGTCGAGCTCCTCTTGAATCCAACTTTGCGAACGGCCTTACTAAATTTGTCAAACCAAGCTCTAGTAGACTATTTGATATAACGACCCTACCCCTCTCTCGGGATGGTGGTGCTCCTTCCCTGCAGGCATTAACATATTTATATATTGACAATCAGGACATGGAACTTGAGCACCATTCGCCACAAACGTTGGCACAGCCGTCCAACGCCCCGTGCTCTCAGGGCACATTCTCGGTGCATAGGACCTCAAAGGGTCACACTTCCGTTCTTTGCAATGGTCAGTAACACTTGAGCTATCTAGTCTTTCAGGGCCAAAGCTAAAGACAAGGCCCCTATGCTACGACAAAGTCATGGTGATCCATATGATACACACTTTGACTCACTCCAAGTCCAACGTCATAGGGTTGGACGCAATTTAGCTATTTTTCGTGCTTAAATCGTCAGGCTCGCAAGCCACGATGCAGGTCAACATCCCCTTTTCCATCTGTACTATTCATAACTTTGTTATGATCATAAGCTAGCGCTCATGGCCGCCTAAGTTGGGCCACACTGGCTCTCAGCTTAACACATTGGCCCACAGGTCTTAAGGAGACAAACCTCACCAAATGGCCCCCAGGTCTTCACAAGACAGGCCTCTCAAAACATTGGCCACTAGGTCTCCAAGAGACAGTCCTCACAAAAACATATGCTCACTGGGATCTACCGTCGGCGGTAGAGCTACAACCGCGCGGTCGGGGACAGACTACTGTTTCTTCCCCTGAATGAGTGTTTTCCTGGAGACCTACTCCAGTACTCTCACTGCAGCCATCTGCACACCTCGTAACTCCAAAAATTATAGACTACCACAGAGTCTTCTCCGGCATACAAACAATCATCACAAATCCAAACCAACTCGTCCAGATGGGCTTAACAAAACATGCACATTCCGTACTTCGCTTCTGAATTCTAAATGCAAAGCTAACGAGGATACACAGATCAACCCGTCGGTAGAATCACTTTCACTAGTTAGTGGAGCGTCTACCCTCACATGCCAAAAAAGGACTTCACATGTCCAAGGAAGAGGATCGTTACCCTTGAAGTATGTTTTGGCGCCACGGGAGCAAATCTAGCCGGATGAAAATGATCGCTATGGCTTTGCCTTCGTAGACCATAACTCGGCTTGCGAATCGAAGCTCTAAAGCTCCAACAATGGCGGGATATCCTTCCTCTTCCTCTTCCTCCACTCTCCCTTCTCTCTAAGCCTTAGAAAGAGAAAACCTTGGGATTAAATGAAGAAGAAACGCCCTATCCAGCCTTATACCGCTTGGGATGACACCCAACCTCGGATCTTTATTAAAAAATGATAAACGACCACAATTTGCTCCAGATTTCGGTTTACGAGTCTTATCTCTGCGCGGTAGAAAGTTACCGTCGTGCGGTAGGTCAAGCGTTAGCTTGTCCCGCAAGCCACCGTTCAAAACCTCCAATCACACGTTAACACGTGTCTGCATCAAAATTGCTCTGCAACCGCCACACGATATCTTACTATTGTCGGGCGATAGCTGGTTCGTCTCGTAACCAGCACAGAAACGACAAAAGCACAGCTACCGCCAGTGTTAACCCTACCGCTGGGCGGTAGCTCACCGAGAGATTTGCCAAATAAATCAGCCCTGCCACTGTCGTGCGATAACAATCTACCGTCGCGCGGTACCTTGCAGAGAGGCACTTCCGATAAAATAGCATCGCTACCACCAGTGTTATCCCTACCGCTGGGCGGTATCTCACAGAAGCCATTTCCTGCCTCAAAAAACTTGGGGCGTTAAAAATCTCCCCGACTTGAAGAATTTCGCCCCGAAATTACATATGACAGGAAAACACAGGAGTATCATTACTGCAAAAGTATACCTCATAAAAATAGCTCGGAAAAGTCATCTCTCATGGTTTGTTCGCGCTCCCATGATAGCTCCTCACGGCCACAGTTGTCCCAACGGACCTTAAACATCCTGATAGACTTATTCCGAAGTTGCTTGACTTCCGAGTCTTCGATATAAATGGACTTGACCTTTATTGTCAACCCATCACTAATCGGCACCTGATCCGCCACAACCAACTGCGTAGGCTCCAACACTGCCTTCCTTAATGCTGATATGTGGAATACGTCGTCCAGACCACTTAGCTCTATTGAAAGCTTCAGTCGATAGGCGGCTTCACCAATGCGCTCCAATATCTCAAACGGCCCAAGATATCTCGGACTTAGCTTTTTCAAGCGTCGAATCCTTGATACACCCTTGAGCGGTTTGATCTTCAAATACACATAATCTCTCACGACGAATTCGATATTTTTGTGCTTGGCGTTATAATACTTAGCCTACATATCCTAAGCGACGAACAACCACTCCCGGATTGTACGAATAATCGAAGTCGCGTCTTCGACTTCCTTCCGCTTAAACAGCTTTGATTCGCATGTTCCCAACCACGACAAGGGAGTACAACACTTCCTACCATTAAGGGCCTCGAAGGGCGCCATTTGAATATTTGTCTGGTAGTTGTTGTTGTTGTAGGCGGACTCAATCATATACAGGTGATCCTCCCACCTCTTACTGAAATCTAGGGCGCACATGCGAAGCATATCCTCCATCATCCTATTTACCCTATCGGTCTGACCATCCGTCTGTGGATGAAAAGTCGTACTGAATTTCAGTCTGGTACCCAACAGTCGATGTATAATCCTCCAATCATTAGACGTGAAGCGCTCATCTCGGTCACTAATGATGCTACGGGGCACACCGTGCAATCGTACAATATTATCCACATAAACTTTCACCAGCTTTTCCACTGAATCGTCCTTCCTATTCGGAATGAAGTGTGACACTTTCGTTAAACGATCAACTACCACCCAGATGGTGTCGTTCCTCTTCTGCGACCTCGACAAACCATGCACGAAATCCATAGATATGTCGTAGAACTTCCATTCCGGTATAGTCAATAACTTCAAAAATCCTCCAGCCTTCTGACATTCGGCCTTCACTAAGGCACATGTCTGACACTTCGTCACATATAGTGCTACATCGTTTTTTAGTCCTGGCCACCAGAACGAATTTTCCATGTCTTTAAACATTTTTGTGTTCCCCGGGTGAATCGAATACTTGGTGAAATGTTCCTCGTACATCAACTCTTCTCATAATTTGCCCACCTTTGGGATGCACAATCGACCGTTCTTCCGTAGTAGGCCGTCATCAACGGTAAACTGGGCATTTGACCCGTCCAAAGACTCTACCATGTAGCGTTTCATACTATCATCTAGCTCCATTGCCTGCCGAATCCGGTCAATGAGGTCATAATGCACCTCTGTCTAGTTCAAATGTGCAGCAGTGCTAGACCTCTTATCAACACAAGAGATCTCCAAGGCCTCTAAATCTCGAATAAGACGCTCATCATGCATCTGTATCCAGTTGACCTGTGTAGAAACCCTGCGACTTAATGTATCCGCAACAATGTTTCCCGTGCCGGGAATGTAATGTATCTTGAAGGTGTGGTCCCCAAAGAACTCCATCCACCTCCGCTGGCGCATATTCAAGTCCTTCTGATCTAACAGATACTTCAGGCTCTTATGGTCTATATAGATATCAACCTTCACGCCATACAAGAAGTGCCTCCAAAGCTTCAGAGCAAATATCACTGCCGCTAACTCCAAATCGTGGACCGGATAGTTCCTCTCGTGCACTTTAAATAGATATGAGCAGTAATATATCACCTTATCATGTTGTAGCAAAACACAGCCTAAGCCGCTCCCTGAGGCGTCACTATAGACTTCATAGCCCTCTGTACCAAATGGCGAGCACAGAACAGGCGTTGTGGTCAGATGAATTTTCAACTCTTCAAAAGCTTGTGCGCATGCTGGAGACCAAACAAACTTCTGATCCTTCCTCGTCAAGGCCGTGAGGGGTAACGCTATCCGCGAAAAGTTCTCCACGAAGCGCCTGTAGTATCCGGCAAGCCCCAGAAAACTCCAGACTTCCGCCACAGAAGACAACACAGACCACTCTCATATCGCAACAATCTTCACCGGATCTACCACGATTTCCTCTCCACTAACAATATGACTAAGGAATGCTACCGAAGACAGGCAAAACTCACACTTAGAGAACTTGACGTACAACTGATTGCTCGTCAGGGTCTCCAACACTATGTGTAAGTGATCCATATGATCATCCTCAGACTGGGAGTACACCAGGATATCGTCGATGAAGACTATCACGAAATGGTCCAAGTACTCTCTGAACGTTCGATTCATCAAGTCCATAAAAACAGATGGCGCATTCGTCAGCATAAAAGGCATGACAATGAACTTATATTGCCCATAGCGTGTACTAAACGCCGGCTTGAGAATGTCACTTTCCTTGATTCTCAGCTGATAATAACCAGACTTCAGATCTAGTTTTGAGTACACAGTTGATCCAACAAGCTGGTCGAACAGATTATCGATCCTCGGAATCTGGTACTTATTCTTCTCTGTTAGCTTATTTAATTCCTGATAATCGATACACAACCGCAGGCTACTATCCTTCTTTTTCACGAAGAGGACTGATGCCTCCAAGGTGACGAACTTGGACGCACATAACCATGCCTTAATAGTTCTTAAAGTCATACCTTCAACTCTGCCATTTCCCTCGGTACTAAGCGGTATGGAGATCGCGACATAGGTTTGGCACTAGCTCAATGGTGAAATCGATTTCTCTCTGAGGTGGAGCACTAGAGAGACCTTCGGGGAAACATCCGCAAACTCCGACACCATGGGAATACTGACCAAACCAGGCTTGAGATTCTTAGCCTCTAACAGAGTGAAGAATAACTTCGCACCCTCATGAACTGCTTTAACTACTTGGAGAGCAGACATCAGTGTCTTGCTCGATCCCTTCATACTAGAGAAAGTAATTTCATGACCTATATTCAGACCCAGTTTGACCATATTTAAGCTACAATCAATTTATGCACGTTGCTCCGAGAGCCAATCCATGTCAAAGATCACATCAAACTCTACTATCGGCAGTAGAGACACTTCCAAGTCAAACTCCTGACCTCTTATCATCACCTTAACACAACAAACTCTATCTGCATGCATCGAACACTCGTTAGGCAGCAACACATCTAATCTATCCTTCGTCATGGAGGAAGGCACTCCAATATGCGACACGAAGTCCTCGGACAGGAAGGAGTGAGAAGCTCTCATATCAAACAGTGCTCTCGCTGGATAGTCTAAGATCAGGACACAACCTAAACCACGACAATCATACAACCAATGCATATGGAGTAGGGTATATAAAGCATTACAACTAAAATCTAACACTTACATGAAACCACATCGCCTTGCTTAATGTCCTCCTGCTGGCCCAGGTTGTAGACTCTGGGCTGGGCTGGAGTATGATGGGACGTGGTTGACTCCACTGTCTTCCCTTTCTCAGCATAAGATGCTCCTACTTTTTTCTCCGTCTTAGCACTCCACTCCTGGGCAATGTGTCCTGGCTTGCCACAATTAAAATAATGTATTGGGCCTCCTCGCCCAGATGATGCCCCAGAAGTAACAGATGAAGAAGCTGGTCTAGCAGATTTGGGCTTCTTGTTCCACTTTCAGTACCTAGACTTCGACAAATTTGATACCTTAAACTCTGTCCTCTTTAGCGTCGATTTATTTTATGCAGTACCCGCTTCATATCTTGCTCCAGGGATCAGGCTGTATTAACCAAAGTCAAAAAACCCTGCGTCATTGGTTCTGAGAGTAGCAACCTCAGATCGTCATGCAGTCCTTCATAGAACCGATTGGTCATTATAATTTGGTCAGCTAATACTGACTGTTGCCTTATTTGCCACTCTTTGGGTGGAATGTCTTCGTGCAGGTGCAACTGAGTCGAGCGGGAAATAGCGGGCTAAAGACCATGGTTGCTAAGCTGACCCTCGAAGGCCAAAGCGAAGTGTGTTTCCATTTTATTTCTTATGTGTGGTCGACCTACGTGCAGAAGTACGTAAAATAATATTATTTAAGGAAACCTTGTATGGCCTTAATGTCATAACTTTCTGTGTATTGTTCTTATCGATCCTATTTGGTATAGTGGACATTCTAGTAGCTGGGTTCTAAGCAATTAATTTACTTCCGCTAGAATGCACTCTGAGTTAGGATGCACGTTTATGGATTATGGTTTCAATACGTAACTCCACTAACTGTTTGTAGAATATGGCGTGCGTCCACGACCGGACTTTTTGTTAGATCCTATGTGACGGATGGAGGTGTTACATTTGAGACCATAAATAGATTTTTGGAGATGACATACACGAGACTCCCACGTGGTCTCAAACCCAGGAGGTTGGTGCATGTAGACCGTCTCGAGAAGGTTGTCGTTCAGAAACACATTCTTGATATCAAGCTGATGGAGAGGCCAGTTGCGATGAACAACTAAGGAGAGCAAAACCAACAAAGTTTAACTTGGCGACTAGGGGGAGTTTCATCATAATCAAGACCTTATTGTTGAGTGAACCCTCGAGCAACAAGTCGGGCTTTGAGGCGTTCAATTGTCTCGTCTAGAGCATGTTTGATAGCAAAAACCCACTTGCAACTGACACAAGATTGACCAGGAGGAAGAGGGACCATATCTTAAGTCTGGTTGGACCAAAGAGCAGTCATTTCCTCATCCATAGCCGCACACCATCCTGGGTGAAGAAGGACCTCCTGCATAAAGTTAAGAATAGAGATGGAGGAAAGAGAGAGTGCAAACTTATGTAAAGGTGGAGATAGGGGATGTAGAGATATATAATTCATCAAGGGGTGAGCGGTAGATGTTGATGCTGGATCGTCAGTCCGCGAGATAGCATTAGTGGAAGACGGCTGTTGTAGGGCTCCAGAGGGCGGGGTACGACGAGTATAAACACGAAGAAGAGACAGTTTGGGTTGTATAGATGGAACAGGTACTAGAAGTGGAGTGGAAAGAAGAGGCGGTAGAGAGGACATGACAGGAACAGTCGGACGAGGTATGGGAGAAGAGAAAGGGGGAGCAAAAGGTGAAGCATGTATCGACGGAGACGATTACTTTGTCAGTAGTGGGAAAATAACACACATAGCCTTTTTGAATCCTAGAGTACCCCAGAAACATACATTTGTTGGCATGTGGAGCAAACTTATCCGTGAGTGGACCGAGATTGTGGACGTAATAAGTACATTCGAACACATGAGGTGTGAGGGTAAATGAGGACTTGAAAGGAAACAGAAGACTGAACAGAGTGGCAAAGTTGAGCATAGAGGAGGGCATACCATTGATGAGGTAGCATGCGACAGACACATCGAAGTTCCAATATAGTGTGGGTACTTGCATTTGAATCATGAGTGACCGAACGACATCAAGAAGATGGCTGTTAGAAAGTAGAGACAAGAAGCGAAAAGTAGAGAACAAGCGAATAAACTTTTGAATAATTGAAATTTTATTATCCAAAAAAAAGTATCTATTACAAAGGTATGCCCTCCTTTATATAGAATGGAGGAGAGATGAGAGAATACAAATAAGAGATGTGGGACTAAAATTTACAGGACAAGCGGACTATACAAAACAAACCGCACAAGCCGCGCGGTTAGACAGCAGGGCTAACCGCACGGCTACCACCAGAGAGGAAGAGAGACTGCCAGGGTAGACCGCCAGACCGCCCGGTCTCCAAGCCGACTGAGACAAACCGCCAGACCGCGCGGTCTTCAACCCGCCAAGACAAACCGCCAGACCGCCCGGTCACCAACTTCAACACTCCCCCTCAAGCTGGAGCATATATATCGATCATGCTCAGCTTGTCGCAGATGTGGAAAAAGGAAGCGGACACCGGCTTGGTGAAGACATCTGCCAACTCGTTGTCGGAAGTGACAAATGGAGTGTAAATCTGTTTCTTCAATATTTCTTCCCGAATAAAATGACAGTCGACTTCTATGTGTTTTGTTCTCTCATGAAAGACCGGATTTTTGGAAATGTGTATCGCGGCCTTATTGTCACAGAACATAGCCCGAACCCCTTTGCGAAGAGCAATCGGGAGATCCAGGTCAGCAGGAGCCTCAGTTTCGGGAGTATCCGTGGTGGAGAGAGCTGGCCCGGGATTAGAGAGAGATGGCAGCGGAGTGGAGGGAGAAAGCGGAGTAGAGGGTGGAGATGAGGAGGATGGGGAAGGCGGTGGAGTGGGTGGACAGGGCGGAACCTCAGTGGGAGCAGAGGGAAGGGATGGGTTGGTATGAGAAGGAGGAGCAGGAGGAGGAGAAGAGGAAGCGGGAGAGAAGTAAGATGCATTGGCAAAGAAGGTGACATCCGCAGAGATAAATTGCTTGCGGGTAACAGGGTCAAAGCAACAATAGCCTTTCTGAGTGGGAGAGTAGCCCAGAAAGACACATTTGGTGGCACGGGGTGAGAGTTTATCACGAGTGGCAGCGGGAGAGTGAACAAAAGCGGTGCACCCAAAGATGTGTAGAGGAAGAGGAAAGGGATCCTTGTCCGGATAAAGAATGGAGAAGGGGGTAGCACCGTGGAGAACGGTGGAGGGAAGGCGATTGATGAGATAGCAGGAGAGAAGGACAGCATAGCCCCAATAGGAGCGAGGAACATGCATTTGATTCATCATAGTGCGAGCGACATCAAGGAGGTGACGGTTTTTGCGTTCCGCCACCCCATTTTGTTGGGAAGTGTAGACACAGCTGGTTTGACGAATAACACCATGGTGAGTGCAAAAGGAGGAGAAGTCGTGGCGAAGATACTCCTGAGCATTGTCAAAACGAAGGATTTTAATAGACGTAGCAAACTGAGTTTTAACCATCGAATAAAAGGAGGTCCAAACAGAGAACAACTCGGAGCGATCTTTAAGAAGATAGACCCACGTAGACCGAGAGAAATCATCAATGAAGGTGACAAAATAGGAACTGCCCCGACCGATGGTGAGGGTAGGAGCGGGACCCCATATGTCAGAGTGAACGAGGTCGAACGGGTGGGAAGAGCCCCGACTTTGCGTTGGTGGGAAGGAGGAGCGGTGATGTTTGCCAAGTTGACATGCATCACAGTTTAGAGGAGGATGATGAGGAGGGAGGTGCGGCAGGAGCTGACGTAGAACGCGGGGAGGAGCATGTCCAAGGCGAAGATGCCATTGGAGAAGATCTGTAGAGGAGGAGGAGAAGACGGATAGAGCAGAAATGTTGTCGAGGAAGTAGAGGCCACCACTCTCAGTCCCGGTAGCAATCGTCTGTTGGGAGTCCGGATCCTGAAAAACACAAGAGGTAGGGGTGAATGTGACAGAACACCGTAGTTGCTTGCATAAAGAAGTAACCGATAATAAATTGCACGGAAACTTGGGCACATAGAGGGTATCAGCCAAGCAGAGAGATGGAGTGACTTGAACCATGCCCGTCCCATGGACCGGGGAGGGAGATCCATCAGCGACAATGACCGGGGGCAACTGAGCCTGTGTGTCAAGTAGAGAGAAACATTGAGGGTTGCCGGTCATATGACTTGTTGCACCAGAGTCGATGAGCCATCCGCCGCGAGTCACAACATGAGCACTACCAGAAGAGGTGACCACGGAGGCGGACAGGCTGGAGGAGAAAGCCATGGAAGCAAGAGAGTAGCAAACCGCGACGAGAAGAACAAGCCGCGAGAAGAGAATAGAGCACCAAGCCGGGCGACCAGAAAATAGGTCGCGCGGCTAGAAAGGCCGCTTCCAAGAAGCCGAGCAAAGCAGAGGGGAAGAAGTCGCACGACCTGAAAAAGTCGGGCGAACAGAGGAGAACAAGTCGCACGGCTAAAGATGAGGCCGAGGCGACTAGCAAGCAGGAGCGGGTAGAAGGCAACAAGAAGAAAGCGGCGAAAAAGCAGGCAAAGGTCCAGCGGGGAAGAGGTCGCGCGGACTGAGAAGACCAAGCGAACAGAAGAGAAGAGAAGAGCAGGTGACCGCGACCAAGATGCGGGTGAAAAAGGAACAACCCGCACGGTCAGGCAGATCACAGCAGCAAACCGCGAGTATAGAGACAAGACACGCGGACAGAGACAGACCGCAACGACTAGGAAGTCGGAGAGGCAAGAAAGAACAAGGAGCGCGGCGACAACGAAACAGGTCGCTGCGACAAAGAGTAGTAGGAGAAGAGAACCAAGAAGAAGCAAGCCGCGCGAACTGGGCGGCGGACAGAAACAAGCCGCGCGGATAGAAACAAGCCGAGCAGATAGAAGAGAGGGCAAGCCGCGAACCAAGTCGCAGAACGCGGAAAATAGGTCGCGAACAACAGAGGGCGCACAGAATCAGGAGGAAATGACCGTGTCCTCTGATACCATGTTAGAAAGTAGAGACAAGAAGCGAAAAGTAGAGAACAAGCGAATAAACTTTTGAATAATTGAAATTTTATTATCCAAAAAAAGGTATCTATTACAAAGGTATGCCCTCCTTTATATAGAATGGAGGAGAGATGAGAGAATACAAATAAGAGATGTGGGACTAAAATTTACAGGACAAGCGGACTATACAAAACAAACCGCACAAGCCGCGCGGTTAGACAGCAGGGCTAACCGCACGGCTACCACCAGAGAGGAAGAGAGACTGCCAGGGTAGACCGCCAGACCGCCCGGTCTCCAAGCCGACTGAGACAAACCGCCAGACCGCGCGGTCTTCAACCCGCCAAGACAAACCGCCAGACCGCCCGGTCACCAACTTCAACAATGACGATTCTTTCGTTTGTCCATACTATTTTATTGAGGCGTATACACATGAGATGTTTGTTGTATAATGCCAAATTCAGTGCATAGATTCGAGAAAGTTCGGCTAGTGTATTCTCAAGCATTATCAGTGTGAATGACTTTTAAGGGTGAGCAGAACTGAGTACGACTTTCCGTAATAAATGCACGAAATGTAAAGGTCAGTTCTGTATGACCCCGAAGTAAGTATAACCAGGTCCTGCGAGAATAATCATCAAAAAAGTGACAAAGTAACGATAGCCAAACATATTAAGGGTTTTATATGGTCCCCAAATATCAGAGTGTACTAAAGATAGACAAGTATCACTCCGAGTACAAGTAGGATGAAAAGAAACACGGTGTTGTTTGCCAAAAATATAAGATTCACAAGTAAACTCTTGCAGGGAGACAACCAGAAGAGCTTTCTTGAGAATTTGGAGGGGAGCATGCCCAAGATGACGATGTCAATCGATAGTGGAGAGGACAGAGAGAGCAGGGGGAGGAACATCTAGGAGGTAGAACTCGTTCAACAATTGACCCTTATCAATGATAGTCCGCGTTTACCGATCCTGTACAACAAAGTTCGAGAGTGAGACTGTAAAACAATAATTAAGATCTTGAGTAATGTACCACCCTAAATTTGACAGCAGAACTTTTAATCGCTATCGCCAGACGACAGTGGGTATCGTCGTCGGCGGTAGCGATGGCACTCGACGGCATAAAGCATTGAGTGAGCTAAACACACTCGACGACTCTCGACGAATCGTTGAGTAAGAGACTATCGTGTGGCGATAGTGGGTATTGCGCGGTTATAGCCCATCTCTCAACACTCTCAATGTCTTGAAGCGTTGAGTGTACTCGACGCACTCGACGCCTTGAAGCATTGAGTGAGCTACTAGCATCGATAACACCAGGTGACAGTGGCATCGCCTGCGCAATAGCGGGAAAGTGTTGAGTGAGTGCAATGCAGTCAACACCACAAAGCGTTGAATGAGTTCAACACACTCAACGCGTGAAAACGTTGAGTGAGCTATTGGCTTGATGTCGCATGACAATAGTGGATATCACCTTGCGATAGTGTCACGTGACATAGACACGTGTCATATGACTGTTAAGCGGCCAAAGAGCGGTGGTTGACTAGATTCAAGCGGCTGAAGTCAATGTCGTCACGTGACATCGATATCGCGCGACGATAATGACTACTTTGACTTTTCAGTTGATTTTGCAGCCACTCGTTTCTTTTGAGGGAATAAGCTTGTGGCTGAGATTAATCCCGAGGCCACTTAACCAGAGGAGTGGAGGAATGAGAAGTTATTCTCTTCTTCTCACTCTCTCTCTTCCTTTCATTCAAAGCTCTTGAGAAGAAGCTAAGGAAGAGTTGGGCTGATCTTTGTGAGAGTGCTGAAGGAGATTCGGTAATCGAAAGTCAGAGCCGAGGCTAGATTCGCGAAGAGGGAAGTGAGGTGCACCTTTCCGTCCGGGTAGAAAAGTTTCGCCATGGCTCCGAAATAAACTACAAGAGTAACGATCTTCCTTTTTGGACAAGTGAAGTCCTTCTTTTGGCATATGCATGGAATCTCCCACCAAAAGGTGGAAAAGCGAAGGGAATTCCTTTGGGTCGATTCGTGAAATCCCTAGTGAGTCTTGCATATAGATCCGAAAATGTGTAGTACGGAATAGACATGCTGTGTGAAACCCATCTGGACTGGTTGGTCTGCATTGGTGATGTTTATTTTGCATACCGGAAAAACTCCTAGTATAAACGAGTAGTTTATGGGGTCTGCAATGTTGTACCTGCGAACTGAAAGTAGCAGGAAGTACTGCAGTTGCACTCCAGAAAAATACTCACGAAATACCACAGTTTGAATGACTGTTGGATATCGCCGGACGACAATGAGTATCGACAACGACAATAGCTCTTGGTGAGCTGTTTATGCTATGAAAGTCCAGTGTTTCTGGCACTGCAGGTTACTGCAGGGTTTTTGCTGGGTCTTGTACAGAAAGTAAATTCTATTGTTAACGTCTGGCGACAGTGAGTATCGTCGGCGATAGCTTCCAGATACTCTTTTGATTGTAAAGCCTGTCTTTGGGAGACTCTAAGGCTAATCTATGAGTTGCGAGCTCCTAAAGGCCAATGAGCCGAACGGGCAAGGGGAAGCCGACCCGCGTCAGACTAGACATTGAATTGACGATTTGAGTAGCGGGCAATGACTGAACTGTATCCGCGTTATGGTTGTCTAACTCGAGTGCCTGAGTTATTGGCGTTCATTAGGATCGCATAATGAGAGTCTTAGGATGTACGCCCTCAAGACTAAAGTCTCGGGCTGGGGGTCGTAGAGACTATAAATGCTCAAAGTTAATCGTTATGTTTGGGACCTCTGAACGGTGGTGGGACTCTGGCAACAAGTACATCAAAAATGTGCCATGAGTGCACAGAACGTTTGGTCGTTGATGCATTCGTTTGTGATATATTGAACTGTGCGTGGGTGTACGTACTTGTAATATATCTGCTTGTGCTAATACTATGCCTGCAGGGAAGGAATATCACTGCCCTAGGAAAATGGTAGGGTCGTTATAACTTGGCCAGCTGAATGCTGACCGTTGCCTTGTTTGCCACCCTTGTGGTGGATTGTCCTTGTGCAGGTGCTGGAGAGCCGAGCGAGAAATAGCGGGCTGAATCCCTTGCTGCTATACCGGCCCTCGAAGGCCGAGCAAAGAAGTTTTACTGTTTTCATGTGTGGCCGACCTTCGCGCCGATGTTTATAGACCACACTTGTGAAATGTAACTGTAAGGCTTTAAAGCCATAACTTTTGTTTATTTGTAAGTGACATTCCTGTTATATATATAAATGGTTTGGTTTATATATAGTGGACATTCAATTGATATGAGTTCATGCAACCATAAAGCTTCTGCTAGAATGCTCTGAGTTAGGATTTGAGTAGTTTTTAATATTAACATGTAAACCTGTTGCCTGTTTGTGGAATATGGTGTGGGGCCCCGGCTGGACCCTCTATTATATTTCATGTGACGGACGGTGGTGTTACAAGTAAGGAGGCTAACAAAATGCAAATTGAATGGTGATCCTAGAACATGAAGAGCAGAAGACAGAGAGAGAGAGAGAGAGAGAGAGAGAGGATGTGAGAGGTATATCAGTAGCGCCAAACACTGGGGTAGATCACAAGTAGCCACAATGATGAACTTGGGATGGGCAGACAACAAATATTGCAGAGGTCAATGTCAAGTAATATGGTGTATGACTCCTGAATTCACAATCCAGTGAGAGCTCTGGGAGAGACAGAATATAGCTTCATTGAAAATTGACGCAACGAATCTAGAGGAGCGTGAAATCACCCATTGGAGTTGGTGGAGCTTGGTACGCAGAGCATTGATGTCTTCACGGGCAGAAGTGACAGAGTCTTTTGCAGGAGAAGTGGGAGGGTCAGTTGTAGCAGAAACAACAAGATGTGGGGGCATGCCATGTTTGCGATAGCAGGTGGCCATCCCGTCCGCAATACGTGCATTTAAAAGAAGACCTTTGAGTACTGTCATGTCCTCGAGACCTGTTGCGACCCCCACGGGCCGAGGAACCTCGAACTGGAGGAACATGTGTATGGTGTTGTATAAGATCTGGAGCGAGAGAGAGTCATATGAGCATCCTGGGGCAGTGTAACCTTCAGAAGAAAACAACAAACATCTGACATAGAGGGAGTTGTAAATGAAGAGGATCTGAGGCTGAACACTATGCAGATAGGAAGGAACTCAAGCCATCATCATTTCAATCTTGGTTGATTCTTTCTACGCTCGTTGAGTAACCAAATCTGTAGTAGGAGGCTGATGCTGGATCCAGGCCTCAACCAGGGTCTTGGCCTTGACAACAAAGGAGATAATATCACCGGGAGCCCCAGGATCAAGGTTTTGAAGGTCTGAGATGATGTTGAACAAGTACTAAAGACTATTCTTCCTGGAGTAGGAGTGGAGCGCCTCCCACATTGTCTTTGTCGTTTCATGATACATAGCCATCCTGTAGGGCTTGGTGTCCATGGAGTTGAGTAGCCATGACTGGACCCGACCATCATCACGAAGCCACTCATCAGTGGGGGCAATGAGAGTAACACAGGTCAAGTGATGAAGAAAGCCTTTCGTTTGCAATACTTGACGAACAGAGTGTGCACCGACTCCACGAAATTTCGCTTCCCACCGAGGGAGATAGTAGTAATTCAGAGTTCATCACAAAGTTCGAGTACCAGAGCCGCAACACGAGCAGGAAGAGCAGAAGTAGCATTGAAATCCTCAGAACCCATGAATGAATGACACAGATTGGTGCAGCTAGAGTGGGTAGAAAAGATACGAGAGAGAGGTGCTCCGGATAAAGGAGATGCTGCTAGAAAAGAGACTGTAGCGGTTAAGAAGGAAACAGAAAGGAGAGACCACAACAGCGGATAGAAAAGAGACCGCAACGGCTAGAAAAGAGACCGCATCGGCTAGAAAAGAGACCGCAACGGCAAGGCAAGACCACACCAGCGGTAGGAAGGAGGGCCCGCAACGGATAGAAACAGCGGGTAAAAACAGTAGGGGAACCCACAACAGCTAAGAAGGCAACCCGCAACGGCAAGGCAAGAGCGCAACGACTAACACAGGGAGACTGCAACAGCTAGACAGCCCGCAACGATAAGAAGAGCACTAGCGAGAAGCACGAGGAGGTGGTCGAGCAGATAGCCGAGCAGACAGAAGCACGGGGGTGGGGTCCACTTGTCAGAGGAAGAAGACCATAAAAAGAGAGAAGGAGAGTAAGGAGAAGTGGAAGCCACGATAGAGACTAGCAGAAGCGGGTAGATTAGAGGAAACCACGGAATCTTGCGGGTAAAGGAGGCCGAGTGGATAGCAGCGGTCACACAAAACGTACCCGCTCAGAGGAGAGCGGATAGCTGCGCTCACAAAAGAGGTATCCCCTCAAAGAAAGATCGGTGTCTCTGATATCATGTAAAAGAATGGTTCAAACCTTGTATATCCTTGTTGAATTCCAAAATACAAGTATGAGTACAAATATATAGGAGAGAAGAGAGAGAAAGAATCTTATACACAAGATGTGGGACTAAACCAGAAACTTAAAATGAGCCAAATTAATAAGCTTTTAGTTGCAGAGTGATTGTTGTCATTTGTTTTTCCATCTAGTGATTGCTTCTATGTTGTCGTAAGATTTCTTTCAAATAGCTATGTTTTAAAAAAATTTCAAATTGGCATGACTATAGTAGGCACTATTTGGAAGAGTGTGGGGCTACACAAGTAGTGTTTGGGGAGGTGAAATCACAAACGATTTTCCCAAGAAGATGTTTTAAGCCTAAACGTCGCCGCAATCATATAAATGTGGTCCAACTATAGTGATTTTCAACTATAAAACCTCGAATAATAAAATTTTAAGTCAAAAAAGCTCTCATGGAAGCTCCAAACATAGGCAAAACTGTGACCACTACATTTACCATCACAGTTTACCACTGCAGCTGCTCAAACAACGCAACTATCCCCAAAAGTCCTCCAACTTTAAAGAATAAAAATCTCTGCTGCTGCTGAGCCGTATGAAAGCTAGCTTTGGCTTGATCTGTTGTCTTTCGTGAGGGCCTTGAATTAGAACTGAACATCATTTTCTATTGAATCTAGGCTTCATTTGATTCGGCAGTGGCGGAAGCAAGCGGCGGGTGGAACCGGAGATTTCGAACTGGAGGTGGGGAGGAGGGGCTCCAGACTGAGCTTTTTTGCTCCGTTCTTCAGGGCGCGGCGGGAGCAGATGGAGCAAACGCCGCCGGAGACCGTTTGTTTTCCCGCCGTCCGGCGGGCTTTGCTCCAAACGCCCAGCGAAATCGGATTACCAAACGAAGAACCTCTAATTTCAATTTTTAAGCATGAATTCCATGATTTCCATCCAACCGAATGGAGCCTTGGATAAAAGGGTGCTCCATTTGATGAAGGTGCTTCGAACTTTTCCCACCGCAGTGACAATAGAACTTTTCCCGCCGCCCCACCGCCCCAAACAAAGCCTAAATCATAATTTCCAATTCTTCTATTGCCTCACACCACAAATCAGATATTTGCTTCCACTATCTTCTATTTCACCAATAATCATTACATGAACATGCCCCCTCCCTGAAACAATGGAACCGGTTATTATCCCTAACAATTATCTCCCTAGAAGTGATCCACGAAATGAGCTTAACGGCCGAATGGCAATCACCACAAACCCTAAGATTCTTCACCACCCTTATCGTCTCCTCTGGTTGTGTCCTGATGAGCGCGAATGCGATCGCCAGCTTCTCGCTGTGATGCTCGAGCGAATGCGCCTTTTCTTCGTCCTCTACATCAAACAAGACGTCGTCGGTCGTCGGAGTGTATCCCATTGCCTTCAATTGCTTGCTCAGCTCATCAAGTTTCAGATAGATTTCTTCTGACATGGGATGGGACTTGTCCCCTACATGGAACTCATGAACAAAACCATCCATTTCAACCCAACTATAGCCAGGAGTCTTTTGAATCCCCTCCCTCTTCATACTCGATCTAAGTTTAGCAGACTCAGCCCATCTGCCACTTAAAGCATAGATATTAGACAGCAAAACAAAGTTACCCGAATTGCGAGGCTCTAACACCACGAGTTTCTTCAAGACGAGCTCTGCCAGCTCGATATTCCGGTGAATCCTGCAGCCACCAAGAAGGGCTCCCCAGACGACCGCATTTGCCTTCATCCTCATATCTTTAATCAACCGATGAGCCTCTTCGAGTAATCCGGCCCGCCCAAGAAGATCGACCATGCATCCGTAGTGCTCGATTCTGGGATCGATGAAGTATATTCGACTTAAGCTGCTGAAATATGCCCTTCCATCTTCAACCAAGCCTGTGTGGGTGCACGCACAGAGGAGCCCTACAAAAGTGTTACTGTCAGGGGCAACACGCTTCTTCTCCATTTGAGCAAAAAGCCCAAAGGATATTTTTCCATGGCCGGTCATGGAGAGGCCATTGATCATGGCATTCCAAACTATGCGGTCCATCTCCTTCATCCTCCCGAAGATCGCCCAGGCCCGAGCCATGCTGCCGCATTTCGCGTACATATCAATCAACGCTGTCCCAAGAATTGGGTTCGAGAGGAATGAACTCGCTTCCATGTAACGACTAACTCTTTCCCCGAGTTCTAACGCTCCGAGTTTTGCGCAGGCCGAGAGAGCTCCGACCATGGTGACACAGTCGGGCTTCATATTCACAGCCTCCATTTCGAAGAACAGCTGCAGTGCCTCCCGGGGGAGGCCGTTGGAAGAATATCCGCCGATCATGGCGCTCCAAGAGACGACGTCTTTGCGAACCATGTCGTCGAAAACTCTGCGAGCGAGCTCCATTCTTCCGCATTTTGTATACATGTCGATTAGCGAGGTTGCCACAAACGCATTTCGGTCCATATTCTTCTCCGATACAAATTCGTGTATCCATTCGCCCGTCTTGAGATCGCCGGATTGGGCGCAAGCGGAAAGAACTCGGACAAGAGTGAAGCTATCCGGCATCAATCCCATCTCCAGGGAATTTTGAAACATAGCTAATGCTTCCTTTAGGTTTCCTTCGCCGATGTATCCGCTGATTATGGCGGTCCAGGACACAACATTTGTCACAGACATATCGTCGAACAGCTTCTGGGCGTCCGCCAGTCTGCCACATTTAGAGTATAAGGAGACTAAACCGGTTTTCACGAAAACATCCAGCTCAAAACCAGATTTTAGAAGCTGGGAATGGATCTTCGTTCCGGTTTCGAGATCAGGAATCCGTGCGCAGGCCTTCAGAACGAAGGGGAAAGTGAAGTTATCCGGCGAGAAGCCCTCCCGGCGCATCTGGTGGTAGAACTGGACGGCGTCGGGCATGCGATCGGCTGAAACGAGGCCGCGGATTGCGGTGTTGAAGTGGAAAAGGTTGGGGGTTTGGGTTTGGGAGAAAAGTAGGAGGGCGTGAGCAGGGTGGCCGGATATGAAGGAAGAGCGGATGAGGATGTTGAGGAGGTAGCCGTCGTGGTGGAGGCCGAGACGGAGAAGGCGGCCGTGGACTAGCTTGAGGTGACGGAAGGGGAGGGAATCGTTGAAAAGGAGGTTCCTTAAGTCTAAGGCGGCGGCGGAGAGAAACGGCCGAGTGGGGCGGGAATTAGGAGCAATGCTGGCTGTGTTGGCGGCAACAACGGCCATCTATCTCCCGCTAAAATTGGGTTGTGGCAATTTGAAAGCAATCATGAATGCATTTTTTTTTTTTGGTATTGTTATTCATACCTCATAATTGAATATTCATATTCAGAATAATATAAATTTTAGCATTTTTTCCTGTAAAACTATCTGATAATTGTACCCAACACCAAATTCGTTTTTGTTTCTCTCAAGTACTAAACTCCTGCAGCCGAATCTTCACCTCTCCGCTCGCAGTCTCTCGTCGGTGGTCCGATAATATCTCTCCGTCTGTGGCGCCCTCTATTCTGCCGCGCCTTCCGCCCATCTCTTCGTCGCCGGTCAACATATAAATAGTTCGTTTTAGGTCGTACGTGTATGTTCTAGCATAACAACAGAGTAGGGTAAGTCCAATAATAACTCACTCTCAAGTCCACAAGTTAGAAGCCGAATACACATGATACCGGTTGGCGCGGCGACGGCTATAACAGTGACACGGCGGCGGCGATGGCGATTTCGGTGTGACGTCGGCGATGACGGTTTGTGGCGACGGTGATGGTGGTTTGTGGCAACGGCGATGGCGGTTTGCGTCGGCGACGATTTCGGTGCAGCGTCGGCGATGGAGGTTTGCGGCGACGGCGATGGCTGTTTGCGGCGACAACGATGGCTGATTGCGGTGACGGCTATGGCGGTTTGCGGCGACGACAATGGCGGTGCAGCGTCGGCGCTGACGGTTTGCGGCGACGGTGATGACGGTTTGCGGCGGCGACGGTTTTGGTGCGACGGCGGCGGTTTCGGTACAGCGACGGCGATGGCGGTTTGCGGCGATGACGGCTTCCGGCGACGGCGATGGCGGTTTGCGGCGGCGGTTTCGGTGCAGCGTCGGCGATGGTGGTTTGCGGCGACGGCGATGGCGGTTTGCGGGGACGACGATGACGGTTGGTGCGGCGGTGACGATGATGGCTGTAAGCGCGGCGGCGACGAAGGCGGTTTGTGGCGACGACGATTTTGGTTACGTCGGGGAAGGTTCGGAAATCCGCACCTCATGCATGTTGTGCGGGCGCAGCCAACGCCTCTCAAAAGACCTCATCATTTTTCTTAATATTTTTATGTATGGGTACAAATATCAATTATGGGTATAAAATATTAATTATGGATATAAATATCCATTTCGGGAACAAATATTAATAAGTTACAAATATCAATTTATGAGTTACAAATAACAATTCCCTTTTTTATAGAGCATTGTTAAGAGCACACCTAATTTGGATATTAGCACACCAGAAATCAAAATAACTCCTACTTTTTTAGATTTTTCATAACCCCTTAGGAGCACACCCGCCGGCCCCTGTGCGAAATCCCGTAACCCCGACTCGCGGCATGCCCTAGCGATTTCCTTCCTCTTGTTCTTGACGCCACCGTCCGACGACTCGCCTGGCCTTCGATTTTCCGACGCCACGGCTGCTCGCCGGCCTGGTATTGTTCCGACGTCGCTGCTGCTCGGTGTTCCGACGCCTCTGCTACTCGCCGGCCTCGTATTGCTCTGGTGTCGCTGCTGCTCGGTGTTCCGACGCCGATGCTGCTTGTCGGCCTGGTTCTGTTCCGACTACTGTTGCTGCTCGCCGGCGTGGTACTGTTCTGATTTCTATTGCTGCTCGCCGGCGTGGTACTGTTCCGACGGCACTGCAGGTGAAATGCCCTCCGATTACTGCTGCTAAACAGTACTCTGACTGCTCGTCTGGAGTTCACCCGCTGCTCATTGTTGCTCTGTTCTGACTCCATTGTTTTGCAGGTTAAATGTGGAACGCATAATTATACATTTGCACATCTTGAGGTGCACGCTTACGCTGGGAGGCTACATGAAAATGAACAAAAAGTGGTGGAGGAAATGTACACATCTGGTGTCAAACCCAGGAAAATATTATCAGTCTTGCAGAAAAGAAATCCGAGTAGCAGTACGGTGATGAGTACTATATATAATGAAAAAGTCAGGCTATTTAATAAGCAATTAGCTGGTGCTACGTCAATTCAGTATCTCTACAAAAATATTTCTGAAGCAGAGTATATCAGTTATAATCAGGTTCATGAAAGTAGCCAAAAAATGAAGTTTTTATTTTTTGCTCATCTAGTTTCCGTGCAATTGTCTAACTTATTTCCGGATGTTTTTATGCTTGACTGTACTTATAAGAGCAACCAGTACAAGATGCCTTTGCTATTTATTGTTGGGCTGACCTCGACAAATATGTCATTTTTTTCTCATTTATTTTCATGTGCAATGAAACAGAAAGTAGTTATATATGGGCTCTTAAAGCATTTAAGAGTGCATTACATGAAAGTGCAACACAAGGAGTTATTGTAATAGATCTAGAAATTGCGTTGTGGAACGCTATCAATGTTGTTTTTCCCACTACGAAAATACTTTTATGTCAATTATATATTAACAGAAATGTTTTAGCACATTGCAAAAAATATTTCAAACAAGGCAAGAAGTTCGATACCTTTTTAGCAGATTGGCAAAGAGTTGTGACCTCTCCTACAGTTTATGATTTCAACGATAGCCTGAATGCAATGTTCACAAGTTATGCTGAAAAATATGCGGAGGTTATGCTGTATCGTGTTAGTACATGGATTGAGTCGTACAAAGAGTCCTTCATTTCAGCCTAGGTTGATAAGTTTTTGCACTTGGGCAATTGCACAACAAATCGAGTGGAAAGTGGTCACAGTCAGCTCAAAAGATTCCTTGAAGTGTCAATAAAAAACTTGACTACTATTTGGAAAACGTTTGATCAAATGATCAATCTTCAACACACCGAGATCAAGCGATCATTTGGTCAAAGTTCCATTCAAGTAAATACTGCTTTTAGAGGATCTTTGTACACTGAAATGCTGAGAAATATTTTTGTTCCTACTTTAGAGATCATTAAAAAAGAGGAGAATTGTGTTAAGTCTGGGCAACCTAGCCCATCAACATGCACTCACAAAATTTGTAATACTATGGGTTTGCTTTGGGGCCACGAGTTATTTCCGTACATGAGCAGTTCCAATGCTTTTCCTTTATGGATGATACATAGACATTGGAAGCAGTTGAAGTTGGAGGATCATACACATGACATGTTTGAGGTCAAGGAGGAGAATGAGTCAGTGCATGATATACAGAAGGAGTTGGATGAGATATTGCAAAAGTACAATAATTCAACACCAATCTAGAAGCATGAACTGAAACGAAAATTGCGTGAGCTATGAGATCCTACAACAAGCCAAACTTTAGAACCTTCACTTCCGATCTGACTAAAAGGGCGGCCGAAGGGAGGCTTGAACAAGGCAAGAAAAGACTTCAAATCAACAAGAAGAGAACCATCACTTTTTGAACATGTACTAAAGGAAGAGCAAGAGTACGACAAGATGGATGATGAGAAGAAGGATAATCCAACATCTAAAAGATTTCTTCAAAGTATTCGTAAGGAAATGTCATCTTACATTTCAAAATATATCATCAATGTCATAGATATGAGAGGTGATGGGCATTGCGGCTACAGAGCCATAGGCCATGCATTAAATATGGGTCAAAACTGGCTACAAATACGTAAAGATTTGTTATTGGAAATGACCAAGAACGAGTCAACATACGCACAAATATTCGGAGATGCAAGACGATTAGAGTTGCAAGAGTCTCTACATTGTGACGTAACTCCCGCGCCGCTAGCAAACTGGATGACAATGCCAGACATTGGATTGGTAATTGCATCACGTTACAACGTCGTATTGGTTCATTTTTCAAAATATCAGTCAATCACTTTTCTGCCACTACATTCTGCACCTCCACCTAACCGCATGTCGATTTATATTGGATTCGTTAATAACAATCATTTTGTTTGTTTGTTGATGAAAGAAGATTGTCCTCTACCTCCGATATTCACTCTATGGTTACGATATCATGAAAAGATTGCAGGTGCATGGAATATGAAAAAACAACATGATGACGAAACAATGTATAAAATTTATTTAGCCTCATCACAAATGTTCCGGTTAATTCACTTATTTAACTAACATTTTCACTTGGTAGACCTTGCAGGTTAATCTGCGTTTAGAAAATCTTGATGGTGATTTAATTAATTTGGGCAATAATTGAATAGATGTGTAATAATTACTTCGCTTCAGTACAAATGTTATTGTTAAAAACCACTAAAATTGTATTTTATTTGCTTATTTATTGCAGGTTAGATTACAGGTCAAGTGCAATATAAAAATGAGAAAACTTTTGTTCAGGCAATGTATCATTCAGTCATTGTGTTGATGTTTTGTATTTTGAGTTGCTTAAGTTTTAGATAAATGAACTTATCATGTCATTCTGTTTTAATTTCATTTTGGGATAATACAATTATGCTCATTAAAAGAACTTTTTTTGCTCATTTGAAGAATTTTTTTTTAAAAAATCAAGTTGGTGTGCTCATAAAAAGTTGGGCTGTAAATAAAATTTTGTGGTGTGCCAATATCAATGGTGTGCTAATATCCAAAATAGGTGTGCTCCTAACAACGCTCTTTTTATATTAAGAATATATATTATCTATGTACAAACTAGTATCGTTGGCGTGTAATATTTGAGGTCATTCAAATCAATTTTGACTATCCGCTTTTTACAAGTAAAAAAGGGCCCATCGGACCTACAAATCATGTTTGACAAGACACAAGAGCACGCCAGGCCGTGAACACAAGAAGCCCGTGATTAGGCTATCCAGCCCTCAGAAACAATGCTAAAGCTACCCTCTTTCTTCTCCTTATATACAACAAGAAGCATCTACTGTTTGGTGATGCGGGACTTGATGAGGATGAAGCTCCATTTAAAGTCTTGGGGTGCATTTAACCACTCTTCCCCCATGATTTCTCATATTATGGAGATCATGGGTTTGACCGGTCAACCCACTTTCCATGATCTCCTCCACTATAGGAGGATCATAGGAGACACCCTTTCAATAACTACCACCACCGCCGGCCGCCGCCGTCGCCCGCCCACTGCCGCCGCTTGGCCGTCAGGCCACCGCCGCTTGCAGGTTGGCCACCGTCCGATCACTATGGAGCCTCCATCGTCGTCTGATCTATAGGTAACCACCCACTAATCACTAGGTTAGTGGCGGGGCTCACCATAAGCACCTCTTGGAGGCTATAAAAGAAGTCACAAGCCTCCTCATTTCACACTTTTTTGCTTCCCGAGCCTTCTTCTTCCTCAGGCCAGTGCTCTGACAAACTCCTCCCTTGGGTCATCTTTAAGCTATCTACGAGCCAGAGGAACGCCCAATTCCTCAAGTGCGCAAAGAAGGGAAGAAGATGACTATCATCAGCACTCAAGCACACCAACCACCAAGCAGCACCCAACACTCCCTCGGCGGAGCCTGTTACCTGTTGCGAGTCAGGTATTCTCTCACACCACCAAGTTGTAACAAGTAGCGACCTGTCGGCCTCGATTCTCCAAACATTGTAACCACAAGCTGATAGTGGAGTTTGACCGGCACAGATCTGGTCACGTGGTTTTTTACTCAGTTGAGGGATTTTTTTCACGTTAAAACCTTTTGTGTCAACTCTCTATTTGCATTGATTGTTTGCGCCCTCGACCATCTCGATAGCTAAGGCGGTCCAGTTTATTCTGGTCCGACCGGAACACCGAGTTAGTTCGCAACAGTTTGGCGTCGTCTGTGGGTACACGATCCTCAACATCCTTCAGAAGTCAAGACCTCCATCCTTGCAACAATCAAGTTCCACTTCAATGGCAAAGAGAAGCACCCACATAGCTAAAGGATCCGTCACAGAAGGACACACTGAACCAGCACACTCCCACTCTCTGGTGGACGTGTCATTGGTCGCAGGGGCTACTTTTGCACCTGTTACCGCCCTCGAGGGGCGTGTTCGACAAATGAAAGAGCAACAAACTAAAATGATTGCTCTGCTCAGGAATCTGAGAGCGTCACATGCTCCTCCTCTAGCACCAGTTAACCCGTCGCAGCCAAATCATGGCAGGGCGCAAGAAGCTCCATCAAGACAAGAGCCACCCGAAGGATACTCTGACGCCACCAGCTCCACTCACCCGGCTCGTGGAGGAACTGAAGCTGGGAGACACCACCACAACTGGGGTGATGAGGCCTGACTTCCCCCACTCGAGAGGTTCACCCGGGAAGAAATTCGGGAGGTGATCGCAGAAGAATACTGACAAGCGGGCCGATAGGATATTCATACTCGCCGACCACTTTGCCAAGGCTCCCCATCGCACCACAAATCCTGGTTCATCCAATTCCTCATGGTTTCAAGCTGCCGAATATCGAGACGTTCGACGGAACAGACAATCCATTGGAACATGTCAACCACTTCACTACCATTATGAGGATCTACAACGCACCTGATCAAATACTCTGTCAAGTGTTCCCAGTCACTCTCAAGGGGCAGGCCCGCACATGGTTTCACTCCTTAAGGGTGGGCACCATTGCCAACTTCACAGAGCTAACAAGACGGTTCGCTGATCAATTTATAACAAATCGGAGGATCGTTTGTGACCCTTCCCACTTATCAGGTACCCTCCAGAATGAAGGGAAGTCTTTGAAGAACTTATTCCGCAGGTTCTCTGCAGAAGCTCGCCAAATCCCAGGTGTCGACCCAGAGATATTAAGAGGAGTGTTCCTTGGGGGTCTCCGCCCTAGCGGCTTTTATTTAGCATTATTAAGGGAAACCATCCTAGCTACCCCGTCCTCGTACACCATATAGAGGCGTAGATCGCAGCCGGCGAGGCTATTGAAGCTCATCGTCAATAGTTCATCTGGAACCAGAAGCGCAAGAGGGAGAAGGAGCCGGCCCCTCAACACCAAAAAGGAAAATTCCGAGAAGAACGTCGAAACGGGCAACGCCGATGTGTCCATCAGAGAGATCAGCAGCCCCAGGATTACACTCCCCTCAACACCACGCGCACCAACATACTCTACGCAATCCAGAATGAGCTGGCCCTGCATCGGCCTAAGCAGTCGGCTCATAACCCCAAGAACGACCAGTCCAAGTATTGCGAGTTTTATCGAAGCACAGGACACACTACTGAAGATTGTGCCCGCTTAAAGGAGGAAATCGAGCGCCTTGTTCGCCTAGGGCTACTCGAAAGATTTTTACAGGGACGCCTACAAGACCAGCAGGACCCACCTAGGCCGCCCAAAGATCAGCAAAATGCCCCGCAAGGAGGAGCCGGTGGTAGTAAGATGGTCGAAAACATTGAGACCATCGCTGGATCGCCCGTTCTTTCCACTCAGATACTCCGAGTATGCACACAGGGGGGCATTCATGAAGATGAAAAGTTCAGGAAAGATACCACCATAACTTTCGGAGATGAAGACCTCAAGGGGCTCCGAACACCTCACCAAGACCTTCTTGTAATTAGCGCCGGGATTGGGGATCCATGATATAATGTCAAGTGAATCCTCGCCGACAACGGAAGCTCAGTGGACGTTTTGTTCTCTTCCACCCTTCAGAACATGAAGTTTTCCAGACAACATCTGACACCAACCACGAGACCAATATACGGATTCGACAACCATCCAGTCCATGTGCTGGGAATGACAACCATACCAGTTACTATGAGAGAGTTCTCAAGGCATGCGATGCATGAATTCCAGTTTGTTGTGGTAGATTCAAGCTCAGTCTACAATGAAATCTTCGGAAGACCTGTCTAATCTATTTTCAAAGCCATCCCCTCGATTCTCCATCTCGCGATGAAGTTTCCCACTTCAGGAGAGATCAGAGTCGTACGCGGGAACCAAGAGGCTGCTAGGACTTGTTACTCGAAGCAGGCACAGCCCGTCAAAGCCACGGCTCTAAATATTGATCACTTCGATCTGCGTGACGAGGCGATCCTGCAGCATGGAATGCCTATCAAAGCATTGGTCGAAGTCCCCCGGTCACCAATAGTTCATGCTCGCACCGTATAGCTTGGATCCCTCCTGCCATAACAAGAAAAGGAGGAACTAACAGCTTATCTCTGCAAGAACAAGGATATCTTTGTCTAGGCTCCTGAGGATATGTCCGGCATAGATCCTCAAGTCATCCAACATTCCCTCAACATAAACCCGGCTTGTAAACCCGTCATCCAGAAGAAGCAAAACTTTGCCCCGGAATGGCTCCAAGCAATTGAAGAAGAGGTATAAAAGCTCCTCGACGCCCAGTTCATCCCGGAGGTAGAGTACCCCGCCTGGCTGGACAACATTTTCATGGTGAAGAAGTCTTCCGGGAAGTGGAGGATGTGTGTGGACTACACCAACCTCAATCAAGCTTGCCCTAAGGATAGCTTCCCCCTTCCCATGATCGATCAGTTAGTTGATTTGACCGTCGGGCATCGACTCCTCAGCTTCATGGATGCCTACTCCGGCTACAACCGGATCTGAATGAATCCTACAGACGAAGAGCATACGACATTCTGAACTGACAAAGGAATCTACAATTACAAAGTGATGCCCTTTGGTCTCAAAAACTCGGGAGCAACCTATCAACGACTCATGTGCAAGATTTTCAAGGAACTCATTGACAAGTCTATAGAAGTGTATGTGGATGATATGCTAGTTAAAAGCATTCGTCGAGAAGATCACCTAGAAGACCTCGAAAAGTGTTTCAAAATCCTCCGCCAGTACGGTACGAGGCTCAACCCTAGTAAATGTGCTTTCGGGGTTACGTCTGGGAAGTTCCTAGGATTCATGGTAATGTAGCAGGGAATAGAAGCTTACCCATAAAAGATCAAAGCCCTCAAGGAGATGTCACCACCTCGATCTCTCAAAGAAGTGCAGCATTTGAATGGGAGAATTACAGTGCTCTCCCTATTCTTGGCACGGACCGAAGATAAGTATCTTCCTTTATTCAAGATTCTCAAACGAGCCTGCATCGTAGGGTTCCAGTGGATGGACGAGTGTCAGGCCGCCTTTGAGGCTTTGAAGCAATACCTGGCCTCCCCTCTGCTTCTGTCAAAGCATACTCCCGATAAACAATGTTTTTGTACCTCGACGTCACGCTCGTGGTGCTAAGTTTTGTGTTGGTAAGGGAGGAAGGGGGAATCCAACACCCCGTCTACTACCTCAGTAAGATCCTCTCAGATGCGAAAACTCGGTATCCAAGTGCAGACAAGACAGCCCTAGCACTCGTCTTCTCAGCCAGGATGCTTCGTCCTTACTTCCAAGCCCATACAATCAAAGTGCTAACCGAGCTACCTCTCCGCGCAATCCTCCAGAAACCAGAAGCGTACGACTGATTGATCAAGTGGGCGATTGAGTTAGGCGAATTCGACATCCACTTTTTGCCACACCTCGTCATCAAGTCACAAGTCCTGACAGATTTTATTATTGAAAATACCCTACCAATAGGGACAGAGAGCACGCAAGTCGAACCCGATCAGCGGTGGACTTTGTACATTGATGGAGTGTTTGGGCTCGATTGCGTGGGAGCGGGATTACTTCTCATAAGCCCAAAACTTATCACTTTAGAGGATGGCCTCCGGTTGAAGTTCCCCGCCACCAACAGCATCACCGAGTACGAAGGTTTAATTGTGAGACTCAGGCTCGTCATCGACTCCCACATCAGAGGATTGATAGTCTACTCAGATTCTTAGCTCATTGTCTCCCAAATAGAAGGGGACTACGAAGCAAAAAACGAGCAGCTAGCCGAGTACCTCCCACTTGTAAAGTCCCTCCTGCTTAGGATACCATAGGTTCATATCCTTCACATCCCCAGGGAATAGAATTCCCGAGCAGATGTGTCATAACCCGCATTTCCTCAACGAGTACATCGTATCAGAGTAAGAGGAACTACGTGTTATGATGCCACGTCGTGCAGGGGATAACTGCACACGCTCAGGCAAAACCTCGACGCTTACTTTAGTAGTTGAAAATCATCAGTTATATACAAGAAGACCGTTAATTTGCTGGCCATATCCCTCGGCCTTATGGATCAAAACGTGTGTTTGTATACGGCGGAAAATACGTTAGTTTACTTATGACGATCTCCTATATGCATCCTAGATTAATAATCATATAAGAAATCATCCTTTTTACGTTGTTTGAAAAATACGTCTTAGTTTATCAAAATATGTATGCATGATATATAATAGTAGGTTTGTTTTAACTTGAAAATACCTAATACAACCTAGCATAAATCCTTCCCAAGAGCAAGGAGACATCATTTCATCCAAATGATTCACACTAGCAGTCTAGCATCCATATGTAGCAAGTAAAGAAAGCCACCAATGGGCGCCAACATGCTAACATGAACCCATTGGGGCACATGTATGTCTGTACAAGAAAGTAAAGAACTACCTCGCTAAGCAAGCTCGGCTAGCTCCAAAGAGACTCTACTCAAGCACTAGTCGCTCAATCGGCTACAACCTGCACCTAAGGCATTCAAGAAAGAACACCTCAGCAATCATCAAAGCTACAAAATAGAGCATTCAGTTCATAAAATATGATGAAGGGGCTTACCAACCCCGTAGAAATTTCATGTAAACGAGTGAAAAGAACAGGGTGGAAAATAGGTGTTAAACACTGCCAACCCAACATGTAACGCATCAAGTGCATGAAATTCTCATCAAGTCCTGCTCAACCCGCAGGAGCAAAAAGGCAATACACATGCCCATTCCATCATCTTTATAACAAGAAACAACTATACTAGTGAAACATAAGCAGCGGTTAAGTTCGATTCCGCAAGGGTCTTTTGGTGGAGGCCCTAAAGTGGAACGCACCAATAAAAGCCAGCCCAAATTGGGCCAAAACGGTGCTCTACACCACAAATCAGAACCCGGTGGCCACCAAGGCTGAAACCACACCACCCCTTACCGAATCCTCACACCAACGCTCCTGCCATGGTTCACAATTCGCATCGCAAAACTCACCATAATCCAAGCTAAACCTGTTTCATTTCATCGTCCTCACTCATGACTACAAATTGCCCAAGTTATGTCAAACTTGATAGAATTTGGGTCTCTACTTCACCATAAGCGAACCCCACAAGTAACAACGCCGGTTAAACACAACAAGATCTCTAATTATATGAACAAGAAAGGTAAATAATATAAGAATACAAGGTAAAGCATGGAAAAATTAGATGAACAAGAGGTAAGCACATAGATTGGGAAATTCTTGAAAGACAAGATTATTCATGGATGTCTAATAGGTGAGATTCAAGACAAGATGAACAAAGCTAGCATCTTAGAAAAAGTGCAATTTAATCAAGAAAATGAACAAAAAACAAGATTGGCAAGAAAACTAGCTACACTTGCAAGAATCAAAGAACAAAAACAAGATTGGCAAGGGTGGAGAACACCGCTTGCCTGAAGCGAGACGACATCGCGACGGCTGCTCCTCTCTTTCCTTCCCTTGTCTTAGCTTTTCTCCCTTGCTTTCTGTTTGAGAATGAAGAAGAAGGTGAAGAAGGAATAAGTGAGGAGGAAGACTCTCTTCTCGGCTTTACTTCTTCCAGGACAAAGCTGGACCCCTTGATCCAGAATCAGAGAAACGAACGGCACAAAAAAACTGAAAAAGTCGATTTTCGGCCAGGTACACGCCCGTGTCGAGGCGAAACTTTTTGTTAGGGGGAGTGTCTGTAACGCCCCGGATTTTGATTGCATACGCTTGATGGGCGTTGCATTGGCTTTGACCGTTGTGCGAGCATGGTTTTCACGCGGGCTTTCGTGTGGCTGTTTTGGTAGCCTAGTTGCACGATTCCCCAGCAAGCCGGAGTCCAATTTTGGGGACTCGGTGAGGCCTCTTAGGGAATGCATGCACTTTCTCGAGCCTGAGTCGTGTTGTTGAATGCATGGAATTTTGTATGGAAGATGTGGAGTTAGATGAAAGCATGTTTCCTAGATTTGACAACAAAAAAAGGGTAAAACGTCCTTAAGGAAGAAATGGTCTAGGCTGAGAAAGAAACATTTTTCAAAACAGTGACAAATAGTCATTTTTTGAGTGACACGGCCTGGGACACGGGCGTGTCCCAGGGCGTGTCCAGCTCGGGATGCGTTTTGGCTTTGTGGTCGTCGAACTTCGTTCGACGAAGTTGCGAGAGGAACATGCCCCTAAACACGGGTGTGTCGGGGCGTGACCCAGGGCATGGCCTGGGGCGTGACCTCCTTGACTCGACGAATTTTATTGCGTCGAGTTGAGCTCGACGAATGGGGTACACGCCCCGTGACACGGGCGTGTCACGGGCCGTGTCCCGCTGGGTCGACGAATGTCAAGTGTCGAGTGTCGAGTGTCGAGTGTCGAGTGTCGGGTGTCGAGAGAGGGGTACACGGCCTGTGACACGGGCGTGTCACAGGACGTGTCCAGCTTTGTCGAAGTGTCAACACTTTTGGTCGACGAAATGTCGAGACACGGGTTACACGCCCTAGTTCACGGGCGTGACCGACCCGTCACGGGCGTGTACCCGGCTGTGTACCATGTGGATAAACTTGAAATTGTCGGATTCTGCGCCGCTTAAGGTACACGCCCTGTGACACAGGCGTGTCACAGGGCGTGACAGGGCCGAAAATCGACTTTTTCAGTTTTTTTTATGTCGTTCGTTTCTCTGATTCTGGATCAAGCGGTCCAGCTCTGTCCTGGAAGAAGTAAAGCCGAGAAGAGAGTCTTCCTCCTCACTTATTCCTTCTTCACCTTCTTCTTCATTCTCAAAGAGAAAGCAAGGGAGAAAAGCTAAGGCAAGGGAAGGAAAGAGAGGAGCAGCCGTCGCGTTGTCGTCTCGGTTCAGGCAAGCGGTGTTCTCCACCCTAGCCAATCTTGTTTTTGTTCTTTGATTCTTGCAAGTGTAGCTAGTTTTCTTGCCAATCTTATTTTTTGTTCCTTTTCTTGATTAAATTGCACTTTGTCTAAGATGCTAGCTTTGTTCATCTTGTCTTGAATCTCACCTATTAGACACCCATGAATAATCTTGTCTTTCAAGAATTTCCCAATCTATGTGCTTACCTCTTGTTCATCTAATTTTGCCATGTTTTACCTAGTATTCCTATATTATTTACCTTTCTTGTTCATACAATTACAGATCTTGTTGTGTTTAACCGGCGTTGTTACTTGTGGGGTTCGCTTATGGTGAAGTAGAGACCCAAATCAAGCTTGACATAACTTGGGCAATTTGTAGTCATGAGTGAGGACGATGAAATGAAACGGGTTTAGCTTGGATTATGGTGAGTTTTGCGAGGCGAATTGTGAACCATGGCAGGAGCGTTGGTGTGAGGATTCGGTAAGGGGTGGTGTGGTTTCAGCCTTGGTGGCCACCGGGTTTTGATTTGTGGTGTAGAGCACCGTTTTGGCCCCGATTTGGGCTGGCTTTTATTGGTGTGTTCCACTTTAGGGCCGCCACCAAAAGACCCTTACGGAATCAAACTTAACAGCTGCTTATGTTTCACTAGTATAGTTGTTTCTTGTTATAAAGATGATGGAATGGACATGTGTATTGCCTTTTTGCTCCTGCGGGTTGAGCAGGACTTGATTAAAATTTCATGCACTTGATGCATTACATGTTGGGTTGGCAGTGTTTAACACTTATTTTCCACCCTGTTCTTTTCACTCATTTACATGAAATTTCTACGGGATCGGTAAGCCCCTTCGTCATATTTTATGAACTGAATGCTCTATTTTGTAGCTTTGATGATTGCTGAGGTGTTCTTTCTTGAATTCCTCAGGTACAGGTTGTAGCCAGTTGCGCGACTAGTGCTTGGATAGAGTCTCTTTGGAGCTAGCCGAGCTTGCTTAGCGAGGTAGTTCTTTACTTTCTTGTATAGACATACATGTGCCCCAATGGGTTCGTGTCAGCTTGTTGGCGCCCATTAGTGGCTTTCTTTACTTGCTACATATGGATGCTAGACTGCTAGTGTGAATCATTTGGATGAGATGATGTCTCCTTGCTCTTGGGAAGGATTTATGCTAGGTTGCATTAGATATTTTCAAGTTAAAACAAACCTACTATTCTATATCATGCATACATGTTTTGATAAACTAAGACGTATTTTCCAAACTGAAAGAAATTGTACCTAATCACCTAGAGGGGGGGGGGTGAATAGGTGACCTTAATCTTTTTAAAATTTACTGGCAGATTAAATCACAGCATTCACAGAACTTTAAACAGCAATCACAGCATTATGCACACACAGAGAACACAGAGATTTATAGTGGTTCCCCAAAGTCTGGGTACATCCACTTTCCCGCTTTGCCTATCTAGTAGTGTACTAGATTCGGCCAAACTCCTCCACTATTCCTCAGATCCTCAGATCTTACACTCAGAACCCCAAACAGGTTCCTACAACTCAGGCTCAAAGCCCTACCACTCAGTCTTCACCAAGACCTACACTCAGCCAATAAGGCCTACACTCAGCCTTCAACAAGGCCTACACTCAGAGAAACGTATCTCCTACACTCAGGCACAAAGGCCCTACCACTCAGCCTTTATAATTTCAGTCTTACAACTCAGATCCCTTAGGATCCTACAAGAAATTACAAATTACAAAGTATAAACCCACAACTCAGAATGAGAGAGAAGAGTTGACAGGTTTCTTGATGAGTTCTTAGAAGAACTTTGCTGAGATCAACCACCCTTGGCTTCCTTCAAAGCTTCTTGAATTTAGAACACAGTATGGTTGAGTCTCTATGCAGCTGATCTTCAATCACTGCTGACTTAAGAATCAGATCTCAATCTGAAACTTTCTTCACAGCCTGGTTCCACAGCTGTCTTCTTAGAAGGAGCTCTCTCTCTCCAACTTCTTAGATCTTCTGATCACTTCAAATGATTCTTCAATGAATTACTTGATCTATGTGAATCATCTTCTTCTGTTGACAGAATAAGCCATTATATAGGCTTTCTTCATGGTGACCGGCTGATCCGGTTCCTAACAGATTTCTGACAGCTCTGACAGTTGCAGTAGGCCGGCTGGAATGGCAGCTGTCAAGTCATCCAGTCACTTCTTGAATTTTCTGTAACTGTCTGTAAGTGTCGAGACAGTCAGTCTTTAAGTGTCGACACAAATAGACTAAGTGTTGACACAAGTAGACTAGGTGTCGACACTAGCCTTCATGGTGTCGACACAACTCCTTGTGTTGTAGAAATTACTTCTCGACACTGCTTCTTCAGAATGTGTCGACACTGATATTGTGTGTCGACACAACTCCTTGTTCTTCAGTACTTAGTTGAATTCTACTAAGTGTCGACACAACTCTTTTGTGTCGACACATCTTCTTGTGTTGAACTTGTTAAGTGTCGACACATCTTCTTGGTGTCGACACATGCCTCCTGTATTGATACTTTTGCTGAGTGTCGACACAACTCTCCTGGTGTCGACACTTGTACTTAGACTTCATTGAAATTTGCTGAGTGTCGACACAGCCTCCTAGTGTCGACACTTTCTTCATGTGTTGAGACTTTTGCTGTGTGTCGACACATTCTTCATTATGTCGACACTTGTACTTAAACTCTGTTGAAGTTTGCTGAGTGTCGACACAGCCTCCTAGTGTCGACACTTGTACTTGAGTCTTTGTTGAACTTTTGCTGAGTGTGGACACAGCCTCCTAGTGTCGACACTTTCTGATGTTGACAAAGTTCTTCTGGGTGTCGACACTTCTTTTAAGTGTCGACACAGCTTCTTTGGACATTTCTTCATTGAGTGTCGACACAGCCTGTATGTGTCGACAATTTCCTTCTGGTGTCGACTCTGCATCCCTGGTGTCGACACAATCACTCCAAGTGTTGACACTGCTTCTCTGGGTGTCGACACAAGTCATCTTAAGTGTCGACACTTTTCTTCTAGGTGTCGACACATGGACTTAGAAACTTTTCAGCTTTCCCTACAATTACTTAACCTGCACAAGGTAACTCAAAATACATCAAATACACCTTGATGTATATCATTGAGTAAGGTGAGGCTTCTTCAAATCAGGTACATTTATTCTAATGTACCCAACACAAACAACGTAAAAAGGATGATTTCTTATATGATTATAAATCTAGAATGCATATAGGAGATCGTCATAAGTAAACTAACATATTCTCCGCCGCATACAAACACACGTTTTGATCCATAAGGCTGAGGGATACGGCCATCAAATTAACGGTCTTCTTGCATACAACTGATGATTTTCAACTACTAAAGTAAGCGTCGAGGTTTTGCCTGAGCGTGTGCAGTTATCCCCTGCACGACGTGGCATCATAACACGTAGTTCCTCTTACTCTGATACGATGTACACGTTGAGGAAATGCGGGTTGTGACAGTTGGTATCAGAGGGACATCTGAGTAAGAGGAACTACGTGTTATGATTAAACACAACAAGATCTCTAATTGTATGGACAAGAAAGGTAAATAATAGAGGAATACAAGGTAAAACATGGCAAAATTAGATGAACAAGAGGTAAGCACATAGATTAGGAAATTCTTGAAAGACAAGATTATTCATGGGTGTCTAATAGGTGAGATTCAAGACAAGATGAACAAAGTTAGCATCTTAGACAAAGTGCAATTTAATCAAGAAAAGGAACAAAAAACAAGATTGGCAAGAAAACTAGCTACACTTGCAAGAATCAAAAAACAAAAACAAGATTGGCAAGGGTGGAGAACACCGCTTGCCTGAACCGAGACGACACCGCGACGACTTCTCCTCTCTTTCCTTCCCTTGCCTTAGCTTTTCTCCCTTGCTTTCTCTTTGAGAATGAAGAAGAAGGTGAAGAAGGAATAAGTGAGGAGGAAGACTCTCTTCTCGGCTTTACTTCTTCCAGGACAAAGCTGGACCGCTTGATCCAGAATCAGAGAAACGAACGGCACAAAAAAACCAAAAAAGTCGATTTTCGACCCTGTCACGCCCTGTGACACGCCCGTGTCACAGGGCGTGTACCTTAAGCGGCGTAGAATCCGACAATTTCAAGTTTATCCACAAGTTACACGTCCGGGTACACGCCCGTGACAGGTCGGTCACGCCCGTGAACTAGGGCGTGTAACCCGTGTCTCGACATTTCGTCGACCAAAAGTGTCGACACTTCGATAAAGCTGGACACGCCCTGTGACACGGCCGTGTCACAGGCTATGTACCCCTCTCTCGACACCCGACACTCGACACTCGACACTCGACACTCGACACTCGACACTCGACACTCGACACTCGACACTCGACATTCGTCGACCCAGCGGGACACGGCCCGTGACACGCCCGTGTCACGGGGCGTGTACCCCATTCGTCGAGCTCAACTCGACGCAAGAAAATTCGTCGAGTCAAGGAGGTCACGCCACAGGTCATGCCCTGGGTCACGCCCCGAAACGCCCGTGTCGGGGGGCGTGTTCCTCCCGCAACTTCGTCGAACGAAGTTCGACGACCACAAAGCCAAAACGCATCCCGAGCTGGACACGCCCTGGGACACTCCCGTGTCCCAGGCCGTGTCACTCAAAAAATGTCTATTTGTCACTGTTTTGAAAAATGTTTCTTTCTCGGCCTAGACCATTTCTTCCTTAAGGACTTTTTACCCTTTTTTTGTCAAATCCAGGAAACATGCTTTCATCAAGCGTATGCAATCAAAATTCGGGGCGTTACAGTCACTCCCCCTAACAAAAAGTTTCGCCTCGAAACTTTTCAATACTTCGTATATCAATCAAAGAAGTAATCAAACAAAAACACCAATTCACATACCAGCTTAATTTACGGGAACAAATGAGGGTGAGCCGCCCTCATCGTTGACTCGAGCTCCCACGTCGCGCTTTCCACATTCTGATTTTTCCATAGCACCTTGACCATAGGAATCTTTTTTTTCCGCAACACACGCTCTTGGGAGTTCAAAATACGGATGGGCATCTCTGCATAAGAAAGGTTCGGCGCCAACTGCGGCACAAAGTCCAAAACTTCCTTGTCATTCCGCACACACTTTCGAAGTTGGCTGACATGAAACACGTCGTGAACACCTGGAAAGTTCACGGGTAACTCGACTTTGTAAGCGGATGCACCAACCCGCGCAAGAATCTTGAAGGGACCCACAAATCTTGGGTCTAATTTGTGCTCTTTTCCAAACCTTTTAATTCCAACCATTGGGGAGACTTTCAGGAAGACGAAATCCCCCACTGCAAACTCTAACTCGGACCTTCGCTGGTTGGCGTACTTTTCATATCGCTCTTGGGCGATCCGGAGCTTCTCCCGAATAAGTCGTACGACAACTTCCATGTCCTCGAGCGCCTCTGGGCCCAACAAAGGCCACTCGCCAACCTCAGCCCAAAATAGGGGAGTCCGACATCGTCGCCCATATAAAGCTTCGAACGGAGCCATTTGCAAGCTTTCTTGATAGCTGTTATTATATGCGAATTCCATAAGCCGCAAACGTTCATCCCATGCTCCGTCATACTCAAGAATATAGCATCGAATCATATCTTCAACGATTTGGTTTACTCATTCCGTTTGGCCATTCGTCTGAGGGTGGTACGCAGTGGAATACCTCAAATCCGCCCCCAAACCCTCTTGTAGACTTTTCCAGAAACGAGAAGTAAATCGGGAATCCCGGTCTGAAATGATATTGACTGACACACCATACAGTCGGATGATCTCGTTCAAATATAGCTCCGCTATTGTCTTCATCGGGTAGTTGACCTTAAATGGTATGAAGTGAGCACACTTGGTCAACCTATCCACGATCACCCATACGGAGTCATGTCCTCGTGGAGATCTTGGTAAGCCTGTAATAAAATCCATTGAAATGCTTTCCCACTTCCATGTTGGAATCTCCAATGGCGTCAACTTGCCACCAGGCCTCCCATGATCAGCTTTCACCCGCGTGCATGTATGACATTCAGATACAAATTGTGCTATATCTCTTTTCATTTCATACCACCAGACAATTTGTTTCAAATCACGGTACATTTTAGTTGAGCCTGGATGGTAGGCCATACTTGATCCATGTGCTTCCCTACACACCATATCGCGAATGTCTCCAACTGCGGGGATACAAAATCGACCGCGATACTTTAACGTGCCCCCATCATCAATAGCGAAATCCGGTAATTCACCCTTTTCAGTCCGAAGAAATAAATGTAAAAGATCAGGATCATCCTTTTGATGTTGTCTTGCAAGCACCATCCATGAAGGTTCTTCTACTGCCGAATGACTTTGTGGTTCATATCTTCCCACGACAATATCCATCAATAGAAATTCCTCCACTAGACGGTCGGCTGAAAGATGAAATAATTTACCTGTCTTCCGACTCAAAGCATCGGCCACAACATTAGCTTTCCCGGGATGATACTGAATCTCCACATCATAATCAGCTACATATTCAAGCCATCGCCATTGGCGCAGATTAAGTTCCTTTTGTGTGAAGATGTACTTCAAACTTTTATGATCCGTAAAGATTTTACACTGCACGCCATAAAGTAAGTGTCTCCACAACTTCAATGCAAATATTACCGCTGCGAACTCCAAATCATGCATCGGGTAGTTCTTTTCATGACTTTTCAACTGCCGAGACCCATACGCAATCACCTTTTGTCTTGCATTAAAACACATACAAGTCCAACGTGCGACGCATCCACAAAAACCTCATAATCTATCCCTTCTGTCGGTAATATCAACACAGAAGCGGTACATAACTTGTTCTTGAGTTAAAGGAATGATGCCTCACACTTGTCATTCCAATCAAACGCCACATTATTCTAGGTTAAGCGAGTCAAAGGTGCAGCCAACATAGCAAAACCTTCTACAAATCTGCGATAATAGCCGGCCAATCCCAAGAAGCTCTGAATCTCCTTGGGTGTCTTCGGTCTCCTCCACTCCATGACTGCAGCAATCTTTTCGGGATCCACTGAAATTCCATGTTGATTAATAACATGACCCAGAAATGCAACCTGAGGCAACCAAAACTCGCATTTGCTTAGCTTGGCGAACAACTTTTGTTCTCGCAAAGTGGCCAATACCAACTGCAGATGTTATTCATGCTCCTCAGCACTGCGGGAGTAGACGAGAACGTCGTCAATAAAAACCACCACAAACCTATCCAAGCAGTCCTTGAATACCCGGTTCATCATATCCATGAAGGCTGATGGTGCGTTGGTCAAACCAAACGTCATCACAAGAAATTCAAAATGCCCATGTCTCGATCGAAACGCAGTCCGCGGAATATCAGACTCCCGGACCTTGAGCTGATGATAGCCCGAGCGGAGATCAATCTTCGAGAATACTGAACTGCCATGCAGTTGATCAAACAAATCATCAATTCTTGGCAGTGGGTACTTGTTGTTAATCGTCACCTTGTTCAACTCCCGGTAATCGATGCAAAGCCGCATCGACCCATCTTTCTTCTTCACAAATAACACCGGTGCACCCCAAGGTGATGAACTTGGCCTGATAAACCTCTTTGCCAATAGGTCATCCAGCTGGGTACGCAACTCTGCTAGCTCACGCGGGGCCATTCTGTACGGCGCTTTCGCAATAGGCCGCGTACCCGGCTCCAAATCAATGACAAACTCGACATCACAATCAGGTGGAAGACCAGGAAGATCAGTAGGAAAAACATCTGGAAATTCACGCACAACATGAATCTCCTCCAAATGCGGCAAAATAGCACTAGTCCCCACAACTGAGACTAGACAAGCAAAACAGTCGGAAACAAACAACGTCCGAACACATACCACCGAAATCCCTGGAGAATCCTGGTATGAATCACCATACACACTTCCCGGCTGACCATTGTCCTTGATAAAATCCAAGCGCTTTCCTTTGCACTGGATGACGGCGTCATAGCAGGATAACCAGTCCATGCCCAAGATAACGTCAAAATCTTCCAAATCGATCACCTTGAAATCAGCCTTCGCTAAGAAATCCTCCAACAAAATGGGACAATCAAGAAGACCCCAGTCTGCAACCACAGAAGCACCGAAAGGAAATTTCACCAAAAAGGCATTCCCCACTCGATCTGGTGTCAAATGATACCGATCCAGAAAGGTTCGAGCAGCAAATGAGTGGGTCGCACCAAAATCGAAGAGAACACGCGCCCAACGGTTCTGTACCTTAAAGTTTCATATAAGGGTACATATGTAGCTAAGAACTACACGTAAGAATCATAAACAAAACGGGAACCAGAGGAAGGAATCGAACCTGAGATAACCTGAGGTGACATCTGAGCTTCCTCTGAAGAGATCACATTTAACTTCCCCTTTCCTTTGTCCAAACGCGGAGGCGGAGGCAAAGCCTGGAGTGGCATTGGCTGCAGCACGGGCTGGTTTTGTGGGCACCTTGCCTTGAGATGTCCCTGTTTGCCACACTGAAAACATACCTTGTCTTTGACCCAGCAGCGGCCCACATCATGACCACTTTCCCCACAACTTGTACACTCCAAGTCTCTGGTCGGCGCACCCTGCATTGTGTGCACCTGCTCCTTCTTCTGCATTCCCAATCGCTTGAAACACCTCTCAAATGGGTGGCCTGACCGGCCACAGAAGCTACATGTCTCCTTCGTCTTCTTTCTCCCAGCAGCTTCTTGGGAGCTTTTCCCTTCCACTAGCTTTCTCTTGTCCTTCCTCATCAACTGCCCTCTTTGTTTTGCCATTTCTATAGCTTACACCTTCAAAGCAGCCTCAACCACACTGGTGTAACTCGTCGCTCCATAAGCGCTTGCGAACTGCTGAACATCGCTCCGGAGTCCTCCAAGAAATCTCTTCACTCGGTCAGCTTCCGTAGTCACCAAACTCGGAGCGAACCGACTTAACTTGCTAAATTCAATTTCATACTCACTAACTGTGAGTTTCCTCTGCTTCAGGTACAAAAAGTCATTCATCAGGCGGTCCCGTTCAATTGACGGCAGAAACTTGCACCGTAACATTTCTTTGAAGGCTTCCTACGAACATCCCGCCACTAGGCTTTCCTTTTCTCGCAACCACCAACTTTTAGCCAACCCTTTTAGTTGATAGGCGGCAAGCATCACCTTCTGGTCCTCGGTAACGCCAGAATAAACAAACATCTCTTCCAACATGATCACCCAATCATCCAATATCACAAAGGCTGCTTTTTCATCATAGGTAGGTGGTCCAAGTCGCTGAAACTGTGAGATAAAAGTCATTGCAGGAGGAACCACAACTGGGGGTATCAACGCCACGGAAGGAGTAGAAACAACGGGATCCACGGCAGTCTCCTGCACTCTTAGTGCCAGCCCAGACATCACTGATGACATAGCTTGGAGCTAGGACTGTACATCCTGCACTTGCCTCGTCAAAGCATCATTACTTTGTCGTAGACTATCCATCAGGGCATTATTCTGCGCGCCCGAAGACTCGCCCTCAAATTGGGGAGTCTGTCTTGTTACTGGACGCTTCGACATCCTATAAACACGTTCACCCTCATCAAGCTCAAACCCAACACAAACACACAACTACTATGTACAGACAATACATGTATAAATATGAACATCAACTGCTAACTTGCTCTGGGAGTTTGAGAATGATGTTATGCCTAGCCTAAGATGACTCACCGTCATCCCACTAACTGGTGCCTAAACGATGAATGCATGAATATATTTGACCCAAAACCATGTGTGTACATGTGTCATCATGTAAATCTTTAGCTTGGCACGTTGTGCTCATGCAATGTTATGTTATGTGTGTTGTGCTATGCATTTTAGAAAAGACCTTAATGCATGCCATGAGCGGTCGTACGCATCACAATGCTATGCATCTCATACTACATAACATTGCATGCAACGAATAAACGAAAACGTGCTAGTCGCATCCATGTGGTGAGGTTATGCATCCCATACTACATAACCCGCACATGTTGCCCCTATGGTGGATCCATATACAACCACATATTATGCATCTCATACTACATATTATACCTCGTATACTTCTGTTCATGTCATGCGTGTAGTGTGCGTGCTTCAGCCAAGACATATTGATGACACCTCGGTGTGTGTATGATATGATGCTTAATACGATTACAACAAGGAAAGTGTTCCCGACCAATTGTCAAGCAAACCTGTCTCTGATACCAACTGTCACAACCCGCATTTCCTCAACGAGTACATCGTATCAGAGTAAGAGGAACTACGTGTTATGATGCCACGTCGTGCAGGGGATAACTGCACACGCTCAGGCAAAACCTCGACGCTTACTTTAGTAGTTGAAAATCATCAGTTATATGCAAGAAGACCGTTAATTTGATGGCCGTATCCCTCGGCCTTATGGATCAAAACGTGTGTTTGTATGCGGCGAAAAATACGTTAGTTTACTTATGACGATCTCCTATATGCATCCTAGATTTATAATCATATAAGAAATCATCCTTTTTTTGTTGTTTGGAAAATACGTCTTAGTTTATCAAAACATGTATGCATGATATAGAATAGTAGGTTTGTTTTAACTTGAAAATATCTAATGCAACCTAGCATAAATCCTTCCCAAGAACAAGGAGACATCATCTCATCCAAATGATTCACACTAGCAGTCTAGCATCCATATGTAGCAAGTAAAGAAAGCCACCAATGGGCGCCAACAAGCTGACACGAACCCATTGAGGCACATGTATGTCTGTACAAGAAAGTAAAGAACTACCTCGCTAAGCAAGTTCGGCTAGCTCCAAAGAGACTCTACCCAAGCACTAGTCGCTCAACCGGCTACAACCTGCACCTGAGGCATTCAAGAAAGAATACCTCAGCAATCATCAAAGCTACAAAATAGAGCATTCAGTTCATAAAATATGACAAAGGGGCTTACCGACCCCGTAGAAATTTCATGTAAACGAGTGAAAAGAACAGGATGGAAAATAAGTGTTAAACACTGTCAACCCAACATGTAACGCATCAAGTGCATGAAATTCTCATCAAGTCCTGCTCAACCCGCAGGAGCAAAAAGGCAATACACATACCCATTCCATCATCTTTATAACAAGAAACAACTATACTAGTGAAACATAAGCAGCAGTTAAGTTCGATTCCACAAGGGTCTTTTGGTGGCGGCCCTAAAGTGGAACACACCAATAAAAGCCAGCCCAAATCGTGCCAAAACGGTGCTCTACACCACAAATCAAAACCCGGTGGCCACCAAGGCTGAAACCACACCACCCCTTACCGAATCCTCACACCAACGCACCTGTCATGGTTCACAATTCGCGTCGCAAAACTCACCATAATCCAAGCTAAACCTGTTTCATTTCATCGTCCTCACTCATGACTACAAATTGCCCAAGTTATGTCAAACTTGATAGAATTTGGGTCTCTACTTCACCATAAGCGAACCCCACAAGTAACAACGACGGTTAAACACAACAAGATCTCTAATTGTATGAACAAGAAAGGTAAATAATAGAGGAATACAAGGTAAAACATGGCAAAATTAGATGAACAAGAGGTAAGCACATAGATTGGGAAATTTTTGAAAGACAAGATTATTCATGGGTGTCTAATAGGTGAGATTCAAGACAAGATGAACAAAGCTAGCATCTTAGACAAAGTGCAATTTAATCAAGAAAAGGAACAAAAAACAAGATTGGCAAGAAAACTAGCTACACTTGCAAGAATCAAAGAACAAAAACAAGATTGGCAAGGGTGGAGAACACCGCTTGCCTGAACCGAGACGACACCGCGACGACTGCTCCTCTCTTTCCTTCCCTTGCCTTAGCTTTTCTCCCTTGCTTTCTCTTTGAGAATGAAGAAGAAGGTGAAGAAGGAATAAGTGAGGAGGAAGACTCTCTTCTCGGCTTTACTTCTTCCAGGACAGAGCTGGACCGCTTGATCCAGAATCAGAGAAACGAACGGCACAAAAAAACTGAAAAAGACGATTTTCGGCCCTGTCACGCCCTGTGACACGCCCGTGTCACAGGGCGTGTACCTTAAGCGGCGCAGAATCCGACAATTTCAAGTTTATCCACAAGGTACACGGCCGGGTACACGCCCGTGACGGGTCGGTCACGCCCGTAAACTAGGGCGTGTAACCCGTGTCTCGACATTTCGTCGACCAAACGTGTCGACACTTCGACAAAGCTGGACACGCCCTGTGACACGCCCGTGTCACATGTCGTGTACCCCTCTCTCGACACCCGACACTCGACACTCGACACTCGACACTCGACATTCGTCGACCCAGCGGGACACGGCCCGTGACACGCCCGTGTCACGGGGAGTGTACCCCATTCGTCGAGCTCAACTCGACGCAATAAAATTCGTCGAGTCAAGGAGGTCTCGCCCCAGGCCATGCCCTGGGTCACGCCCCGACACGCCCGTGTCGAGGGACGTGTTCCTCTCGCAACTTCGTCGAACGAAGTTCGACGACCACAAAGCCAAAACGCATCCCGAGCTGGACACGCCCTGGGACACGCCCGTGTCCCAGGCCGTGTCTCTCAAAAAATGACTATTTGTCACTGTTTTGAAAAATGTTTCTTTCTCGGCCTAGACCATTTCTTCTTTAAGTATTTTTTACCCATTTTTTTTGTCAAATCCTGGAAACATGCTTTCATCTAACTCCACATCTTCCATACAAAATTCCATACATTACACAACACGACTCAGGCTCGAGAAAGTGCATGCATTCCCTAAGAGGCCTCACCGAGTCCCCAAAATTGGACTCCGGCTTGCTGGGAATCGTGCAACTAGGCTACCAAAACAGCCACTCGAAAGCCCGCGTGAAAACCATGCTCGCACAACGGTCAAAGCCAACACAACGCCCATCAAGCGTATGCAATCAAAATCCGGGGCGTTACAAGATGCCCCGTCAAAGATGGCCACGTCACCTTCCCAGTATCATTCAAGGAAGCGTCGAGTAGAATAAATTGTCTTTCCCAGTGTCCATGGACCGTGGAAGGTTGCAGAGATTGACGAGCTGAAAGAATCTTTGGTTGGTCCACTGGTTACCTACCTAAAGTAAAAGCGAATGCCGAAAGACCCAACAGAAGCACGTCGCTTAAGGACGCGAGCAACCACTTTTGTGTTGATCGATGGAGAATTGTATAAGCGGTCCTTCTCGGGACCATACCTGAAGTGTTTAGCAGAGAGAGACGTCGAGTATACTCTGCGTGAAGTCCATGAAGGGGTATGCGGTGAGCACTTAGGTGGGAAGGCCTTGGCACAAAAAAATTTACGTCAAGGATTCTATTGGCCCACTATGAAGAGGGAAGCGACCGACTTCCTCCAACGGTGTAAGAGTTGCCAACTGCACGCCAACGTCCCTCGACAACCTCCCATTGCTCTATCCATGCTGCAAGGAGCATGACCATTTGCACAGTGGGGAATAGACCTTCTTGGCCCTCTACCTCAAGTTTCGGGGCAAAGGAAATTCCTCATAATGGTCATTGATTATTTCACTTAATGGGTGGAAGCGAAGCCGCTGACCAAGATTACCGAAAAGAATGCAAAGCAATTTGTGTGGAAGAACATCATTTGCCGTTTTGGAATCCCTGCAATCATCATCACCGACAACGGTACTCAGTTCACGGGAAGGCCTTCACAAAACTATGCGAAGATTTAAAAATCGAGCTGCGACATACGGCTACGTCACATCCTCAAACCAATGGGCAGATCGAGGTGACCAACCGTACCATCTTAAAAGGGTTGAAGATGCGACTACAAGATGCTGGGGGGCAGTGGGTCGATGCACTCCCCAATGTGTTATAAGCATACTGGACGACCGAGAGAACTTCCACAGGAGAAACGCCATACAATCTCTGCTACGACAACGAAGCCATCATCTCGGTCGACATCGGCGTTCCAAGCCCTCGGGTTTCCAACTTCAACATCGAGAAGAATGGTGAAGCACTCAGAGAGAACTTAGATTTGGTCCATGAAGTCCGCAAGGAGGCAGCACTCCGTATTGCGGCCTACCAACAATGGACTGCTCGGTACTACAACCACAAGATGAGACCCCGACCAATCAACGTCGGGGACTTGATACTTCGCACCGTAAAGGCTGCGGGCAAAGGGACGCAAGGAGACAAACTCTATCCTACATGGGAAGGTCCCTTCGTCGTCACAACAATGGTAAAACAAGGAACATACAACCTGAGGACCGCCGAAGGAAAGACTCTTCCTCGCACTTGGAACGCGCAGAACCTGCGACGATTTTATAAATGATTTCCTACTTTATGTCTTTCGAATTGTGTAACACATTTTTTAGAAAAAAAGACTCTATGATCTGTGTAAGGCGCGGGCCTAATCTCACGCAAATTATTTTTTCCAAATATCGCATTGTGTTGTTGCAAATCTTTTCTATTCAAACAGGAAAGACGACGCACTCATAACTGCTCGTGGGGGCCTGCCCCCCTCACGACAAAGCCGTAATTACAACCCGCACAAACTAAGTCGCGAGCCCGACTCGTGCACACTTCTTGCGGAGGCCTACCCCCCCCCCCCCCCCCTCACGGCAAAGCCGCGATTACAACCTGCACAAACTAAACTGCGAGCCCGACTCGTGCAAACTCCCCACGGGGGCCTGCCCCCCTCACGGCAAAGCCGCGATTACAACCTACACAAACTAAGTCATGAGCCCGACTCATGCAAACTCCCCGTGGGGGCCTGCCCCCCCCCCCCCCCCCCACGACAAAGTCGTGATTACAACCCTTGCAAACTAAACTGCGAGCCCGACTCGTGCAAACTCCCCGTGGGGGCCTGCCCCACTCACGACAAAGCCGCGATTACAACCCGCGCATACTAAGCCGCGAGCCCGACTCATGCAAACTCCCCGTGGGGGCCTGCCCACCTCACGGCAAAGCCGCGATTACAACCTGTGCAAACTAAGCCGCGAGCATGACTCGTGCAAACTCCCCGTGGGGGCCTGCCCCCCTCACAGCAAAGCCGTGATTATAACCCGCGCAAACAAAGCCGCGGGCTAAAACCGCACAAACAAAGTCGCGGGCAAGACCATGCAAACTAAGCCGCGGGCTAGAACCGTGTAAACTAAGTTGCAGAATGGAACTGTGCAAACGAAGTTGCGAATCTAGTTCACGTGAAATACTTCGTCCACACTCTCCTGCAAACCAAACTCGCCAAAACAGTACTCAAAGGAGACAAAGGAAAAACAAAACAGCTAAGTGACATAAAAAATAACAATGTCATACAGATCAACGCACAAGAACGCCCACTACAACTGCTAAGCGAAAACAACACACGACACGAATAGCAGGAGGAAGAATACAAAAACATACAAATACAAAAACATGAGGCCTCTACTCATCAACAACATCGACATCAAATCGCTCATACCCAGAAACGTCATCAAAGCTAAAGCTAGAGGTGTCACATCCTAGCTGCCGACTGACAAATCAGAAGTCCTTTGCCATTCTATGCATGAGGGCTAACTCACAGACATCTTCCACTTGAGGCTCCACCTCCTTGGACCAGATCTCGTAGTGCACCTCCTCCGCAATCAGTCACCGATCTCGCATGTAGTCCAACAACTCCAAGTACTCTAAGAGTCCAGCGGCCTTCAGCTCTGGCACGCGACTGTCAGAAGATAGCATCGCCACTTGGGCCCTCGCCACCCGAAGTCGAGTCTCTAAGCTGGTGGTTTACTCCTGGTAATGCTTCAGCATTTGGGTGGTCCTCTCCACCAGTGTCTTCTCTACCTCCAATACCACACGTGGATTCTCCAACTCGGACTTTAGCCTGGACCCCATCCGATGGAAGCGTGAAACATCACGGTCATGCTCCTCCCTCAAGGAGGCGAGCGAGCTCGTCGTCGATCTAAACTTCTCCTGAAGGGCCAAATACCCGTCCTTCAGGCTCACATATTGGTCATTCCAAGTAGCGAAAGTCTGGGCCTGAGTTTCAGTCTGCACAAAGGAAAATGAAAATTTCACACAAACAAGAGTACTTACCACGTTGCCCATTGCCCTCAAAGAGGAAGACATGTGCAGGGCCGCCGCCTCCACTGAAGGAACCTGAAGGGATGAAAGCTCAAGTACCTGAACCTCAGAGGTGGTATCATCTCGGGCAACTAGAGGAGCTGCCATATCCGTCATTTCGACACCACTAGAAGAAGTTGTGCTGGTTTTTCTCTTACAACCACCACCAGAGGGTGCCTCGATACTCTGCGAAGATTCCAAAGAAATGTTGCATTGCAGCAAGCGCTTCTCCTCCACAAATGAGAAGATGTTGAACAGGCAATTGGCGAATTCACGGGGCTCCAAAGACCCATCATCGGGGAAAATTCCACACCTCCGGTAAGCCCCAAGGGTTCCTGATGTATCTGAAATGGGTGTTGCCATGACGACGGTCTATCCGAGCCTCAAACTCGAACCAACTCTTGTTGCTATGAATCTCCACATGCTCCCCACCATCAGAGAGGACATCGCACCACTCTCAGAAACACTCCAAAGAAAGTCACCCGCCATGCTCACGGAAGAAAACAACCATGCCAATAAAGTGCACTACTCCCAACGAGATAAACTTGGATATCGGCACCCCGCAAAATTTCAAAATCTCGATCACTTCCTCGCAAGGCGAGAATCAGAAGCCAGATCTCAAAGTACTCTCGCAGACCGTTAGCCAGCCTCTTGAGGGATTTTGCACTCTCTCCTCGGCATGCGGAATGTTTACCTCTAAATACGCAGGTAGCCCAAACTTCTTTCTCCAAATGACGATTTGGTCCTCGGTAAGAGAGGAGAGCAGACGGAGTGGTCTCGCAATATGCTTCGAGCCCTGTCACCAGAAAGTAAAAGTTAGATGTAGTATGAAAGCACACCTCGCACGGTAAAATTAAAGGGTAGGCCCCCTCGAAGCAAGCCAAGGGGCGCCCCGAGCATGCGCACACGCAAAGCGTGATACCTACGGGCCCCGTGTGGCAGAGCACGAGCGCGCAAGCGCCTTAGCATGTGCACAGTCGGGGATGCACAAGCCCACGCGCACTGGCGGGCGGCCTGATGAGTGCACACTCGCGCGGGCATCCAAGCACATGCGCGATGGACGAGCACGTGCGCGCGCCGGGCGTGCGCGCACCCGAGCGCGCGCAACCAGGTGTGTGCGTGCACCTGAGCATGTGCACCCCAGGGGCGCGCACGCCCGAATGCGTGCGTGGTCAGGGACGTGCGCGCGACCATGGGCACACACCGGCACGACTTAGTCTGTGCGCCTCCTCGCGTGTCCTGTGCATTGGCCGCCGCCGTGCCGCCCGACCGTGGGGCCGCCGGGAACCCCCCTTTTTCGGGCGCACTGACGCTTCCTCTTGTCATCCCCTCTCTCCCCCAGAAATCTTTTAACATATCATTACCTGGGCTCATCGGGCGCCGCTCTCTGATGTTTCTGGCTTTTCGCTAGTCACCGTCATGGTCGAAGAGAATGAGGGAATATCCATCTTCTCTCGCTTGTGCCAACTTCCGACAACAAAGGATTTGAGATGACAATTGATGGGGATGAAGCTCCATTTAAAGTCTTGGGGTGCATTTAACCACTCTTCCCCCACGATTTCTCCTATTAAGGAGATCATGGGTTTGACCGGTCAACTCACTTTCCATGATCTCCTCCACAATATGAGGATCATGGGGGCCACCCTTTCAATAAATACCACCGCCGCCGCCGCTTGGTCATCAGACCACCGCCGCTTGCAGGTTGGCCACCGTCCGATCACTACGGAGCCTCCATCGTCGTCTGATCTACAGGTAAACACCCACTAACCACCAGGTTAGTGGGGGGCCCACCATAACCACCTCCTAGATGCTATAAAAGGAGTCACAAGCCTCCTCATTTCTCACCTTTTCCCTCCCCGAGCCTTCTTTTTCCTCATGTCAGACCCCTGTCGAACCCCTCCCTCGGGTCTTCTTCAAGCAGACTACGAGCCAGAGGAACGCCCAAGTACCCAAGTCCGCAGAGAAGGGAAGAAGACGACTATCACCAGCACTCAAGCACACTAGCCACCAAGCAGCACCCAGCACTCTCTCGACGCAGCCTGTTGCCCGTTACGAGTCAGGAATTCTCTCACACCACCAAGTTGTAATGAGGGGCGACCTACTCAAGAAAATTTTGTCCCACTCTTTGGAGTGACAGAGCGGGCAACCTACTCCTAGAAAGAGAGGAAGATAAAGAGGAGTAGGGCCCGCTTAATAATTATGAGAAAAAAATAATAAATGCTTTTTAGTTAACAGTAACTATAAACATAGCACAATCATATCTTATTAATTTTTTTTAATAGCATATGTATCATTATTAGTATATTAGTTATTTAGAGATACTATTTTTCTGACACCAACAATCAGGAATTTTTGTGTCATTATTTTGAATATATCTATCTATACTTACTGTGGGTTGCTCGGTTTTTCTCCAGTTTGAAAAATTGGTCCGTCTTAGTTCTGAGTTGTACCGAACGTGCAAACAGTAAAATGAAAATCAAACAACAATAACAATATGTGTTTTTAACGTTGAAAACCCCAAAAAGTGTGAAAAATCACGTGGCCGGATCTGTGTTGGCCCAAAATCCAATATTTTTCTTTTGTTTTCAAGTATTTGAGTTTTCTCAAATGGTGATAGGTCACCTCTCCATAACAAGCTTTAAGTATATAGAATTGAAAAAAATGACTAAGTCAACGAAGCTATGAAGAGTACGTCCGTAGGAACTTTTTCACTAGTGCATTCTCCCGAGTTCTTAATTTCCTTTGCATGCTGCTGCGTTCGCAAACGTGCTGAGCGTGAGCTGACTAGAGAGGGAGCAGAACAAAATCCAAGCGATGAAACGATCTAAATCTCACGTCCTCCCCCAAAAAATCTCAACACTCTCCCTAGTCTCTTAAGTAGCTTGCTTTCAAATAAAGATATGAGTGCCTTTTTATAGCTTTCTTGAAGAAACACATTGGTTATTTTTCTCAGCTGAATCTTGGTTTGACGAATGACGTTGTTCCGTTCCGGACACCTGGATCACCAATTTTCTTAAAATGATGAGCATGCCCCTTGGGCGTCTAGGCGGTCGGGGTAGGTTGCCCAGCGACGACGGAAGCCGCTGGCACGCTTGTCCGTGTGGCGCATGTAACACCCCAAAAATCTTAAAAAGTAAGAAATGGAAGTAAACGTGCGACGTTAGTATTAACGCGGGCGTTAGCTTTTGAATTAAATCAAATGACCACTCGGGAATCTACCGCGTGGTGGTAGTAAAGTTTGCGCACGGCGATACCACTGAACACTTTTGACGAAGCATTGAGAGGACCACTGCGGGGCGGTAGTGGGCTGACGCGTGGCGGTACCACTCAACGCACTCAACGCTTCAAAGCATTTAGAGGACTACCGTGGGGCGGTAGTGGGCTAGCGCGTGGAGCTATCACTCAATGCTTTCAACGCAGCGTTGAGTGACTACCGCGCGGCGGTAGGAGTAACGTGCGGCGATAGCTTGAGTTAAGGTACCGCTTGGCGGTAGTAAATGACACGCGGCGGTAGCTGCCACGTGACAGTAAGGTGGAGGCTATTTTGGAGTGACAGAGCGATGTGGATTGGCCCGAGCGGCAACCGCCAATGATACCGCGCGACAGTAGCCTCTAAATATATGCTTGGCATGAGATTGAATTCTCTCTTTTCTCTCTATCTTGGGACTGCAAGCTCTTGGGGGAAAGAGGCTGAAGCTTAGTGTTGCAGGCTTGGTGAAGGAGATCTTATGGTCAGGTTCAAGAGCTGAAGTAAGATTTGTGAAGAGGAAAGTGAGGTGCTCCTTTCCATCCGGATAAAAGCTCATTCATGGCTTTGAAACAGATTACTAGGGTAACGATTTTCTCCTTGGACAAGTGAAGTCCTAAATTTGCGTACGTGCATGGAACCCCTCACCAAAAGGTGCATAAAAAGTGGTTTCCAGTGGGTAGATCGTTGTGATCCCCGATAAAAATTGCATATAGATCCAGAATCAAAGTACAGAATAGGCATGCTGTGTGAAGCCCATCTGAACAGGTTGGTCTGTATTGATGATGGATTGATGTGCGTGTCAGAGAAGACTCTGAGGATCAAATGTGTGGTTAAACGTGTATAATTCGGGGTCTGGGGGTGTGCATGGTGCTGCAATGATAGTACTGGAGGTGATCTCCAGAAAAACACCCAAAGTGGGGAATTTTGTCTCTACCGCACGGCGGTAGTATTACCGCCGGCGATAGCTTCCAGTGAGCTATGCTTGTGAGACCTGTCTCAGGGAGACCTGGAGGCCATTGTACAAGAAGTTGAGAGCATGTAGTGCCTAACTATGGGTGCCATAAGTGCTAGCCAAATTTGGTGTGAAGCCTGTCTTGCGAAGACAGTTAGGCTAGCATGTGAGTTGAGTCATGGAGGCCAACTATTATGGACGTGAGAGCCGTAATGAAGCTGTAAGCTGTAGTGTCCAGCTCTAAAGGTCGTTGAGCCAAACAGGAAAGGGGAGGTCCACCCGCGTCTTATCGATTATCCTTGATTACTTTGGCTGTCGGAAGTGGCATGACAATCTGAGCAATGAGAAGAGACTGAACTGTACCTGCGTTATGTCGATCTTGATTAGATTGCCTAAAGTAACTGGCTGTCGTCGATGGCATAATGAGAGTCTTAGGCCTGAGGCTGAAAAGACTGAAATGCTTAAGATTGAACCGTTACGTCTTGGACCTCTGAACAGGAGGTGGTATCCGGGAAGTCCGGTACACCGAGAATGTGCCCTGAGTACACGGAGCGTATGGTCATTGAGCCTACGTCTGTGGTGATGAGTGCTTAAATGCACATTGTTGTTGTCAATACACACACACACACACACACACACACACACACACACACACACACACACACACACACACACACATGTTGTTGCAGGGAAGGAGAATTGCCGCCCCAAGTAAGGGTGGGGTCGTTATAAATGAGTCGGTAATTGCTGATCGTTACCTTGTTTGCCACGTTTTGGTGGGTTGTGTTTTGCAGGTGCTGGAGAGCCAAGTGGAAAGTAGCAGGCTGAAGCTGTTGTGCTGCGATTGGCTGGCCCTTGAAGGCCCAAAGACGAACTTTTACTGTTTTCATGTGTGGCCGACCTGCGTGCCGATGTTTGTAAACCACACTTGTGAAATATAACTGTAAGGCATTAAGGTCGTAACATTTTGTGTATTTTGAATGTACATTCCTGATATAAATATAAATGTTGTTTATATATAGTTGACATTCGCATGATTTGAGTTCGGGCAACCTAAAAACTTCCGCTAGAATGCTCTGATTTACGATTCGTGTACCATTTGATATTAACATGTAACTCTGCCGACTGTCTGTGGAATATGACGTTGGGCCTCGACCGAACCGTTTGCTATATTTCTTGTGACTTATGGATGTGTTACAGTGCGTGCGTACCTAGAGCGCACCAGTGTGCATTCATGTCATGTCATGCATGCACGTGCATGAGGTGCGCACGCCCAGACGTCCATGCAGTTCATGCGCATGCAGGCTGTCTGCGCACGTATGTGTGTGCTGGCCATGCACGACTCCCTTGCGTGTTTGGTCCCCCCTTGAGGCGGATTTGGATCCTTTGAGCGGGAGTGATTCGCTCCGTCGGATTATATTGTTTAACATTTGTATTTTTAATTTCAAAATTGATTTCATATCAGGATTTGAACGCGAGTAAAATTCATATGCACTGTCTTCTGCTCTAAGTAACAAATTTAAAGTTACATTTTCTCCACAAAAATAATAAAAAAAGAGAGAAATTAATGTGTTTTACAATGTTGTGCTAATAATAAAAAAGAGAGATATTAATGTGTTTTACAATGTTCTGCTCGACTCGAAATTTGAAAGAGGGTGTTATATTTTTAAAAAGTTTTTATGGGTGGTGGTAGAATTAGTAATTAGAAGGGACTGACATAATTGAAAGGAGAATAGTCTAATTAGCCAAAAACACGGTTTCCATTTTCAGTCACGTATCCATAACCGATAACCCACACGTGCCTTCTCAGTTAAATCCCTTACAACTCCTCTCCTGATATTTCTTCCTTTACCAGTCGCAATCGAGTCGAAAATTGCCGCAAGCTCCTCCTCTCGTCAACGCACCCAACACACCTCCCTCATGACTTTAGGGTTCTCGATTCCTTCTGTTGAGGTCGACGACCCCCGTTTTCCTCTTTTCGAGCACAACCAGCATCCTCCCTAATAAAGACGGCTTTAGCAACCCGCATAGTTATTTTCCTCTAGGCCCTAATTAAACGTTTTAGTCGACTCCAGTAAGCTCTTTCTTGCAAGTTACTAATAGGATCCTTCTTCACAGTCGTAGTTTGACTCGACTTACTGATGTTGAGGTTACCCCTCCGTCAATTTGCAGTCGAACAATGGTTTGGAGTCGTCCCCTCCACCAAAAATCGAGGGCAACCCGCTATTCTTGCAAAATTTTCCTTCTTAAAGTGAAGCTGCTTTTCAGTTATTTATCACTCTTTTATTTTTAGTATTAGTCATGAGTCTTTTCATTCTCATAGTATTAGATATCGTAGATTTCTATTTGTGGGAAAAGGGGGCAAAAGCCCTCAACACTTCTTGTCTTTATATCTTTCTTCTATGCTCTTAATTCCTCCTAAAATGTCCGTGTTGCCATCGAGGCCCTAGAGGATTGATAATTAAATTAATTGTGGTTTATGTTTCACTTTAGATTTAGGGTCCAAATTGACGTAAACCAGAGAAGAATTCTTGGAGTTTTCAATGTGACATAGAGGAGTCATGTCGCCACGTCTATTGAACGCCGCAACACCAAGGTAAAAAAATTCATTTCCTTTCGGCTAGACATATCACCTTGTTTCGGACTAACTCGATGCCCCGGTCGGACCAGATTTGCTCGGATCGCCTAAGCTTACGTGACGGTCGAGCGCGCACACAGTCAATGAAAGTAGAAGGTTGACACAAGATGTGATGACGTGGAAAAATCCCTTCAATGGATAAAAAACCACGTGACCGGGTCTGCGCCGATCAAATTCCACTAGATTCCGGTGATTACAGTGCGTTGGAGAATCGGGGCGACAGGCCGCTCCCGTTACAACTTCGGGGAGAGAGACTACGACTCCCGACGGGCAACAGACTGCGTCGCGGGAGTAGCTTGGATGTTGAAATGCGTGGGATGATCCTGGTGCTCTGTCGCTTGCGGTCGCGTACACTTGCTAGCGACGGTTGCCTTCTTCCTTTGGCTTTTTGGGGGACTTGGACGTTTTCCTGCTGGTGGCATGTTGGTGGAGTGCTGGTAGCCGCAGGTGGCCGCCGGTGATTCACGGCGACAGGAGGCCGAATCGGGGGAGGAGGCAGGCGAGCTCTCACCTAAGGAAGAAGAAGACAACCCGGAGAGGAGGAAAAAAGTGAAGAATGAAGAGGCTTTGGGGTCCCTTTTATAGCCTCCGGGGGAGGATCATGGCGGGCCCCACCACTAAAGTAGTGGGTTAGTGGGTGGTTACCCTCTTTTTCGGACGGCGAGGAGAGCCTCCCCTCGATCGGACAGTGGGGAGGTCATCCACGGCGACGGGCCGCCACGGCGGCGGTGGTGTCCGGCCGGGCGGCCGGTGGCGGGGGCGGCCGGCCTGGAGGCCGGGGGCTACGACCTGTCGGGGGTCGGCCGCGGCTAGGCCGGCGGCCTGCCGTGGCCGGGCCGTCGGCGGCTAGGTGGTCGGCCATGGCCAAGCCGCGGCTAGGCCTGCCGCACCCGTCCGCGGCTAGGTCGTCTGTGGCGGTCGCGGTTAGGCCGTCCGTGGCCAGGCCAGCGGCCTGCCGCGGCTAGCCTGCCGGTGAGGCCGGCGGTTTGGCTGTGGCAACGCCCGGAAGGGGGCTGGCCACCGGTGGTGGTCAGGCCGCCCGACGGCGGAGGTCTTCCCGGCGGCGGCGACCCTCCTCCACGGGGAGAGGGAGTGGGTCCCCCCCCCCATAATTCTCTCATCATGAGAGTTCATGGGGGGGGATGACCCACCCATGATCCACTTTGGGAGGAGATCATGGGGGGGGGGGGGGGGGCTTTCTCTCCTATAAATGATGGTGAAACACATCACATCTATTGTAAGCTTATTTAATAAGTCGTGCCAGAACTTGCGTGAAAACATAATGCTATTAGCAACAAGCAAATAAATTATTACAGAACACGCATGTCGGAATAGGGGTGCAAGTGGAGTTGAGCCGGCTCGAAAGCTCGATGAGCCGGCTCGAAATAAGCTCGACTCGAGCTCGAGCCTGTCGAGCTCGAGCTCGACGAGCTCGAGCTCGAGCTCGATTATGAGTCAAGCTCGAGCTCATCTAATGTTGTTCATGAGCTCGCGAGCTGGCTCGCGAGGTTTTTATTTATACATTTAAAAAAAATATTCAGAAAAATAAGAAAATAAAGCTCATGAGCTAAAAAGCTCGCGAGCAGCTCGAGCTCGAGCTCGCTAGCTTGAAACTCGAGCTCGAGCTCGATAAGTTGGCCTTGAGCTCGAGCTCGAGCTGAGAAAAATGAGCTTGTCGAGCTCGAGCTCGAGCTCGAAATGAAAAGCTCGAGCTCGAGCTTGGAAATTTTGCCAAGCTCGACTCATTTGCACCACTATGCCGGAACAGTTAATTTGATTTACGGGTCAACTAACCTCTGGCTCCTACCCTCTCCTCCTCACCACCCTCCTCTTCTCCCCCATCGTCGCTGACAACCACAACGTCTCTGTGTACGCCGGCTGCTCCAAGCCCAAATACCCCCTCAACTCTCCCTACCAATACAATGTCGAGTGCCTCCTCTCCTCGCCAACGCTGCAGCGTTCTCCTCCTACTCCAACTTCACCTCCGCCTCTACATATGTCTCTGTCCATCTCCAGTGTCGCATCGATCTCTCCCTCTCTGCCTGCTCCTCCCGTATCTCGTTGTCTTCTCCTGCCTCTCCCTCTCTGCCCCTCTGCCGCCGCCATTGCCCTCCAGCTTCGGGACTGCTACATCGCCCCTGTACGAAAATGACTCCCCCATCTACGGAAATGACTCCTTCATCGCTCGGCCCGACACCTTCCTCCTCTACAAAACCTGCTCGCCCGGCATTGCCTCTGGTCTCCCCTGTTACATCCCTTTCAGAACCAGAGAGCCGCCCGGGATAGCGGGTTCGCCGCCGGTAGAACTGTCGAACCGCCTCCACCCTACCCACGTCGGGGTCGCCGACGTCCGGCGACCCCGTCGGTCGGGTCCGATCTGGCCGTCGGTGGTGGCGGGGGAGTAATTCAAAATTTTTTAAAGAAGCCCGCGAGCAAACATGGTGAGGAGCAAAACAGGGAATCCAAACGTAACCGACGTCTTTCTACTGAAATGTACTGTAACAACGCAACGTTTACATTTATATTAGTGTAGACATGTTAACGTTTGTTAACGTTAACGTTTTTCCATGAATTTCATAACTGGTTTGCCGAGATCTCCCGGAAGGCATGATGCAGTGTGGGTTATTGTGGACAGACTAACCAAGTGTGCCCACTTTGTACCTTTCAAAAATGATTATTCTATGGAAAAGATAGCTGAGCTTTATCTGGACAAAGTCATCAGGTTGCATGGTGTGCCTACGAGTATCGTGTCAGATAGAGATTTCAGGTTCATAACTCGTTTCTGACAAAGCTTGCAAGGAGCTCTAGGTACTGACCTTAGGTATTTTACTGCCTATCATCCTCAGACAAATGGTCAGATAGAGAGAGTGAATCAGATCTTGGAGGATATGATTAGATGTTATATTCTGGACCAAGGTGAGTCTTGGGATAAACACCTCGGACTAATGGAGTTCACGTACAATAACAACTATCAGGAGAGTTTACAGATGACGCCCTTTGAAGCTTTATATGGGAGGTGTTGTCGAACTCCCTTGTTTTGGGCAGAAGTTGGTGAGAAGCCTTTGCTCGGTTCGTAAGTGCTGGAGGATATGAGCATTTCAGTAACGCATATTCGTGAAAAGCTGAGGTTGGCTCAGGTGCGATACGAGAAGTATGCAAATCAGTGCATAGTTGATCTAGAATTTGCAGTTGAGGATATGGTATTTCTGAAGGTCTCTCTGATGCCAGATGTTAAGAGATTTGGAAGGAACCACAAGATTGATCCCAATTATGTGGGATCTTTTCAGATTTTGGAACGCATCGGAGTTTCTGTCTATAGACTGGAATTTCCTAATTCCTTCCCTCGTGTTCACGATGTGTTTCACGTAAGCCAGTTACGGAAGTGTATTCGTAGTGATCGACATGTCCTTGACTCAGTGCCCCAGTTGCAGCCTAATCTCACGTATGTCAAAGTGCTTGTCCGTATTCTGGAGATGCAAGATCGTGTGCTAAGAAAGAAGACAATTCTGATGGTCAAATTTATCTGGCGCAATCCGGACGTCAGAGGTGCAACTTGAGAATTGAAATCTGCAATAAGAGAATCTCATCCTCAGCTGTTCTCCTAGCCTTCCCGGGTTAGTATTATTGTTTAATGAATTCCTCTATCATGTCTGTCCCTCTGCCCTCTTGTTTCGTTTCGTGTTCCAAGTTCTGGGACGAAACTTTCTTTTTGGAGGGGGTGACTGTAACGCCCCAGTTTTTCTGTTAATTTTTAATACTCGTAGTGACGTCATTATGACGTCAGAGCGTTACGTTAGCGTGAGATGTCGATGCATTGTCGTTAGTGCGTATTTGCGTTTGTTGTGTCGAGCCGACCAAATCTTGGAAATTTCGTCAAATTTGGAGAACTCTGCGTTACGAAGTTAAAATGAATTATTTCTGACTTGTCCGTCAAGTTTCGTCGCGATCCGAGCATTTTTGGAGTCTCGGCGGGCGTTTGTATTATTTACGTTTGTCGTAAACTTTAGGAATTTATAACTTGAGATTTGTACATCGGATTTTGATTTCGTCTTCGTCGTTGGATTCATAACGTCAGTGTTCGCCTACGGTGCGAATTTCGTTTAATTCGGCGCGCGTTTGAGCCTACGTTTTAAACTCGTATTTTCTTGTTCAAAAATATAAATATGATTATTATAATATTAAAACACTATTCAAAAATGAAAAGAACTATTCATTTCTAAAGTTTGATCAAGGGTATATTTGCAAAATCCACTATTCACGAGGACAAAAAAACACTGTTCATGCAATTTAGTTCTCGGTAGTTATTACTTCCTCTCGAGTAGTCTGCAGTCCTTCCCGTTAATGTCTGACACTTGTTCTCGAGAACTCAAAATCTTCCCTGTAATTCCTGAAGTTAGTTCTCAAGAACTCTAAGTTTGTTCTCGAGAAATCACATTCCCTTCTCGAGAAATCTGGTGCTGCTTTCGAGAAATCCAAAGTTCATCCCGAGAAATCTGTTTCATCCTGCATTCGGGCGTCGTTTTGAGGGTCAAAACCGCGCCATATGGAAAAATGGTTAACATAAATTTTGTTCGTCTCGACGAGATCTACAACTTCGGTGTTGATCATTTTTCTATTCGGAGCCATCTTTAGCCACTATTGCATTTTTCGCGCACCCGCTCTTAAATTGCCCGCAGTCCGCCTCCTTCCTGTCGTGATCGCCGTTGTCGTAGCTACGGTGCTCGGAATCGTAAACCGAGCATAGATTCGGAAAGCTCTCGCCGAGATTTTCACGATCGTGGTAAGTATTTCTCGTTTCGTAAAAGTTTTTCGTTAGGGTTTTCGGCCCTAACCTCTCTTTTGGCCAAATCCTTGTAGATACCGCTTCCCTGCGTCTTCTTTTGGCTAGATCCGTGACGTGGAGTAAATTAGAAGACCGATTGAAGTAAAAACCGAGGCAAGTGGTGTTCTTGCCCTCCATCTTGCTCTTTTTTTTCCAAATTTTAGACATATTTCTTAGATTTGACATGTTTAAGTAAACATTATCCTCGAATTGCTAGTTAATTGTCTTGGATTATGACGTGTGTTTCACCTAGAACCACTTCTCCCAAATTTTATCTCGTAGATTTGGTAAACAAATGTAGTTGTCGTGCCACTTTAACTATCAAGTCATTTTGATCGTTGCGACGCCTCGTGTGTTCCGTTGTTTTGATCGTACCTTACTTTGCTTAACCATTGCAATGTGCTTATGTAGTCCAAATCGTTTGTTGACCCTCTTTCAAATCTCATCAGATAAGTCTCAGTTGATAAGTGTCCCTTTGAGGTGTCGGCTTCATTAAGAGTCGATTTATAGTCTGTTGACCGTTAGTCTCTTTAGTGTATGTTGAATAAAAGAAATTTTGCATATATTAATAGGTAACCAAAGAAAACTCTGATGTTCTGTGCGCGTTGGGGTTTCTCCCTCGGCACAGTGTCTTATGGTTGAGTCTGTGTGCGTTGTGGACCTTCATCCCCGGCACGTTACCTTAGTTGTTGGTCTGTGTGCGTTGGGATTTCTCCCTCGGCATAGTGCCCTTTTTGGCTAGGTTTGTGCGCATTGTGGACCATTTTCCCGGCAAACTACTCTTTCATGTTGAGCCGATCAGTCTCATTTAAAATGATGAACAACATGAATAATAAAGAAGGATGAATATATGAACTTCTGATGTTTGACACTCTGTTTTGTCCAGTTGTTGTGATTAGCCTTTTTTGCTCAGCTAAATTTACTGTTTTGTTTCTGTTGCTTTGCTACTGACTTTTGTTGCAGTCGATATTTTGTCCCTAGCTCGTTCACTTCGAGGTTTGTTGGTCTTCCTTTTACTCTTTTGCACCACTTGTAGCTTGCTTCTAAGGTGTTCTTCATTTGAATGCCTCAGGTCCAGAGCAGTAGCAGGTTTAGCTGGCAGAGTTGTGCTGCGAGTTGCTGCGACCATTTGTTTCCACCTTAGAGTTTTGAGGTAATTGTTTTGTTAAACATGACTGTTTCTCTATGAGTTCGTGTCAGTTGTTGACGCACATAGTCTTAGACTTCTTATGACAGTTTACTTGTTACTTTTACTATTGTTACTTATTGCTTGTTTATACTTGCTCTCTGGGAAGGTTTTATGTTAGGATGCATGTAGTTACTTTTAAGCATACAAAGTTACATACTGAAATATTTGCATGACATAATTTTTAAACTGTAAAACACACTACTTTGAAGTGTTATAGAAAATCTCTTTTATTTATACTAAATTTAGAAGTCATATCTCATTGCATTTTATGCTGTGCTCATTCTCATATAGGTTGATAAACGAGTCAAGCTTAGTATTTCCCGCTGCGTAAAACTATATTTTCTCACCTGTAGACTACTTGTTCCACCCGACCGAGGGACGCGGTGTAACACCCTCATTCGTTATATGGAATATAACAGTAAGTTCGACCGGGGCCTCACGCCATATATCACGAAGAGTCAGTGGAGTTACGTATTAAGACTAAGTTAACAGCATAGGAATACGCATCCTAACTCAGAGCATTCTAGCGAAAGCTTTTAAAACAGTTATAAGAACACATACAAAATACATGAACGTCCACTACAACCACAATAGGAATGAAATAACATACACCAAGACTTTGGCCTTATGTCCTTACATTAGTTTGATCAATAAAAGTGACTTACATACTTCGGCTCGCAGAACGGCCATACATGACAGTATACAAAATAAAACACTTCGCTTTGGCCTTCGAGGGCCAGCACAACACCAAGGGCTTTAGCCTGCTATTTACCATTAGGCTCACTTGTTCCTGTATAAGAACAATCCACTGCACGGTGGCAAACAAGTCAATCGTGAGCTAAAAATGACCAAATTATAATAACCACGCCCCTTAATCGGGACGGCAGTGCTCCTTCCCTGCATTTCATTAGTATAATCAAACATGATAGTGAAAGTACAATTTAAGCACACTTCACCACAAGCGTAGACACGCACGACCATACACCTCGTGCACTTAGGGCACATTCTCAGTGAATCTGGTCCATTCTGAGGCTTCACCACCGCCCCCAGGACGCAAACATCGTGAGCATTTTAGTCTTTACGTCTGAAGCCTAAGACCCGCCCTCCATGCCATCGGTAAGTGCCACATACATTAGGTCTCTTTAACCGAACCACATAGAGCAGGTACGGTTCCACTCAACCCGTTGCTCACACCGACAGGTCAATTTAAGCCATAGGCGCGGGTCAAGCTTCCCTGAATCCCGAAGTATCGATCAAACAATAGTACATAACTCGGTTATGCACAAGGTTGGCTCGCAGGCCAAATCAACTGGGCTCCCAGAGCACACAACCTCACAACACTGGCCCCAGGTCTCAAGAGACAGGCCTCGTAATAACAGATCTATCATCGCGCGGTACCTGGCAAAAATATGTTTCTGCCCAGTTTTCTCGGGTGCACCTTGGAGTTAGTCCCCAAGGCTCCCTATTGCAATCTATCACATAGAAAACTCGAAAAACGAACGGCACGGAGTCTTCTCCAGCAATACATGCATAATGAAAATATCACTGATCCAGACCAACATGTCCGAATAGGCTTCACACACCATGCCTATGCCCGTACTTCGATTCCGGACTCTATATGCAAGACTATGGGGATAAACCATATCTACCCGAAGGAATACCTCGCACTCACCGCCCACTCACGGGAGAGAGTTTCCTATGCAAAAAGGAAGAGGACTTCACATGTCCAAGTAGAGAATCGTTACCCTAGAGGTTTGCTTCAGCGCCATGGAAAACTAGCTAGATGAAAAGCACCACAACGGACTCGCCTCAGCGGATCTGGACTCGGCTCGCGATTCGGGGCTCCGAAGCTCCAACAATGGCGAGATCTCCTCCTTCTCCTTCTCCCTTTGATCTCCCCTCTCTCTACCTTTTAGAAAGGGAAAAGGCCAAGTGAAATGAGGCATAAACCCTCATTTCCCGGACTTATACCAACAGGAGGAATTCTTGGCCGTTGGATCCCTCTAAAATAAAACGAACGACCTAGATTGACCTTTGAAATCGTCTACCTGGGGCCGCACACGACTTGTGACATGACCGTGACACATGCCGTGTCTCACTTTCGTATAAGAATTCATCGATCTCCGAACCAGGACACGACTTCTGACACACCTGTGTCAACCCTAGAAACACCCGTGTCAAACCTGGACATGCCAGTGTCGCAGGCCGTGTGCCTCAATCGACACAAAAACTGTCACGCCTGAACAGGACACGGCTTCGGACACTCCCGTGTTCGCGCTGGACACACCTGTGTCCGACCTGGACACTCCTGTGTCCGACCTGGACACGCCTGTGTCCGACTTGGACACGCCTGTGTCCCAGGCGTGTTGATCACTAGACACAGCCCGACAAACACGGAGCAGGACATGGCTTTGGACACACCCGTGTCCGCCCTAGACACGCCCGTGTCCGACCTGGACACGCTCGTGTCCCGGGATGTGTTCAACACTCGATAAAACTCAGCCCATTCCAGAAAAGGATACGGCTCTAGACACACCCATGTCACAGGCCATGTGAAACCATAATGACTCCAAAGCTCTCAAAAACACTACCCTTACATTTACGAGTATTGGGGCGTTACACGCGGTCAGTAAACTCAAGAACTTAAATATGTTTTAACTTAAAACATAAGGCTGTTCCATTAAAGTAAATGTGAGGATATGGTTGCCTGAATGTCTGCAGTTGTCCCCTGCACGACGTGTACTTTCTCTTACTATGGCGTATTATTTAATACAGAGAAAATGCGTGTGGTGACAACTCCCAAGGGAGTAAACTGGGAAATCGACACTTCAGAATCTCAACCACTTTCTCACATGGGTGAAACCGAAATCCCGATCTCAAGGTAGTCTCGCAGATCGTAAACCAGCCACGAGGAGGATTTTGTACCCTCTCCTCAGCACGCGGTATCCTCACTTCAAACTCGGCACAAAGGCCGAATCTCCTCCTCTAAATTACAACTTGGTCCTCGGTAAGAGAAGTGTGAAGACGTATCGGCCGAGCAGTACGTCTCGAGCCCTGTCACAAAGAATAAAAGGCACTAGTTAAGATTCATCCACCCTCGTCATGCGTAAAAAAATCTGTGACATACACACGCCCCAACACGCACGAAAATCCTGCACAATGCGCACACAAGCACTCACATCGGGGCACACGACCAAGACCGTGCGCGATCAGGACCTTTAGCGGACTAGATCTCGTGCGACCAGACACACACAAGCGCGAAATCAGGCGTGCGCGCATACGCACGCCCACGTGCGGTATCACATCTGCGCGATCAGGAGCGCGCCCGTGCCTGCGCAATCAAGCGCTGAAAGTCTTTGATTTCAAGGATAGCTAAATCACCTAGAGGGGGGTGAATAGGTTTCTTAGTCCTTAGTGACTATCTTTAATTTTCTTTTGGTTGGATGCTTTATTAGTTGATTATATTCTGTTTTCAATACATGAAACCTGCAATAAAGTCAACACAGAAAAACACACACAAGATTTATAGTGGTTCCCCTAACTAGGGTATATCAACTTTACCTCTCACCTATCCAACTATCTTGTTGGACTAGGTACTTCACCAAAACTCTGCTCCAAAGAGCTTACACCTCAGATCCCTCAAGATCTCTCAGTATCCTCCAAGACCTACAACTTAGCCACAAGGGCCTACAACTCAGTGATCAGCAGATCACCTACCTCAGGCCAAAGGCCCTACACTCAGGCTGGGAGGACAGACCTACCTCAGATCCACAAGGGATCCTATAACTCAGAGAGAATAACACGCATACAACCTCAGGCATAAAGGACCTACACTCAGATCTGCACCCAGATCCTACCTCAGGCACAAGTGCTTTATAACTCAGTGAGAATGACTCACCTACCTCGGACCTGAGATCAAGTCCTACAGCTCAGGCAAATTTACCCTACCACTCAGATCCAACTGGATCATACAAGATGAAAGTGGGTTGGTGTGGTTCTTGATTGAACACAAGAGAAATTTCTATGTGTTAATCTACCTTGAGTGAGATAGACTCAGCCCAACTTTGACTCCAGGAATATATTTCCTGAGTCTGCCTTTACATGAACTGAGATACACTCAGTCCTAACTTCTTCTTCACAGCACCAGGAATATTTCCTGCTGGATCTGTAAAGTGACTGCAGCAAAACTTGCTACTACTTGAGCTGAAAAAATTCTCAACTCAACTTCTTCACAGCAACAAGGATACAAAACTTGTTTTAGCTTGTGCTGGAAGTAGCTGGCAGAAGATAGTTTGGCTTCTTCTTTCTTTCATGGGCTGAGGATGTTCAGGCCTAACTTCTTCTTCATAGCCTCTAGTAAATAGTCTTCAGTGTTATATTGCTGGATCTGTAAAAAACCTTTTGGTGCAGATGGAGAATGCCACAGGCTGACTTTCTTGCTCCTCTTCAGAGATCTGATCTGATCTTGATGTAGTAGATGATGAAGACAAGCAACTAACTTGTTGAGCCTTTAGACCTGCAGCCTTTTTGCGCTCTGTTCTTTTTCTTCACAGCAACAATGGTGATGAAGAAGAACTATCTCAACAGCTTCCTTTTCCGTAAAAAGTTTCTCCTTTTATTAAATGAAACTCAACGGCTCTTATATCAGTGGGCCCCACACATTTAATGTCACATGCATCCTTGCTTTAATGCCTAAATGTCATGCAGTAGGTGATATAAATTTTCGGAGAAGGGGTTATACGTGGAGAAGAGAAAGTTAAGGAAGGAGAAGGTGAATGTGTGATTGTGAGACGTTCTCCGATTCTATATTCGATGAAGGCAAGTGTACCTTATCGCATATAGTATATGATATTAAGTTTCATATCAAGGTCGTATTACCCGGGGCGATTTGAGTACTTCTACTTCAAGGAGTTACTATTATCTTATCAAATAAAAATTGTTTTGGGGTTGTTTACTAAATTAGAGAAGTGAGAATTTTTACTTGCAAATTAGAGAAAAGCTAAATGATAATTAAGCGATAGTACTCGATCGAGAATCACCTCGGCTTAAGTTGATCAAAACATGCAATAATAAACTTTTTAAATTAATAAGGCAAGAGACCTTGACCGCGGAGGTTCTTAAAGCAAGAACATGCTTCTCTCGAAGTCATGCCCATCTGAGTTTAGGAATGTCTGACCGAACTCTCGTCCGAATCAGACGCCTAAAACCCGCTTTATGCTGTGAACCCCGTTATTGGATTCCACTCCAATCCAGGAGATTTAACGTCCACCTCTCTCGAGGGGTGCGTGCAACTCTCTTCACTCTTGAGTGCTCACTTCAAACCATCATCCTCTCAGCTAGCCAAGAATGAAAGCTAATGATGGAAAATATATATCGATAATATATCTCCAAGCAAAGGTAAATCAAGAGTAAATCAAGGTATATGTCTTACAAAGAAAAAAAAAACTAGAGCATCATACTTAATCAACTCGAACCTCAGATCATCAAGATCGAGTATAAGGAGGATTAGTTACTCATGGTGAAATGGGGAAAGAGAGATGAATAGAAATGCATTGAGAAAGCGAGGAAAACGGCAAACTTTTTATTAACACTGAAAGAGAACTACAACTTGAAAATGAAAGATTATAGGTGCGGGAAATGAAAATCTATGCGAATATTGCCCTTAGCTACTAAGCAGTTACAGCAACTACTACAAAATAAGAGTAACTGAGCTAGATTACAAAGCTCGAAATGAGGAAGGAGAGTGGACACATGGAAAATTACAAGAAATACAAGAAAACTAAGGGGAAGAACCTCCCCTCTCACTCCAAAACTGTAACGCCCCGAAACTCAAAGGAGCGAAGGGGGACGTTTTGGGCCAGTTTGGGTTCTGGCAGCAGGCAAACGGCCTGGGACACGGGCGTGTCGCGGGCCGTGTGCCCATTCTCGACGAATCGTCGAGTAAAACTCGACAACTTCACGGCTAAGTGTCGACACGGGTTGACACGCCCTGCGACACGCCCGTGTCGCAGGCCATGTGCCCATTCTCAGCGAATCGTCGAGAAAATCTCGACGACTTCGCGGCTAAGTGTTGACACACGCTTGACACGCCCTGGGACACGCCCGTGTCCCAGGCCGTGTCCCTGCTGCCAGAACCCAAACTGGCTCAAAACGTCCCCCTTCGCTCCTTTGAGTTTCGGGGCGTTACAACTCTACCACTCTTAAAAGAATTTCGCCCACGAAATTACATAAAGGAAAGACATGTACAAAACCAAAATTTATACCTGAGCGGAACAACTCCGGATATTCGTCAAGCATAGTCTGCTCTCTCTCCCAAGAGAGCTCCTCACGACCGCAATTGTCCCACCGGACTTTGACCATCCTGATCTCTTTATTGCGTAGCCGCTTGACCTCCGAGTCCTCAATCCGCACGGGCTTGACCTTTGTCATTAGCCCACTATCCACCGGTACTTGATCAACCGTGATCACTTGCGTAGGCTCTCGCACCGCCTTCCGAAGCACCGAAATATGGAATACATCATGTAAACCACTTAGCTCCACTGAAAGCTTCAGCCGATAGGCCGCTTCCCCAACTCGCTCTAGAACCTCAAATGGTCCAAGGTATCTTGGGCTTAGCTTTTTCAATCGTCGCACCCGCGAGACACCCTTGAACGGCTTGATCTTCAAGTATACATAATCGCCCACAGCGAACTCCACGTTCATGTGCTTGGCATTATAGTACTTTGCTTGCCGGTCCTGAGCGATAAGCAACCTCTCCCGAATGGTTCTCACCAAAGAAGTAGCACCCTCTACTTCCGATCGCTTATACAACTTTGACTCACCCGTTTCTATCCAAGACAACGACGTGCGACATCTTCTACCATATAGGGCCTCGAAAGGCGCCATCTGAATACTTGCTTGGTAGATGTTGTTGTATGCGAACTCCACCAAATAAAGGTGGTCTTCCCATTGCTTTCCAAAATCCAAGACACACATGCGAAACATGTCTTCCATGGTTCTATTAACCCTCTCGGTCTGCCCATCCGTTTGTGGATGGAAGGCTGTGCTAAACTTCAGCTTTGTTCCCAACATTTGCTGCACCAGCCTTCAATCATTGGACGTGAACCGCCCATCTCGGTCACTCACGATGCTGCGGGGCACACCATGAAGTCGTACTATGTTATCCACATAAAGCTTTGCCAGCTTCTCCACCGAATCATCCTTCCTATGCGGAATAAAATGCGACACCTTCGTTAATCGATCAACAACCACCTAAATGACGTCGTTTCCCTTTTGCGACCTTGGCAAACCGTGCACAAAGTCCATAGAGATGTCGTCGAATTTCCACTCCGGAATAGGTAAGGACTTAAGAAATCCTCCCGGCTTTTGGCACTCCGCCTTTACCAAGGCGCAAGTTTGGCACTTCGCCACGTATAGCGCCACATCCTTCTTTAAACCCGGAGACCAAAACAGTTTCTTCACATCACGGTACATATTTGTGCTCCCCGGGTGAATCGAGTACTTGGTATGGTGCGTCTCGTACAACAACTCCACCCGTAAATTGCCCACACTTGGGACGCATAAACGACCGTCTTTCCAAAGCAATCCGTCCTCCACGACGAATTGGGAATTTGACCCATCCAGAGCCTCTACCATGAACTGCTTCATATGAGCATCCATATCCAAAGCCTGCCGAATACGATCAGCCAGGTCATATTGGACTTTAGTCCAATTCAGAACTGCTTCAGCACTTGATTGTCTGTCCACACAAACAATCTCCAACGCCTCCAACTCCCGCACCAACCGCTCATCGTGCACCGATAGCCAATTGGCTTGAGCTGGGGCTCGGCGACTCAATGCGTCCGCAACCGCATTCCCTTTGTCAGGCACGTAGTGGATCTTGAATGTATAGTCCCCCAGGAACTCCATCCACCTACGCTGCCGCATATTCAGATCCTTCTGATCAATAAGATACTTCAGGCTCTTGTGATCGGTGTAGATATCAATCTTCACACCGTACAAATAGTGTCTCCACAGCTTCAAGGCAAAAATCACGGCCGCTAACTCCAAGTCATGGACCGGATAATTCCTCTCGTGCACTTTTAGATGTCTCGAGCCATAAGCTATCACGCTTCTGTGCTGCAGTAGCACGCAACCCAAACCGCTGCCTGAAGCATCGCTATATATCTCATAGCCTTCGGTCCCACATAGCGAACTCAGCACAGGCGTCGTGGTCAACCGACACTTCAACTCCTCAAAAGCTCGCCCGCACTCCGGCGTCCAAACGAACTTATGCTCCTTACTCGTCAAAGTAGTGAGAGGTAACGCTATCCGCGAGAAGTTCTCTACGAAGCGCCTATAATAGCCGGCAAGCCCCAAAAAGCTCCGGACTTCTGCTACCGTAGCAAGCTCAGGCCACTCCCGTATCGCAACAATCTTCGCCGGATCCACAGCAATACCCTCTTCACTCACTATATGACCGAGGAACGCTACTGAGGATAGCCAAAACTCGCACTTCGAGAACTTGGCATACAACTGATTTCTCCTTAGCGTCTCCAACACCAAATGAAGATGCTTGAAGTGATCTTCCTCACTTTGCGAGTACACCAAAATATCGTCGCTGAAGACGATCACGAAATGGTCCAAGTACTCCTTGAACGTCCTGTTCATCAAATCCATGAATACTGACGGCGCATTAGTCAGCCCAAACGGCATGACCGTAAACTCATAGTGCCCGTATCTCGTACTAAACGCCGTCTTCGGGATATCACTCTCCCTTATACGCAGCTGATAGTACCCAGCCTTGAGATCTAACTTCGAGTACACCGTCGACCCGACTAACTGATCAAAGAGATCATCAATCCGAGGGATCGGGTACTTGTTCTTCTCAGTCAGCTTGTTGAGCTCCCGGTAATCAATACATAGCCTCAAGCTTCCGTCCTTTTTCTTAACAAAGAGGACCGGTGCGCTCCAAGGCGAAGAACTCGGGCGCACATACCCTTGCTCCAACAACTCTTGCAGTTGAACTTTCAGCTCCGCCATTTCCTTAGGCGCTAGCCGATACAGAGATCGTGACACAGGCTTTGCACCTGGCACTAGCTCGATCGTAAAATCTATCTCCCGCTGAGGCGGGGCTCCAGGAAGATCTGCGGGGAACACATCAGGGTATTCTGATACCACTGAAATACAATCCAACGCGGGCTTCGGCTTTGCAACCTCCACTAGTGTAAAGAACAGTTCTGCTCCAGCACGAACCGCCTTCACCACCTGAAGAGCAGACATCAACGTCTTGCTCGACCCCTTTAAGCCCGTAAACGTCATCTCACGACTCGCTCCCAGCTTAACTTCCTTGCTACCGTAATCTATATGGGCCTGCTGCTCCGAGAGCCAGTCCATGCCAAATATGACGTCGAACTCCACTAACGGAAGTAAAGACGCCCGCAGGTCGAACTCCTGCTCCCCAATACGAGTCTTAACATCGCAGATCCTATCCGCTCGCATCGAACACCCATTGGGCAACAACACATCCAACTTATCCTTCGCCATCGAAGAAGGGACTCCGATGTGTGATATAAATCCTTCGGACAAGAAGGAGTGTGAAGCTCCCGTATCGAAGAGTGCTCGTGCTGGATTTTCACAAATCAATACAAATCCTAACAAGCAGTGGTAAGGTAACATGTGCATAACAAGTATTTAAATAAATTGACTTGCTATAAATTAACCCGTACCTGTCACCACATCAGCTTGTTTAATGGCCTCCTGTTGGCCAAGATTGTAGACCCTTGGTTGGGCCGGAGCATAATGGGATGCGGTCGACTCCACCGCCTTTCCCTTCTCTTCATAGGTAGCTCCCGGCTTTCTCTCGGACTTAGGACGTCCGCTCCAACAGTCACGGGCGAAATGCCCCGTCTTTCCACAAGTAAAACACGCGCCCGGGGTCCGACCCGTAGTCGCCCCAGAAGCGCCAGAAGGAGCTGGACCCGAAGTCCTATGCTTCTTGAAAGACCTCCGATAGCCAGACTTTGAAGTAGTCGACACTCTGAACTCAGATTTCTTCTCACCCAAGCTTTTCTTCGCTTGCACGCTCTTCATGTCCTTCTCCAAGGACCGGGCAGTATTGACCAAGGTTAAGAAACTCTGCGTCATTGGCCCCGACAGTAGTAGTCTCAACTCATCTCTCAATCCTTCATAGAAACGATTAGTCTTGCGCTCCTCATCCATCACTACTAGAAAAATGAGTATTAGCTACACTTTTTTTGCCAGGGTCAAAATCCGTGGCTAATAGTTAAGTATTATCCACGGTTCATATTTCGTGGCTAATAATTATGTATTAGCCACGGATAACAAATTCGTGGCAAAAAACTAAACTATTAGCGACGGCTTTGACGAAATCGTGGCTAAACAAGTACTATTATATAGTTTATAAAAATTATATATATAAAAACCATGAATTTAAAATTCATCACATAAATCCTGACCCTCCATCCGATAATCAAAGGTTTAAAATAAAACTAAATGCGTTATATACAAAACTTCGCAACCCTAAATCATTTCTTCATTTCATTTCTGCCTTCCGTCATCTCCCCGATACCCCGCCATCTCCACAGCCCCTCGCGAAGAAGCTTCACAACAGCACATGTCTCCCTCTCCGCAATACTCCGCCTTCTCTCTGTTTCCTTGGCTATGAGTCGCAGGCAACTCGGCCCATCCAAAAGTCCTTCTCTAGGGCATCGTCCAGGTAACTCTGCCCTCCGACACGAACGGCTCATATCCTCCGGAGCTCATTTCCTTCAATGATGATTACAAAAAAAGGTATAATATTATGTATATACTGATTGTCTCTTTATCCCCCTCTCCAACGATTGTTTTTTTTCGTTTTACCTCAAGGTACCCCTCCGACCTTGCCACGGCTTATCTCCCACTTCAGCAACCTAGCAACCTTGGATTCTTCATTGAAATGCAAGAATTAAGGTAGTTCTCTCTCTTCTCTCTTCAACCCTAATTTCCATTCCTCTTCCTCTCTAGATCTCTCTCTTCCCCCTCTCTTCTCCTAACATATTCTTATATATTTTATTATTTAGAATCTGCTATAGATAAGAGTCCAAAAAAATACTTGACTTGAACATCTTTATGCAGTAATTTCCGTAAGAAAAAAAACAATTTTATGTTGCAGAGTTGTTCTCTATAATTTGTCCTGTTTTGAGTTCATCATCAGAAATCTGTTCATTTTTCGTTGCTTCAGTTTCTTTCACTGATTTACATTTAGGCACATTGTACTAGATCCCTATAGGAGTTTGAAAATCTGCAGCATCTGCTACAAGTAGGTTTGAGCTTCAATATTTTTTTTCTTGGTTGTAAGACTGCGTTCAACTTGCAATCACTTAATTAACTCAATGCACTGAGTGCTTTGTTATTTAATTATCGAGTTTGATGAGATTTTTTGTTCATCCAAAAACCTTGGAAAAAGAGAATATTTTTTCTTCTCTTTCCCACTCAGTACTATTCTCTTCTTACAAATTCCTTTCCAAAGAACACTGCTTGTTGCTCAACATAGCAGCTGAAATAATGGGTTTAGTTCGAAGCCAGTGCTTGTAATGGGAATTGAGTTTATTTGCTGGGATTCATTGACCCATTTCTTATAATTTCATTCTATGCTTGGTTTAGGATTCTATCATGTGTATCTTAAAAGTTTTTTCCTTGGTCCTACGTGCTTGTTTTACTGAGATTTTCGAAGGGGTTGATCTTAAACCCATTATATGTCGTGTATCTAAAGCCATATATCTTGCAAAGGATGTTCAACCTCCGGGATTGGATCATGGGACTGGTGCTTCTCTGGAGAAAAATCCAATCTGTTTGGATCAATATATTGTCAAAAGATTCATGTCTAGGCTGCTCAACATGAATAAGCACATGTCAATTGTCAACAATGTTTAAATTACTTTTTTTTTATCACATTGAAAACACTGCGATGGTGTACTTTTATGGAGGCTTCTAAACCAATCTGTTTGGAACTGCGATGGTGCACCGGGATGCCCTTTAAACTTCATGATGTGGAGTTGATCTCTTAAAACATAATATTTTTTGTGCAGATAGACAACTGTGTACATAAAATTTATATGGTTTCTCTTGGAATTTGTAGTTGTACATAAATTGCTATAAAACTAGATATTTTAGATGGAACATTGCAGACATGTTCTTTTTGTAGCATTACAAGTGTTCTATTCTTTATTTCATCTATTTGGGACAACTACATATCTTCACAACCATACATGTCATTGTATGCTGATTGCTATAAAACCAAATATTTTGTGGACGGAATATGAAACCATACTGCTTTTTTTGTAGTATTATAAGTGTTCGACTTTTTGATTATATCTTACAGATTTATTAGGGATTTATAAGTGTTAGGAATTTGTAGTTGCACAATTTTACATTTTGGTTATCTGTAACCACTAGGGCTTGTTTTTGGGATACATTTATTTATATATATAGACATATATAGATATATATATATATATATAAATATATATATATATGAATAAGTTTATATATATATATATATATATATATATATATATATATATATATATATATATATATAAAGTTATTAGACAGATAAAAAGAAGAATCGGGAAGAGGGTGCGTGTGCTGCAGCTCACGGGCTAGGGTTTCTCCTCTCACGACGGCGTCGTTTCCACGCTCGGGCTTCCACGCGCCGGAGTGTTGCTGCGCCGCCACCGTCCTCCTCACCGGTGTGAGCTGTTGTTATCATCGTTGGTCGGCATCTTTGAGCTCGCCGCCGGTTGGTCGAGGTGGAGGAGGCCAACTTCGGTGCTGTTGTTGTATTAATTTAGTACGACATTATTCTAATTTTCTGCTACATATTTTATTCTCCTGTTTGAAAACGTTTTTTTTTATAGAAAATTTCAACGGTGATCAAATTTCCTTTTGCAGTTCTCAGAAGTTGATGTGAAACTAGTTTTTAAGGAAGTTACTTCAAATTTTCTGCCCAAACGAATTGTTGAGGTTTGTTTGTCCTTCAGACAATTAGAGCTTCTCAATTGCGATGATCTTTTCTCTTCCTTTCTGTTCTGCTACATGTTTATTAAGATTATTACATACGAGGTTAATTGTATATCAGAACTTTGTGCAACACAATTTTCAAACAACAAATTCATAGATTCATGGATATTTTCTTTCATCTTCGTAAGATTGCATCCATCTTACATTGATCTTGATTGGTTTGATGTAGGATTAGGATCCAATGAGGTTGACTTGGAGTTTCACATTACACCTTGGGGGCTTCTATCATAATACATGAAAAGGTAGCAAGGGAATCATCCAGGAACTCATGGACTCTTGAGTTCTTCATTCCTTAGGAAAAAGTTTCTAAATATTAGTAACAACTAACAAGCCCTAGAAAGGTACCCGTCCATCCCCAAAGAAATCAAAACGACTTTAGTGTCAAAGTTAGTGAATCCGTTTGTCCACTCTACAATTTTTATTTGATTTGTCCATGGAGATCAAGAATCCATTCATTCATTAACTTTCCCCCTCTGGCTAGTGAAAAGTGCAAATAATAGGAGGCGATTTCGGTTGCCACTTCCTTCCGAGATCAGCCATCTATTTGGGCATGCAGACTGCACTTAACCAAAACATTTAGATGGTTGCACTACTAGAAAAATGAGTATTGCGCGTGTGTGTGTGTGTGTTTTATTGTGTATGTGTTTGTGTTTTTGATTTTGTATGTGTGTGTTTGTTTTTATTTGTCAAAGATTATTTAAACTCAAACTAATATATTTTCATTGTCCGACCTCTATTTGTATAACCCTTATTTTTTTAATTTATGTAGATTTCTCTGTCATTAAATATGGATAAAAGTTGGATTGATTTGCAAAATAGAGCTTCATCTGAATACATCCATGGTGTTGACAAGTTTCTAGAATATGCATATCAAAATAAAACATATAGTTTTGAGACTCGGATTTATTGTCCTTGCAAAAAATGTTGTAATACTTATTTGGTGGAGAGGGTCATTGCTTGTGAACATATAATTATAAATGGATTTTTATCCAAGTATAAGATATGGACCCTTCACGGGGAATCATATTCTTCTACATCTTACAGTGGGAATGAACAACGTTCTGATTTTAGAGATGATATGATGGAGATGATACATGAAGCAATTGGAATTCCACCTATTGGTGCTAGTTTGTATGAGAATCCACCATCATTAACCAGTCCAAGAGTAGATGGTCCTAGCGAAGAAGATGGCAAATTTATAAAACTTGTTGAAGATGCAGAGTGTCCATTGTACCCTAATTGTGTCAAGTATACATCCTTGTCTTTCATAGTTAGATTACTGCAAGGTAAAGTCATGCATGGATGGACAGATATCTCGTTCACATGGCTATTGGAGTGCCTTATTGATGCTTTTCTGGACATAAAAATACCCAAGTCTTATTATGAATCTCAAAAGATTACAAAAGATTTGGGATTTTCTTACGAGACTTGGGATGCATGCCCCAATAATTGCATGATTTTTAAAGGAAATGATATTTCACTTGAAAATTGTGAGATTTGCGGCGAGTCACGATACAAACAACTAAATGACAATGGAAATAACATGCAAAATACAATTTCAAAAATTCCAGCAAAACAAGTAAGATATTTTCCTTTGACACCGAGATTGAAAAGGTTATTCATGTCATCAAAAACTGCAAGTTATATGCGATGGCATGCAGAGGAACGTACTAAAGATGATAATATGAGGCACCCAGCTGACTCTCTAACTTGGAAAAAGTTTGATAAAGATTATCCTCAATTTGCTGCAGAGTGTCGCAATATTAGACTTGGTTTGGCCTCTGATGGGTTTAATCCATATAGAACCATGTCCATTGCTCATAGCACGTGGCCAGTTGTTTTAATTCCTTGTAATTTGCCGCCATGGATGTGCATGACGCAATCTTTTCTCTTTCTTACTGTACTAATTGATGGACCGAAGGGGCCTGGCAATAAAATTGATGTTTACCTTCAACCATTGATTGAAGAGTTAAAAGAATTATGGAATGATGGCGTGGCTACATATGATGCATCAAAAAATCAGATGTTCACTCTACGTGCCGCATTATTTTGGACAATTAATGACTACCTAGCATATGCAAATTTATCAGGATGGAGTACAAAAGGCCAGTATGCTTGTGCAAATTGTAATTTGCAAACTAAATCACAGTGGCTAAAAAATTGTAGAAAATTTTGCTATTTGGGGCATCGTCGATGGTTACCCAGTGGGCACAGGTTTCGAAGAGATAAGGCAGCTTTTAATGGATGTCGTGAATTTGAAGCTAAACCTCTAATGTTAAAGGGAAGTACTATCACAACACAACTGAATGATGTACTTACTGAATACAAGAAAGATGATCTTAAAAAGAGGAAGAGGGAAGATAATTGTAGGGTTAAGAATGTTGGTCAGAAACATGGTTGGAAGAAAAAAAACATATTCTTTGAATTGCCATATTGGGAGTATTTTCAAACACGTCATTTCATTGATGTAATGCACCAAGAGAAGAATATGGGTGAAAATTTGCTTTATACAATATTGGGTATTATAGGAAAAACAAAAGATGGCTTAAAAGCAAGACGAGATTTAAAAGAAATGGGTATTCGAACAAAATTGCACCCACAACAACTTGCATCCGGTAAGGCCTTCTTATCTCCAGCCCGTTTTTCAATGAACAAAGTTCATCAAGATGTTTTTCTACAAGTGTTAAAAAATATCAAAGTGTCGGATGGTTATGCATCTAATATTTCTCGATGTGTACATTTGAAAGAGAGAAATATTTGGGGTCTTAAAAGTCATGATATGCACATTCTTATGCAACAATTCCTTCCAATAGCTATAAGGAAAGTATTGCCACCAGATGTTGTGAAAGTTGTTATCGAGTTATCTAATTTCTATAGACAATTGTGCTCAAAGACTATTAAGCATGTGGACTTGAAGATTATGCAAGAACGCATAGTTCTAACACTGTGTCATCTTGAAAAGATATTTTCACCTTCTTTTTTTGATATTATGGAGCATCTAACAATACATTTAGCTGAAGAGGCCTATGTTGGTGGTCCGGTGCAATTTCGATGGATGTATCTTATTGAAAGGTAATGAACATTTCATATATTTGAGTTTATATATTTATTTATATAATATTGTTGGTATTAACTTATTATATATATTGAAATTAGGTATCTACTTACCTTGAAGAGATATGTTCGTAATCGTGCTCATCCGGAAGGTTCTATTGCGAAAGGATATCTAATGGAGGAATGCCTTTAGCCAGGGCTTCAAACCGTGGCTAATAGTTGGCTTATTTGCCACGGGCAATAATAGTGGCAAATGGTTTATTTTAACTCATGAAACCGTTTTTGCCAGGGATTAAAACCGTGGCTAAAGGTAAAGATATTAGCCACGGCAGTTTTTTTCCGTGGCTAAAACTATTAGCTACGGCCAATCCGTGGCTTAAAATGTTTAGCCACGCCGACTTTAGCCACAGAATTTTCCCGTGGCTAGACCGTGGCTAAAGCTTTTTAGCCACGGTTTTGGACTTTTTGTCAGGGAAGTTTGCCCTAGCCAAAGGTCTGTTTTCTAGTAGTGCATGATGGTGGAGCTAGCATAACGACTCAGATGAGTAAACTCGTGGAGATATTCATCCACGCTCCTCTCACCCTAAACCAACCTCAGAAATTCATTCTCCATCGAAATCCTCTGAGTAGAAGGGAGGTATCTTGCTAAGAACAATCCCGAGAACTCTTCCATCGGAACGTCTATCAGTTGTCTGCCTCTCAAATGATGCAGCTCCAAACCTTCCCACCACATCCTCGCTTCACCGTCCAAAAGGAACGTAGCGATGGTGGTCATTTGCCACTCCTCCGTCTCCGTCGTTGTCATGACTCTCTTCACCCTGGAGAGCCAGTCTTCAGCCTGAGATGGGGTTCCCAACCCCGAGAATAACGGAGGGTTAAAGCTCATTACATGCTTTAGCTGCCTCTCAGTTGCCCTCCTTGGCACTACCGGTTCTACAACCACTTGCTCCACCCTCCTCGGCTCAGCCTCTTGCAGAGGTTCTTGCTCCATCACGGGAGCGGGCTGCTGCGCTTGCCTTCCAGGCTGCGCATTAATCACGGCCAACACCGCTTCAGCCACCAATCGTATATTTTCAGCCGACAGAGGTGTTGCAGGAGCAACATCCGGTGCACTACTAGCCTCAGAAACTCGACGTTCTGACGGCCCAACACCACTTCTGGTCACCTATAGTGGTACAAAACACCGTTAAGCGACCAAATAAATTGCAAACAGCAATTATAGGAACACGCAGGTTCCTCAAACACGAGTATTTTCATTCCTAAGTGGACATTCATGGGTTCTTTTTACCATTATAACGATGACGCACACAATGTGCTCACCACCCCTTAAAAAGAATTCGCCCACGAATTCACTTTAAGCCCGACCAAAACCAGTAGTCTGATACCAAATTGTAACACCCTCTATCCGTCGCATAGCATATAGCAGTAGGTCCGGCCGGGGCCCGACGCCATATACCACAGACAGACCGGGTGGTTACTTATGGAAACCATCCAACCAATCTCAACGTCCTACACAGAGCATTCTAGCGGAAGCCGTTTATAAAAGTTGTAAACAAAGAACCCAGCATTAGAGCACGAATGTCCACTAGTACAAAATAGGAATGTTATTACAAAATACTCAAAACAAGCCTTAAGGCCTTACAAAATGTTTCACTTGAATATTACATGATTTACAAACCACGGCACGCAGGCCGGTCATACATGAATAAAGCAATAAACATTTCCATTTGGGCCTTCGAGGGCCGGCTTCGCAAAAAGGGCTTTAGCCCGCTATTGACCGCTTGGTCCAGCTGCACCTGCAAGCAACAAACCACCGCACGGTGGCAAAACAAGGCAACGATCAGCAATGTTGACCAAATTATAACGATCCCGCCCCCAACTCGGGGCGGCGATGCTCCTTCCCTGCATTTCATTAGCATAAGCGAGCCATATAAATAACCATAGCCATGTCATCACAGACGTTGGCTCGTACGGCCACACGCCCCGTGCACTCAGGGCACATTCTCGGTGAACCGGTCGATGTCACGTCAATTAAAGCCATTAACATTCCGGACTCACCACCGCCACTTAGACGGCCAAACCTATGAGCAATTTGTCTTCCTGGCCTGAATCACGACAATTTAAGCCATTAACCGCCGAAGACCCTACTCTATGCCAACGGTAAGTGCCACGTGCCTTTAGGTCTCTTTAACCGAACGACATAGAACGGGTACGGTTCCATCTAACCCGTGCTCACATCGCAACGGCAATTTAAGCCATTTGCGCGGGTCAAACTTCCACCGAGTCCCATTTCCATCACAAGTCACATAACCCCGTTATGTTCAAGTTGGCTCTCAAGCCACCAAGTAAACAAGATTTGAGTATATAGTATATGATATTAAGTTTCATATCAAGGTCGTATTACCCGGGGCGATTTGAGTACTTCTACTTCAAGGAGTTACTATTATCTTATCAAATAAAAATTGTTTTGGGGTTGCTTACTAAATTAGAGAAGTGAGAATTTTTACTTGCAAATTAGAGAAAAGCTAAATGATAATTAAGCGATAGTACTCGATCGAGAATCACCTCGGCTTAAGTTGATCAAAACATGCAATAATAAACTTTTTAAATTAATAAGGCAAGAGACCTTGACCGCGGAGGTTCTTAAAGCAAGAACATGCTTCTCTCGAAGTCATGCCCATCTGAGTTTAGGAAGGTCTGACCGAACTCTCGTCCGAATCAGACGCCTAAAACCTGTTTTATGCTGTGAACCCCGTTATTGGATTCCACTCCAATCCAGGAGATTTAACGTCCACCTCTCTCGAGGGGTGCGTGCAACTCTCTTCACTCTTGAGTGCTCACTTCAAACCATCATCCTCTCAGCTAGCCAAGAATGAAAGCTATTGATGGAAAATATATATCGATAATATATCTCCAAGCAAAGGTAAATCAAGAGTAAATCAAGGTATATGTCTTACAAAGAAAAAAAAACTAGAGCATCATACTTAATCAACTCGAACCTAAGATCATCAAGATCGAGTATAAGGAGTATTAGTTACTCATGGTGAAATGGGGAAAGAGAGATGAATAGAAATGCATTGAGAAAGTGAGGAAAACGGCAAACTTTTTATTAACACTGAAAGAGAACTACAACTTGAAAATGAAAGATTATAGGTGCGGGAAATGAAAATCTATGCGAATATTGCCCTTAGCTACTAAGCAGTTACATCAACTACTACAAAATAAGAGTAACTAAGCTAGATTACAAAGCTCGAAATGAGGAAGGAGAGTGGACACATGGAAAATTACAAGAAATACAAGAAAACTAAGCGGAAGAACCTCCCCTCTCACTCCAAAACTATAACGCCCCGAAACTCAAAGGAGCGAAGGGGGACGTTTTGGGCCAGTTTGGGTTCTGGCAGCAGGCACACGGCCTGGGACACGGGCGTGTCCCAGGGCGTGTCAAGCGTGTGTCGACACTTAGCCGCGAAGTCGTCGAGATTTTCTCGACGATTCGCTGAGAATGGGCACACGGCCTGTGACACGGGCGTGTCGCAGGGCGTGTCGACCCGTGTCGACACTTAGCCGTGAAGTTGTCGAGTTTTACTCGACGATTCGTCGAGAATGGGCACACGGCCTGCGACACGGGCGTGTCGCAGGGCGTGTCGACCCGTGTCGACGATCATCCCGGAGAGTCGTCGAGATTCACTCGACGATCATCGAGGCATGGCACACGGCCTAGGACACGGGCGTGTCCAAGGCCGTGTCATCAAGTCGTCGATCTTCACTCGACGAAGTGTCCCGTATACACGGCCTGGGGCCCAGGCGTGTCAAGGGGACACGGGAAAGGACACGTGCATGTCCTATAACCCGTGCAGTGCTCGGGTTGAAAATGGGGAAAAATCATGGGGTACACGGCCGACTACACGGCCGTGTGAAGTGGAACACGGGCGTGTCAGCTCGAACACGGGCGTGGTCGATACCCGTGTGAGGTTCCAGGAGATTCGATTTTGACGGCGAATGCAGCACACGGCCCTGGACACGGTCGTGTGCCAGGCCGTGTTCGGTCCAGATTGGGCATTTCAGCCCCGAATCAAAGCCGTTCGTTTCCTTGTTTTGAGATCCAACGGCTGGGGGATGTTCCTGAAGGGATATACCCGTGGGTTGACTTAGAAATCCATCACTTTTCATACCTTGTTCTCTTTCTAAATACTTGGAGAGAGAGGAGAGCTAAGGGAAGAAGAAGGAGCTAGATCCGCCATTGGAGGAGCTTCGGAGCTCCGAATCGCAAGCCGACTCCGGATCCACGGAGGCAACGCTAGTGCGGTGATTTCCATCCGATTACTTTTCAATGGCGCCAAAGAGGAACTCAAGGGTAACGATCCTCATCTTGAGCACGAATAGCTCTCTTTCCTAGCATAGGAAGCCCGCTCTCGCGAGTTTGCGGAGAGTTGGAGGCGTTCCTTCGGGTAGATATGTAAAGTCCCCGTTGTTTAGAGTCCGTATGCGAGAACGGACGTAGGCATGATGTGTGAAGCCTACCCGGATATGTTAGTCTGGATCGGTGATGTTGCATTGCATAAGGCCAGAGAAGACTCCGTGCTATTGGTTGTTTTTCGGGTTTTCTACGCGGTAGATTGCAGCAGGGAGCCTTGGGGACTAACCTAAAGGTGCACCCGGAAAACTGTGCGGATACGAGATCTTGCCAACTTGGTGGCTTGAGAGCCAACTTGAACATAACGGGGTTATGTGACTTGTGATGGAAATGGGACTCGGTGGAAGTTTGACCCGCGCAAATGACTTAAATTGCCGTTGCGATGTGAGCACGGGTTAGATGGAACCGTACCTGTTCTATGTCGTTCGGTTAAAGAGACCTAAAGGCACGTGGCACTTACCGTTGGCATAGAGTAGGGTCTTTGGCGGTTAATGGCTTAAATTGTCGTGACCCAGGCCAGGAAGACAAATTGCTCATAGGTTTGGCCGTCTAAGTGGCGGTGGTGAGTCCGGAATGTTAATGGCTTTAATTGACGTGACATCGACCGGTTCACCGAGAATGTGCCCTGAGTGCACGGGGCGTGTGGTCGTACGAGCCAACGTCTGTGATGACATGGCTATGGTTATTTATATGGCTCGCTTATGCTAATGAAATGCAGGGAAGGAGCATCGCCGCCCCGAGTTGGGGCCGGGATCGTTATAATTTGGTCAGCATTGCTGACCGTTGCCTTGTTTTGCCACCGTGCGGTGGTTTGTTGCTTGCAGGTGCAGCTGGACCAAGCGGTCAATAGCGGGCTAAAGCCCTTTTTGCGAAGCCGGCCCTCGAAGGCCCAAATGGAAATGTTTATTGCTTTATTCATGTATGACCGGCCTGCGTGCCGTGGTTTGTAAATCATGTAATATTCAAGTGAAACATTTTGTAAGGCCTTAAGGCTTATTTTGAGTATTTTGTAATAACATTCATGTTTTGTACTAGTGGACATTCGTGCTCTAATGTTGGGTTCTTTGTTTACAACTTTTATAAACTACTTCCGCTAGAATGCTCTATGTAGGACGTTGAGATTGGTTGGATGGTTTCCATAAGTAACCACCCGGTCTGTCTGTGGTATATGGCGTCGGGCCCCGGCCGGACCTACTGCTATATGCTATGCGACGGATAGGGGGTGTTACAAAAACGGCCTGCTGAACCCTAGGAGAAGGGCTCAATTTATAGAATTTTTTGGGCTGGGTCACGCCCCACTGACACGCCCGGGTCGGGCGTGTACCTGGGGCGTGACACATTCGGTACGACTTTTTGGGCTAAAATTGAATGTTGGAGGTGACGGGCGTCGTAGTTGAGTTACACGCCCATATGTCACCCCCTACCAGGGCGTGTCCGTGGGGCGTGACATATTCAGCGTGACGGTGGATCAGGAAAAACTAGTGCGCTGCGGCGATTTCTCGGGACCTGGGGACACGCCTCTGGAACACGCCCGTGTCGGGCGTGACAGAGGGCGTGTTCACTGAGTTTCCAAGAAATGCATTTTCGGACCTGTTGCTTCATTCCTCTGGGCTACACGCTCTAGGTACACGCCCTGATAGGGCGTGACCTTGGGGCGTGTCATAGCAAAATTATGCTGAAAGCCGTGCAAACCTGCAAAAAGCAGAAAACGCATTAGTGACAATAATATTTACAAAAGGGGGTCAATATAAGCACTTGCAAGACATGATTTGTGCTTTAAAAACCCGAAAATACACTAATACATTTAACTACAAAAAGTACTATCAGTAGGTCTGCTGTACCTTTTGTCATGTACTGTAGCTTTGCCACTAATAATTTGAATAAGGTTGACTTGTTGACTTACTGACGTCAGCACCTGTGGACTTAGTCAAAAATCATGCATCAGTAGAATAGGCGTTGAGTGAATGAGCTTCATTCAACGTCAAAGTACTCAGATAGAATTCTATCTATCTAGGTGTTGACAGCGTTGAATGAGCAAGCCTCACTCAATACTTTTTGCCTTAACCATTTCTACAGCCTTTTTTACATGTCTGGCGTTGAGAGCGTTGAGTGAGCACACCTCACTCAACATCTTTTGCCTTAGCCATGCTTTCTGTAATTTAGGCGTTGAGAGCGTTGAGTGAGCATGCCTCACTCAACGCTTTCTGCCTTAACCAATTTTATGCTTCTTCAGCATCTTAAGCATTGAGAGCGTTGAGTGAGCATGTCTCACTAAACACTTTTTGCTTTAGCTAGATTTTCTGAATCATGGCATTGAGAGCATTAAGTGAGCATGCCTCACTCAACGCTTTCTTCCTTAGCCAGATTTTTCTGCTCCATGGCGTTGAGTGTGTAAGCTCCACTCAACGCCAAACTACTTAACAAATTGTCTTATGTTATCTTGCATTGAGTGAATGAGCTACAGTCAACGCATTTGTACTTAGCCAAATTTCTGTGTCTAAAAACAACACTGACTTTGAGAATTAGTCAACACATTATCACATGACATTGAGTGAGCTTGCCTCACTCAATGCATATGGACTTGGTAAATATTCACAATTTTCCTGTAGCATTGACTGACTGAGTTATACTCACCGATTATGGAGCTATGGCATTGAGTGAGTGATCTTCACTCAATGCATGTGAACTTAGCCACTTTTCTGTCCATTTTTCTTTAGGCTCTTACTACATTAGTCTTACTCACAGCCTTTTGTTGTATGGCGTTGAGTGAGTTGACTTCACTCAACGCCCGTGGACTTAGCCACTTTCTCAGCTTGCCATTGCTTTGGCTTTGACTGTATAAGACCCACTCAGCACTATAAGTTATTTTGCATTGAGTGAATGACTTTCACTCAACGCCTGTGGACAGACAATTTTCTATCTATCCACACCTTAGGTAAATGTTTACTTGACTTAGCCACTTAGATTACCTGTCACATCATTGTTGTTAGGACATCCTGCAATCATTAAACTTGAGCACAAGTTAGATCATCACGCGTGTATACATTGTTTGTTAGGCCTTCTTCAAATACAGGAAATTGAGATCAATGAACCCAATAATCCCCCCAATTTAAAGAAGTCAAAACCTATGACAATGTATACACTTGCATTCTTATGCTACATATACAAAAAATACTATCACAACATAAATTAGAAAAATCATAATCATAGCAGATGATATTTCATTTAACAAATAAGGAATTATAATGGTTGTGCATGAAATAAAAAGTCATATCCATTAGCCCTATAAGCAGAACCTGAAACTTTTAAAGTTTCAGGTTCCCTTATCACAATCTCACTGCCCTTGGATTTCATTGCAGGTTTATCTTCTGGTCAAGCTATCTTCTTTCCCTTCTTGTTTGTTTTATCAGCTGCCTTTGCTTTAGTTTCTTTTTTCCTTTTCAGCTTCAGCTTTGTCTTTCTGTCTTTGAAAATAGCTGAAGGGCTTAGGGAAGTATTTGGAGGGTTCAATAGCATTAGGAGCTAAAAGGTTGGCATTTCTATTCCTCCATTAAATCCTTCTTTATGTGTCCCTCTTCTTCATCTTGTCCCATTACATATTGCTGTACCATTTTCCTCTGTCTGACCTCTTATTTTTGACCTGATCCCAAGCAAGCAGAATAATAGATCTGGACTCTGGGCTCCATTGTTCGAAATCAGGCCTTTTCTCCATTTCTTCTCTATATTTCCTCTTCCTCATCCTGATTTCTTCTTCAGCTTCGGTAGTTGTAGTCATTTCTTTTGTTTGTAGTGCCAGTTCTTCAGTGGGGCTGAAAGAAGGAATCTCAGCAGCAGTAGATTGTTGTCCCCACTGATCACCAGCACTATCACCTTCTTCTATATACTGATAACTTTGATGTTCTTGCTGAGAAGGCTCTTTGTTCAAAACCTCTAGTACGTGAGCAGGCATCATCGGGATGTTATTATATTGCACTGGCTCTATTCCCAATGAGTCATACACCACATTTGTTGCCCAGACCATGTTTTCTGTGTTTGTCCTTATAGCTTCACTCTCCCCCCTTTTTGACTTCTTCAATTATTTGAATGGTCTCAGAGGTGCTTCCCTTGCTTCTTTCTATTTCTATGTAGTTCACTCCAGCAGTAACATGATTTTTGACTTCCAACATGTGGTCATCAAGCAGCTTAGTACAGACTTCCATCTTGGCAAATATAGCTGTTTTCTGTTCATTCCTCAGAACTTTATCATTTTCATAGATGGTCACTGAGTTCTTAGCCTGAATCTATTGATTTTCTATGATAACGGCTATATTCTATCTTGACACATCCAGATTCTTCATGGTATAGTCTACAGGTGGAGCAGCTCTTGTAAAGAACTTGATAGTTTCTCCTTTCAGCAGGTTTACTTCAAATCTTATAGATTTGATCTCTGTTGCTAGATCATTCCTGACATCTTTCAGGGCTTCATCCACATAATCTTTTAAAGCTCTCCTTTGTTCATCCAACAACCCCTTTAGCTAGGCAAGGAATGTTGGTGGTAGTTTATCTATTCTGGCAGATGTGCCTTCATCTAGAGCTTCTTATACTGACTTGTTCCCTGTTCCTTGAGCAGAGTCACTCTTGAACTGGCCATTCTCTGGATGTGCTGAGGAGTGTGTTTTCTCATGACTAGATTCCTCTTTCTCAGATTCAGATGAGACTAAATCATGTACTTCATGAGCAGGGAGTTTAGATGAAATCTCCCCCTCAACCTCTGTCATGCCTTCATTTACATACAGGTCAGCAACAGCAGTAACAGTATCATCTGTAGGCTGAATTTCAGTTGAGGGGATCTGAAATTGCTCACCCATAACTATTGTATCTTGCATTATTTCTTCTGCAAGCTGCCCCCCCCCCCAGCCATTGCAGTCTTGTCCTTATCGAATGCAATTTCCACGACTTTTTTCAGTAAATGCTCATCTTCAGACATTGCAACCTCCCTGTTAGAAGCTAGATTGATCTCCTCCTCATTCTGAGGCATGGGAACATCAACATCATTAGACATAGGCAGATGCTTATCTGCATCATCCAATCTAGAGGCATCTTCCTTCATAATTGCAGAGATCCTGTAAATAACTTCCTTTGCTACTGTTTCAGCCATCTCAGTGGTAGGCACATCATCCTCAAGGACAGTATCTGACTCAGGTCTGCTTACAAGGCTTAGAGGTGGTAAGTTTTGAAGAGGCTGATACCTGAATGTTCATGTCCTTCCTGGACTCTTCAGAAGAGGATGGCAGTTTTGGATTATGAGGTTCTTCCTCCACAGATGAGCTGCTAGAGGAGCTGGGATCAGAAGCATCTATCTTCTTTCCTCCCTTTTCTACAACTGATGGTCCATTGGGTTGAAGTACCTTGCCCCACCTTTCCAGCATCTTGTAGTCCATTCTTCTCATGTGGTGTATTTTTGCTCCAAGCTTCAAGTTCAAAATCTCTGGAATAGTTTGTCGCAGAAATGAAGACAAAATTCTCCCTAAATTTGGTATAGTCATGCATTCAGTAATCCTTTCAAATATAATTCTTCCCTAGTCAGTTCTTTTGGTCAAACTGCTCATCAGATCGAACATCTTTTTTGAGATTTTATCGTGGGAGCCTGTTTTACATAACAGAGCTTTCACGATGACATATGCCAAGAACTTACCTTTCATGTTCAATTCCTTTCTTAGGATTGATCTGGTAGAGTGCTTGGACAATCCACACCATTTCATGGCAGTCTTTACGTCATCCTGCGATAGTTCATCATCGTCATCAGTTGCGGAGAACTTTGTCAGCTTTAGGGCTTTGGCCAGCCTTCTTGATATTATCTTGACTCTTGTTCCACTTACAATATTCTTGATTTTCTCATCTATAGCAACTCCCCTGAAATTGGAGAATAATTCTAGAACCTCCCGCTTCCATAGTAAACAGGGTTCCGACCGGCTGAATTCTAGCTCAGAAGTTTGGAGAAGATGAAGAATATAGTGTACCTCTTCAGGAGCATCCTTGAATCCATTTATCACCAATTCCGAACCCTCGAATAGAAAATCTTGACTTTTGGGTGCCATTTTGCTAGAGAACTTGTGAGGGCTAGCGAGAACGGCTTTCCGTTGATTCGGCGAATACGGGCGGAAGAGAGCAAGAAACAATGACTTTGCTTTATGCACAAACTCTACATTTATACTTATTTCTTAAGAGAAGGCGGAAAGTCACTTACCTATTTTGTTGATCAATTTCGATCGACTGAGATTGAGTCCCGGATCTTATTCGCAGGTTGATTAATCAACATATTTAGTTGAGTAAGCTTATTTTCCTCAACTTTTGACTTCTTGTTTTTAATTAATTGACCATTTTTTAACAATTGAATTGCCTTTGACTCCTTTATTAATACTAAATTTTCCTAATCAGCAGTGATTAAGATGACCTGCAATGCACATTATAATGTATGTCCTAGTGGAGTGTAATATGAACTAGCTTCAACATGCCCAGGTCAATTTTGAGGAAGTTAAATCTAGTTACATCTTGTGGCATAGTGAACATGTAAGCCACCAGCTTATTTATTTAGAAGAGTTTTTAGACTAATGTCTCACATCTTTTTAGACTTTAATTTCAACTATCTTATCTTTAAGATGCATAGATTTAGAAATTTAAGAGAACGATTAGAAGATTCATAAACAAGATGAATTCTACTTATCTTTCCCTGTAGACTAGAAGCAGATGTTGGACTCATAGTCTCTGAGCACACTAGCATCCTTGCTTCTGAACTTTAGCCTTTAATGTGAATCTGACTTTCCTTTGCTAGCTCCCCCTCAATAATTGCATTTGTCTTAGTCATCTTGAGCTTGATGGTCAATACTTCCTCTGCCAACTTCTAGTGAATTATTCAGAAGACAGCTTTCTTATACTAGTACTGTAACGCCCCGAAACTCAAAGGAGCAAAGGGGACGTTTTGGGCCAGTTTGGGTTCTGGCTGTAGGCACACGGCCTGGGACACGGGCATGTCCCAGGGCGTGTCAAGCGTATGCCGACACTTAGCCGCGAAGTCGTCGAGGTTTTCTCGACGATTCGCTGAGAATGGGCACACGGCCTGCGACACGGGCGTGTCGCAGGGCGTGTCGACCCGTGTCGACACTTAGCCGCGGAGTCGTCGAGTTATACTCGACGAATCGTCGAGCATGGGCACACGGCCCGCGACATGGGCGTGTCGCCGGGCGTGTCGACCCGTGTCGACGATCGTCCCGGGGAAGTCGTCGAGATTCGCTCGACGATCGTCGAGACAAGGCACACGGCCTAGGACACGGGCGTGTCCAAGGTCGTGTCGTCGAACTGCACGCGACGAAATGTCGAGACCATGTACACGGCCTGGGGCCCAGGCGTGTCAAGGTGACACGGGCAAGGACACGGGCGTGTCCTAGAACCCGTGCAGTGCTCGGGTTGAAAATGGGGAAAAATCATGGGGTACACGGCTGGTTACACGGCCGTGTCAGCTAGAACACGGGCGTGTCAGCTCGAACACGGGCGTGTTCGATACCCGTGTGAGGGTCCAGGAGATTCGATTTTGACGGAGAATGCGGCACACGGCCCTGGACACGGGCGTGTGCCAGGCCGTGTTCGGTCCAGATTGGGCATTTCAGCCCCGAATCAAAGCCGTTCGTTTCCTTAGGTTGAGATCCAACGGCTGGGGGTTGTTCCTGAGAGGATATACCCGTGAGTTGACTTGGAAAACCTCACTTTTCATACCTTATCATCTCTCCAAGTCCTTGGAGAAAGAGGAGAGCCATTGGAGGAAGAAGAACTAGATCCCGCCATTGGAGGAGCTTCGGAGCTCCGAATCGCGAGCCGACTCCGGATCCACGGAGGCAACGCAAGTGCGGTGATTTCCATCCGATTACTTTTCAATGGTGCCAAAGAGGAACTCAAGGGTAACGATCCTCATCTTGGGCACGAATAGCTCTCTTTCTTAGCATAGGAAGCCCGCTCTCGGGAGTTTGCGGAGAGTTGGAGGCGTTCCTTCGGGTAGATATGTGAAGTCCCCGCTGTTTAGAGTCCGTATGCAAGAACGGACATAAGCATGATGTGTGAAGCCTACCCGGACATGTTAGTCTGGATCGATGATGTTGCATTGCATAAGGCCGGAGAAGACTCTGTGCTATTGGTTGTTTTCGGGTTTTCTACGCGGTAGATTACAGCAGAGAGCCTTGGGGACTAACCCAAAGGTGCACCCGGAAAACTGGGCGGATACGAGATCTTGCCAACTTGGTGGCCTGAGAGCCAACTTGAACATAACCGAGTTATGTGACTTGCGATAGAATGGGACTCGGCGAAAGTTTGACCCGCGCAAATGGCTTAAATTGTCGTTGCGATGTGAGCACGGGTTAGATGGAACCGTACCCGCTCTATGTCGTTCGGGTTAGAGAGACCTAAGATTACGTGGCACTCGCCGTTGGCATAGATGTGAGTCTTCGGCGGTCAATGGCTTAAACTGACGTGACCCATGCCAAGAAGACAAATTGCTCATAGGTTTGGCCGTCTAAGTGGCGGTGGTGAGTCCGGAATGTTAATGGCTTTAATTGACGTGATATCGACCGGTTCACCGAGAATGTGCCATGAGTGCACGGGGCGTGTGGCCGTACGAGCTAACGTCTGTGATGACATGGCTATGGTTATTTATATGGCTCGCTTATGCTAATGAAATGCAGGGAAGGAGCATCGCCGCCCCGAGTTGGGGGCGGGATCGTTATAATTTGGTCAGCATTGCTGACCGTTGCCTTGTTTTGCCACCGTGCGGTGGTTTGTTGCTTGCAGGTGCAGCTGGACCAAGCGGTCAATAGCGGGCTAAAGCCCTTTTTGCGTATCTGGCCCTCGAAGGCCCAAGTAGAAGTGTTTACTGCTTTATTCATGTATGACCGGCCTGCGTGCCGTGGTTTGTAAAACATGTAATTTTCAAGTGAAACACTTTGTAAGGCCTTAAGGCCGGTTTTGGGTATTTTTGTATAACATTCCTTTCGGTATTAGTGGACATTCATGCTCCTATGCTGGGTTCTTGTTTACAACTCTTATAAACTGCTTCCGCTAGAATGCTCTGTGTAGGACGTTGAGATTGGTTGGATGGTTTCCAAACGTAACCACCCGGTCTGTCTGTGGTATATGGCGTCGGGCCCCGGCCGGACCTACTGCTATATACTATGCGACGGATAGGGGGTGTTACAATTTGGTATCAGACTACTGGTTTTGGTCGGACTTAAGCTGAATTCGTGGACGAATTCTTTTTAAGGGGTGGTGAGCACATTGTGTGCGTCATCGTTATAACGGTAAAAGAACCCATGAATGTCCACTTAGGAATGAAAATACTCGTGTTTGAGGAACCTGCGTGTTCCTATAATTGCTGTTCGGAATTTTATTTGCTCGCTTGACGGTGTTTTGTACCACTATAGGTGACCGGAAGCGGTGCTGGACAGCCAGAATGTCCGATTTCTGAGGAGCATAGTGCACCCGGTGAGGTGTTTGAGCCTCCTCCTTCGTATGAAACCGTTAGAAGGATCGTAGAAGCGGTGTTCACTGTGATGGGTGCACAGTTTGGAGGAAATATACAACCCTGCGCACCTGTTGTGGCCTCAACGTCGGTGGGCGTGATGCAGCAGATGACCTTTGGTAGACCATTGGGGCAGCAGCTGAATATGCATTTAGTGCAGGGAGCGCGCACAGTTGAGGAATATTTGCAAGTATTTCTTATGATAAGCCGCTACCCATGCTTCGAGGTGGATAATGAGCAAGCTACAGTCGATAGGTTTTATAGTGGCCTACGTGCCGAGTTACGAGTTCTACTGCTAGGACCAAAGTTATTGGGATTTCGAGCCTTGGTGGAATCAGCTAGATCTTTGGAGGCAGATCTGAGGAAGACCCTCCCGATGTCAGCGACCATGGTATCGAACTATTCAAACCCCATAAGAGCTGCATCCGGCAGAAAGCTGGAGAAAGGGGCTATGAAATCGACTAGTAAAGCTACTTACACTTGTTATACTTGTGGAAAGAGAGGGCACTTTGCCCGAGACTGTTGGAATGGCGCTCGGAAGGGTAAGGAAGCTATGTCAGGTGCAGTCAAGGATGTTAGTGCAAAGGAAACGACATTCAAAGTGCCGAACATCTCAAAGTCTGCATATCGTAAATGGTATAAGAAGCCTAGGACTTCGGGTCAAGCTCTTTCTGGTGCTTCTGGGGCGACTACGGGTCAGACCCCAGGCACATGTTTCAACTGTGGGGAGCTGGGGCATTATGCTCGTGAGTGCCTAAAGCCCTGGAGGAAGCACGGCGTCGTGACGACAGGTATGGTTTAAAGATAGTTTTGCCTTAAATACTTGTCGCCCTTGTGCATGTTAGCTTAGAACTATCTGTGTTAAGCTTTGTTGCGACTTTACTTTATCTGCGAGAGCACCGTTCGTTTAGGGAGCTTCGCATTCCTTTATTAGGAATTATATTGTGCGTCGGAGTACCTCCTTCGATGGTGAAAGACATATTGGATGCGTTATAGTCCAATGGTGCTCATTGTGCGCGGGTAGACGTTGTTGCGCTTAGCTTTGGATTGGGAATCAGGAGTTCGACGTTATATTTGGTATGGACTGGCTCTCGGAGCAGCAAGCCAATATAGATGCGGTAGCAAGGAAGCCAAGCCGGGAGCAAGTCGTGAGATGACCTTTACGGGCTCGAAGAGGTCGAGCAAGACGTTGGCGTTTGCTCTTCAGGTGGTGAAGGCGGTTCGTGCCAGAGCAGAACTGTTCTTTACACTAGTGGAGGTTGCAAAGCCGAAGCCCACATTGGATTGTATTTCAGTGATATCGAAGTACCCTGATGTGTTCCCTAGAGATCTTCCTGGAGCCCCGCCTCGACAGGAGATAGATTCCATGTTTGAGCTTGTACCAGGTGCAAAGCCTGTGTCACGCTCTCCTTGTCGGCTAGCGCCAACGGAAATGGCGGAGCTGAAGGTGCAACTTCTAAAAGTTGTTGGAGCAAGGGTATGTGCGTCCAAGTCCTTCGCCTTGGAGTGCACCGACCCTCTTTCGTGAGAAGAAGAACGGAAGCTTGGGGCTATGTATTAATTATCGGGAGCTCAACAAGGTGACGGCAAAGAACAAGTACCCAATCCCAAGGATCGATGATCTTTGTGATCAGTTGGTCGGGCCAATGCCGTACTCTAAAGTAGTTAAGGGAGAGAGATATCCCTAAGATAACGTTCAGTACAGGATACAGACGTTACGAGTTTAGGGTCATGCCGTTTGGGCTGACAAATACGCCGTCAGTGTTCATGGATTTGATGAACAAGACTTTCAGGGAGTACTTGGACCATTTCGTGATCGTCTTTATCGACGATATTTTGGTGTACTCGCATAGTGAGGAAGATCACTGCAGGCATCTTCATTTGGTGTTGGGGACGCTAAGGAGAATTCAGTACTATGCCAAGTTCTCGAAGTGCGGGTTTTGGCTATCCTCATTGGTGTTCCTCGGGCATATAGTAAGTGGAGAGTGTATTGCTGTGAATCCGGCGAAGATTGTTGCGCTACGGGAGTGGCCTGAGCTTGCTACGGTAGCGGAAGTCCGGAGTTTTCTGGAGCTTGCCGGCTACTATAGGCGCTTCGTGGAGAACTTCTCGCGGATAGCGTTACCTCTCACTACGTTGACGAGGAAGGAGCATAAGTTCTTTTGGACGCCGGAGTGCGCGCGAGCTTTTGAGGAGTTGTAATGTCGGTTGACTACGGCGCCTGTGCTGACTTCGCCGAGTGGAACCGAAGGCAATGAGATTTATAATGATGCTTAGGGCAGCGGTTTGGGTTGCGTGCTACTACAACACGGAAGCGTAATAGCGTATGGCCCTGAGTTTTGCCTTGAAGCTATGGAGGCATAATTGTATACGGTGTGAAAATGGATCTCTACGCCGGTCACAAGAGCGTGAAGTATCTGATTGATCAGAAGGATCCGAATTTACGGCAGCGTAGATGGATGGAGTTCTTGGGAGACTATACATTCAAGATCTACTACGCGCCTGATAAAGGGAATGCGGTTGCTGACGCGGTGAGTCGCCAAGCCCCAGCTCGAGCTAATTGGCTATCGGTGCATGATGAGCGGTTGGTGCGAGAGTTGGAGGCGTTGGGGATTGTTTGTGTGGACCAGCAATCAAGTGCTGAAGCAGTTCTGAATTGGACTGAAGTCCAATATGACCTGGCTGATCGTTTTCGGCGGGCTTAGGATATGGATGCTCATATGAAGCAGTTCATGGTAGAGGCTCTGGATGGGTCAAATTCCCAATTCGTCGTGGCGGACGAATTGCTTCGGAGAGACGGTCGTTTGTGCGTCCCAAGTGTGGGTAATTTGCGGGTGGAGTTGTTGTACGAGGCACACCATACCAAGTACTCGATTCACCCGGGGAGCACAAAATTGTACCGTGATGTGAAGAAACTGTGTTGGTGGCCGGGTTTGAAAAAGGATGTGGCGCTATACGCAGCGAAGTGACAAACCCGCGCCTTGGAAAAGGCGGAGTGCCAAAAGCCGGGAGGATTTCTTAAGTCCTTGCCTATTCCGGAGTGGAAATTCGACGACATCTCTATGGACTTTGTGCACGGTTTGCCAAGGTCGAAAAGGGGAACGACGCCATTTGGGTGATCGTGGATCGATTAACGAAGGTGATACATTTTATTCCGCATAGGAAGGATGATCCGGTGGAGAAGTTAGCAAAGCTTTATGTGGATAACATAGTACGGCTTCATGGTGTGCTGCGGCGTGGTGTGCCCCGCAGCATCGTGAGTGACCGAGATGGGCGGTTCACGTCCAATGATTGGAGGCTGGTGCAACAAATGTTGGGAACAAAGCTGAAATTCAGCACAGCCACCCATCCGCAAACGGATGGGCAGACCGAGAGGGTCAATAGAACCATGGAAGACATGCTCCGCATGTGTGTCCTGGATTTTGGGAAGCAAAGGGAAGACCACCTTTATATGGTGGAGTTCGAATACAACAATAGCTACCAAACGAGTATTCAGATGGCGCCCTTCGAGGCCCTATATGGTAGAAGATGTCGCACGCCGTTGTCTTGGTTAGAAACGGGTGAGCCAAAGTTGTATAAGCGATCGAAAGTGGAGGAGGCTACTTCTTTGGGGAGAACCATTCGGGAGAGGTTGCTTATCGCTCAGGACCGACAAGCAAAGTACTATAATGCCAAGCACAGGAATTTGGAGTTCGCTGTGGGCGATTAGGTATACTTAAAGATCAAGCCGTTCAAGGGTGTCTCGCGGGTGCGACGAGTGAAAAAGCTAAGCCCGAGATACCTTGGGCCGTTTGAGGTTCTGGAGCGAGTTGGCTAAGCGGCCTATAGGTTGGAGCTAAGTGGTTTACACGATGTATTCCACATTTCGGTGCTTCGGAAGGCGGTGCAAGAGCCTACGCAAGTGATCGCGGTCAATCAAGTGCCGGTGGATAGTGGGCTAACGACAAAGGTCAAGCCCGTGCGGATTGAAGATCGGAGGTCAAGCGACTACGCAATAAAGAGATCAGGATGGTCAAGGTCCGGTGGGACAATTGCGGTCGTGAGGAGCTCTCTTGGGAGCGAGAGCAGACTATGCTTGACGAGTATCCGGAGTTGTTCCGCTCAGGTACAAATTTTGTTTTTGTATGTCTTTCCTTTATGTAATTTCGTGGGCGAAATTCTTTTAAGAGGGGGAGAGTTGTAACGCCCCGAAACTCAAAGGAGCAAAGGGGGACGTTTTGGGCCAGTTTGGGTTCTGGCTGTAGGCACACGGCCTGGGACACGGGCGTGTCCCAGGGCGTGTCAAGCGTGTGCCGACACTTAGCCGCGAAGTCGTCGAGGTTTTCTCGACGATTCGCTGAGAATGGGCACACGGCCTGGGACACGGGCGTGTCGCAGGGCGTGTCGACCCGTGTCGACACTTAGCCGCGGAGTCGTCGAGTTATACTCGACGAATCGTCGAGCATGGGCACACGGCCCGCGACACGGGCGTGTCGCCGGGCGTGTCAACCCGTGTCGACGATCGTCCCGGGGAAGTCGTCGAGATTCGCACGACGATCGTCGAGACAAGGCACACGGCCTAGGACACGGGCGTGTCCAAGGCCGTGTCGTCGAACTGCACGTGATGAAATGTCGAGACCATGTACACGGCCTGGGGCTCAGGAGTGTCAAGGTGACACGGGCAAGGACACGGGCGTGTCATAGAACCCGTGCAGTGCTCGGGTTGAAAATGGGGAAAAATCATGGGGTACACGGCTGGCTACACGGCCGTGTCAGCTGGAACACGGGCGTGTCAGCTCGAACACGGGCGTGTTCGATACCCGTGTGAGGGTCCAGGAGATTCGATTTTGACGGCGAATGCGGCACGCGGCCCTGGACACGGGCGTGTGCCAGGCCGTGTTCGGTCCAGATTGGGCATTTCAGCCCCGAATCAAAGCCGTTCGTTTCCTTAGGTTGAGATCCAACGGCTGGGGGTTGTTCCTGAGAGGATATACCCGTGAGTTGACTTGGAAAACCTCACTTTTCATACCTTATCATCTCTCCAAGTCCTTGGAGAAAGAGGAGAGCCATTGGAGGAAGAAGAACTAGATCCCGCCATTGGAGGAGCTTCGAAGCTCCGAATCGCGAGCCGACTCCGGATCCACGGAGGCAACGCAAGTGCGGTGATTTCCATCCGATTACTTTTCAATGGCGCCAAAGAGGAACTCAAGGGTAACGATCCTCATCTTGAGCACGAATAGCTATCTTTCTTAGCATAGGAAGCCCGCTCTCGCGAGTTTACGGAGAGTTGGAGGCGTTTTTTCGGGTAGATATGTGAAGTCCCCGTTGTTTAGAGTCCGTATGAGAGAACGGACATAGGCATGATGTGTGAAGCCTACCCGGACATGTTAGTCTGGATCGGTGATGTTGCATTGCATAAGGCCGGAGAAGACTCTGTGTTATTGGTTGTTTTCGGGTTTTCTACGCGGTAGATTGCAGCAGGGAGCCTTGGGGACTAACCCAAAGGTGCACCCGGAAAACTGGGCGGATACGAGATCTTGCCAACTTGGTGGCCTGAGAGCCAACTTGAACATAACCGAGTTATGTGACTTGCGATAGAATGGGACTCGGCGAAAGTTTGACCCGCGCAAATGGCTTAAATTGTCGTTGCGATGTGAGCACGGTGTTAGAAAGTAGAGACAAGAAGAGAAAAGACGAGAACAAGCGAGTAAACTTTTGAATAATGAAATTTTATTATCCAAAAAAGATATCATTTACAAAGGTATGGCCTCCCTTATATAGAATGGAGGAGATAAGAAAGAGAGTCTACAAACAATGTGGGACTAAACATTTACAGGCTGAGCGGCTAGAATAATGGAGACCGATCAGGCCGCGCGGTTAGACAGATGGGATAACCGCTCGGCAACACCAGCAGGATAGAACAAGCCGTAGAGAGAGACCGCCAGACCGCCCGGTCTACAAACCGCTGGAACAGACCGCTAAGCCGCTCGGTCAACAAACCGCTGGATCAGACCGCTAAGCCGCCCGGTCTAATACTTCAACACTCCCCCTCAAGCTGGAGCATAGATATCAATCATGCCCAGCTTGTCACAAATGCGGAAGAAGGAAGTAGAAACCGGCTTGGTGAAGATATCGGCCAACTCCTTGTCAGAGGTGACAAAAGGAGTACAAATCTGTTTCTTCAAAATCTCCTCCCGAATGAAGTGACAGTCAACCTCTATATGCTTCGTTCTCTCATGGAAGACCAGATTTCTGGATATGTGTATAGCGGCCTTGTTGTCACAGAACATAGGGAGAGGACAATCATATACCTCGCCCAGGTCAAGCATGAGAGCCCGCAACCATTTTAACTCACACGTAGTTGACGCCATACTCCGGTATTCTGCTTCGGCACTGGATCTGGACACAACCGACTGTTTCTTGCTTTTCCAACTCACGAGGTTACCTCCAACAAAGGTACAGAAACCTGACGTGGATTTACGATCGCCTTTGTCATCCGCATAACTTGAGTCTGAGTAGGCCTCAACTCTCAGATGGCCATTCTTCTGGAAGAGTAACCCTCTGCCCGGTGCTGCTTTGATATACTCTAAAATCTTCAGGGCGGACTGAAGATGACACTCCCTGGGAGCTTGCATAAACTGACTGACCTTTCCTACAGCGTAGGCGATGTCGGGTCTAGTCACCGTGAGATAGATGAGTTTGCCTACCAAACGTCTGTACCGTGTCACATCAGATAGAGGAGGCGATTCATCCGTCCACGTCTTGTCTTCTCCAACAGCCATGGGAAGATGAGCTGGTTTGGCACCTGTCAAGCCTGCTTCTCGAAGAAGATCAAGGGCATACTTCCGTTGAGAGAGGACCAAGGAGTCAGGTTTCCGAGAGATCTCTATCCCCAAAAAGTATTTTGGGGAGCCCATATCCTTCGTGACCAAGTGCTGGCGGAGGTGCTTCTTCGTCAAGTCCACCCCATCTCGGTCATCACCAGTAAGGAGAATATCATCCACATATACGGCCAAAACCACCAGTCCCGAGGCCGTTTTGCGAATGAATAAGGAGTGATCGGCCGAACTCCTTTGAAAACCGATGGTTGCCACAATACCACTGAACTTTTCGAACCATGCCCGAGGGCTCTGCTTGAGGCCATAAATGGCCTTCTTCAAATGACAGACACGTGTCTCCCCCTGAGCAACATACCCAGGAGGTTGCTCCATATAGACGTCCTCCTGAAGATCGCCATAGAGAAAGGCATTCTTCACATCCAGCTGAGAAACAGCCCAAGCCCGGTTAACAGCCACAGAAAAGAGAACCCGGATGGTGCTGAGGCGAGCAACCGGAGAGAAGGTATCGAAGTAATCAACGCCATAAGTCTGAGTAAAGCCCTTGGCCACCAGCCGGGCTTTGTAGCGATCCACAGTGCCGTCGGGGCGAAACTTCACAACAAAGACCCACCGACAGCCAACCACATCAGTACCCACAGGAGGAGGAACCAGGGTCCAGGTACCCCGTTCAGTAAGAGTAGCCATCTCCTCATCCATGGCAGACTTCCAATGAGGGAGAGCGAGAGCCTCCTGGTAGGTACGGGGAGTAGAAGTGGCAGAGATAGCCAAGGCAAAACACCTGCGAGAAGGAGAAAGCTGATCATAAGAAACAACAGCCGTGAGCGGGTGTTGAGTACACGCCCGCACCCCTTTGCGAAGGGCAATGGGAACATCCAGATCATCGGGAGCGGCGGCGACGGGAGCGTCAGCGACCGGAGCGTCCGTGGCGGAGAAGGCTGGCCCGGGACTAGAGAGAGACGGCAGCGGAGAGGAGGGTGGAGGGGTGAGTGGGGAGACGGACTGGGAAGGAGTGAGTGGAGGAGGAGACGAAGGTGGGAAAACGTCGAGAGGTGTGGAAGGAACGGAGAGATCAGAAGGAAGAGAAGGAAGAGAAGAGGAAGGAGAGAAATAGGAAGCATTCTCAAAAAAGGTCACATCGGCGGAGACAAACTGCTTGCGGAGAAGGGGATCAAAGCAGCAATAGCCTTTTTGAGTGGTAGAGTACCCCAAAAAGACACACTTGGTGGAACGGGGGGAAAGCTTGTCGCGGGTAGCGGAGGGAGCGTGAACGAAGGCCGTACAGCCAAAGACACGGAGAGGAAGAGGAAAAGGTTCTTGGTGGGGGTAGAGAAGGGAGAAGGGAGTCTTCCCGTGTAGGACCGTGGAGGGAAGGCGATTAATGAGATAGCAAGCGAGGAGCACAGCGTAGCCCCAGTAGGAGCGAGGGACGTGCATCTGCGTCATGAGAGTACGCGCAACATCAAGCAGGTGACGGTTTTTACGCTCCGCCACCCCATTCTGTTGGGAGGTGTAAACACAAGAGGTTTGATGAAGGAGGCCATGTTCGTGAAAGAACGTGGAGAACTCATGATTTAGATACTCCTTTGCATTATCAGAACGTAAAATTTTAATGGAAATAGCAAATTGAGTCTTAATCATATAGTAAAAAGATTGCCAAACAGAAAATAGTTCAGAGCGATCTTTTAAGAGATACACCCAGGTACAGCGAGTAAAATCATCGATAAAAGTAACAAAATAGGAACTGCCCCGACCAACAGTAAGGGTAGGAGCAGGACCCCATACATCAGAATGAATAAGCTCAAAAAAGCGAGAGGAGCCACGGCCTTGCTTCGGAGGGAAGGAGGAGCGATGATGTTTGCCAAGCTGACAGGCATCACAGTTGAGCGGAGAACTGGTAGGAGGTAAGTGGGGCAGAAGCTGACGAATAAGCCGAGGAGGAGGATGTCCAAGACGAAGATGCCACTGAAGGAGATCGGTGGAGGAGGAGTAGGCAGAAAGAGCGGAAACATCATCGAGGAAGTAGAGGCCGCCGCTCTCAGTCCCAGTAGCAATCGTCCGCTGGGTCCTCGGGTCCTGAAAAGAACAAGTAGTGGGAGTGAATAAAACAGAGCACTGAAGTTGCCGGCATAAACTAGTAACTGATAACAAATTGCACGGGAACTTCGGGACATAGAGGGTATCCTCCAAGCAAAGCGAGGGAGTGAGTTGAACCATGCCCGTCCCATGAACCGGGGACGGGGAACCATCCGCCACACGAACTGGGGGTAAGCGGTCATGGGTCTCAAGACGGGAGAAGCAATGGGGATTGCCCGTCATATGATTGGTGGCACCGGAGTCAATCAGCCATTTACCTTGGGTAACGACGTGGGCACTACCTGACGTCGTGGCCACAGAGGCAGACGGCCTAGAAGAGGCGGAGGCCGAAGGAGCATCACCGGAAGGGCGAAGATGAGGATGTTTCTGCCAGCAGCGGTCAACAGTATGGCCAGTACGACCACAATGAGAGCAGAGAAAACGGGAGGAACTTCGGCCGCCAGAAGAGGATGTTTCTGCTGTTGGAGTAGTGGTGAGACCGGAGGTAGTCATAGAACCCGGAAGCAGAAGAAGCCGCACGAACAGAGGCGGTTAGAAAAATAGAGGAAGCCGCGCGAACAGTAGCGGCTAGAAAGAGGCACTGCGGGGAAGAGGTCGCGCGGACTGAAAAGGCCGAGCGAACAGAAGAGAAGAGAGGAGAAGAGCAGGTGACCGCGACCAAGATGCGGGTAAGAAAGAGACAACCCGCACGGTCAGGCAGATCACAGCAGCGGCAAGAAGGCGGGCAAAGGCACGACGGGGAAGAAGTCGCACGAACTGAGAAGCCCGAGCGAACAGAAAAGACGAGAAGAGCTGGCGACCGCGACCAAGATGCGGGGAGAAAGGAACAACCCGCACGGTCAGGCAGATCACAGCAGCAAACCGCGTGGAGAGACAACACACACGCGGACAGAGACAGACCGCAGCGACTAGGAAGTCGGAGAGGCAAGAAAGAACAAGAGGCGCGGCGACAACTAAACAGGTCGCTGCGACAAAGAGAAGTAGGAGAAGAGAACCAAGAAGGAGCAAGCCGCGCGAACAGGTCGGCGGACAAAAGACAAGCCGCGCGGATAGAAACAGGCCGCGCGGATAGAAGAGGGGGCAAGCCGCGAAACAAGTCGCAGAATGCCGAAAAGAAGTTGCGAACAACAGAGGGCGCACAGAATTAGGAGGAAATGACCGTGTGCTCTGATACCATGTTAGAAAGTAGAGACAAGAAGAGAAAAGACGAGAACAAGCGAGTAAACTTTTGAATAATGAAATTTTATTATCCAAAAAAGATATCATTTACAAAGGTATGGCCTCCCTTATATAGAATGGAGGAGATAAGAAAGAGAGTCTACAAACAATGTGGGACTAAACATTTACAGGCTGAGCGGCTAGAATAATGGAGACCGATCAGGCCGCGCGGTTAGACAGATGGGATAACCGCTCGGCAACACCAGCAGGATAGAACAAGCCGTAGAGAGAGACCGCCAGACCGCCCGGTCTACAAACCGCTGGAACAGACCGCTAAGCCGCTCGGTCAACAAACCGCTGGATCAGACCGCTAAGCCGCCCGGTCTAATACTTCAACACACGGGTTAGATGGAACCGTACCCGCTCTATGTCGTTCGGGTTAGAGAGACCTAAGGTTACGTGGCACTCGCCGTTGGCATAGATGTGAGTCTTCGGCGGTCAATGGCTTAAACTGACGTGACCCATGCCAAGAAGACAAATTGCTCATAGGTTTCGTCGTCTAAGTGGCGGTGGTGAGTCCGGAATGTTAATGGCTTTAATTGACGTGACATCGACCGGTTCACCGAGAATGTGCCCTGAGTGCACGGGGCGTGTGGCCGTACGAGCCAACGTCTGTGATGACATGGCTATGGTTATTTATATGGCTCGCTTATGTTAATGAAATGCAGGGAAGGAGCATCGCCGCCCCGAGTTGGGGGCGGGATCGTTATAATTTGGTCAGCATTGCTGACCGTTGCCTTATTTTTCCACCGTGCGGTGGTTTGTTGCTTGCAGGTGCAGCTGGACCAAGCGGTCAATAGCGGGCTAATGCCCTTTTTGCGTAGCTGGCCCTCGAAGGCCCAAGTAGAAGTGTTTACTACTTTATTCATGTATGACCGGCCTGCGTGCCATGGTTTGTAAAACATGTAATTTTCAAGTGAAACACTTTGTAAGGCCTTAAGGCCGGTTTTGGGTATTTTTGTATAACATTTCTTTCGGTATTAGTGGACATTCATGCTCCTATGCTGGGTTCTTGTTTACAACTCTTATAAACTGCTTCCGCTAGAATGCTCTGTGTAGGACGTTGAGATTGGTTGGATGGTTTCCATACGTAACCACCCAGTCTGTCTGTGGTATATGGCGTCGGGCCCCGGCCGGACCTACTGCTATATACTATGCGACGGATAGGGGGTGTTACAAGTACTACTTCTGGCACATCTCTGTCCAAGGACCACAAATGGGCATGGTCACTTGGACTATCCTGCAAAACAGAGTTTACCTTACCTTAGGAACTCAAGTTGACTTGGGTCCTAGGTTCCTGTTAGCATAAGAATGCATGTCTACCTACAGGAGTCCTGTTAGGAAGGCATTGACTTACCTTTGACACACAGGGGTTGTGTCAACAATCTATGGTAAAGTGGCCCACTTTGCCACATCACCAACATTCATGGATGTTGTATCTCCTTTTTTGAACACACCTTGAAGTGTGCAAGTCATTTCTGGTTGACTGTTCAGTGGGGGAATTGAGGCCTTCTTCTTGTTTCTTCCAGTAAGAGCTTGACCAGAAGTAGGTCAGTTAGTAGAGGAACTTGGCTTACTCTGAACTCCATTAGCAACAGCCTTCTTTGCAGTTGGCCGGTTCTTAATGGCTTCAAAGGCAGCCAAGTTAGCCTTACTGACTGAAGCACTTTTTGGTTATGTTCTTGCTTGAAGAACCTTCGAATAGGCGACTGTCTTATCCTTGAATGAGGGGGCTGAGGCACTAAATACAAAAGGTCCTAGATGGGCCTTTTGGACTTTTTCATGGGAAGCCTTCTGAGCACTCAAGCTCATGACCTCTCTTCTTCCATTATAAAGTACTTTTATAATCTTACAAGGAAGATTCCAACACCTCCAGTGACCACACTTACAGTCTTGGTCATACCTGTTGGATGAGAGAATAACCTTGTGAAAGGTTGACTGAGGCCTAATAGGAGCTTGACCTCTCCTCTGAGATCGGATAACTTTAAAAATCCACTCAGACTCAGATTTTCTCTTGATAACATCTATCTTAGAGAAATTGGCCACAATCCTCTTCTCCCTTTCAAGTTTCTCTTCAAGATCCTTGATAATTGAGTCCTTATATTTTATGGACTCAGCATGGATATCTACTATTGTCTTCAGATGAGCTACTTCCCTCTCTTTTAGATATAGCAAAGATGATGTTTCATCTTGTTGGGAAGCAGCCAGCTGTAGGGAGGCAATTTCCTCTGCTTGTTTCTTAACAAGCATCTTGCTTTTCTTGAAAGCCTTCAGGAGCACACCATGATTTTCAATCAATTGATTGATATCACCTTCTGAGGGAGGATTTTCATCATCACTTGATGAGGATGCATCAGAATCTGAGTAGGATTCATATCCTGACTCTGAGGATGAGGTAGATGGGGAATACACCTGATTTTGTACAGGCTGATCCCGACAAGAGTCTTCTTTTTGTGTATTTGTCAGCTCATAACATTTGCATTCACCTTCCTCAGCTTCATCCACCTCTGATTCACTATCTGAATGTGACAGAGGGGCCCTGATCTTTGCTCTTACATCTAAATAGGCTTTGTCTTCTACAAGAGCTGCCAACAGTCCAATGATATTCTTGTCCTTTCTGCAGATTTGAAGTTCCATTGAACTCCACATCTTATGGTTCACTTTTGAACACATAAGCTTAAACCATTTTAGATATCCTTTGAGGTCTACTCAGACTATTATGTCCTTTTTGAGTAACCTCCCTCTGATATCACTTGAAATCTTTGATTTCAAGGATAACTAAATCACCTATAGGGAGGGGGTGAATAAGTTTCTTAGTCCTTAGTGATTATCTTTTATTTTCTTTTAGTTGGATGTTTTATTAGTTGATTATATTCTGCTTTCAAGACATGCAACCTGCAATAAAGCTAACATAAAAAAGCATACACAAGATTTATAGTGGTTCCTTTAACAAGGGTACATCAACTCTCTCTCCCACCTATCCAACTATCTTGTTGGACTAGGTACTTCTCCAAAACACTGCTCCAAAGAGCTTACACCTCAGATCCCTCAGGATCTCTCAGTCTCCTCCAAGACCTACAACTCAGCCACAAGGGCCTACAACTCAGTGATCAGCAGATCACCTACCTCAGGTGAAAGGCCCTACACTCAGGCTGGGAGGACAACCCTACCTCAGATCCACAAGGGATCCTACAACTCAAAGCGAATGACTCTCCTACAATCTTAGGCACAAAGGCCCTACACTCAGATCTGCAACCAGATCCTACCTCAGGCACAAGGGATCCTACAGTTCAGTGAGAATAACTCACCTAGCTCAGACTTGAGACCAAGTCCTACAGCTCGGGCAAATTTGCCCTATCACTCAGGTCCAACTGGATCCTACAAGATGGAAGTGGGTTGTCGTGGTTCTTGATTCGACACAAGAGAAATTTCTCTGTGCCAATCTACCTTGACTGAGATAGACTCAGCCTAACTTTGACTCCAGGAATATATTTCCTGAGTCTACCTTTACATGAACTGAGATACACTTAATCCTAACTTCTTCTTCACAACGCCAGGAATATTTCCCGTTGGATCTGTGAAGTGATTGCAGCAAAACTTGCTGCTACTTGAGTTGAAAAGATTCTTAGCTCAACTTCTTCACTACAACAAGGATACAGAACTTGTTTTAGCTTGTGTTGGAAGTAACTGGCAGAAAACAGTTCTGCTTATTCTTTCTTTCCTGGGTTGAGGATGTTCAGCCCTAACTTCTTCACATCCTACAGTAAATGGTCTTCAGTGTTATGCTGCTAGATCTGCAAAGATCCTACTAGTGCAGATGGAGAATGCCACCAGCTGACTTTCTTGCTCCTCTTTAGAGATCTGCTCTAATCTTGATGTAGTAGATGATGAAGACAAACGACTAACTTATTGATCCTTTAAACCTACAGTCTTTTTGCTCTTTGTTCTTTTTCTTCACAACAACAATGATGATGAAGAAGAACAATCTCAACAGCTTCCTTTTCCGTAAAAGGCTTCTCCTTTTATTGAATGTAACTCAACGACTCTTTTATCAGTGGGCCCCACACATTTAATGTCAGCTGCATCCTTGCTTTAACGCCTAACTATCGTACAGTAGGTCTGTGGCGCCTTTTGTCATGTACTGTAGCTTTGTCGCTAACAATTTGAATACAGTTGACTTGTTGACTTACCGACGTCAGCACATGTGGACTTAGTCAAAAATCAAGCATCAGTAGAATAGGCGTTGAGTGAATGAGCTTCACTTAATGCCAAAGTACTTAGACAGAATTTTGTCTATCTAGGCGTTGACAGTGTTGAGTGAGCAAGCCTCACTCAATGCTTTTTGCCTTAACCATTTCTGCAGCCTTTTCTGAATGCCTGGCGTTGAGAGCATTGAGTGAGCATGCCTCACTCAACGCCTTTTGCCTTAGCCATACTTTCTGTAATTTAGGCGTTGAGAGCGTTGAGTGAGCATGCCTCACTTAACGATGTCTATCTTAACCAATTTTCTGCTTCTTCAGCATCTTAAGCGTTAAGAGCATTGAGTGAGCATGTCTCACTCACTCAACGTCTTTTGCTTCAGCCAGATTTTCTGAATCATGATGTTGAGAGAGTTGAGTGAACATGCCTCACTCAACACTTTCTGCCTTAGCCAAATTTTTTTGCTCCTTGACGTTGAGTGTGTAAGCTCCACTCAACGTCAAACTACTTAACAGATTTTCTTCTATTATCTTGCGTTGAGTGAATGAACTACACTCAACGCATTTGGACTTAGACAAATTTCTGTGTCTAAAAACAACACTGACTTTGATAATTAGTCAACACATTATCACATGGCGTTGAGTGAGCTTGCCTCACTCAACACATGTGGACTTGGTAAATATTCACAGTTTTCCCGTGGCGTTGACTAACTAAGCTATACTCAATGATTATGGAGCTATGACGTTGAGTGAGTGATCTTCACTCAACGCCTATGGACTTAGCTACTTTTCTGCCCATTTTTCTTTAGACTCTTACTATTTTAGCATTACTCACAATCTTTTATTGTATGACATTGATTGAGTTAACTTCACTCAACGTCTGTAGACTTAGCCACTTTCTCAGCTTGTCATTGCTTTGGCTTTGACTGTATAGGCTCCACTCAGCGCTATAAGTCATCTGACATTGAGTGAATGACCTTCACTCAATGCCTGTGTACATAGGCAATTTTTATCTATCCACACCATAGGTAAATGTTTACCTGACCTAGCCACTTAGGCTACCTGTCCCATCATTGTTGTTATGACATTCTGCAATCATTAAACTTGAGCACAAGTTATATCACCATATGTGTATACATTGTTTGCTAGGCCTTCTTCAATCCAGTACATTGGGATCAATGGACCCAACAGGGGTGTGTGCGAGATCAGGCGGGTGCGCACATGCGCCCGCGCTGCCATGCGCGCGCCCAAGGATAGAGCGAAAAACCTTTTTAGGGGGCATAAATTTTAATGAAGTCTAAAAAGATATCTTAATAAGAAATACAATTTAAAACATAAATATTAAAATAAAATAATAAGTGTAAAGAAAATACTAATCCTTATAGTTGTCATCGTCGACTCTTCAAAATATAAGAACACTTCAAAACATAATATCACTGCTCACTTTTCCAAGAAAACATGAAATTTCTGGTGATATTGTTGTTTCCTGCAGAACACTAGAAAAAATTTTAAATATATTGAAAATTTATAACAAAATTTATTTATAAAATAAATAAATATAATTTCTAAACATACCATATGTTTATAGTTGCACTCGTCTGCTTTTCATTTTTTGAACCTCTGAATGATTGTTTTTTTTCAATATTTACAAATACAACTTTCTCTATATATGTAATCAAACAGTCATTCATTAAAGAATCTCTCATTCGATTGTGTAGACGATTCTTCACAATGTTCATTGATAAAAATGCTCTTTCGACTGTAGCAGTTGCAACTGGTAAAACCAATGCTAAATTTACTAGCAAATATACCAATGGATATAAAATATCCTTCTTTTTTTCTACCATTTTTCTTGCAAGGTCACCAATTCCATTTAATTGTCCAAACTCAATGTCAGATTTAACATCAATAATAAATGCTTCTAATTGGCTATCAAGTTCCATATTATCCAAAATGAAAAAAATCTGATGGATAAAACTCTGCCAGACATTTCAACTTTTGTCTATCATAACTTGAAAATGTATTACTTGGATTTAAACATGCAATGCAAAGAAGTAATTCTGTATTCATCTCTATAAACCCGTTGTTGAGTTCCTGAAGTTGCAAATCTATGACAGTATAAAAAATCTCGGCTCAATAATAATGTAAATTAGTCATCTCATGAACTCGTCGTCGTGAGCGTCCTCGTGCCACATACAATTTTATAACTATCACAAAATGAAGAAACATAATCAAATAATTTTTCCCATAAATTATCTCGCATATCTTGTAGCCTTTGTTTTGATATTCTGACTAAATTTATTGCATTAGCAATATATTGTTCTTTGCGTTGCAAAACTTGTAATAAAATATTACTTATTCCCAGAATATCTCTCAGTAGATATAAAATGAAAGCATAATCAAAAGTTTGCAGAAAATTTAATAAAGTAAATGTGAACCAACTCAAGAACATCAATAACATATGAAAATAGCACAATCATATTAATCAATGAACTATAATGTGAACACCATCTTGTATCACCTGCTCTAATAAGATTTTTTTTCCTGATTTTGACCTGTTTCGCCAATTATATCTCCTTTTTGTAAACATTCAAAAATTTTCTGTACTTGAGATTCTCGAAAAAGTTCCTGTCGTTTACATGAAAAAGTAATAATATTAGTTGATGTACTTGTTATATCAAAAAATCAAGCAACTAGAACATGATTTTTTTGCAACAACAACTACTGCAAGCTGAAGTTGATGAGTAAAAAAATGAATATAATATGCTGATGAGTTTTCTTTCATAATGAGTGCTTTGAGACCATTAAACACCCCTCTCATATTACTAGCACCATCATAACATTGTCCACGTAATTTTGAAATACATAAATTATAATTAGAGAAGAATCCTTCTATTGCTACCTTCAACGAAACTGATGATGTATCTGAAACATGCACAATACCAAGAAAGCGCTCAATCACTTCACCTTGTTTATCAACATAGTGTACTGTAATAGCCATCTGCTCTTTTGTCGATACATCCCGTGACCTATCAATAAGTACAGAAAAAAAGAATCTTCAATATCCCCAATAATCAAATTTATTGTCTCAGTAGTCATTGCATTGACAATATCTTTTTGAATATTCAGTGCAGTAAGCTTATTATTTTTAGGAGCGTTTTCTAAAATTACATTACTAATTTTCTCATTATGATCACCAAGAAATCGTAAAAGCTCAAGAAAATTCCCTTGATTAGATGACTTCTCCGACTCATCATTCCCACGAGAGGTCAAACCCTATCTAATTAAAAATGAAATGCAATCAATGGTTGATGTCAATCGGGTTCTATAATCCTTTTTGTTTTGATTTGTTTGTGAAAGTCCACCTAGTGTCAACTATGTGCACCTATGGGGGGGGAATAGGTGACGAGTAGCGCTTTTGCGGAATTTACGAATGTACCTGCACAATAAAAATAAAAAGCACAGCACACAGAATACACAGGCAATTTATAGTGGTTCCCCGACTTGGGTACATCCACTTTCCCCCTTCGACCTATCTCCCAACAAGGGACGACTCGGTCTCTTCTCCAACAGGATTGAAATCCAATCCCTGCACTATCGGAAGGAACCCTTCCACACGTGAGAGTCAACACTCCCACAAAACGGGTTGCACCCAACCCTTACAACACGGAACAATCGTTCCTTTACAACAAAAGTAAATATAGAATGTACACGAGATACAAACTTCGTTTGGAGACTACGGTGTTCCTCTTCGTTCGACAACGTGTTCGTGAAGTCAACGAAGAGTCTACAACCTTGGTCTCTCTTGGAGAGGATCTCCACGGAACCGGTGGCGGCAACACGAGCGGCGGCTAGCTTCGGGATCGGCGGCTATGATGATGAGCGGCTGCTGAACTTGGAGATCCAAACTTCGTTGCGAAGCAAGCTAGGTCTACCAACGGTCACTCTAGGATCAGTCGTCTCGATCGATTCGGACGGGGGAGTTTTTCCCGGTCAACAAATCGAGAGACAAGAGATCTCCGGATAGACACGTGAGACTCAGAGTTTTGCTAAGCTTCTGTCGTCGGAGATCGGGAAGAGAAGAGATCTACAGCGGCGACCAACTTATCGCGAGCGATGGCGGCGACGACGGAGCGGAAGCGGGGATCTAGGGTTTTTCCGTGCTCGCGTATGTCTGGTTTCCCTAACCTTTCACTGTTCAAAAATACCCATGTATTTATACATTGAAGACCCATACAATATGACCGTTGTGGGTCCCACAAGTAGAAACCCGAAATCCGGTTCAAACTAGTCCAGCGGCAGAATCCGGTCCAGCTGCATCCCGAGAAATCGCTAAGTGAAAATCGGCAAGAATCGCAGGTGATTCTCGACGAATCGGCGAGAATCGCAGGTGATTCTCGACGAATCGGCGAGAATCACCAAGTGATTCTCGACGATTCGTCGAGAATCGCTAGTGATTCTCGCCGAATCACTTATTTATTCTCAGCGATTTTCACTTGGTATTCATGAGCTGCTTAACCACTGGTTCGGCGAGAATCACTAGTGATTCTCGCCGAATCTTACTTGGCACCGTTTTGAGATAGCCAGAAGGGGTCGGCGAGAATCACTAATGATTCTCGTCAATTCGGCGAGAATCACTAGTGATTCTCGCCGAATCGGCGAGAATCACTTGGTGATTCTCGTCGAATTTGCCTTGGACGAATTTTCGTCTTCCACCCAGGAGCTGCTCCTTGACCCATCCATGCTCCTTGTCTTCTCTTGCATATGAACGGCCCTGTACTTGAAAGTAAGTGCACTCCAATAGAGAGAGTACACGTAGGCCAACACACTGATCTGCTCAACGAGGAATTACGTCTTGCAGACCCGTGTATATTGACCTACTGCACCCTGACATTGGTGTGCACTTACCGTGGAGGAGCTGCAAGCACAACTTAAGATGTTTCATCAAATACATTGTGAATTCATCTTAGCTTGACAGGTGGCTTCCTCAAATCCAGGTAATTGTGGATACAATACCCAACAATCTCCCCATATTTGACGAAGCCAAAACACTACTAGCTAAGATGAATAACACCTATCAAATAATAAACATAGCATTCAGAAATTAAACATGCAGCATAAGAGAATATATGCAACCAGATCAGGACTTGAGTCATTCACAAATTCAAATATATATGCCAATATATATATATACACATATAATCTCAGAATTGTTCATATGATAACAATAATCATTAAATGTTCTTAAGACAAAGTGACAAGCTATAAGTTATTGACTATTTTTCCTTAGCTAAGTCACCCTTAGGATTTTGAGCCAAGTACTTCTTGCTTTGCCTCTCCATGTATTCTTTGGGCTTCGGGTAATACCTAGGAGGAGGAACTTTATCTGCATCCTTGTTGTTTCTGAAAAAGATGTTGCGTTTCGCTTCAAACGTTTTGTGCGTTTCCCACTCATACTAGCTATATACTTCGTTTCGATTGATCTCTCCTCTTTCTTGCAGCCAGAAGGTGTCTAAGATGATGTTCCTTGAAACTGGACTCCATTTTTCGTTTCGTATGTCCTCCTCACTCATTCTGATCCTCTTTTCAGCTGGTGTCTCCTTGGAGGTCCCTTCCTGAGCTTTTCTCTTGGCCTTGGCTTTTGCTAGGGCCTCTTGATCAAACATGCTCCTTAGTTTAGCTTTGGAGAGAGCCCTAGCATCAGCTTCACTTATGGGAACATCTGCAGCCCTTGCAGAACTTATTCCCTCAGCAGCACTTACTCCCTCAGCGGCCATAGATGTCTCAGGAGGATGAATATCTGCAGGATTTTCAGCCAAGGGGATGTCTAACGCCTGGTGGAGCATCCACCGGCAGCTGTCATAGACGTACTTGTTTGACTGTTCGAAGTTTAGGATCATGACTTCTCGGAGCTCAGCCATCTTAGCTAGATACTCTTTCTCCCCCTTTTTGGCTTCTACAGCTATGAAGTTGGCATAGGAATGTAGGGAGTCATCAATATGCTTCGTGGTCTTGGAGAATTCAGAGACCAAGGCCTGCTGATTGGCGTTAAGAGTGACCATATTACCGTCAAACTTTTGAATGTTGTTGGCTACAACATGTGCATTCTGATTGACGACGGCAAGAGTGTCGGTGTTCTTCTTCAATCCGGCCATAAGAAGTGTGACAGCTTCGCCGGCCGCGGTGTACTTCTCTTCAAATTTCTTCTCCATCACGTCCAGTTTATGGTTGATTTCCACCATATTCTTGAGCATCAGATTTTCAGAAGTCTTAATCCTTTTCAGCAGTTTATTCTGAGCGTTAGCAAAAGAGTCTTTGAGTTCATTCACAATTCCCTGAATGACATTTACTGTGTGAGTGGCTAGCTCATCTCGTAACGGAATAGTCGGAGGCACTTCGTGGCCTTGCTCTTCAGCAGACGCATCTGTAGAGCTGGATACAATCACAGTCTCTAATGGAGGAATGCTGGCAGCCTCTTTAGATGTTTCAGTCTCCCCCTCCACTGGTGCAGGCTTGTCAGATGGAGGTTCAACAGGATCCGGAGCCTCAAATACTTCATGTCCCTTGTGCCCTTCATCTTCTTCGTCATCATCCATGAACTCATCTTCATCAGTAGCCTCTTCCAATTCTTTGTCAGCAGTCTCTTCCAATTCTTTGTCAGCAGGCTCCAATACAGTGTCACTTTCTTCTTGAATTTCGGCCACCGCAACCCTGTCCACCTGGGAGATGTCAAATACTACATCAGTATGTGAGGGTAGAGGCTCCCCCTCGATTCCTGCAGACAGGGTATCAGGAACTTCACTGGGGTTGACTGCTGGAGATACTCCCTGTTGTTCTTCCACAGCAGTCTGCCCAATACGCCTCTCCCATCAATCAAACACACTTGAGTCCATCTTCTTCAGGTAGTGGAGAGGGACACCTTTACTCATGTCGAATTTGTCTCCATTTAGCTGGTTTAGATATAGACTTAAGATGCGGCCAAAACTTGGAGAGCCCAAGGTGTCCTTGATCTTCTCGAACAGCAACTCCCCCCAGTTAAACCTCTTGCGGCAGACGACAGCTATCAGGATCTTGAACATATCCCCTGAGATATGGTCATGAGAGCCTGGCTTGCAGATGAGCACCTTTCCAATAATGTCAGACAGGAGCTTCCCTTCTTCATTCATCTCTTTTCTCTTTATTGACCGAGTTTCCCGTGGGAGACCGCAGAATAAGAGAGTTCTGGTTTTGTCCTCGTCCTCCAGATAGTCCTCATGCTCCGAGCTAGAAAGCTGCAGGTAGCGAGTCAGCTTGCTGGCAGACAGCTTGACCTTTGCCCCAACCACCTTGCTTTTGATTACGGAGTCGCCATTTCGGAGTCTTGCGGTAGCGAAGAACTCCAGCACCTCTTTGTCCAGGATTTTGCAAGCGTGCTCCAGGACGAATGTTAGCCCAGCCTCTTCCAACATCAGAACGATGTTGCGGAATTCGTCCGAGGCGTGAGAGAACCCAGTCCGAACAAGCTCGCAACCAGTGACCAACCCAGCAGTTGTCCTTGGGGCCATTGCAGATCTAGAGAGAGAATCCCTACTCTAAGCGTTAATGAACATTCAAAAAGAAAGCGTCACTAGTGAGAGCGTCCAAGTACGGGTGTGGGGATACCTAGCGATATAGACGGTGAGTTAGTTCGAGTGGAGAAGAATCGAAACTTGAAGAGTTCGTCAGTGAAAGCTTCGGCGAGAGTCTTGCGGGAGACCTTTGATGGAGACAGATTTGGCGAGCTTTCCAGCAGGAGTCGGCGAGTTGTCCTCCGGTGAGTTTCCCTTGCGGCAGTTAGTTACCCCTCGGCGAATGTCCAGCGGAGGAGAGTCGGCGAGGTTTGGCGTGCTTCCGCGAGTCGGTGAGAATGGGAAGAGTCGGCGTGATTCGACGGGATTTGGCATAGGCGGTGCGACGAGCTTCCTGCGGGTCCGACGGAAGAAACCCTGTGATTCTGCGAAGAGCTTCCTTGAGGGAACTTTGGTGTTGCGGATCCTGGCGTGGATTCTGCGAAAGTGGCGGGACTCGAGTAGCTTGCTCCTTCGGCGGGACTCTTGAGGAAGGCGAAGGGTCGGCGAGTCCGTTCGGCGGGATTCTTAAGTATAAAAATGAATTTGAAGGGTTTTCTTTACTAGGAATTGAAAGGTTCCGAGGTTCCGAAATTGAAGGGTTTTCGGCGGTTTTCTTTACTAAGTATAAAAATGATACCAAGATTCCGAATATATAATGGGTCGGCGGGATTTGTTTAATCCGAAATTGAAGGTTTCTCTACTGGGAATTTTCACGATGGGAAGCATTGCAACATTTTCGAATTCTTCTGATGTCAAGTCAAAATAAGAACGATAAATACATATTTATTGTAAAGACAATCTATTTGGATTTGAGCGAGGCTTCTCCAAACACTTCTTGATGTCAATTGTGAGTTGTCGAGATTCACAATGACATATCTTCGTTAACTTTTTATTGAGGTATAAAGGTTTGCATGTATCGTGTTAACCTATCCTTAGATGTGCATACATACACTAATATACAAAGATGTATCTGTATATAAGGATATATATATATATAGGTAATTGTCAATTGAAAACGACTCAAGTCATGGAACTGATCATGAGTACCTGGGATTTTGAGAGTCATCGTTTAAGTCCCACAGGTAGAACATATTAGAAGCTCAATGTGAGTATGCTCAAGTAGATATCACATCTGTTATTTCAGACGTTTGTTCCAATTTAGTCTTGAGCCACCTACTGTCTAGTTCCCATCATATTCACGGGAACATAGACTACCCTGCAAGAAAGAATTACTTTACCTTAGGAACCCAAATCATATTGGGTCCTAGGTTCCTGTTAGCATAAGCACGCAACTGCCTTCCTTTAGAAAACCTGTCTGGAAGACTACCTCTGTCCCGAGAATGTGGATAAGCCCTTGCCGTGGGCACAGAGGGGTTGTGCCAACAGTCGATGGCAAAGTGCCCCACTTTGCCGCAGCACCAACATGGGTGAATGTTGTATCGTCGTTTCCAACCTGATCTAGTGACTGATGTAGTCACGGTCCTAGGTCTAAACGGGATAGGGCATGATCTTGTCACAAAAATTCCTCTTCCATCGTGACACGTGGAAGGGTGGAAAGAATGCATGTTGTGAGCGTTATGAGGCTGGGAAGGTGGTGCCATTCTTTCAGGCATCCCCCTTCCTGAGGCCCCATGGAACCTGACATCATGACTTCTATCCTCTCTATCCCGTGTCCTCGAGTGGTGAGAAGTCTTCTGTGAGCGGGGACATGCAAATTCACACTGTGTTGAGGCAGTGGCAGTGAATACGAAGGGCTCAGAATGAGCCTTAGGTATTCTCTCGTGGGTGGCCACGCCGGCCCTTGCACTCCGGGTGTCTCCACATGGGGACAGATCACCCTTGCAGTGACCACGACTATGCCTGTGGTCATACCTGAAGGCATGATGAGTTGCCTTCCTGCTTGGAGTGGGGGGTCGGAATACTGTTTCCCCATTTCTCCACGAATTGATAATCTGGGAGATCCACCCGTTTTCTTGCTTTCTCTTAATGGCATCAACCTTGGAGAAGTTTGATACTATTCTTTTCTCATTCTCCAGACTACTCTCTAGAGCTGAGATCTTAGAGTCCTTGGCCTTGTTGGACGCCAATTGGAGAACCAACAAGACCTTCAGTCGAGCAATCTCTTGAGCTTGCTCCTCAGCAAGTAGATTGCTTGACTGAAGGGCTCTCTTCAGGGAATCAGCATTTTCTGAAGGAGGGCAGTTCCTGTCTTCAGAAATTTCAAGAGATACGGGGCAGGATGAAGAAGTTACCTGCACTTCTGTGTTATTGTCATTAGATCCAGTGACTATTGTTTCATCCACATCAGAGCTGCTTTCCCCTCTTCAGTCTCTGACACGGACACTGGAGCTCTGATGCAGTCCGAGGGATCCTTGCCTTCATCTTCAGAAGTGAGGACCCCCACATACGCTTCATCCTCTGATTGACAGCATATTCCAGCTTTCTCTGACCCCCCCCCCCCCCCCCATCAGCTCAGAGATCATCATCCACAGAGATTTAGCCGTTCTACATTTTTCCAATCTAGAGCGAGAGGCTCCAGACCAGATATCCATGATAATTTGACAAATCCTCTCGTCCAAGTGAAATAGTGATAGTTCCGTCTCTGACATCTCAGCAATGCCCATGGGCACTTGGATCCCAGAGTCGGAGGTCTTCATTGGAATAAACGGACCCTCTTCCAGGATGAAGGATGCTCGAGGATCGATAGCATCAAGGTGAAATGACACTCTCATTCTCCAGATGGGATAATAATCCTTTGTGCAGGCGGGGAGTTTGAGTGGCGGTATCTCATAATCCAGCTCCATGCTTCTGACACTGGTGGCAGGATTCTACTCAAGGTGTTAACCTTTTTGATGAGTAACCTCGCTTTGATACCACTTGAAAGTCCACCTAGTGTCAACTATGTGCACCTATGGGGGGGGGGAATAGGTGACGAGTAGCGCTTTTGCGGAATTTACGAATGTACCTGCACAATAAAAATAAAAAGCACAGCACACAGAATACACAGGCAATTTATAGTGGTTCCCCGACTTGGGTACATCCACTTTCCCCCTTCGACCTATCTCCCAACAAGGGACGACTCGGTCTCTTCTCCAACAGGATTGAAATCCAATCCCTGCACTATCGGAAGGAACCCTTCCACACGTGAGAGTCAACACTCCCACAAAACGGGTTGCACCCAACCCTTACAACACGGAACAATCGTTCCTTTACAACAAAAGTAAATATAGAATGTACACGAGATACAAACTTCGTTTGGAGACTACGGTGTTCCTCTTCGTTCGACAACGTGTTCGTGAAGTCAACGAAGAGTCTACAACCTTGGTCTCTCTTGGAGAGGATCTCCACGGAACCGGCGGCGGCAACACGAGCGGCGGCTAGCTTCGGGATCGGCGGCTATGATGATGAGCGGCTGCTGAACTTGGAGATCCAAACTTCGTTGTGAAGCAAGCTAGGTCTACCAACGGTCACTCTAGGATCAGTCGTCTCGATCGATTCGGACGGGGGAGTTTTTCCCGGTCAACAAATCGAGAGACAAGAGATCTCCGGATAGACACGTGAGACTCAGAGCTTTGCTAAGCTTCTGTCGCCGGAGATCGGGAAGAGAAGAGATCTACAGCGGCGACCAACTTATCGCGAGCGATGGCGGCGGCGACGGAGCGGAAGCGGGGATCTAGGGTTTTTCCGTGCTCGCGTATGTCTGGTTTCCCTAACCTTTCACTGTTCAAAAATACCCATGTATTTATACAGTGAAGACCCATACAATATGACCGTTGTGGGTCCCACAAGTAGAAACCCGAAATCCGGTTCAAACTAGTCCATTGGCAGAATCTGCTCCAGCTGCATCCCGAGAAATCGCTAAGTGAAAATCGGCGAGAATCGCAGGTGATTCTCGACGAATCGGCGAGAATCACCAAGTGATTCTCGACGAATCGTCGAGAATCGTTAGTGATTCTCGCCGAATCACTTATTGATTCTCAGCGATTTTCACTTGGTATTCATGAGCTGCTTAACCACTAGTTCGGCGAGAATCACTAGTGATTCTCGCCGAATCTTACTTGGCACCGTTTTGAGATAGCCAGAAGGGGTCGGCGAGAATCACTAATGATTCTCGTCGATTCGGCGAGAATCACTAATGATTCTCGCCGAATCGGCGAGAATCACTTGGTGATTCTCGTCGAATTTGCCTTGGACGAATTTTCGTCTTCCACCCAGGAGCTGTTCCTTGACCCATCCATGCTCCTTGTCTTCTCTTGCATATGAACGACCCTGTACTTGAAAGTAAGTGCACTCCAATAGAGAGAGTACACGTAGGCCAACACACTGATCTGCTCAACGAGGAATTACGTCTTGCAGACCCATGTATATTGACCTACTGCACCCCTGACATTGGTGTGCACTTAGCGTGGAGGAGCTGCAAGCACAACTTAAGATGTTTCATCAAATACATTGTGAATTCATCTTAGCTTGACAGGTGGCTTCCTCAAATCCAGGTAATTGTGGATACAATACCCAACAGTTTGTCTTTGAAAACTGACTTGAAGGTGTTGTCTTGAATTCATTAAATTACTGCATTTCATTGACGCTTCATTATGAATGCTATTCGAACTTCCAATGCGTTCTTTAAATTTTGATAATGCATCTTTCCAATTTTTAAATCCTTCAGTGACAAAAATATCACCTCCTGATTGTTGTCTCATAGATGGCTTAAAGTGATAACAAAATAGACAGAAAATAACATCTTTTTCTATGTTATACTCCAACCATGAAGGGAATTGTTCAAACCAAGCGACGCTAAAATTTCTTTCTTTTTGACCAAATTTTGTTTTTGGAAATATATGATTTAGAGGTTGATGAGGTCCTTTTAACAAATAATAACGCCTAATCTCATCACGTTGTTCAACAGGATAATCCGAAGTAAGAATACGAGAGCAAGGATCTGCCGGAAGATCTGTTATATCAATTTCAGTCCGACTACGTTTATTAATTAATTATAACTCATCATCATTGATGCAAACTTTATTTGAAGAGTCTGATTTTTCAACTGACTTAAAATACTTAAGCATTGCTATTAAAAAGCATTACATTTCATCAAAAATTATTCCAAAAATTATGAAATGATTCTTGGAATTGGTAATGAAGGGAAAAGAGATACCTGAATTGCTAGATTAGAAATTGCAGCTCGCACTAATCAACAATTCCAAGAAAGCAAGTCAATTTTAACTCCAATCCACCGATCTGCGATCGATTCATCAATTTCAGATACACATTTATAAACATGACAAGCGTGGCTGATAAGAGGAAATAACCAAATAGGGTTTTTACAGAATGATCATGAGCGTTTTCAAAAATTACTCATAATTTCACATAATAATCCATGGTGAAGAGGATCAAGATTCAAGAGACAAGCATAAGACTGATAAGAGGAAATAACCAAATAGGGTTTCAGATTTTCACCTTCACTCTGATAGTATGATGGAAATAGGGGTCCAGATTCCAGACTGCCAGTAATAAAATTCCGGTGACTGTGACTGTGACTGTGAGAAATGAGGATCAAGAAATACTGGAGACTGGACTCTGGAATCTAGAAGTCGGTCAGCCAGTCGGCCCAGTCAAGTATGTGGCCTTGTACGCTTGGATAGTTGGAGCCTTGGAGGAACAGAGTTACATAGGAACAGTTGGCTTTTCGGTTTCTGGTGTCGCCGACACACCGTTGTCAGCCTGTCACCGACTCACCGCAGGCGGCACGCGCCTGCCGCCTGGAATGGCCGCTTGGCCGGAGAAACAACGGGCGGACGGAGAAGGAGAGCTGCGGGATCGGCGAGGTTAGGGTTTTCGCCTTTCGGGATTTCGCAGGAGATCAAGAGCTGTTCGCCGATGTCGCGACGATTGAGGGATAAGGAGAGCGGCGGGATTGACCCATCGAATAGATTAGGGCTTTTTTAAAGACCGGATAGTATTTTTATTTTAATTAAATGGTTTTTTTAAAAAAGTTCAGGGGGGCGCGTGCCCCCCGTGGCTCGAACTTAAATCCGCTCATGTGTGCGCCCCGCGCGCGGGATCGGGCGCGCATGCGCGCTTGACCGTCCACGCGTACACCCGCATGCAAGCGCACTCGCGCGCGCGCGACCATGTGCAACTGCGCAGGCCCGCGCGCGCGGTCTGGCACGTTCCTGCTTGCGCGACCAGCCGCGCACGCTCCAGCTCGGGCGCATCTGCCCGCTCCTCTACAAATACGCATGTGCACTCCCTTGCACATGTCCACGCACACATACTCACGCACCATCGCAACAATGGATGCAATAGTTTCCTCTCTCATGAATGATTATCGTTTCTCCTATATCAAAAAAAATACTAACATTTTTTACCCGAGTTTGCAAGGCACATCTGCTCGCCAGCGCAAGTCCGTCATCATTTGCCACCATCGCCGCCATAAAAGTAAACAGAACAAGATCCTTGTTGTTTTCGTCCGAAGCGGTCTCGTGCAACAAGAATCTGGGGGGCAATTGATGGGGATGAACCCCATTTTATATGTGATGGGTGTGCACATAGCCACCTCCCCACATGATCTCCACTAAAATTAATGGGATCATGGGTTTGACCGCACGCGCGATCACCACGCCTGATTCCTCGCATGTCGACCCCACTACTCGTGATGGGCAAACCGCCACGCCTCACTGAGGGCGGGCAACCGGCCTCCTCCCTGGCCGGCCGGCCCCGTTCATGCGGCCAAGGGGGCGGCCGCACGGGCCGCCCCCTCCTCGGCCGCCCAAACGGCCAAGGGGACGGCCACCCGGGCTGCCCCCTTGCTCGGCCGCCGGTACGTCCAAGGGGGCAGCCGACCGCACCGCCCCCTCCTCGGTCGCCGGTGGCCAAAGGGGCGGCCGCCCCGACCATCCCCTCACCCGGTCGCTCGTACGCCCGAGAAGGGCGGCTAACCGGGCCGCCCCTCGCCTTAGCCGCCGGCAGCCATGCAAGGGGCAGCCACCCCGACCGCCCCCTCACCCGGCCACTCGTGCCGGCTGAGAGGGGCGGCCAACCGCCCCCCGGCCGCCGGTAGCCAGAGTGGCGGTTGGCCGCCCCCTCCCTCGGCCGCCGGCGCGCAGCCAAGGGGAGCGGTCATCTCTCCACGGCCGTCGTCGGCGGCACTCCCTCGCCGACGAACTTGGAGACAAGTTCGTCGGCCGCCCGTGGAGACCCGCTCCCGCCGTCCGATTTGGGGGGAGCGTCCTCGGCCGTTTGATCCGCGCGTAACCACCCACTAACCACCAGGTTAGTGGGGGAATTTAGTAAATATTTTATTATTTATTTAATTGTGGTCTCCAAATAGCAGGATACACGTGTCAAAAACTATAGTAAAAACATTTATGAAGGTGGTTACGGTGTGCGGATAGCCGCGTAACCACCGTAATCATCTCTCGGAGCCTATAAAAGGAGCCTCAGGACTCCTCATTTCTCATCTTCTTCTGATATTTCTCTTCTGAGTTTTCTTCTTCCTCAGGTCGAAGCTCTGCCAATTTCCTCCTACGAGCCACCTCCGAGCCACCTTCGAGCCACTTTCGAGCCACACCCGAGCAACAAGCGGGTCAAGTCGCAACCACCCGGCGAAACCGAATCGCTCAAGTTCCAAGCGGCCCCAGCAACTGCTAGACCAAGTGTGTCTCCCCTCATCCAGAATCAGCAATGAAAGAAATGTACCCAACAAGCTAGTTGTTATCTGAAGACCACCGGCGCAAAGCGCAATCTGTAACAACTCCCGGCGCGACGGCCTGTCGTCAGCCGCGTGCAAAGTGCTCCCTCACCCCATAATTGTAACGAGAGGTGGCCTGTCACACTCGACTTCACAAACCAGCTGTAACCCCTAGGAAATAGTGGATTTTGACTGACACAGATCCGGTCACATGTTTTTTTCACGTTAAAACTGCTTGTGTACAATCAACCTACTCTTTTGGTTGTGTGCGCGCTCGACCGTCCCGAGAGCTAAGAGGGTCCAAGAATTCCGGCCCGATCAGGACTTCGAGTTGGTCCGCAACAACTATTATAATTGAATGTATATTAAATATTTAATAAAATAAGAAATAAAATTCTTGCCTATCAATAGGTCTCTAAAATATGATATTATATACATAACTCAATATATTTCTCTCATCTTTTCTTTAAGCAAGCTCTCGTACTTTTGATATTATTATAATGTGATTCTACATTTGTTTCATCTAGTAGAAGTTTGGGGTGCTCTGTACTTCTTCGGTGTCTATGCACATCGGAGTTTTGATATCTATCCGGGTATTGTACCTTGGAGAAGTTAGCATCGGTTGAAAGCACTGTCGGAGGGTGGTACAACTTCTTCAGGGCAGTGATCACACGCCTTACAGAGACTTGATTTCATTTTTAACTTTTTATTATATTTTATTTCATGTCTTTCTAAAAACTTATTTTGTTTTATTTTGGAAATATTTTTGGTATTATGTTACTTATTTCAAAACGAATATTTTAAATAATTTTTATTATAAAAGTAAAATTTCTAACATCAAGTGCTTCGTCGGGCCCTCCATTCTCTAGATCGCTCATGCCAGCATCCCGTTTAGACAGTCGGAGACTGTCTAGTCCGCCGAAATTTGTCTTAATCGTTGAAGCCTCTTGTAAGATACTACAAGCATTTCGAACATCGCAAGAGGTCCAACAACTGCCTTCACCCGTCAGTCGTTCGTATGGCGATCGAGCCAACTGCGAGCTTCCACAATGTGAACAGACCAAACCAACTAGACCTCCCGAAGTTTATGTATCTCGCACTGCCAGCAGTTAATAAGACCAACTTCAGAACCCGTCAATGATCGCTCAACTACAGTTGATCTCGCCAATGATCACTTCGGAGCGCACCACTTGAGCTTCCAAGCCTCAGATATCAGAACGAATGCAACAAGTTGCTCCTGCTTCCGAGCACTAGTAGAGGACTTCAAGGCGCAACTAGCACATCGCTCCCGACAAACTCACAAAGAAATACGTAGCTCCGCGAGTGCTGGTTTGTCACCCTCATAGCTCTTCTCTTTTTCTTTCTCAACAATTGTAACAAGTAGCATCATATCGCCCTCGATTTCTTCAAAAAGCTCTATGCAATAGCCATCAAATATTGGAGGTTTGACCGACGCAGATCCGACCACGTAATTTTTCACCAAGTTGATGAGTTTTCCACGTTAAAAAAAGGGTGTTGTTATTAGCAAATCCAATTCAGCCATTTTTGCATTTTTTTTCTCTTCCCAAAAATTACTACTAGCAAATCAATCTTATTTTTTGTATTTTTTGAATTTTGAGTTTCAAATATTTCTCATTTGAAAAAGTGATCAACATGAAAGTTGTAGATTTCATCAAGATCTACAACTTTCATGTTGATCATGTTTTGATTTGAAGGCGTTTAGACCTCCAATTTGAGCCCGAACACAGACACACACGGAACGAGTCGTCCGTACAGATTTTCAGCAGGACTTTTTTCAGAGCCAAAATTGGGGGTCTAAACTACTCCAAATCAAAAAGTATTCACTATAAAAGTTGTAGATCTACAACCTTCATGTTGAACACTTTTTGATTCGAAACCATTTAAGCCCCGGATTTGGCCCCCGAAAAAAGTCACGCCGATCCCGAGCGTCCGTACATATGTTCGGCGTGACTTTTTCTGGGGACAAATTGAGAGTATAATTACCTCAAATCAAAAAGTGTTCAACATGAAAGTTGTAGATCTACAACTTTTATGTTGAACACTTCTCATGAAAATGTACATATAAGACGCAGTTCAAAAAGACGCAGATATAGATATTTTGTTAAAAAACAAGTTTTGGATATACTAAATAAAATTTCGTGGTATTTTGATTCATTTCTAATGCTAACATAAGTTCTTGAATGAATACATTTGAAATCATTTGTAATGTCATTATATGTAGTAGGTTATTTTGAAAGAATGAGTGTTTTAAACAAAATTTTCTTTTTTAAAATTTTTTTTTATTTTGGTTTGCTAGTAACAAATTGGTTTTCAAATAGCCATTTTGAAAAATGAGGGTTTGCTAATAATAATGGTTTGCTAGAAACCAAATTGGGTTTGCTAGTAACAGCACCCTAAAAAAATTGTCTTTTCAGTTTTTTTGTGGCTATTTGAACGCTCGACTGCTCCCGGGCTAAAACGGCTCAATTTAATCTGGTTTACCGGGAGTCTCGAGTGATTCGCAACAGAAGGTGCGCGGGCCGCACCATTATATTTGTTTTGGCTGCACTGATCCAAATTGAAATGCAAAATTTAGAGAAAAAAATTCAACGATTGAGATTAGCATGATGTAGAACCCAACTTCATTTGGCATGGTGGTGGCGGTCGTGAACACGGTCATGAACCATCGTCTTGAACGTCCAACCTCACCTAAAAAAATTTATGTATTTTATGATCAAAACTAGTTTATTTTCTTGTAACAGTGATAACATTTGTCTTGCAAAACATATATTCTATGAAAATTACGTTTTTGACCATATTTATCGGAACAAATAAGTCGCGCAAAACCGCAAACGAAGTGCGCATTGATAAAAAAGGGCGTTTATATTGGCAGTCTTGCTTTGAATATTGGTAGTCCGACAAAATAATAAAAACACACATAATTTGGCTGCTAATAGCAGCCCCAAAATAAATTTCGCCTAAGCTTTTAAAACTCAGGCAGGACCGACCGGTTCGACCGGCGGACCACTGACCGGACCCCCGACCAGTCCGGTCAAGCATGGAAACTCGCTATGACAGCGTCCGAGCAAGAACCGGTATACCAGGCGGACCGGCTTATCGCAAACCAGGCGCGAGTTTGCACAACCGGGCGTGTCACAAGCCGAGTTATTTAATGCAAGAAAAAGACTTGGCCATGACTTAAATTGTCTTGTCAGTTTTTTTTTTCTGTGACTGTTTGCACATTCGACTGCTTCCGGGCTTAGACGATTCAATTTCGTATGGTTTACCAGAAGTTTCAAATGATTCGCAACAGAAGGTACTAGGGCAGCATCATTATATTTGTTTTTGGCTGCACTTATCAAAATTGAAATGCAAAATTTAGAGAGAAAAAATTCAACGATTGAGATTCGCACGATGTTGACCACAACTTTGTTTGGCACGGTGGTGGCGGTTGTGAACGCGATGGTCGTGAACCACCGTTTTGAACGTTCAACCTCACCTAAAAAATTTTATGTATTTTATGCTCAAAACTAGTTTGTTTTCTTGTAGCAGTCATAACATTTGTATTGTCAAACATATATTCTATGAAAATTACGTTTTTGATCATATTTATTGGAACAGGAGGCGGGAGATGCGGCGTCGTGAAGAACAGGTCTCCCACGGTCGGCAGCAGAAAGGGGCCGGTCGTCAGCTGCGGGGGTCGGCGGCGGAAAGGGGGAGGTGGTCGGCTTCCGGTGTCGGCGGCGGAAAGGGGGCGGTGATCGGCTGCCGGTGTCGGCGTCGGAAAGGGGGCGGTCGTCGTCGCATGGGAGTCGGCCGACAGAGAAGGATCGGGAAATCAGGGTTGCGGTGCGAGGATGAGGAGTGCAGATATATTTTGAGAACAGTAGATTTTAAGAGTTAAAAAACCTAAATGCGGTGCGGTTAGGCAAAAGTTACGGTAGTTTTAACAATTCTGATTTTAAAAGGGCAGTGTTAAAAGCACACCGTATTTGGCTATTAACACACCAAAAAAAATACTTAAATCCCTAAATCTTCAAACACACCAAATCTTTAACCGCACACCAACCCGACGACGCCTTCTCCTCCTTGCTTTGACTTTTTCGCTGCTGCTCCTTCTCGATCGCACGCCTGGTAGGAGGAAGGCGAAAGGTCGCTCGCCCTTCCATTCGCTCCACGCTGTCGTTCCCTTCCATCTGGCTCTATTTTGATCCCGCCTGCTAGGAGTAAATCACTCGTCACTTTCATCGATCCCAACAGCTAGGAGAACGGAGGTCTCCAGTGGCTTTTGAAAGTACGTTCTCTCAGATCCTCTCTCGCTATTTCATTTCTGGTTTTTTAAATTTAGTCATTCTTCATTCTCCTAAACCCAACATTGGGATCCATTAGCCTGACACAATAGATTGTTTTGGGCTGTTTTTCATTGTTTACTCTGTTCTAAATCAACATGGTAAAAATTGAAATTATTTGTAATGCAAGGATTTTTGTAGGAGGATTAGTGGACAGTGTTTCTTTCCATCCAACTCAATTCTGATTTATCCTGATAATGTTTCGTAGATCTAGTTGCTAACCTGTGAATAATATGATGAAAGATTCCCCCACCATTATTACTAAATATCTTTCATTCCCTTTTATTTGTAGGTGTTCGGGTTGACATTTTATCTATGGTGTATAATCAAGTGTTATTTCAGTATCTTGTGTTTCAGTTGTTGAGTTGTTCTTCCGGAAATAATAGTAACATCCAAATTCAAGGAAACAATAGTAACATAGATGATCTGAATAGATTGCAGGTTTATTAATGAAAATAGACAAAAATCCTATTTCAATCCCTTAAGTTGAAGTGCATTTTAAGTTGACCACAATTTAAAGAAAAATGAAAAAGAATTTTTTCAGTGCGTTTTAAATATTTTACTATTGGTGTGTTAATAACCATTTGGTGTGTAAATAATTTTTTTGGTGTGTCAATAACATTTGACTGTCAATAGCCAAAAACAGTGTGCTTTTAACATTGCCCTTTTAAAAATGTATATAAAAATCATCTACAGTAATATAAAGTACATCCTGCAGACCGTTGAAGTTTATTTCAAATTGAAAACAAGCCTGCAAATCTGGATTGGCTGATGAAATCCAACGGTCCATGTGGAGCCGTGTTATTTAACGATGCATTCGCAGTAAACCTCCACTTGCAAGTCTTTCGGAAGCATGGGGCCCAAAAGTCGCAGAAACTTCAACCCAAAATTGTTCAACGCGGCTGCATTTGATTGGTTGAAACCGTGTTTAATAGACTTGGTTATAATGACGTGTAGCAATCACACATTTTTTAAAAATAAAAGCCCAACAAATAATGTAAATGAATATTCCTCTCCAAATTTGCATAATTACAGTTTGTGCCCATCTAACGTTCAAAATTATAATTATCCTCGTTTTTGTATTTCATGACATCCATGTACAAAAAGATAGATTAGGATTCTCTCTATTTGGGGCCATTTAGGAGCAAAAATAAGGTCCACCAATCGGACCTTCTTTTAGATCCCCGCCAATCACAAACAACGGGAAACTGTAATTTTGTGAGGTTCACGGTGCACAGTAAATCTGTGCACTATGACCCCACCTGCTCGCGCGTTTTTATTGACCGAGCGGACCTAAAGGAAGGTCCATATCATGGTATGGATGCATTCTCATGATGCATATATTTTTTTTGATTTAAAAAACTATAGAAAAATGAGATTAGTGAGCCCGTTGGATCAATCATAAATAGATATAAACAGTGAAATTGATGCTTTTCATTTCACTTCAAATAAAAAGGATCCTACCTTAAGATTTATTTCAATTACGTACTTTTGTGCATGAATGTTATGAAAAGTAAACATTGATGGAGGTTTTTTTATAAATTTGAGAGTTAGAGAGATGCAAGCTATAATTACACAAGCTTCGCTATATTTATATTGGCTTTTTGACTTTTTGCATTTTTGAAATACGGGATTTTAGCATTTTGCACCCTTAATTTTTTAAATTGGCACCTTGCACCTTTCAATTACTTGGACTCACATGACACAATTTCAAAGGCATTTAGGTTAGGACAACACCAAAAATGTTCATCTTGAAACATTGCACCCTGGATTATTGGTGCTGCATGGACCTAAATACCCTTGAATATGTATTTTTGGTACTGCTCGAACCTAAATACTCTTAAAATTTAGGTACGAGAGCGTAAAATGCCAAAAATTAAAAATTAGGGAGCACAAAATATTATTTTTTAAAATTGGCAAGTGCAAAGTATCATTACTCCATATTTGGAATATGCAAAATCCCCCAAAAAAAAACCTACACATGAAATAAGTCGATATACTTTATGCTATATAAAGATGATAACTGTATTTTTTCCCCCTTCAAGGAAGAATTGCATTACTAATTTACTAATATAAGTTCCATCTTCTTCTTGAGACAGCGAAGAGTCGATAGAGAAGAGCTGAGAAACCCAGAAACAATTACGATAGAAATAGCAACTTTGACTGAAAATCTCTCCGGCGGAGCTTCAGACTTCGAGGAGGAGGAATCTAAGGTTTCACGGAACGTCGCCGGCGAGAAACTGAGAGTTTCCTTCTCTCTTCGATTTCTAAACTTGATATTTCTTCTTCTTCTTCTTCTTTTTCGTGTCTTCTTCTTTGTGGTAATTGAGAGAAGCAGATATGGTGCCCTCGATTCAATCGATCTTTTCGATGCCTTCATCGGCGACTTGGCGGGTGGAGAAGGCGACGAGCCGACTCCTATTAAGCCCGGATTTGATGATGAATTTGGACATCTGCAACTCCATTAATTCCGATCCCTGGTACGTATTTTGATTCGTGATTAATCAATTAATTCTTTCGCCGGCATAGAGCTCTGATGTTGATGTGTTTGAACTGGGTTCTTCTTTAGTTGTTTTAGCCCTATGGCTGTGGATTTCCCCTTTATATTGTCTTTTAGGAATTCTTTTTTGGAAGAGATGAATTATTAATCGGATTTTTCCGGAAGTGGGAATTGAATTTAACAGTAGTTCAAACAAATTTGGATTGAAAGATTTCTTCGTGCTGTTTGGATTTGAGGGAAAGATAGACAGAAAAAGGTGAAAATAATCTTGATTCTGTGATCTTGTAGAAACTAATTCAAATTGAATTATGAAAAGTAATTCAGTTCAGTGTGCTTTCAGTTTGAAATTAAAAACTTAAAAATTATATTGCTTGTTCTGTTCGCTGGTTCCATTGCTCGATTGAATTTGATTTTCAGGTATTCAAAAAAGAAGAAGAAAGTGTTATGAATTATGAACAGAATTGCTCAATTTGGTTTCATTTCAGTGTGTAATGTTTGATTTGGGCCACCACATTTATATAATTTTGACCGTTTAATTTGAATTAAAATTTAAAAGGTTATTTGAATTTAAAGTTTGAATGTGATTTAGGTTTCAATTTATATTATATCATCACTGCTAAAAATTTGAGCTGTGCTCACAAATTACTTTGAAATAGTGTGCATATTTTAAATGTAAGAGTAAAAGCAAGATTTTTAATAAGATAGATATATTATCTTATATAATCAAATTTTCTTATGAGAGTGATATTATGTTTTTTTTATTAAATTATACTATTTATGTAAGTATGACTATAGTTCAAAATACTTGTAGCTCAAATAGAATCCAACATTCAAATAAAAAGATTAATAACTAGATAAAAAAATTGAAATGAATAAACCGAATCCAAACCGAGAATTTTGATAATAGTTCGATAAAAAAAAGGACAACCCGGTGCACATAGCATCCCCACGTAGCGTGGGTATGAGAAAGGGTCTTACCACATGGGTGAAATGTTGGCAAATCTTACCCTACATTTTTGCACGACGCTGCTTCCGATAATTGTTTGATAATTTAATCTAAAATTTCAAGGTAAACTCTAAATTATGCTGGGTTTAAAATAAATTTTTATTGAACATATCCCTTTTTTTAGAATCCAAAATAATAATATAATTTTTTTCCAAAACCTCTCAATTATGTTGAAATTATTGCAAGGGTTTAGACTAAATTCTGCAACATTGAGGGACCTTATTGAAATTTATCCTGCATATTAGTCTTGTGTTTTTTTCCATTGTAACACAGATGAGTGTTTTGCCTAATTTTGAGTATGTTTTGAATGTCTTATCAGGAAAGCTAAAGCCTTTGTTAAAGCGGTGAAAATGAGATTACAAAACAGGGACTCAAATGTTCAGCATCTTGCTTTGACGGTATGCACCTAACCCAAAGAGAAAATTTAGCTAAACATATTATTATTTCCCAAATTGCAGAACTAAATATTTGTGTCAAATATGCAGCTTTTGGATACAATGATAACGAAATGTGACGATTTTGTGCATTTTCAAGTTGTTGAGCGTCGAATCTTACCCGAGATGGCCAAGATTCTTAGAAAATCAGTATGTTTCTTCTTCTCATCACACTAACATTTGGAAATTAGAATCACTGTTGATGGGAATTGGCCATTGTTATGGGATTGTGGGGTTAACAGGGGGGTGGCTTCCGGGAGTTGTGAGATTATGGGTTCGGCATAGAGTTGGTAGCTAGGAGGTAGCTATTGTTGTAAGTTCATGGGTTTAGTGGCGAGATGACCGCCAGGTTTTGTGGGGCGGCAAACACATCACTACTCTAGTTTCCTTAAACAAAAACAAAAAATCAAGATAATAATTGAGCTTTCGGAATGTCTATTTGCTCCGTGAGACTTATGACACATCAAGCATGAATCAAGAGTTGAAATATACATAATTTTTATTTTGATATGTAATCGCTCCATGTTTTCATTTACATCTTCTTAGGCTTTAAAGGAAGTATTTCAGATATTAATTTTCAAGATCTGAATTTGTAGATGACTTTGAGAACTTTTCAATATGTACGTTTGAATGCTTACTCTACAACAACACTCAAGCTATAAGGATCCTTTGTCGCCATTGTGCCCTATCTTTAGTCATAATCTCACAAATGTCTAAGTACATCATGTCTTTCCGTTTGAATGCTTACTCTAATTATTTAAAATATGAAAGCTTTTCACCTTCTCTTAGTTGCCATATATGTTACATTAAATCATTATATGTTAATTAAATGCAACTTGTTGTGCTACTGGTTTGGTATGAACTTCTTATCTTCATTGCTTCCGTTTATGCATATTTCTTACCTTAATTAAGAAGTTTTTCACAGAAAAATATGCAAGTAAGAAGGAAAGTCTTGGCACTTTTGGAATCTTGGCAAGAGGCATTTCATGGGCCTGATGGAAGGTATCCACAATTTTATGATACCTATACTGAACTTAAGGTATGAAGTTGCATTCTAAAATTAATTCTTCCAATTTATTCCCTTTTAAGATTTTTTTAATGTATTGTGGAATGCTACTAAAGTGAACGAACAGTAAGGAAAAGTCAAGTTCATTCCTTCAATAAACAATAAACAATAAACATTGACATGTTAGTGAAAACATGGAGCCTTTATTAGAGTCACACTTTTTTAAACAATGTTCAACCATGTTTGGAGGAACTAAGACCTATAGGAAGCACAAATCATATAAATGTACTCGATCCAAGCCACATTATTGACTTTTATACCACTTGTATATGGCAAGAACAGACGAGGGACCAACGTCTCTTGATCTCGCCAAGGTAATTTGTTGGGGTCTCTTGATCTCGACGAGGCGATCTGCTGAGATCCCATGATCTCGACGAGGCGATTTGCTGAGATCCCATGATCTCACCGAGGTGATTTGCGGTCCTCGTCGAGGTGATCTGCTGACCTCGACGAGGTGATTCCAAGTTCCCTTAGAGCTTGGGCTTACTGATCTGAGGTCTTTTACACTAGCCTTGCGAGGTATCTTTCAACTTTTCCATCCTTCATCTGAAGTTCACGCTCACCGCACCATCATGTTGAAGCTAGGAACCTCGCCCATATGCAGGAGCCAAGATCTCAACCTGCAAGGTCTAAGGTCTCGGCTTGCAAAGTTCGAACTATAGTATGACCAAAAATTATTTGTTCGCGAGTGACCATGAAAGCTGGATGTGAAGAAGAGAACAAAAGACTATTTTATTACTTAGCGAGGTTGTCATGTTGCATTGTGGAGGTCCTGCCACATACCCAAGAGTGTATAAGAATTTCTTCTCCCGGACCAAGTGTCATAAGAATTCTGAGGAAGACAAATGAGGTTTCCAAATCTACAAATGGACGACATTCTGCGAATGTCAACTGCCCTCCGACCCATTACAATGAGATCGTATTTATTAGAAAAGACCGGGGGTATCTTGCTTTTAGAATGTGGATCCCATCCCCAAGCGAGGTTTCCTGAGCTCGCCGAGGTGAATTGTCGATCGCGTCGAGGTGACCTGCTGAGCACGTCGGTGTAATCTACTGAGCTTGCCGAGGTGTCCTGCTGAGCTCGTCGAGGTGACCTGTTGAGCCCACTGAGGTAACCTCCTGAGCTTGTAGAAGTGAACTACTGAGTCCACTGAGGTGACCTGCCAAGTTTGTCGAGATAACTTGCGGAGTCTGCCAAGGTGACCTGTTTCGCCTGTCAAGGTGAATTGTTGAGCTCGTCGAGGTGAGCTCGTCGAGGTGAATTGCTGAGCTCGCCGAGGTGGCCTGATGAGCTCTCCGAGGTGAATTTTTGTCATGTCCTCTGATCTCGACGAATACATGTCATACACTTACGTTCACATGCACACATTCATTGAAACAAACATATAAATTAATTCCATTCTGTTAAGAAGAAATTGAAAAAGCCCAAAATGAGAAGCTCATGTACATTCTTTTTAGTCCCACATCATAGGATTGGAGTTCTCTCCTCTCTCTTCCTATATATATATATGTATGCATACATGTTCCCATTGTAATAGAAGTTTGAGAAATTAATAAAATTTGGATTATTTTTCTCTCTCTTCAACTCTTCTTTACATGGTATCAAAGCGAGTTTCCTGCGAAAGTTCTCCTCGCCCTGCTCTGGGCGGCTAGCATTCTGCTAACCGCCGTCTCCTTTATCTCTATCCGCCCGTGGTCTCATTTTTGTCTCCTGCGGTTTCTTTTTTTCTACCCGTTGTCTTCTCCCCGTGGATCCACTCCTCCTTCCTTTAACCCCTCTGCCTTTATAGTAGTTCATGGGCCCCACTTGTTGCAGCCAAAATTGGCCTATGTGGAGTTCGGGTCCCAAAAGAGGGGTGACCTCACACCTACTACACTCAGAGGAACGTCACGGACCAAAGACTTGGGAAATTAGGAACAGACCCTCGACACTAGCGCGGAGGTCCCACCTCATACCCGGAAGACCTTTGAAGTCTTCCCCTCCCTAGCCAATGCTGAGCTAGATGCCTTGGAGGAAGAAAGCAAAGGGATTTTTGTGGCTAAGATCCAATGCCCTCCAAGGCACCGTCAAGCGTCTATTTATAGTTTTCTCAATTTCGTGGACCAAAAGGTCAGAAATACCCCTACGACAAATAGGCTTTGGGCCAATAAAAAACATCCACACCGGGGGGTAAAGAGGTAATTCCACCCCGAGGGTATAACGGTAAAAACACTGCCAAAAGAGGTCCGGGGAAAAAGGAGGCTAAACCATCCCCCTCACCTTCCCCGGACGCCTGAGGTGAGTGGGGGTTAAACCCACCCCCCCCCCCCACTCCTCCTCCACCTTGGGGCCGAGCGAGCGGGCGAATCCCGAAGAACTGCAGGGAGCAGGGGGCAGGGGCGAGACCTCGGCCCCCCGGCCGGTCTCGCCCCGCCAGGCCGCGGGGCAGGGGCGAGACCCCGGCCCCCCGGCCGGTCTCGCCCCGCCAGGCCGCGGGGCAGGGGAGAGACCCCGGCCCCCGGCTGGTCTCGCCCCGCCAGGCCGCGGGGTAGGGGAGAGACCCCTGCCCCCCTGCCGGTCTCGCCCCTCCAGGCCGCGGGGCAGGGGCGAGACCCCTGCCCCCCGGCCGGTCTCGCCCCGCCAGGCCGCGGGGCAGGGGCGAGACCCCGGCCCCCCGGCCGGTCTCGTCCCGCCAGGCCGCGGGGCAGGGGCGAGACCCCGGCCCCCGGCCGGTCTCGCCCCGCCGGGCCGCGGGGCAGGGGCGAGACCCCGGCCCCCGGCCGGTCTCGCCCCGCCGGGCCGCGGGGCAGGGGCGAGACCCCGGCCCCCGGCCGGTCTCGCCCCGCCAGGCCGCGGGGCAGGGGCGAGACCCCGGCCCCCGGCCGGTCTCGCCCCGCCAGGCCGCGGGGAAGGGGCGAGACCCCGGCCCCCGGCCGGTCTCGCCCCGCCAGGCCGCGGGGCAGGGGAGAGACCCCAGTCCCTGGCCGGTCTCTCCCCGCCAGGCCGCAGGGCAGGGGAGTGACCCCGGCCTCTGGTCGGTCCCGCTGCTCCCACCTCGCACTTAGCCAGCCGGGGGCGGGTGTCGGCCAACTTGCCACACCCGCCCCTCCTAGAAAAAAAGAAGGGGGGGAGGCAAATGTTTCCTCCCCCTATTAGTATATTCCAAGGGCTAGGCCTGAATCGGCCACCAAGAGTGCAAACCACTCGAAAATCTTAAAAATACAAAGCTTGTCTCGTGTCTGCCGAGGGGACCCCACTTTGTGAATACCGGGTTGTACACGATCCCCTCTCTTTTCGAGGTTGGCACAAGCTCGAAAATAAACATCCAACCCAACGTATTCGCTGAGTGACCTTCTTAGAGCCGGAAATACTTGGCCTCCCCGAGGAGTCAACCTGTCAAGCCAGCTAATGGGAGCCTGAGTGACGCGACGGCCTCGGGGTAAGCGAGGGGTCAATCTGTCATGCCAGCTAATAGGAGCCTGTGTGACGAGACGGCCTCGGGTTAGGGAAGACTCGACTACCCTGAGGGGTCAACCTGTCATGTCAGCTAATGGGAGTCTGGGTGACGAGACGGCCTCGGGGTAAGGAAGACTCGCCTACCCCGAGGGGTCCTGTCATGCCAGCTAATGGGAGCCTGGATGACGAGACGGCCTCGGGGTAGGGAAGACTCGACTATCCCGAGGGGTCCTGTTATGCCAGCTAATGGGAGTCTGTGTGACGAGACGGCCTCGGGGTAGGGAAGACTTAGGGTCCTCGAGAGGTACCACCGGCCCTGCCAGCTAGTGAGAGCCTGACAGCGGGACCGTCTCAGAGCAAAGAGAACAGGGGCATCCACGAGAGGTACCACCGGCCCTGCCAGCTAGTGAGAGCCTGACAGCGGGACTTGCTCTCCCCGAGACTCATTCAACACATACAGCTAGTGAGAGCCTGGATGAGGAGATCCTCTCGGGGTCGGGACTTGCTCTCCCCGAGGCACATTCGACCCATCCAGCTAGTGAGAACCTGGATGAGGAGATCCTCTCGGGGGTGGGACTTGCTCTCCCCGAGGCACATTCGACTCATCCAGCTAGTGAGAGCCTGGATGAGGAGATCCTCTCGGGGGTGGGACTTGCTCTCCCCGAGGCACATTCGACCCAACCAGCTAGTGAGAGACTGGATGAGGAGATCCTCTCGGGGGTGGGACTTGCTCTCCCCGAGGCACATTCGACCCATCCAGCTAGTGAGAGCCTGGATGAGGAGATCCTCTCGGGGGTGGGACTTGCTCTCCCCGAGGCACATTCGACTCAACCAGCTAGTGAGAGACTGGATGAGGAGATCCTCTCAGGGGTGGGACTTGCTCTCCCCGATGCACATTCGACCCATCCAGCTAGTGAGAGCCTGGATGAGGAGATCCTCTCGGGGTGGGACTTGCTCTCCCCGAGGCACATTCGACTCAACCAGCTAGTGAGAGCCTGTATGAGGAGATCCTCTCAGGGGTGGGACTTGCTCTCCCCGATGCACATTCGACCGAACCAGCTAGTGAGAGCATGGATGAGGAGATCCTCTCGGGGGTGGGACTTGCTCTCCCCGAGGCACATTCGACTCATCCAGCTAATAAGAGCTTGGATGAGGAGATCCTCTCGGGGGTGGGACTTGCTCTCCCCGAGGGACATTCGACCAATCCAGCTAGTGAGAGCCTGGATGAGGAGATCCTGCCTGGATGAGGGGATCCTCTCGGGGGTGGGACTTGCTCTCCCCGAGGCACATTCGACCCAACCAGCTAGTGAGATCATGTATGAGGAGATCCTCTTGGGGGTGGGAAACTAGGTGTGTCACTTGAACTCTACCAAATCCAACATCCTCAAACGGGGAAAAATTTGGGTTACATGATCCTCTGACCCAGTCGGTCGGGGGTAGAGCTTGTTACAAGATAAGAGAGTGAAAGACTACACTAAGGCGAGGCTTCTCAAAGGGGCCTGGTCATGACGACCGTCATCCGCTTCCTTTTCGTCGGACACTTCCATCCTGCTCAGGCTCTCCATGATCTTCTTCATCTCCTCCGCCCTGGCCAACCAAGAGATGGTGTTGACGGTCGTGACATAACACTGTCTTGCTATCCTGGAGTCTCCATTCACTCTGACCTGGATCCCTCCTGAGCTGAACTTGAGGCACTGGTGGAACGATGACGACACGCAACGGAAGGCGCTGATGAGGGTCCTTCCAAAGATGACGTTGTAGCTGTTTGGAGCGTCAACAATGACGAACCAGCAGTTCCTTGAAGTCCCTCCCAATTTCACTTGGAGTCCTACTCCACCTTCAACCTCCTTCCTCTCTCCTGAAAATCCGAACAGGGGTCCGTCTGAGGCCAACACCCTTCTTGGCTCCACCTTCATCTCGTCAAACGCCTTCTTGAAAACGACGTTGACGGAGCTCCCGTTGTCAACCAAGATCCGGGAGACGGTGTAGGCTTCGATGGTTGTCTGGATGACCAGCGCATCGCAAAACGGATCCTCATGATCCGGCATGTCCTTCGTCGAGAAGGTGATCTTCTCCTCCTGGGGCAGGGGCGAGACCATAAATAAAAGTAATGAAATAACAAATGATCTAGATAGAAGTCCATCGCCCAAAAGTATCAATCAAACACATATATGTATGTCCAACGCTTCAAATTTTTTTTTTATTATGCCCTAATATGTATAAAAATAAAGCAATCACTTCCTTGGTCGAAATAGATTGTGTCACGGACATAGCCTTTTTCACGTAGAATATTACAAAGCTCATTAAACGGTGGTTTACATGTACATAACTGGTTGAAGCAATCTACCTCGTCCAACAAATAAGCGTGTTAATAAAATATTGTGGAGGACATCTTTGTCTGCAACATACATAGGCTTTCAAGGAATAAAATTCAATACAACTATAGTTGTCTCTAGAGTTACTGCAACTGATGACAATATGATGATATCCCTCCTATGTTTGTTGTGCAACTCATTATTATCCATTGCCACTAAAGTTGAAATGAATGAATATGAAATCCTGATAATTTAAAACAATTTGCAAACAAAGAGAAGAGTGCAAACTAATATGCATATTTTATGCTCTATAGGTACTGCTATTGAGACCTCTCTAATATGCAGAAAATGTTAAAGGGACTGTTGCAATGGAGCCCAAAATCTCCATTAAAATGTTGAACATCTCCAACCAAGAAGAAAATGAAAATCAGAATAAAATCAAGAAAAAAATGGAAGAAGAACAAATTCATATCTGTGCGATCTGAAGCCCTACCTATCAAATCGAAGATAAAAAGGAGGATTTAACAAAGGAAAAAGAAGGATACTGTCAATCCAGTCGGAGGAGGAAGCCTAAATCGCCGAGGAGGCGGAATCTTGAAATTGCGCAGGAGGCGGAAGCTTGAAATCGAGCAGGAGGCAGAAGTTTGAAATCGCGCAGGAGGGGTAGCATTAAATCGCGCTGGAGGCGGACGGAGAACAAATTTACGGAGGAGAAACCTTGAAATCGTGCAGGCGGAGGAAGCGTGAAAACCAGAAAAAAAATGAAGCGGCGAGATAAGCTTTGGGGGACCGGCTTTTTAGTTTTAGGGTGAATTGAAAACCAATGCCTTCTAATTCTCGCGCGCCGAACAAGGGAATTGATTTTCTGGAAGCCAAAGCCAATTCATGCGCGTTGAACGGGACCTATAGGGTTTTCAAAGTCATTGGTAACCATTGGAAAGTAAACTGTGTATCTATTCAGGAAACAAGATGCCCTCACACGAGGAGGCTATTGGAATATATAGACTTGTTCTTAATAATGTTTTCTTTTATTTCTTCAAAAGACATTTTATATTTCAAGTTTTTTTAAAAAAAATTAATTTTTGTATGTAGAATTATACCTTTGGGCTATTCCTTTATATTCTCAGATTTATCTTTTAGTTTATCTTATAAATCTGAAATTATGGAAAATTGTATTTTGTCTGATGATCTTTTTAGGATTAATTAACAAAATAATGACAATAATAATGCAGTGCATGCTCATAATAATGCAGGAATTAAAAAAAATTATGAATGAAGAATCATTTATGTTGTGACATTGGATATTAGGACATCTCCATGGAAAGAATCAATCTTTGGATTTTACTGATTAAAATACTTGCGTTGACTGTATTAAAGGAAAACAGACAAACAAGTCAAAGAGTGTTAAGAGGAATACTTCCATATTGGAGATCATGCATACAAATATATGCCAAGAGGAGTACTACCATATTAGAGATCATATATACAGATATATGTTGCCCAGATATGAACACGTATGATCAAAAATATTCATCATTTTCATAAATGATTACCCACGTTATTGATAGGAATCGACCGACACAAAAACCAGGCACACAAGAAAGGAAGAAGATAAAGTAACAAGAATAACGCAAACACATAAGATTTACGCGAAAAACCCTCTCAACAATAATGAAGGAAAAACCACGGGGCCGGACACAAACAATCCACTATAACAAAAGGATTACAAGAGAAAGACTAGGTCTACCCAACCTAGAACTTAGAAGATTCGACAAGCCGAATATTCTCACACGCTCTTCAGATTATACAAATCTCTTCAAGTAGGAAATCTCCTTCAACCTTTCTTCAAGCACTCCGGCAACAAAGACAAGATTGAACCTCTTCACGACGAAGACGATAGTACCGGTTGGTGAACTTCCCTTCTTCTCTCCCAAAGAACTTAGCAAGCGACTGCAGTTTTTCTGGACGACAGACAGTTGCAATTAAATTATGGTTAACACTTAAACCTCTTCATCCTTAAATAGGGTTCAGCCTCCCTATTAAAGCCACATAGGCGCATCCTAGCATGCGCACGATGGGATTAGATGGAGATCCAATGGCCCCAAAAAAATGCGGGATTAAACAACCCAGACAACCTGCGAACTACCGCGATGCGGTATCGTCTCGTCGACAAGAACCACGCCTCGTCGACAAGGGAAGCACGTCTCGTCGACAAGAACTAGCATCTCGTCGACATCCCTCTGCTTCTCGTCAGCAAGAACCAGCATCTCGTTGATAAGAACCCAATCTCGTTGACATATCACTCCTGTCTCGTCGACAAGCTATCGAGACTCACTCTTTAGGGGTTGGATCCCAACAGTTACATGTATCTCTAGATGCTTCATAAGTACGAAAAATTAGATGCCTTTAAAATTTTTAAGGCTGAAGTACAAAAACAATGCGATAAACAAATAAAGATTGTGAGATTAGATAGAGGTGGTGAATATTATGGTAGATATACTGAGGATGGAAAAACACCTGGTCCTTTTGCCAAGTTTCTTAAAGAAATTGGAATAATTACATAGTACTTTATGCCTAATACCCCTAATCAGAATAATGTAGCAGAAAAAAGAAACCGAATATTACTAAAACATACTACGGAGTATGCTTAGCAGCTCAAAATTTACCATGTATTTTCTTACATGCATGTTATGAAATATAAATTTTTACGAGAGGTTTTTTGTAATTTCAAAAGATAGAATGGTACAACCTGTAATTATGTTAACTCCCATGGTAGGTTTGTGTATTTAATAGCTAAATACAATTTGTACATATGATTTTAAGATTGCTAAGTTAAAGTTCGCACACTGACTAGTAAATGTTTTTCTTGGAGAATCTGCCAATGCATCTTTTCTTAGTATTTTGCTCGTGTGCAGAGATCTGGAGTCCAGTTCCCAGAGAACCAAAAAAATGCTGATTTAAAGTCTACCCCTACTATGCCGAAAACTAATCAACTCCAAATAGGCTACAAAATTCCATCCGACACTAGTGGAAGACTTGATGACATAATGGTATCTGCAAACTTTCATTTCAGGTGACATCCTTTGCTCTTTTCATGTAACCATATCAAGTTCTTTGCATGTTTTCTCTATGTTTTCCTCATACTTTTCAGCATTTTTGCTCAGCGTTTTAATGCCGTTTGTTAATTGCTTTCACTGTTTTAATTTTGTCTTCCATTTTACTTGTCTTCAGTTTATCAGACTTGGACAACATTCGAAGTGTTATGGACTTATTTGCGAATATGCTTAAGGCTGTGAATCCAAATGATCATAAGGTATGTGTGTGTTATTACTTCTTCTGAGGTGCATAAAGATTGTAAGATTGAAATCTTGTTATTACTGAAAAAATTATCATATGGTATTGTGGCCTTATAGAACATGGAAAATTATCATTTAATTTCCTTGCCAACAAATTTATTTCATTGGCTTGCATTCAATCCAAATGTATATTTGTCTTGTGTTTCCAGCTATCGCTGTTGTCCTATTAGTCCCAGTTCCTTCACCATAACTTCTTTGAAAAATTATTGCTCACGTTGAGTTTGTGCAGCGATGCATTGAGCTCAACCTAAATTGTTATGCAGAATCACATTATATATTTTATGCAGAATCACATACGCCGACGAACTTAGGGCGGCCGGTGGCCGGCGAGCCAGCCGCCGCCCCGTTGTCAAAAAAAACTTGACACCAATTTTTTTTAATAGTTGTTGGATTATATCCAACGGCTACAGGTCTTTGCGCGGAAATCGCTTATATTCGCGGCACGCGGATAGACAGTGCGCCCATATATATATAGTTGGTATTTGGTATGTAAATAGCGCAAAATGGTGTGCAGATAACGGTCTCCTCCTTTATGTATTTAGTCCCACACTGTTAGTTAAATTTTAGCTCTCTTTGTGTGTGTGTATATATAAACAAGATGTAATAAACAATCTTCAGAAATAATATTCTTTATTTTCACTTGGTATCAGAGCCAGGTTTAGAAAATTCCCGTTTTTTTATCTTTCCTTTTTTTCGTGCTTTCCAAGTGAGTCATTAGTAGAAAAAGAAAGGAAAGTTTTGTGGAGTGCTACAATTGCGGAAGTACAGCGGTAGAAGGCGCAGGGGGAGAAACATCGGATCAGAAGAAGGAGCGCGTAAGAAGAAGTTTGTGGCGGACTCTCGTTTGCAGACTGTGACAGTACAGTTGACAGAGGCAGGACGCACGCGGCTTGCAGGGGGAGTACACAATCCTTATTGCAAACACAGAGGCGATAAAGAAGGATAGACGACGACTTGCGCGCAGGGAGAAGGAGATCGTCGAGATCGGTGACGGCTTGCGCAGGGAGAAGGAGATCGTCGCACCCGCGTGCGGCTGTGGAGGAGCGCGCAACGGCTTGCGCGCTGGGAGAAGGAGATCGTCGGGCTCGCGCGTACTGCGTGCGGCATTGGAGTCGGGCTCGCGCGTGCCACATGCGGCTGTGGATGAGCGTGTGACAACTTTCGTTGGGCTCGCGAGTGTCGCATGTGGCTGTGGAGGAGCGCACGACAGCTTTCATTCTGCGCACGACCGACAGAAGGAGCAAGCGATAGTGCCACAGGAAGGAGCGTAGAGGGATTTGTAGGGGCAAGGCAAGGATTGATACACACTGTACGCAGTGGGATTACAGTGGTGCAAGTTTGTCGCGTGCGCACTAGGATTGTGACGGTGTGGAGCCTCTCGTTGTCGGGTTACAGGAGAAATTGATTTGCTCAGAAGGAATAAATAAATAAAGAATTGTGTGCTCATGGAGAAACTGGTCGCCAAAATGAAGGAGGCAGACTTAAAAGTATTTTTTGAGTTCTTGCGAATGTCCAAAGGCGAGGGATCGACTCAGTTGTCATCACCTCCAATAAAGTTGGATCTCCCCCTGTGGAGCTGAAACTCGATGGATCAGCTACATACTTAAGCTGGTCTTGTCGGGTGAAGAGGACACTCTCTGGGAGAAATCTGGAGGGTTGTCTGACTGGTGAGAAGGGGGAGCCAGAGAAGGAATCAGATGGATACAACGAGTGGGAGACTACACAGCCTTCTGCACACTTGGCTCCTAAATTTGATGGTCACATCGATCATTATCACAGTGGATAACATAGAGATAGTGAATGATGTTTTGGAAAAGTTGCAGAGGATCTATGCAGGAGCTGACAATAACATAAAGGTTTAACAGATTGAGGGAGAGATAGAGACAATAATGTAGGGAGATCGAATGATCCAGGAGTATGCCGCAAATCTGGAGCGACTGTGGGCAGACTATGATCATTTCTCTCCAGTCGTATATTGCAAAGACCCCCAATGCAGAAAAGGGTAACAAGATGCTCAGAGGCTAACTTTGTATTTTATGAGAGGATTGAACCCTGCATTTGAGCCGAGGTGTGCAATACTGCTTGCTCAACAAAAAATCTCTTCCCTGGATGAGACGATCTCAGCCACGATGCAGGATAAGAGCAGGATTAAGCTCTAGTCTGGTACAACCACTCTTTCGAGAGGGAAATCAGCTCTAGCGGTCACCAATCAAGGGCACGCGGGATACAAGAGCGAGTTGCGACAATGTTACAATTGTGGTGAAATAGGTCATCTCTGGCTGACTTGCCCCAAGCTATCAAAGGTGGGGTATACAGGTGGACGAGGAAAGTTTGGAAGTCGTGGGCACAGCCGTGGAGGTCGTAGAAGTGGTAGACGAGGAGGCTATCGTGTAAATATCATGATAAACAATTAAGTGGCAGAAGAAGATATTGTTGATATGGGTCACCCAAAGGAGCATCAGATTTTGGATGCATACTACTAGTTGATGCAAAGGAAGCAGAAATGTGTGATGGAATTCACACCCACTACAACATCGTCTGGGGATAACATTTCCGATTTTACTGACTCCGCCACATGTACTTGTGATACTCGTGCCCTCACATCTATACTCATCATTAGATCACTAGAGTAGATAGTCGATTCAGGCGCCTCTCGACATGTTACTGGGAATGCTAGGGAATTTCTTTCATATACTCACCTAGTAGTCCCAGAACACATTTAAACTATCGATGGCACGACTCAACCAGTGGATGATAAGGGTACCATACCGTGTACCAACACTTTGACTATATGCAATGTTTTGCATGTCCATTCCTTTCCCGTAAATCTCTTATCTAGTAGTGTCATTATATCTCAAGTTCTCAACTAAAGTGTGTTGTCTTATTTGATATCTCAAAGGTGATCTTCCAGAAGAAGGAGACTGGCAAGAAACTTGGGACTAACACATGACATAGGGCTTGCGGTACCTAAATAGGGGAAGCCTGAACTAGGCCCTTTCCACACTGGTAGAGGATACTGCAGGAGTTGGAAGGAGTGTGGAGGATCAATTCATCCTTCATCATAGGCGTCTAGGTCATCCTTCATTTTCTGTCTTGAGTCAAATGTATCCACTTTTATATTTAAAAAGTCAATCAGGAAAAACTTGTATGCGATGTGTGTGAACTGGGAAAGCATACCAGAAACTCCTACTCAAGTTTCGATATTAGGAGTTCTAATTCATTTGATCTAGTTCATTCTGATGTCTCGGGCTATGAAGCACCGACACTTCAAAATGCCCAGCGTGTCGGTGTCGGACTCTCCGACACTCATCCGACTCTCTGACACTCTCTGACACTCGTGTCGGAAGTCCGACACTCGTGTCGGAAGTCCGACACTCGTGTCGGAAGTCCGACACTCGTGTCGGAAGTCCGATACGCTGGCTCACGTGGGAATCGCGTGTCCCGCTCAATCGGACACGCGTGTCCCGCTCAATCGGACACGCGTGTCCCGCTCATTCGTACACGCGTTTCCCTAAGCTAGCTACTCACGGTGAGGCGGGATGCAATTGTCTTGGAAGTGCAATTTTGTGAAAAATATTTATAAGTTCATATACAAGAGTGAAAGCACATTTGTTAATCATTGGTGGAAAAGAAATTGGAAAGTGTGTAAAAGTCTTAAAAAGTGATCTATTTGAGGTGAAAAAACTATAAGAACAGGTAATGTGTTAATGTTCTATCATTTGTTGACATTTGGTTAAGTTTTGCATTTGAATATTTGATGAGTAATATTTAAACATGTCTTGGTTAATTTGAAAATTTGTTATTTGTTCATTTTAATTTTTTGTTAAATGTTTTAAGATTTTCATAATTATAGAAAATAAATATTTAAGATATGTGTCTCAGCATGTAGAAATATGATATTTTTTGAGAATTTACGAGTCACGAGTTGTGTCGTGTCGTATTGCGTGTCGCGTGTCGGTGTCGATGCAACATAGGTCTCGGGACCATGTCCCACGCCAACTGTGAATGGATTTCGATATTTCGTGGCTTTTATTGATTGTTTTTCACGTGTGACTTGGTTATACCTAATGAAAAACAAAAAGTGATGTGTTTTCTTGCTTTAAGGATTTTCATTAATTGGTTCAAATGCAATACGACGCAGTGTTGAAGGTCTTGAGGTTGGATAATAAGACAGGGCACACCAACAAGGCATTTGAGGAGTACTTATCCACACACGGGATCCAACGCCAAACCACGTGTATATACACACCAAAACAGAATGGGGTAACTGAATGTAAGAACCAACACCTTCTTGAAGTAACTCGGACTATGATGATTTTGATGAATGTGTCGAAGTATTTGTGGGCAAGCTGTTCTAACAACGGCTTATTTAATCAATTAGACGCCCTCACAAGTCTTGAATTGGAAATCTTTGGTTGAGATGATGCGAGGAAAAAATGGAGATACTCTTCCCCTTAAAACTTTTGGATGTGTATGCTTCGTGCAAGACAATAGATCAAATCTGGAAAAATTGGATCCAAGGTCTCTGAAATGTATTTTTGTTGGGTATGCTGCTACCCAAAAAGGGTATGTATGTTAAAGCTCGGTGGAGAAGAGATTATTTGTTAATATGGATGTCACATTTCGCGAGCATGAGTCATATTATTCCTCTCTAATTGACTCGCCCTTTGGGGACTCACTCATTACAGACACTACGTGGCAAGAATGGGAGGATAACAGTAGTGGTGAGAAGCAAATAATAAGTATCCCTTATTCTTTGTTGCCAAGAATTGAGTCTAGTGTGATACCAGTGCATGAGCAGAATGCATCTGTGGAGAGTGGAGCTCACACCTAGGGGGAGCTGAGACTATATACAAGAAGAAGGAAGCAAAGTGAGACTACAATACCTACAACGCCCATAGAACCACCCGTGCGGAGTCCCTTGTCACTGCCTACTCTGTCTCTTGCGACACGAATTCTATCTACCTCAATCTCTGCTTAATCCACCTCAACATCTGAATCTGCAGGTGATATAATTACTCATCCTACCACTTCTACTCTCATACCGGTACGAAAGAGTACCCTCAAGAATGCGGGACTCTCACCCGATCAGTATGACTTTCCTCATGACATTGCTAAATTTGTTTCCTATTCTCATATATCACATGTACATGGGTGTATTTATTGCATCTTTGCACACAGTCACTATTCTTAAGTGTTGGAAGGTGGATAAGGAATATCCAAAATGGAAATTTTCAATGATAGAAGAACTTAGAGCATTAAAAAAATAAAACCTGGGATCTTGTGTCGCTATCACCAGTAAAAAATGCAGTTGGGTGTAAGTGAGTTTTCACCGCGAAACATAACTAAGAGGGATAGATCGAGCGCTACAAGGTCCGATTGGTAGCAAAGGATTAGAGTCAGACTTATGACATCGACTACGATGAGACTTTTGCATCCACCGCAAAAATGAGCACGGTGCGGACATTGATATCTTTGGCGGCAAATGGGGTATGGAAATTGCACCAGCTTGACCCGATGAATGTCTTTTTTCATGGAGATTTATTGAAAGAAGTGTACATTAAAGTATCGTCGGGCTTTGACACAAATCAAACTATAGGGACTGTGTGTAGACTCAAGAAGTCACTCTATGGGTTGACGCAATGTCCTCGAGCTTGGTTTGACAGGCTCAGGAGAACCATGACAGCCATAGGATATCAACAGACCAATGCTGACCATACTATATTCTCTAGGAGGCATGAGGCTCATATCACAGTACTTGTTGTGTATGTGAATGATATGATCATCATAGGAGATGATGAGAGTGAAATTGCTCAACTTAAGAGGAGATTGGGAAAAGAATTTGAGGTGAAGGACTTGGGTCAGCTCAGATACTTCCTTGTGTTTGAGGAAGCCTACGGTGCTCGGGGAATTGTTCTATCCCAACGAAATATGTGTTGTACCTGCTCAAAGAGACATGCATGCTAGGTTCCAGGCCCTCCTTCACTCATATTTATCAGAAGTCCAAGCTCGGTGCGGAGGCGGGAGATCCAATTGATATAGAAAGGTACCAAAGTCTATTTGGTCGTCTGATTTATCTGGGTCACACCCGTCCCGACATATCTTTTGAAGTGAGCGTGGTAGCTCGTTATATGCATGATCCCAGGGAGGGTCACTTGGATGTCGTATATCAGATTCTTCGATATCTGAAGAGCGCACCTGGGAAGGGACTGATCTTCCAGAAGAATGGACATTTAAACATCAAGGATATTGCGACTCTGACTGGGCTATCTGTGCAGATGACATAAGATCCACATCAGGATATTGCATGTTTATGGAAGACAACCTTGTCTCCTGGAATAGCAAGAAGCAGACTGTAATTGTGAGATCTACAGTTGAGTCCGAGTACAGGGCCATGACCTTGAGTGTAGGGGAGATGTTATGGTTGAAAGTCCCGCTGGTTGAATTCAACATAGATCAATGAGAGCAGATGACATTGTAGTGTGATAGCAAGTCAGCTATTAGTATTGTAAATAATCTCATCCAACATGACAGAACCAAACATATAGAGATCGATAGGTTTTTTATCAAAGAAAAGTTGGATGGTGGCACACTAAAGCTGGTACATGTTGCTACAAAAGAGCAAGCGACTGATTGTCTAACCAGGGGACTTAGCTCACTAGACTTATGTAGATTGAGTGACAAGATAGGCTTAGCGGATATCTTTCACCCACCTTGAGGGGAAGTGTTGTTATTTGGTGTGTAAATAACGCAAAATGGTTGTGCAAATAGCGGTCTCCTCCTGTATTTAGTCTCACATTGCTAGTTAGATTTTTAGCTCTCTTTGTGTGTGTATATACAGACAAGATGTAATAAGCAATCTTTAGAAATAATATTTCTTATTTTCCACACACACGCACACCGCTAGTTAGATTTTTAGCTGTGTGTGTGTAGACAAGATGTAATAAGCAATCTTCAGAAATAATATATCTTTTTTTCCACACTGGAGCGTCGTGTGTTCACAGTGTATGCATTCATATTTATGTTGAGCGTGTGCCACACATGTGCTCCACGTACACAATAATTTTCTAACATATACAGAGTTGCCATTATTCATCTTTCTCTATACCAAATTAGTGATAAATTAGCATCATGATATTTATGAATAACCTCCAAATATTTTTTTGTTGTATCTCAGGCTATGAGAGATGAAGTTATTACAGATCTTTCCAATCAGTGCAATATCAATCAAAAGATGCTCGTGCGTCTTATTAATTCAACCGAGTAAGTTCCTTTCTATGATAGTTTGATATTTACACCTTCAAGATATTTTTCGAACAATCTGTCAAGTTTGCAACAATCTGGAGCCTTTCTTTTGCTTTGGTATTTTGGTTGTGGCTGGATTCAGTTTGATCTAGCACATGTCATGCTGAATCTTTTGAGAACGTGGTGAGAGTAAATATGGTATATGAGATTATTATACAACAAATAATACAAAATGATTATGAGGTGGGAGAGCACTCAAGAATTTTCACCAAGCTTTATACACAATTATAGAAGCCCCTCTATGAGAGAAGTAACAATTTTTGGATGGTCCCATATGAGATAAATCTTGCTTTTTTTATAGGTCTCAATACTCTTTTTCTCCGAACTATGGAAGGATCTACGTTTGTCTATATCTTAGATAAATCTACAACTCTCTCTTCTGTATGACCTTCTTATGCTTTTGTATTTGTTTTTTAATCATCCGCAAGGTTCTAGACTATTCCATGCATCACTCTAGAACCTTCTACAATATTCTTAAACAATGTAGGACACTCTAGATTATCTTATATCAATATAAAATTCTAGAAGTCTCTAGACTTCTCTAGAAGTTTTTAGAATGCTCCAATATATTCTAGTCTTCAAGAATACGTTGGAAAAGTAGTCTATAATTTACCAAGTATTATGCACCTGAGCTGAAATTTGGATTTTTTGTTTTTTGCATCATGGTATAATGAGGGCTTGGAGCCTCTTGTCGATAGTACTCAACAAGGATAATTTTTTTGCGCACAATATGTGATTGTAAATATGTTGCAACAATGAGAGTAGAATGAGCGAACAAATAGAAAATCAAAACACAGGAGACAAATTTACACGGTTTACCCTAAAATGGGTTATGTCCATAGGCAACAACAATTCGTTTTTCACAAGATCAAGAATAGAGGTTGTTAGTGTTAGATACGATGTACATTATGTGTAGTCGTGTTAGCCTAAAGTCACCTTGGGTGTTAGGATCACTCTCCTTTGTACATATATATGTATTACGATTGTTTCAAGTGTGAATACAAAAACCATTTTTCTTATCATGGTATCAGAGCCAAGGAAATCTCTACCATAGCCGATCCCGCCTCCGATCGCTCGATCCCGTCTCCGATCCTCCGTCAAATCGCAGATCCCGTGCGGTTTCCGCAGGCTCCTCCGTCTCAGGTGTCTTCTTTCGTCGACTCACAAATCCCGCGTCTTCCTCCATCGAATCGCAGGTTCCCGCAGCGCACTGCTTCCTGCCGCTCCAATGGTCCTACAACCCGATCAACGCAGCCCTGCAGCCGCCGTGCTCCTCTCTCCAGATCGATTCAGATCTCCTCTCCCCCGATCGATTTCGGTCTCTCCAGATCGATCCCATTGCTTCTTCGACGATCTCGACTCTTGTGGTTCTCTTAAGACGATTGTCTCCCTCGATGATCTGGCCGACGCTGCCGATCCCGCCACTCCAGTGGATCCTGTAGCTCCTGCCGATCCCGCCCGTCTCGCCAACCCGTTCGCTGCTCATGCAGCCCGCCGGACCCCTCCATCCTCCGTTTTGATTCGATGATGTCACCTCACTCATCTTCCATCTTCGTATAAAAGGCCTTGGTGATTGCTGAGGTGACTCTTCTTCCTACGCCCTCTACTATTCAGTCTGGTGCTCCTCGTCACCAGCTGGTTCGCTGTCACTATTGCGAGTGTCTTGGACACATCCAATCTGAGTATCACAAGTTTCAGAGGGCTCAGCAGTCTGGTCAACAGCGCACTCCTGGTGTTCCTTCCGCTCACTTTTCTACTCCAGCAGAGTCTCCCTCGGTATCTGAGTTTGCGCAGCTGATTGCCCAGTAGTTCTTCCAGCAACTTTCACTGCCCCGCTCTTCTGGCTCTATCTGTCAGCCAGCTGCCTCCGCCCCTGCAGGTATCTCCACCTCGGACTAGTTGCTTGACTATGGAGCGTCATTTCATGACCTATGATGCTACACACCTTTTGTCCCGTCAGGCCATCTCTCCTGCCCTTAGTATCATGGTAGCAGATGATTCCATTAACCCCATCATCGGTTGTGGCCTCCTTCATACCAGTCATTTTCATATTCCCGATGTTGTCTACCTACCTAAGTTGTCCATGAACCTTATATCTACCAGCCAGCTCACATCTCATGGTTGTCTGGTTACTTTTGATTAGTTTACCTGTCGTGTGCAGGATCGTCTGACTGGGGCACTCCTTGCGGCTGGTCGTTCTCGTTGTGGGGTGTATGTAATTGATCGTCTGCACCTTCCATCCACTTCATTGTCACCTGCAACTTTCTCCATTTGTCTTCCTTCAGTGGGTTTCTGGCAGTGGCATCATCGTATTGGTCATCCCAGTGGTTCACGTCTAGCTTCTCTCATCTGCTGGGGTTGTTTCATTGGTCATGTTCATGTTGATCGGTTCTACTGTTGTACGGATTGTAAGCTTGGTAAACAATTATAACTCTCATATCCGTCCAGTGAGTCTAGGTCTTAGCGTCCTTTTGATATAGTTCATTCTGATGTTTGAGGTCCTGCACCTTTTGTATCCAAAGATGAAAATCGGTATTATGTTATTTTTGTTGATGATTATTCACGTTATTGTTGGGTGTATTTTATGCATTCCCGCTCTGAGTTCTTTCATATTTATGTCATTTTTTCTATTATGGTGCGCACACAGTTCTCGGTCTCTATACACATTTGGTGTGGTTTTCAGATACTTGAGTGGCAGATTGCTATGTCTGCTGAGTTAGAGGCATTTGAGCACACTCGTACATGAGGCCTTGTTCATCTTCCATTTGGTGTTGTTCCTATTACTTGCAAGTTGGTCTTCAAGGTCAAGACTCACTTCGATGGTTCTGTGGAGAGGTACAAGGCTCGGCTAGTTACTCGCGGTTTTCAACAATAGCAAGGTAGAGACTATGATGAGACCTTCGCTCAATTGCTCACATGACCATGATTCAAACTCTTATTGCAGTTGCAGTTGTTCTCCACTGGTCTCTGTCTCAGCTTGATATGAAGAATGTTTTTTTTTCACGGTGATCTTCTGTCGCTTGTGGCGAGCTCTTTATGGGCTCAAGCAGGCGCCCTGCACGTGGTTTGCACGGTTCAGGTCAGCTCTACAGAATACAGTTTTTAGTTCTCTCAGTAGTGTTACACCTCAGATCTCCTAGCTCAGGTTTCTCTCTCTGACTCTCGCTCAGAGGACACCCTTATGGAGCTTTACCTTCAGCTACGTCCGGATGATGGGATTCCACTCTCCGATCCTACTCGCTACCGCTACCTCGTTGGGATTCTTGTTCACCTTACCATTACTCAACCCGATATTGCCCATGTTGTTCATGTGTTGAGCCAGTTTGTTAGTGCGCCCACCTTTGTGCATTACAGTCACCTGCTGCTGCTCCTGCGCTATCTCTGGGCAACGACTTCTCGTGGTTTCTTCTTGTCCAGCAGTTGTTCTATGCAACTTCGTGCTTACTCGAATGTTACATGGGCTAGTGATCATGTTGACGGTCGCTCTGTCACTGGTTTTTGTCTGTTCTTGGATTCTTCACTTATTGCATGGAAGTCCAAGAAACAGACTGGTGTTTCTCATTCCAGCACTGAAGTTGAGCTTCGGGTGATGACTACCACCACTGCAGATATTATTTGTCTTCATTGTCTTCTTGAGGACCTTTGTGTCTCTTCTTCAGATCTCACTCCACTCTACTGTGATAACACCGATGTCATTCAGATTACTCTAAACACGGTGAAACACTCACTCTCCAAGCATATCAGGGTTGATGCTTTCTTTGTACATGAGCACTATGGTCATGACACTCTTGCTTCTTTCTTTGTTTCTTCCAAGCAGCAGATTGCAGATTTGATAACTAAACCGCAGACGAGCACCAAACATACCCATCTACTATCCAAACTCTGTCATTCTGTGTGGTTGAGTTTGCTTAAGCTTACCTTGGGTGTTAGAGGCACCCTCTCATGCACACACACACACACACATTACCATTTTTTATGTGAATAGATTTTTCAATCCTTTATTCCTATCAAATTTCAAGTGTTCTTATATGGGCTTGGTTCAATTCGTCAAAATTACAAAGAATCAATAGTTTCACTCTTTAATCCTTCCTCTTTCAAGCATTTAGATTTCCTCCAATTTGATGAACCCATATCAATATTGATTCATGTCCTACAAAATGTGTAGGAATGACAGAGTCTTGGACGAGGCACTATCACTAAATGACAACCTACAAGTTGTGCTTTCAAAACACGGGGCTCTCGTTGCCGGATCATCTCTACCGCCGGAAACAGCCATTAAACAGTCAAAACCGGATCCTCCTCCTCCCCTTGTTCCCGAAGCGGGCCACCAATTCCACCACAAAGAGGAGGACGAGGAAGGAGACGACGACGGTTTCACTATTATAGCAAAAAGGTTTGTTCTTTGCCCCACTCCATGATAATTTGTTTCTCCATGGCTAACATGCTACTACTATTTCTGCAGGAATTCCATCTATAAATCAACTGAACTTCAAGATGTGTCACAGAAGAGCACAAAACAAAGCAATGCCATGATTCTGTTCGAACCGAAACCACCGGCCAGTTCATCTAAGAAAGAAGAAGACATGATTGATCTCCTTAGTCTCACTTTGCCGCCAACTACAAGCCAATCTCCTCCATGGTCGTTTTCGAACCAGAATCAATATCCCATCTCCGGTTCTCCGAGCTGGGAACACTACCTCAACCATCCTCCGCCTCTCCCGCCGAACCAAGATTATAATTCGTACAGCAGCTACATTGCGCCATGGGCTCGGCCTGCTGCCATCTCTCCCATTTCCTCTCGACAGCCATCTCCACACTACTCATACAGCAGCTATCTTCCACCATCATTGCCTTCCACTGAAGGAACTTCTAATCCCTTTTTATGAGCCTATATCCAGTATCAGCGGTGAAAGATCACACATTTACGAGCCTATATCCAATATCAGCGGTCAAAGATCGCATATTAACAAGGCTAGTACTTGGGGATTTACATAGTGATTTTATAGTGCTTGGTGCAGGTGTGAATATCATATGGACTATATAAAGGCTTCTTCCTCTTGATTCACATTATTCCTGCAACTGAATTTTGCATCTTCCATTTTTTTTTTCATTTATATGGTGTATATAGAATATGGAATGAGACTAATAAGGTTTTTTTTGGCTGCATTTATTTTTCATTTTTTTACTCTTCTCCTTAAATTCTATGTTCATTTGTTGATATATTTTTTTTGAAATATTTACCAAGTTTGCATAATTACTGTTTGCACCCCTATAACTTTTGAAGTTTACCATTATCTCCTCTCAATGTTTACATTTCATAACATCTATGCACAAAACGCCCCCCCCTGAAGATTTACTCCAAGGGAGAAAAAAGTCTGAAAAGGTGGAGATGTTTAAATATTTTTTGGTTGGAAGAAAGATGACATGAAAGCTAATTGGTTCAATTAATTTTTGTGGAGATGACATATGTAAATGTTGAGATATTTTGATGATAGTGTTGTAATTATTTCCTATTGTAAGATAATATTCTTTCCTGTTTTAGAGAGATTATACTATTAAAGAAATAATTTGATTTTGAAAATAGCTTGATTAGAGGATCTCTCCAATTATAGGAATAGTATACTTAGAGGATCTCTCCATCTCTATAAATATGCATATAACAGATACATTATTATGAATGAAAAGAATCTTTTCTCCTATTTTCATCTTGGTGTAAGAACGAGGTTTGACACCCCAAATCATTCTTCTACGAATCCTTTCTTTCTCTTTGAATTCTCAAATTATGAGCAAGTCAGATTCTGAAACGTCTGCCGCCATATCTACCACATCATTATTCAACAAAGGTACATCATTTAATGTAGGAATTGTATTTATAGAGATGGAAAAAACCAACCTTGTATATATGTTCACTTGGTACAAATACAAAGAATGAGTACAAATATATAGATGAGAGAAAGAGAGAGGAAAGTCCTATACACAATGTGGGACTAAAGAGAGGAGAGAAAAATAATAAATGCTATAAAAATGAGCCTAGTTTAAATGGGCTTTTCTAACAGTATTGAATGAGAAGCAATGATTTGTGGTCTACATGTTAGAAATGCAAATTGCTGAGAAGGAGAAAACGCCACTCTCATAGAATGCATGTTTGGCAATGTAATGTTTACTACTGCCATCAAGAAAAAACTAGATTTTAGAACGATAGTTCATAATCACCGCATTCACGACCGTCACCGTGGTGCCTAATGGAGCCTCAATTGCTAATAAAATAGCCTATAACCCAACTCATGTTCCTTTTTGGCCGTGACTGAACTGAAGGGTAAGTACTGCAAACAAATTTTGAGGACACCAAATTACTCACACGTTAAATATAACAATAAATAAAATATATTATAGATAACAAATGCCCATAATATTCTATTACCATTCCCTAATCAAATAGGACCCATAATTTAGTTGGACATTAAGGGGTGGTCACTGAGTCCTCTACTCAATTATGGAGAGGTCGAATCATCGTATAAAATACCCGCTAGATGTACTGCTATAATACAAATTTGGGTATCCATGTCTCCATTCCAACTATGGCTGGACAACCTTGAGTTATTGGATTTTTACTCGCGTCTTCTTTTTAGGCGCGTTGGCCGAATAACACTCAAGAAAAAGTGGTGTCTTAACTAAGGGTGATCCAGACACATAACTGGTAATACAAGTTTCATAGTCTAAGAAAAAATAAAGATCAATCTGTCACCTTTGTGGATAGTAACACCAAGAAAGTGAAAGAAATGGGCAAAGTTGGTAATTTCATAGTCGCGTATGTTTTGTACCTAGATGGACATAAATGTAACCTTCTCGTTGTAAGTTAACTATGTGATACGGGTTTGGATGCTCCTCTTCAATCATCAACAAACACTTGCGAGATTATAGCCGATGCTTTGAACTATTTTGTGCTCTAGAAATCATAATGTTTGTAGGATCACTTTTGATGACTTATCATCTCCCATTAGATGTTACGTTTTTGTCTAAACTCATCGAAGCAAAAAACACTGCACCAAACAGAGCCTAAATCTTCACAAGCCTTCATTTTTTTATTAAGAAGACTAATGATGAACATGAATGGGTGGGATGGATGATAGCCTCCTTCAGCATTTCGGTAATGCTGTTAGATTTACGCTCCTTTGAAAATGAGCATCCAATTATGTGAATTTTAAGGGCGCAAGCGGTTCAATTATCTTAAATCAAACGGTTTGCTTCAACAATCAAGATGCTTTAAGATAATACATTGAAATGGCCGCTAAGATAAATCAAACGGTTTGCTTCAACTTTCTGTTTCATTTATCTGTCTAGCTTGTTCTTTGAGAAAAAAATATTAATGAATATTATAAGACAATGTTAATGACTAATAGCATCTCCAAAAAAATCAAAATAATACATTGAAATGACCGCTAATAGCGACGTCAGGTTGCTATTGACATTGCTCACATTATAAGAGTTATATTTAGTACTTGTTAAACTTGAGCATTCACTAGCAAATATAAAATTGCCAAAAAAAACATAGAATCTAGTAATAGAAATACATAGAGGGCTGACTATAAATAAAAAATGAAATACTTCTAATTCAAAGATCATATCAACTGCATTGCTTTTCAAAAGCCTCAAATATAAAATGCAAAAAATATATACTGAATTTGTTATCATGCCATCAAAAAATGGCTTTGTAACGATCAAGACTGTTAAGTCCATCAATGCACAGTTGTACATGTGCCAGTAGAAGATTCGGCTGCTACCGCAGCCACCTGCTTCTTCAAGCGGAACTACCGGTTGAGGAGCTTCTCAGAATGATGTCAAGATATCAGTAACTCCCTCTCTACAACTCATGAATTAAGAATTACCACAAGGTCTCTTCGATCGTGAATGAGAACAAAGACACCATCACAGTGTCTTTACAGCACACATAATTTTATAATGAAAATGAAAAAAGGGTTAAATATTAGCATAACATAAAAAAAAGGCAACACCAAGCAATCTTTCAATCCATTGTATGATTTATACTGCAAACATGTTCCCTCTTCCATAACGGTCCAGTTTGTGAACCAAAATTTATTCTCAGAATTTTAAACAAAGCCTTTTAAATAAATTTCTCATTTTTACAAATTTAAATTTCACTAGCAAAATATCAGGGTCTGCACAAATTATGAATAAAGATAGCAGAATCACCATAAACCATGAATAACAAGCTTTGTAATGACTCACTGCAGAAATATGAGTATAGAAAACAATGATGGTGGCTGCTACAGAAATGATGGAAATCAACAAAAAAACAGTAAACAAAACAGAGCAAATACTGCCCTGGCTACAGCAGAAATAGGAGAAATCTGCACACAAAAAAGACAAGGGAAATGGTGATGCAAGAGGCTGCAGCAGCGAAATGGGGAAATTGGGCCCATCAACAACCAAAAAGAATTAACAGGTACCTTGCCGGAGAAGCTGGTGGAGATTTGTTCTCTTACCATTTTTCGAATCCACAGCGAAAGGAAACTCACAGGAGATCTGCCGGAGAAGTCTCGGAATGCAACAAACCCCCAGAGAAGGGTCACGCAGCCGTAGGAACTATACTCCACGACCTTAGTCTGCTACAGCTGAAATGAATCGCGGGGAATGGAAAAACGACGCATGCCATTGTTTTGAAGTCATCTTAGCAGCTGCGGCTGGTGCTCATTTCTGTGTATGGAGCATTTCCCACAATAGCAGCACGCTGCTGCTGAAAAAACCAGGATATATATGGGCACTGGGAGAGCTTTTTAGAAATTATGATATCATATGATTATATCTACCAAAGTATTTTCACATGTATTGAAGAAATATTTATAACATTTTGAAAAGTAAAGTACAAATTCAAGAAAACTTTGGTCAAAATCAAACAACAAGAGTTAAAGGCTCCGTTTGGCGCAATATTTTTGCTCCAGTTTGGAATAAACGCTTATGAATGTACGGTTACAACCACCATCAAGAAAATACAACTAGTTTAGAACATAAAATAGTAGAAGTTTCTTAGTTCATAACCACCACCATGTTCATGACACACCGTTGTGCCAAACATGGTCAAAATCTCCATAAAACAAAATTGGCTGAAGAAGTGAATGAAAAAAGTTACATAGTTAACAAATTTAAAAATATACACATTAATGTTAAAAGAAAAAGGAGAAACAAAAATCAACTTAAAGGCCAATTATTGATCTCAATATCAGTAAATTATAGATTGGTATAATTTTTTTTAGTTAAGTTGTTCGCTAAAAGTAGTATCATCCATAGAATGGTTCATCAGGAAAAAAACATCATTCTGAACACTGAAATCTAAAGCACAAACAACACTGCTCCCTAGGAGCCCATTCATAATAATTTATAATAAGAGAACAAATTGAACAGGACCACATAAATCAGACATGGAAAAAACTGGAAGAATATGTACAAGCTTTTAACCTAGATACATTTATTTTTGAGAGCCCCCCGAAGAAGATGATGCAGGATGCTTGAAACCCTTGACCACATGCTACTTTTCTGTAGCGGAGGCTAACGAATACTGTTAAGATTCACATGCACACCAGATAGAATCCCATATACCTCAAACAATCCGCCGCGGATGATGGCTGCGCGTATACTCTTTGATCACGTGCAGACGAGCATGCAGCTTAAATCGGGATATCCGCACAAATCAGGCCTCGTCAACAAGCGGAAATCATCATCAGGAATTTCATCTCGCCTGATAGTTGTCGTCGGCATGAATGGAGACGCAGGCATCGGCGGCGCCTGCCGCGAGGAGGACCCGGTAGGGATGGAAAGCAAGACAGCTGACGGAGCCAATTCTTTGAGCCATGAGAGTGGGATAGTATCGAATGATGCTCAGTTGCTCTCCATCTAGACTGAAGACCTTCACAATCTGCTTCGCAGATCCGCTGGCGATGACCGGGGCGTGGCGGTGAATCACCAGAGCTGTTAAAGATCCCCTGTGGGCATCAATTGTGAGGTATGCCTCTGAATGGTTCCGGATGTCCAGAAACTGTATATCCCCGGCTTGAGAGGCACTAACAATCTGTAGTCACAGGGGAATTAAATTTGATCTCCAACAAAGTCCAGATTTTCTATATGTTAAGTTAGAAAACATTCAAGAAAAGAGGATGCAAAAGTACATAAAACAATCCGTTTTCATTGTAAAGCTCGGAAGAAACGTGAATAATGATCCTAAATGGATCAGATATCGACTTACAAATGTGTTAGAACCACAAAGTTATTCAAGCAAAGAGGATGCAAAAAAATAATATAAAACCGGTAGGATCCTAAATGGATCAGATATCGACTTACAAATGTGTTAGAACCACATTGAAGTTGATTGCCACTTCATTCGGGAGTTGGTTCAATTAAAGAAGTTGAAATTAGAATATGTTCCTGCTATCGGGCAAGTTGTTGGCATTCTCACAAAGGCTCTACCTCAATCATTGAACCATCAGTTCTTGTCCGAGCTTGGTGCATATGATTTTTATGCTCCAGCTTGTTGGGGAGTATTAGAGAAAATCAAGTAAAAAGAGCCCAATATTAAATCCCAATTGTTGGCCCACTTGTAACTTTATTTAGTCCCACATCTTAGGATTGGAAATTCTCTCCTCCTCTTCCTATATAAGTGTACAAAATATATGTATTCTATATATGAAATATATTTGAGAAATTAATAAAATTTTGATATTTTCTCTCTCCTGTGTTTCTCTACAATAATGATAAATTGTGGAATGGTATAAATAAGATACATGGCATAACAAGACCAATATATGAAAAACATAAAATTTGTGATATGGACAAGCCTAATTTTCACTTGGTTATGACATGTAGGACTCTATAATAGAGAATGTGAAGACTAAAACTTGCTAGCATGAGAAGTGGGCCAAGAGTTGATCAGTGGGCCAAGAGTTGCACACTACTACATTGCATGACTCACTCTAACTTCAAGATAAATTAATTACATATTTAATAATTTATTATCCATTATGCGACATTTATGTAATGTAATTGTAAATCTCATTACAGATAGATACTACAATCGTGAATAATTTGACGTGGGATCAAATAAGTTAAGATACATATGAAGAAATTTCTTTGGAGAGGAATACGTATTTGAGAAATTATTGTTCTGATATGGTAAGTAAGAGAAACCAAGTTATCAATGAGTTTTCAAGGTTCACATGACTTGGGCAAGCTTTTAATGAACCAAATAGTTTGGAGAATCGAGCTTCTATGTTGCCCAAAGATTTGTCAAGTTATTATGGAACTTCGATGTCAAAGATGTAAAGCTAACTATGAAGCTTCTTGGTCAACCTTCTTCTCCAACCTGTTGTGAGAGAAATTGGAGTATAGGCTGTTTCATTCACTCTTTTAGGAGAAACATGAATCAACCACAAAAAATCAATGACTTGGTCTACATTCATAATAATGTCTGACAATTATCAAAGAGGAATGAAGCTTACAATGAAGGATGAAGAAGAATGTAGGATATGAAGGTGACGCACGGGCAAACACTTTTGATGATATTGGTATTCTTGGTGTTGCAAATTTGTCACTTGATGAATTAAACATAGAAGACTCCTTGATCACTCACCATGGAGAAAAGATGATGAAAATGATAGTGTTATTTGAGATTTTTTGTTTTAGTTTTCAACGTACTTTGAAGTATTTGAAATTCTAACTAAAATTTGGATTGTAATAAATGAATAGATAGTTTACTATGTGTTACCACTTATCTTTGTTCAAAACAATTTAGTTTACATCTTCATCATGTCAAAATGATAGTTTATTGTGCTTTTTTCTTTTAATTTTTGTTGTGTGTGTCACATTATAATATGTTGTATCCCATCTTACATGGATCCTTGTTTTTAAAATTTTCATGAACCACTGTACCAGGTATATATTGTACTCGATAGTAGTACTGATATTTACAACTCATCAAGTACTCATACCTCATTTTCATAATAACTATGTAGAACATATATTTAACCAATATACAAACAGTATCCATAATTATGTTACGTACTTATTTAGATACTGTGAGTTTGATAAAGTATGTTAATAAATTTACAAATACCTCTTAAAAAAAATAGAAGCACAGCTCCACAACCAAGATATTCAGAAGTATCTCCACGGTGCATAATACATGTGCCTTATCTCGGTCAAACTTGGCTTTGAAGATTTCATAATGGCAGGAGGATTTCATATGGCTTAAGGCTGGATTGTTTACATAATTCTCTAGATATTTGTGGAATTTAGTTGCGACATGAGATGCGTACTTGTACAGGAAATATAGAGTTGACAACAGTCAGAAGCAATTATCTACAAAATATTCACCGTTTAGTTGTGAGAAATCAAGATGAGGGGACCCCTTTATTTGCTTCGGTTGTATGAGGAAATGCGAAATATTGTTGGACGGTGCTCCTTGCAAATCATAGAAGAAGATCAATGGAAAAGGAAGTTCTGAGAGTCCATGTTACCGAACTGCATGACGGCGAGCCGCCGTGGAGGGTGTACGCAGGACGACCACGCACTCGCGGGAGACCCGGCAGCGGGTTAAGGGGGGAGCTAAGAGTGTTTTGGCCTAAGGGCATTCTAGTCTTTTTGATTGGTTGTGTCTCATTATATAAGAGGACTATTGTAACCCTAATGTTTTATCCTTGGATCATCTATCAAGAAAAAAGGGGCTGAACCCTCTCCTTCTATCTCTCCCTTGCTCCTCTCCTTCCCTAACCAGCCTTCTCTCTCTCTCGCCGGATTCTCCCTCTTGTGTTGTCGCGGTAACATTTGGTCCGACCTGCCGGTCCGCCCGCCGTTGTGCCGCCGGATATCCGCATCATGCCGATCTCCACTCGGAACGCTGCCGCCGCCTCCTCCTCTGACAACCCGGACGACCTCCGCGCCCGGGCCGACGCCCACGAGGCCGACCTCTCCGATCTACGGGCCTCCATGTCCGCCCTCCAAGACACGGCCCTCACCACCTCCAACACCATCGCCGCCATTCTCGCCCGTCTTGAGCTCCTCTTGCCCGTGCCCCACACGCCGGCCGCCACCACGTCCACCTCCCTCCTCGGCCAGCCCCCCGTCCCGTCGCTGATGGCGGCCAAGCCGCGGCCAACGACCCTGCTACCCCGGGTGGGCCGACCCCCCTGGCATTGGAGTTACCCTCTTTCATGGGCGTCGATCCGATGGGGTGGATTGCTCGAGCCGAACAATTCTTTGACCTCCACTTCACCGCCGACGAGGACAAAGTGAACACCGCCGTAGTCGGCCTCTACGGCTCCGCCTTGCATTGGGCGCGTTGGCTACGCCAGGTTCAACCCCAAATTTCTTGGCAGAAAATGAAGAATGAAATGATTCAACGCTACGACGCGCGGTACTCCGGCTCCGCCATTGAGCGTCTCTGCAGCGTTCGCCAATCGGCCGACCTTGATAGCTATATTGATGAGTTCGTGGCCTTGGTTTCCTCACGCTCCCGGGCTACCTCCGGATCACTATTTGGGATTCTTCCTTCAGGGTCTTCGTCCATCCATTCGCTCCCGCCTCTGCACGCATCAACCCCACACCGTCTCGGCCGCCATTGACCTCGTTCGCGCCGTGGAGGCAGATTTGGGCATCCGGCCTGTTTCACCGGCCATCTCCGTTCCTCCGGCCCACCATATCCCGTCGCGGCCGACCGCACCGCAGAAGGGAGGCCCTCGCACTCCTCAACCAGGGGGGCGTCTCCTGGGCCGCGGACCGCTACACCGTTTTTCGGACGCGGAATACAACGACTTCCGCAAGCGGGGTTTGTGTTTCCGTTGTCGCCAGCCGTACTCGCCAAACCATGTATGCTCGATTAAAGAATTTCATGCCTTGTTCGGCGACGACTCTCTCGATGAGATGACACCGGAGATCGATGACCGGACCGCGTTCTCGGCCACCGATCCCATTCTGGACGGGGATGAACTCCACTGTTTGGAGCTCCCTTATTTTTTGGTTGGCGGCATCACGGGCCCGCGTACGATGAAGCTTCGCGGCCGCCTCCAGCACCGCGACCTCATTCTCATGATAGACAGCGGCGCCAGCCACAACTTTATTTTGGAAGATCTCGCGTGCGAGTTGGCGCTTCCCTTCCAACCATCCCCGGCTTTCACAGTGTGTTTGGGCGACGGCCGTCGCCGACCGACGCAGGGCCTCTGCCAGGCGATGACGATAGCTCTCGGTACCTGCGCCGTGACGGCCGACTTCTACATCTTTGGGTTGGGTGGCCTTGATGCCATTTTAGGAGTGCCTTGGCTCCAAACACTTGGCGACGTCCGGGTCAACTGGGCCACAATGACTATGCACTTCCAGCAGGGGCCCATTTCCCACTGTCTTACGGGCGACTCGACCCTCCTCTGGGCGCCGGTATCGTTGCGAGCCCTTCAGCATACCTCTAAGGTGGACTTCTCCGCATGGCTTTGGCCTCTTCAAGGTGCCGAGGCCGAGCTTCCCCCACCTCCCGAGGATCTCCGCCACCTCCTACATGAGTTCGATGATCTGTTCGAGGCCCCAACCGGCCTACCCCCGGTCTGCCACACCGATCACGCCATAGTTCTCTAGCCAAACACGTCTGCGGTGTCCGTTCGGCCGTACCGCTATGGGCATGTTCAGAAGGACGAGATCGAACAGCTTGTACGGGAAATGCTATTGGGAGGCATTATTCGGCCGAGTGCGAGCTCCTTTTCCAGCCAGGTCCTTCTCGTACGCAAGAAGGATGGTAGTTGGCATTTTTGTGTCGACTATCGTGAGCTCAACAAGGCAACCGTCTCCGACAAGTACCCGATCCCCGTCATTCAAGAGCTTCTGAACGAACTCCACGGCGCCACCTTCTTCACTAAGCTGGACCTTCGGGCCGGCTATCATCAGATTCGAGTCCGGCCAGAAGACGTGCCCAAGACAGCTTTTCGGACTCATGACGGCCATTTCGAGTTCTTGGTAATGTCGTTCGGGCTGACTAACGCCCCGGCCACCTTTCAGGCTACCATGAACGACATCTTTCGGCTGGTACTCTGTAAGCATGTTCTTGTTTTTTTTTGATGATATCTTAGTATAAAGTTCTACTTGGCAGGCGCACCTCCAACACGACCGGGCCACCCTCCTCACTCTTCGCCACCACCGCCTCGTTCTGAACCGGAAGAAATGCACCTTCGGCTCCATGAAGGTTAGCTACTTGGGCCATACTATTGCGGCCAATGGAGTGGCCATGGGGACGAAGACAAAATCATGGCGGTTCTTCACTGGCCGACGCCCACTTCGGTTCGCGAGGTGCGGGCCTTCTTGGGTCTCACCGGCTATTACCGGCGGTTTATTCAGGGATACGCCACATTGGCCCGTCCTCTTACACAGCTGCTAAAAACCTCGGAGGAGGGTCCCTTCGGGTGGTCCGCCGCAGCCCTCGCCGCGTTTACAGCCCTGCAGTCGGCTCTCGTGCACGGGCCGGTTTTGGCCATGCCCGATTTTAACCAACCGTTCGTCGTGGAGTGCGACGCCTCGGGCACCGGGGTCGGCGCGGTTCTCATGCAATCCGGCCGCCTCATCGCCTATTACAACCGCGGGTTCTCGACCTCCATGCGGAGCCGCTCGGCGTACGAAAATGAACTCATAGCTCTCGTCCTTGCCGTCCAGCATTGGCGCCTGTATCTCCTGGGTCGGCCGTTAGTGGTCCGGACGGACCATCATAGCCTCCGCTACCTCCTCCAGCAAACAATTGTCACACCCGCACAACAACTGTGGACCGCCAAACTTCCGGGTTACGACTTCTTGATCGAGTTCCGCTCCGGCAAGACTACTTGGGCGGCCGACGCTCTCTCCCGCCAGCCGCACGCACCGGAGTTAGCGGCCCTTACTCGGCCAGTGTGGGAAGAGGGCGCGGATATCCAGGAGGGAGTCGAACGGGATCCCGTGCTTGGCCCCATTCGTACAGCTCTCATCGCTGACCCAGCCGCACATCCTCCCTACTCGCTCATAGGGGGACTCTTTTTCTACCGCGGCCTCCTCGTCCTATCCGCCAGTTCCGCGTGTATTCCACTGCTTTTGGAGGAATTCCATGCATCCCCGTCCGGCGGCCATGCCGGCGCGTTCCACACCTATCGCTGCCTCGCCGCTTCATTATTTTGGCCGCATATGTTTCGCCAGATCAAGGCTTATGTCGCCGCCTGCCTTCCTTGCCAGAAGGCCAAGTATGAGTCATTATTTCCAGGGGGCCTGCTGCAGCCCCTTCCAGTGCCCGAACGCATTTGGGAGCACACCGCTATGGATTTCATCACCCGGTTACCGTATTTGGCCGGGTTCGACTGCATTTTGGTGGTCGTAGACCGCCTCTCGAAGTACGGCCACTTTATTCCCCTACGCCACCCCTACACGGCCGCCACCGTGCCGGACGGTTTTATTGTCGGGATCGTGCGGCTTCACGGCTTTCCGCGCTCCATCGTCAGCGATCAGGACCCGCTCTTCTTGAGCATCATTTGGACCACTCTTTTCCGCCTGCAGGGCACTCGCCCTCGAATGAGCACCGCCTATCACCCCCAAACGGACGGGCAGTCCGAAGTCCTCAATCGGTGTTTTGAAACCTACCTTCGATGCTTTATTGGCGAACGGCTGGGCACCTGGGCGAAATGGCTCCCATGGGCCGAATATTCATACAACATGACTTATCATTACGCCACCAACACCTCCCCCTTCGAAGCAGTCTACGGCCGATCACATCCTATTATCCGGCACCTTCCAGGCGAGTGCCCCGTGGCCGGCCTAGAAGCTCACCTCCAGGATCGGGACACCATTCTAGACAGCCTGAAGCAGCACCTCTGCCGTGCCCCGGACAAAATGACGTCATTCGCCAACCGGAAACGCCAGGACTTGCAGTTCGCTCCGGGCGAGAAGGTGTTCATTAAGCTCTGTCCTTACCGTCAGCTCACAATCGCCCGTCGCGCTTGTCCCAAGCTAGCACCACGGTTCTTTGGCCCGTTCGAGGTGCTCAGTCGGATTGGGGTTGTGGCCTTCCGCCTTCGCTTACCGGACGGCAGCCGGATTCACCCCGTGTTCCACGTCTCGCAGCTTCGTCAGGTCATCGACGATCACCCCACCTTGGACCACATTCCCGCCGACCTTGATTTCTCCGGTTCGGCACCCTTGTACCCGGCGGCTGTTCTGGATAGTCGGTCCCCCCACCCCAGCACCGGTGCTCCCGAGGAAGTCTGGGTGGCCGGGCGACATCGGCCTCCATCGGCAAGCACATGGCTACTCTGCGAGGATTTTCGGCGTCAATTCCCGGACTTCTGCCTTGAGGACAAGGCGAATTTTCCAGACGTAGGCATTGTTACCGAACTGCATGACGGCGAGCCGCCGTGGAGGGTATACGCACGACGACCACGCACGCGGGAGGGCGGTGGTGTTGCCGCGGTGTCGCCGGGCGATCCGGACCGCGGTATCGCCCGCGGTAGCGCACTCGCGGGAGACCCGACAGCGGGTTAAGGGGGGAGCTAAGAGTGTTTTGGCCTAAGGGCATTCTAGTCTTTTTGTTTGGTTGTGCCTCATTATATAAGAGGACTATTGTAACTCTAATGTTTTATCCTTGGATCATCTATCAAGTAAAAGGGGGCTGAACCCTCTCCTTCTATCTCTCCCTTGCTCCTCTCCTTCCATAACCGGCCTTCTCTCTCTCGCGCGCCGGATTCTCCCTCTTGTGTTGTAGCGGTAACAATCCACCAGCTAAATGAGAGAGGGGTTCAAGCTTCAACTAATAATCCATTATTCAATAAAAACAATAAACCATTATTAAACAATATAGTTCAAATGAATCAAACTAATAATTAAAATCTAGATAACTCAAAAAATCATATTTAAAATAAAATAAAATACTCATATATAAAAAATCCTAAAAATATACAAATTTCAAAAATACTCTACAAATATTTTTGCATTGCATCACCTGAAAACAGTGAAATATCCATGTTTTCTAGTTTCATAGCATCTTATTAACTTTTCCTTTCAAACAAAGGAATATTTGCCTAAACACTCTGTTTGCATCATAAAGATGAGTTGCATTGTTACATTCAAGATTTCAAGTGGCATGATAATTCCTTCCACCTAATGACGGGGATCGCATCACTCATAGGCCTACACGACAATTGGAGCCGTCTGCTTTGTGGGGATCGACGATTCGTAAATTTTAGTTATTTTTGTGCATTTTTTATTTTTATTTTGTTGTATTTGAGGACCATCAAGATCGGAGAATCTTGAAAGTCCATGATTGTATAATCCGTAGTTCGTCGAGATCAAAAATGTCTAAGGAAGACATTGCAAAAGATCACTCGTCGGGAGTACTCAGAGGGAGTACTCGGTGGGAGTACTCACCAGCCTCCGGGAGAGTATTCGCACCCCGTCTGGGTCTGAGAATAACACTTTGGTTAAGGAGGGAGCGGTTTTTTGCATAACATACCCCCACCCCTCTCCCTTGGATTACCCTATAAATAGGACCCCGGGGCACAAGTAGAAGGGGCCTTGACCCCCCCCCCCCCCATGGTGTGCGAGTTCAGTGTTTGTATCCCTTGTTCCGAGCTCAGCAATGGATTTAGGAGGGGAAATTTCTATAGACTTATGGGTGTGTGGAGAGACCTGCTCGCTGTAGCACGCGAGTCTTGTTTGTAGGCAGTCTGGAGCCGTTCTTCGTGCTCGGTAGCTTCTTCTCGCCGAGTCTCACGTTGATCGACCACTAAGGTAGTAGTCTTTCGTCGCCCCCTTGGTCAGAATGCAGAAACCAATTTTCATGGTTCCAACATTTTTGATGCGGTGAACGTGAACCGTGACTGGAGAAAGAAACTTTAGTGTGAGACCTCACCGCAAGCCATGATGGGAAGGATGAGAGGCGAGTTCTAGTTTCGGTGAGCTCCAATTAGGAGAGTTCAAACTAGGGCGAGTTCCAGTTCAGGCGAGTTCCAGTGGGGTGAGCTCAAACAAGGTGAACTCTAGTGTAGGCGAGTTTCAGCCTACGTAAGTGCTCGCTGAGGCGAGTCCCAGTTTAGGCGAGTTCTAGTGCATGCGAGTTCCAACTTAGGCAAGCTCTAGCTAGGCGAGTTCCAGCAGAGCAACCTCAGTCGGCAAGTCCATTATGGATACCTTAGTTGGCGGACTCAGTCAACTCATAGATAATCTGCTGGCAGGTACCTACTCGCAGACCATAAACTAGCACATTCTGCCCACATGTATTCTACTCACATGTGATCTACTCGCAAGAAGTGGTGGCCCATGAGTGCGAGCTCCCGTGAAGGCGAGTTCCACCTTAAGGCTAGGCGAGATGAAATGAAGTTTAGGGAGGCACGATTTCAACCCCCGAAAACACTTTGTAGGGGGTCAGGTTCAAAGGTGATGCTTCGCCTACGTTTTCACCCCTTTTAGTGCTAACACCTTCTTCATACATAGTACATATTAACGCATGGGTCTTTTGGTAAAACCCATGAGTGTTGTCATATGATTTGTAAACAGTGCTATTTTTGACGTTTCGATCACAATGGAAACCGTCACAGAGGGATCCATGTTATAGGGTCAAAAGAAAGTTTGTATTCTGAAAGTCCATACTCACGGGGGATTCTTCTATATTCCGCGAGTTCAAACTTGCGAGGTCATCCCTCCAGCAACCATGAGATTTTCTTTTATGTCGCGAGTTCATACTCATGAGGTCATCGACCCAACAACACTGATGTTCTATTTAATTCCGCGAGTTCGTACTCGTGAGATCCTCAATTCAACATTTATGGTATTATCTTCGTTTAAGCAACTATGAATTCTTTTATAAGTCGTGAGTTCATACTCACGAGGTCTTCGCTTTAGCAATCACGACATTTGTTTCATCTCTTCAACATATATTAGATTGTGACTTTATTTTTTTGGGCTCTTCATTTACACGAGCTCATCTCGCGAGGTATGGAGGTTATTTCTTATTCCGTGAGTTCATCTCGTGAGGACACAAGGTATTTTCATATTCTGCAAGCTCATTTTGCAAAGGCACAAGATATTTTTTCTTATTCTGCAAGCTCATCTCGCTAGGTCATGGAGGCATTCTTTTTTATTCAGCGAGTTCATCTCACGAGGTCATGGGTTATTCTTTTTTATTCTGCGAGCTCATCTCGGGAGGTCATGGGGTATTCTATTTTATTTCGCAAGCTCATCTCGCGAGTTCATAGGTTATTTTTTATTATTCTGCAAGCTCATCTCACGAGGCCATGGGGTATTCTTTTTTATTCCGCAAGCTCATCTCACGAGGTCATGGAGTATTCTTTTTTATTATGCGAGCTCATCTCACAAGATCATGGGGTATTCTTTTTTATTCCGCGAGCTCATCTTGTGAGGTCATGAGATATTCTTTTCTTATTTTGCGAGCTCATCGGGCAAGGTCAAGCGGTATTCTCTATTAATTTGGCGAGCTCATACTCACGAGCAAATCCCTCCAGCGACTGTGGAGTTTATCTGTAATTCCGCGAGTTCGAACTCGCGAGGTCATCACTTCAGCAATTATGAACTGAGACTTCATATTTATAAAGGGTTCCCCCTAATTCCACAAGTTCATACTCGCGAGATCTTTATCTTCAACAACCATGGTCCACGACTTCATACTCACAAGAGGTCTCTTTAGTTCCGCAAGTTCAAACTCACGAAGGCCTCATTTCATCACCCTGGGGATTTTTTTATGAGTCGCGAGATCGTCATATCAGCAATCATGGTACTCTATTCAATCCCACGAGTTCATACATGCGAGGTCATTGTTTCAACAGTAATGCATATATGGTATTTTCTTTAATTTCGTGATTTCATATTTACAAGGTGATTTTTAATTCCGCGAGTTCCTACTTGCGGGGTATTCGCTTCGGCAACCAAGTGTTCTCTTTAACGCGAGTTCCTACTCGCGAGGTAGCCGCTTCAACGACTATATAACTCATTTCATCTCTTAAATGACTCATACTGGCGAGGGCATCTTCAACTACCCGTATCTGCAAGATTCAAAAGAAATCTATATTTGAAGAGTACTTACTTGAGATGGGTGTTTACGAGATGATCCTATTTAGTGGCTTATGCTTCACGATGAAGAATTAAAGAGTTATTACTCATAACTCACTTCGACAAAGAAAGATCATTAATCAAGGTGAGTCCTTTTTTTAATCTTATTACTATTCATTTGGTAAAACAGTATTGTATTTATATTGCAAAATTCGCAAGAACAAGAACAAGCATCCACTTGAAGGAGTATGATGTCCCCAAAAGGTGAAGAAGGGTGTGTGATGAAGACCTCGAGCTTTGTTGTTGTTGAAATGTGGTGCCCTGCACGAGCTCATCTCATGCATACCGACTACTTGCCCTCTTGAGTGGATTCAAGACCACGAGTTGTGTTGTCGTCGTAGTTCGGGTCCCTGCACGAGCTCCTCTCCTACATACTGACTACTTGTCCGCTCGAGTGGATTGAAGACCATGAGTTGTGTTGTTGTCGTAATCCGAGTTCCTGCAAGAGCTCATCTCCTGCATACCGGCTACTTGCCCCCTCGAGGAGATTGAAGACCTCTAGCTATGTTGTCTTAGTCAGAATCTCTGCATGAGCTCCTCTCCTACATACTGGCTACTTACTCCTTCGAGTAGAATGAAGACCTTAAACTGTATTGTTGTCGTAGTTTGAGTCCATGCACTAGCTCCTCTCCTGCATACCAGCTAGTTGCCCCCTCGAGTGGATTGAAGATCTCGAGTTGCGTTGCTGTCGTAATCTGGGTCCCCGCATGAGCTCCTCTCCGGGATACCTGTTACTTGCCCCCTCGAGGGGATTGAAGACCTCGAGCTGTGTTGCTTTCGTAGTCTTGGTCCGTACACGAGCTCCTCTCATGCATACTAACTACTTGCCCCCTCGAGTAGATTGAAGACCTCGAGTTATGTTGTTGTCGTAGTCTGGATCCCTGCACGGGCTCCTCTCCTGCATACTGACTACCTACCCCCTTGAGTAGATTGAAGACCTCGAGTTGTGTTGTTGTCGTAGTCTGGGTCCGCGCACGAGTTCCTCTCCTGCATATCGGCTACTTGCCCCCTCGAGTAGATTGAAGACCACAATTTGTGTTGTTTTCGTAGTTCGGGTCCCTGTACAAGCTCCCCTCCTCCCCTGCATGTCGTCTACTTCTCACCCAGGTTCGACTCATCTTCTCCACCTCCTTCAGGTGAGCTCGTTTGTTTAGCGAATGGCCTGTGAGGTGTCGACTCTTCTCCAGCTCCTCCAATTGAGCTCACTTGTTTGGTGAATGGTCTGGGAGGCGTCGACTCTTCTCCACCTCCTCTAGTTGAGCTTGCTTGTTTAGTGAATGGCCTGGGAGCATAATTATTAAAGGCGCACCAAGGCACAAAGGGAGCGCAGGAGTGCGCCTGACGAAGGCAAGGCGCAACCACATACATTTTAAATAATCAACATTAAACATCATTTCAGCTTCTCGATCAAATTCTTCATTTAGTCTACTAATTAATCATACATTACTATCATGTATATCTCTTAAAAATAGAATCAATGTAATCATTTGTATCTAAGTTTCCACGCACAATTATCGTTCACAAACACTAAATCAATAAAAAATTATCTTACATTATTTATTTCTTAATTTTTGAAGAAAAACTTGCAGCAAAAATCTCACTCAAGCGTGCCTTTTATATTTCAAAGACGCAAATAAGGCGCACGGAGGCACAAACCTCTAAGCCCGTTGAGCCTTGAGCCGGAGGCGTGTCTTTAATAACATAGCTCGGGGGGTCGGCTCTTCTCCACCTCCTCCAGTTGAGGTCACTTGTTTAACGAATGGTATTGGAGGTGTCGACTCATCTCCACCTCTAGTTGAGCTCGTTTGTTTAGCGATTGGCCTGAGAGCTGTCGACCCTTCCCCACCTCCTCTAATTAAGCTCGCTTGTTTAGTGAATGGCCTAGGAGGTGTCGACTCTTCTCCACCTTCCTCAGTTGAGCTCGATTGTTTAGGGAATGGCTTTGGAGGTGTCGACTTTTCTTCACCTCCACCAGTTGAGCTCCCTTGTTTAGCGAATGGCCTGTGAGATGCTGACTCTTCTCTAGCTCCTCCAGTTGAGCTCGCTTGTTTAGATAATGGTCTGGGAGATGTTGACTCTTCTCCACCTCCTCCAGTTGAGTTGCACTCCTGGGAGGGACTTTGAGTGGCATATCTACTAGTGCTCATCTCTCTGAACCACGGGTTGTACTTTGTTTTTCCGAGCTCGTATCGAGACCGAAAAAAACGGGGATTATGTATAACCCGTAATTCGTCGAGATCAAAAATGTCTAAGGAAGACACTGCAAGAGAGTACTCATCGGGAGTACTCGGTAGCCTCAAGGAGAGTACTCGACGGGAGTACTCACCAGCCTCCGGGAGAGTACTCGCACCCCGTTTGGATCTGGGATAACACTTTGGTAAAGGTGGGAGCGATATTTTGCACAACACATCCCTCCCCCTTGGATTTGCCTATAAATAGGACCCCGAGTACTCGGCGGGAGTACTCGGAGGGAGTACTCGGCGGGAGTACTCGGAGGGAGTACTCGGCGGGAGTACTCGGCGGGAGTACTCGGCGGGAGTACTCGGCGGGAGTACTCGGCGGGAGTACTCGGTAGCCTCCAAGAGAGTACTCGGCGGGAGTACTCACCAGCCACCGGGAGAGTACTCGCACCCCGTTTAGGTCTGGGAATAACACTTTGGTTAAGGCGAGAGCGACATTTTGCCAAGCACACCCCTTCCTCCCTGGATTTGCCAATAAATAGGACCCTGAGGCACAAGTAGAAGGGACCTTGACACCCCCCCATAGCGGGCGAGTTCAGTGTCCGCCTCACTTGTGTTGAGCTCAGCAATAACTTAAGGAGGGGAAGTTTCTATAGTCTTCCGGATGTGTGGCAGTACCTCCTCACTGTAGCATGCGGGTCTTGTTTGTATGCAGTTCGAAGCCGTTCTTTGTGCGAGCTAGCTGCTTCTCACTGAGTCTCACGTGGATCGACCACTAAGCTAATAAGCTTTGGTCTCCCCTTGGTCCGAACGGAGGAACCAATTTTCATGGTTCCAACAACGAAATCCCCTTAAATCTATAATTAGGGATACATTATTCAGTTCGGAGGGCATTAAAAGATTGAGTGAAGAAGATAATCCTCTTTTTGATCACCAAGTGCAGAAGCTGGAAAATACGAGTATCGAAGCATGGAAGTTATCTCCTCCCTCCCCTCTTTATTTGGTAGGCCTTCCCCCCTCCGTCCTACACCAAAGGGGTCAGCCAACCCTCTCCCACCCCAAAAATCCTCCACATACCCCCCTCAAAAAACCGGCCACCAACGTCCTCTTATTTCCCTTCACTTTGAGTTTTCTGACGATCTCCAGAAACCACCTCCGACGATCTCTCACAAGTCACAAGCCACCACCACCTCCTCAAAACCCCTCACCACCACCAACCAACAAATTCCCTTCAGTTTCAATTTTTTGATGATCGCCAAAAACGACCTTTGGACACCACCTCCGCCGATCACCTTCGGCCAGCCACCACCCTCCCACTACCATCATAACTCTCCATTTGGGGCACGTCTTAAATTTACTCTCCATTTGGCGGGCCATCCCTACTCCCACCATTCCACCAACACCAAAGGATCCAGCTAACCCTCTCCCACCTCAAAACTCCTCCACATACTCCTCCAAACACTAGCCACCAACATCCTCTCATTTCCCATCACTTTGAGTTTTAGACGATCTCATGACACCACCTCCAGCGATCTCCCTCAAGCTACCACCACAACCTCAAAACCCCTCCACCATCATCCACAAATTCCCTTCATTTTCAGTTTTTTGGTGATCATCGGAAACCACCCCTGGACACCACCTCCACCGATCACCTCCGGCCAGCCACCACCCAATCACCGCCATCATAACTCTCAAACAACCCCCAACTACCGCATCCTCCTTGAATTTAGGGACACATTAAATTTACTCCCCCTTTCCATTACCCACCTTCCCTCATGTGGAGCCCCATTTCTCAGCCCAAACCGTGTCTCACTTCTCCACAATAGCAGCCAGTTACTTTTCCCCACTCCCAGGCCCAATGCTCCCTCAATCTACCCCTTTCAAAAAAAGCCCACTTCCCAACTATCTCGCTCCTTCAAGTGGATTTGCACTCCCTAAACCCCCAAATCGAACCCCTCTTTTATTCCACGTCACAACTACTGTATTGCCACTCCTTAAGGCCCATCATCCCAGTCCCGTTCCGATGCAGAGAAGCAAAGCCACCGCTGTTTCCTGGAAGCCCAGAAGCCAGCCTAATCTCTCCCATCTCAGCCCCACCCGGCACCAATTACTCAGCCAAGCTGAATAGGGAGGCCATTTCCAAGCAGTCCCTCTTCTCGACCCCTCCCTGAAATGCAGAATTGCTGACCTAACCAGAATCTGGACTGGAAAACTCCATGTTCTCCTCAGCAACCAGCTTATTGTCTGCTGCCAATCACCGTCAAGCTGCCTCCACCGTCTCAGCTAATCTCTCTGCCCCCCACCCCCCCCACCCCCCCCCCCCCCCAAACAGCCACTTCCAGCAGCTGTTTTTCCTCATACAGTCCTCAGATTTCCTCAGATTTCTCAGTTAATCTCTCCCCCCCCCCCCCACATCCACCGAATTGCCCTCCATATCACAGTTGCTGCCACCACAGCCCTCCAGTCGATATGCCGACCACGATATAGCAGCAGACGGACGACCACGATATAGCAGCAGACGGACACTTCCAGATTTCAGAAAGGTCTATTCCAGACTCATTCTGTACTGTCCAGCAGTTTGATACATATACGGAGTCCTAAATCCAACCCCGGCCCACACTTCCGGCTTTCCAAAGTCCACCGAATATTCATCTAGCCCTCCCCCATTTCTAAATTGTGTGAATTTTCTAGCTTGAAGTCATTTTTATGTTGAATTGTGTGTTAATTTCCTACTTGAGGATATTTGCTTGTAATCTTTGTTTCTGAGTTTTGAAATGTTGTCCGTTTCCATTTATTTGAATCATTTGATTGCAAGCTTTCTTGCATTTACACAACTTCACGGACCCTTGGTGATAACATTAACTACTATGGTCTATTATATATTTTGATTACAACAACACTCAAGCCTTTATCCCACTATAGTGGGGTCGGCTATATGGATTCTTTGTCTCCATTGTGCCTTATCTTGTGTCATAATCTCACTAATGCCTAAGTACATCATGTCTTTCCTTATAGTTTAATTTCAACTCTTTATTGGTCTACCCCTCCCTCGTTTAAGAAACCTAGTGACTAGACTCTCACAACACCTAACAGGTGCCTCTAATGGTATCCTTTGTACGTGTAAAAAGTCCAAACCATCTTAGTCGAGTTTCTCGCATCTTCTCTGCAATTGGTGCCACTCATGTCTTATCCCTGATACATTCATTTCTAATTCTATCCAGTCTTGTGTGTACACACATCCACCTAAGCATTCTCATCTCCTCAACTCCCATTTTTTGCTCATGTACACAATTCACTGCCCAACACTCAGAACCATAGAGCATCACTGGTCTATTATATATTTTGATTAATAAAAAATTATTAATGCAAGTTACAATTGTCGGATTCACATTGTTGCATTTAGGGTTTACCCATAGCCACGGGCGAACCCATGTTAATACACGGTCGGGCACGTGCCCGACCGTGTTTTTCGCAAAATCCCGCTAACTGTTTAGCAGCTAGGGCAATCGCTATTCGCCATTCCCATGTCGATATTCTCCGCGCCGGTAACACCGTAGGTCTGTAGACTGTAGCGACATCTTCCGACAATCCCACGCCCCAACCGAGGCTTTCCTGGATGTAGACGAGGCCGAGCGTCGCCATTAGACCGCCGAGGAAGGAGCTGAACATCCCCCAGTTGAAGGAGTCCTTCTTCTTCTCCACGTCGTCGAAATCGTCGAACTGGTCGGCGCCGAAGGTGGAGACTGGAGATGTTGGGCTTGGTTCCGCCAGCGTCGACCGCGATGATGTAGAGGGAGGAATCCGTTCGATCGATCTCAGATCTGTTTTCTTCCTGGTCCTGCCTGGAGTTCTTGACTTCTTGGTAACATCCTTTCTCTAGATCTGTTTTCTTCCTAGTGTTTTTTCCAGTTCTGTTTTTTTACTAAAAAGATATTAAACTTGTTCATTCCATCCAGAGCACAAGCTTTTTATTGGTATGTTACCAAAAATGCAACTGATGATGTAGTGACTGCTCTGTTTTGCAAGTATGGTCATGTAAAAGATTTGAAAATTCTTAGAGGTTCACAACAAACAAGCAAAGGTACTGTGTTTTTCATCTTCTAAGAAGTTTCAGTTCCAGCCAATTTTTCCACTTCTAGTTTATGTTCCAACTCTCATCTAGTACAAAGGTATCAATCTTTAGATTTTTTTTTAAATTGTTTTCATCTAGCTAGTTTGATCGTCATCCATGTGATTGAAAATTTTTGATCCTCAAAAGTCGGTAAATGGAAGTGATTGAAAAATTCTAAGATTAATTGCAGCTCATGTTATAAGCATCTAGTTTTTATACCAATAGATCAAATTACTTGTTCTAATTTGTGTTTAAATTTATCTTGTATGATCATTCACACTCACATTGATATAAAAGTAAAATAATTTGTGCAATATTTCAACTATTATTTTTTTAATTTACATGTATTGTGCCCGGGCTGAGCGGAAAACCTAGTTCCGCCCCTGCCCATAGCCTCAATAGTACAGTCCCACATCAGCCGATCTTTTCCCACATTTTCCTACACCCTTTATGTCCAAGTGGTGTGTGGCTAAGTATACATAAATCTAACTTACCAATATCTTGGTCTTTTAAGACATGATAAGATGAGTCTACACAGGCTGACACCAAACAAATCAGATTTTAAATAATAATAAAAAAGACTTTCTCGCAGGGTAAGAGTATTATCAGACGCCTAAAAAGAACAAACAAAACATTCTGAACCTTAAACAAAGTCACTGAAGATGGGGTCAGACACTGTACAGAACATTTCCTCATCCAAAGACATAGCTTACCTAACCAAAAAAAAAAAGAATCTCATACGGTCATACGGACAAATTGCAGTGAAGGCCTCACTACATCAGGAACTGTGTATACTTGTTCCTTTGGCTAAATTAGAATCTATTTGGTTTCTTACAAATAACAAAGATGCAAAAGAAAATGATGAAATTTATTAGATTCCATCATTTCTTTTGAAGCAAATAAAATCAACATTGATTTAAACAGGGTTTTATTGGGTTAAAAATAAAACCCAGGAAGAAATACACACAAGTGCATGTATATAAAAAAAACCACAAGATTAAACAAAGGATAAACTAGTATCTTTTAATCCTACCCATCTACTTATAGGATGCAGTTGCAACAGGTGAGAAAGGATATCCAAAGTGAATAAAAGATCAAAAAAGAAAACCAAAAAAAGATAAAACAGCAGGTTGAATAAATAATACCTTAGTTGGATCAAGCCCTGGTTGAAATCCAATCCCAACAACTTTCTCCACTCTTTGAGTATGAAGTCTTGTTGCACAAGCAGGCCTGAAGGAGCAGTTGAATGGCAACAAATACTTGGTATAATTAAAAATGAAACATCAATACATGCTTCAGAAGTAAAGCATGAGCTTCAAACAAAATGAAGATGTATATCATGAACTTAAGAAATACATGAGAGTGAATTGATCAGTCTTCAAAAGCATCTTTAAATATGAAATATGGAGCTTACATGTCTGGAGTTCTAACATCAAATATTCTGACAGATCCATCAACATAACCGGCCGCGACCTGACCACCGTGAACTTGGGAAGCAGACTATCAAAGCACAAAGATATGAAAAAAATGAGAATGCAAGCCTAGACACATAAGGATTGTTCCTCCCCCATCCACGCCAACCCCATCAATCTCATAAAAAAAGGAAATGCATCAGTAATTCCTGGGATGAAGAAGAAAAGAAAAGAAAAACATAAAAAGGGTCATTTTCTTTAACATTTATTCATCAGGATTAACAATGAAACCAGGCGTGTTTGCATTAACTTCAATATCCATATCGCAGAAGTGGAAGCCTACCATACAATGATAGCATTCCGCATAAACAACTATCGCATGAAAACCAACTATTTCCTGTCCGAAATCACAAAATTGATCTGCAAGCTTTACTTGTGGTTGATGACCAAAGTCACCAACAATTGTTACCAATGTACACTTTAGGCAGTGAAAAAGATAATAGAAAGCTACTTGAAATCAAAATTACATAAATTTCAGCTTTCAACTGATTTATAGATTATGACTTGTTATCATGTTTTCTCAATAGATGTTGTTACGTAGGATAGTTGCTGTTAACACTGACATTATGGAAGGGGAGTTCTAGGTTGTAGAAAATGAAAACGGTAAGGTGGATTGGGGTTGTGACATCCATAGAGCTGGAGAAGGGAGACTTAAGGCAGTCAATGGATAACTTAGATGACATAAGCATCAGGAAAACAATAGACTTTGAATGTCTGGCCCAAAAAATGTGAAGCAGAAAAATGAGTCCCTTCCAAATATTTATACAACACTCAAGCATTTATCCCACTATAGTGGGGTAAGTATTTCCTCCCTCTGTTCTTACTCCTATACATCTTGGATTCTAAATCCTAGTGTAAGGGAGTTGTGGATCTCTCTAATTTTAGCGGGTTGACTACATTATTTAAAGATACAAACTAATGTAACATCCCGAACCATCTAGGAGTCTAGTTGGTTCAATTGACTCGCGATGAGCGGTATAGTCGAGTCTAAGTGACTCATTACCTAACTATCACATGAACGTACCGATTTTCTAACGAATAAAGAAACGGCCTCAGAATCGATCTCGGTTGGAGTTATTAGACTCGTACAGTCGACACGAGTTCAATAGGATCGTTCGCGCTCAATTCCGATAGGTCTCGAAGAATTTTATGTGCGAACTCAATTTTAAGGAACGTGTTTACCCAAAAAGTGAAATTGTGCAAATGACCACAGAATCAATCTCAATTGGTGTAGTTGGACTCGTAAAGCAATATAGGTCCAACAGAATTTTTCGTGCTCAATTACGATAAGTATCGGAGAATTTGACGTGAGAACTCCAAATAAGTAACATGTTTACCCAAAAAGGAGAAATTGAGCAAACGTCCTCAGAATCGACCCCAGTTAGTATTGTTATACTCGTCACGTCAATACGAGGCCAATGGATCGTTCGCACTCAATTCCAACGAAAATCAGATAATTTGACATTCCAACGCAGTTTTTAAGCATCAGAATTATCCGAAAAGTTGAAATCGAGCAAACATCTTCAAAATTGACCTCGGTTTTGTTAGACTCGTAACGACGCCTCCACCTTGCTGCCCAATCCCTTGCATCTGACTCCAACCAAGCGACCTCTCCACTCTGCGAGCGCCTCTTCAACTTCTTTGGTGAAGCCCTTTCTCTGGCGAGCTCTCCAAGCTGGCAACTTCTACCTCCAAAACTAAGAGCTCTCTTCTCCGACTCCTCCAAGCAGCAAGCGTCGAAACAATGAGCTCTCTTTCTCTTCTCAACAAAAAAAAGGCTGACACACCTTCTCCAAACCGAGCCCTCCACATACAATAACCAACCCTCTCCTTCTCTGGCATACGACAACTCCAACTCAAAACAACCGACCACCACACCTTTGTTCGACTCCAATGGCAACATCCTTCTCCAAGACCCATAATCCACAGGTTTGAGGATCAAAACCTCACTCTGATACTCTTTGTAAGACCACCACTCCTTTATTTGACTCCAATGGCAACATCCTTCTCCAAGGCCCATAACCCACAGGTTTGAGGATCGAAATCTCGCTCTGATACCCCTTGTAAGACCCCTCCCCCTCCCAAAATAGAGACGCAAGTGGGATCTGATCACATATCATGGCCAATCACATGATCGAAGTGACTAGCGAGAAAGAGTAGAGACGGGCGTCTCACCCCCCCCCCCCCCCCATTATACACCTTAACCACTCATTTTGATCACGGTGCTAAGTGAATAATTAAACATCATCCAGCCAAGTGTATAAATGCGGAAGTTAAACGAATGCAAAGAAAAATAGTACCATGAAGTAATCAACATGAAAGGAACAGTGCATGAAATAAATAAAGAGGGCATGATGGCTCATATAATCCAAATAGATCTGAGCTACTGCCCACAACGGATCGAACAGTCCAAGAGTACTTGTTAATAAACTAAAATACTCTAGCAACCTCTAGGTGGAAGGTCGTAATAGCCACCTCTTGCCTTGGCAGCAACCCATGCTCCAAAAGATCTATATGTGTCAACGGGTAAATCTAGAATCCGAACCCTCCGCTTCGGGCATATCAGGGTCTGCTGCGGAGATGAAATATGAAACACATCATGCAGTCTACTCAGCTTAACGAGCAACCCTAGACGGTAGGCCACCAATCTTATCCTCTCCAGGATAGTGTTAGTGTACGGACCCATGTATGAGGGTCCAGCTTCCGATATCCATGGACTGGAGAAGCTCAATGCATGGGTCGGATCTTCAAAATCATTTGATCCCCCAGTACAAACTCCACTGGTTGATGCCTAGCATTGTAATACTTTTCATGTCTACACTGGACCTCCAGCATGTGTTTTCGTACCAATTTCGCTGAATCTATTGTCTCATTTATGTAATCGCGCCTCAATGCAAAATTGTCCTCATCCTCTACCCACGAAAATAGAGTGTGGCATCATTTGTCGTAAAGAGCATCAAAATAAGGCATCTTGATACTGCCATGGTAACCATTGTTGCAGGAAAACTCAATCAGACAAAGCATCATATCCTAAGGTTCCTCGTAATCCGCAATACACATTCTGAAGAGATCCTTCATAGTACAACTAGCGCAATCGGTCTACCCGTCGGTCAATGGATGAAAGGTGGTACTAAAAGTAATTCTTCCTAGAGATCCATGCACCCTCTGCCAATCATTCAACGTGAAACGACCATCTCTGTATGACACAATTGTCTTCAGAACTCCATGAAATCTGACCATCTGCTCAACATAGAGTCATACTAGAACCTCGACGCCATCATCATGTCGATTCGGAATGAACTGAACTACCTTTGTCAGGCAATCAACTATCACCAAGATGGTATCATTTCCTGCCCTAGGACACAATAATTCGTGCACGAAATTCATAAAAATATCGTCGAATTACCGCCAAGGAATTGACCATGAATGCAACAGTCTTGGCGGTCTCCTACACTCGGACTTCACCAACCGGTAAGTCTCACAGTGACAGACATAGGAAATAACGCCATGCTTTATCCTAGACCACCAAAATGTACGTCGGAGTTCTTCGTACATCTTAGTGATACACATGTGAATGGAATACTTCGTATCATGAGCCTCTCGTAGGATCTCCTGTCTCAACTCATCACGGTCTGGTATGCATAATCTAGATCTAAGGTAGAGTAGCCTGACATACAATGCAAATTTATCCTTGGGGCCCGCTGAGAGGGACCGTACTTCAACAAGTCTCGATCAGAAGGTAAAATTGTTTGAATCTTATCTCAAAAATCAAACTCTAAGGATGTCCATATGTGCCCTTACCCCGCCTTTATCTAATGCAAAAGTGTGGCCTCTAGTGCCCTGACTTGAAGAGCTATTATCGCAATGTTGAGCCTCTCAAATGATCTTATCATCTCCTCGCTAGTGTCGAGGATCCAACATGCCACTGCAGGTAGTCACCAACTCAAGGCATTTGGAACTGCAAAAATTTGTGATAAGCGGAAAACAGGAACCAGGTCGCAGCAACACTCAACCTAACCAAGTCAAATAAACATGATGCAAATAGAAGAGCAAGAAAATCTTGTATTATCAAACTTCTTTACAATGCGAGGCATACATGGCGAGACATGATTCGCCAATGTATCCGATGGAAGCAAAAACATACAAGGTAAAAACTACTCGGGCGGACAGAACCAGTAACCGCCAACTCTGCCGAACTGAACTAAGGAGTCCGCTGAAGCCGCCAAGTCTCTAAACCGCAACCTAATTGTGCGGACACCCCGTTATTCCAAGCTGAAGAACCGTATCCGCAATCTGCAAGCCGCCTAACCGCGAGACCATTGGCCGCAAGATAACCGTGAACAGCTGCTGCCGAACTGAACAGACAGACCGCCAGAAGCTTTCAACCTTATTGAATTGGGAAAGATTACCAATGAGAAGACCTTCTGGTCGCAAGCCGCGACCTGCTGTAAACCGTCGTTTGTATCTGCAGAACCCGCACTGATCCTTGAAGCAAGTCAGAACCAAGTCCCTAGCTTCTCAGCGCTAGCCACACAATCTCAACAAAACCTATTAACTTCTCAAACCGTGTGGATACAAAAACCTGTCCGCAGCAAACAACTCTAGCTCACTTACTGTTCATTCGGTGGTAGCTGTTCGTGGTTATCTGGCAGCTAGGAGACCTCGCGGTTAGGCGGCTTGCAGATTGCCGACAGAGTTCTTCATCTTGGAATAACGGGGTGTCCGTAAGGTTAGGTTGCGATCTGGCGACTTGATCGCTTCAGCATAATCCTTAGTTAAGTTCGGCAGAGTTGGCGGTTATTGGTTCTGTCTGCCCGGATAGTTTGTCCTGTATGTTTTTGCTTCCATCAGGTACTTTGGCAAATCATGTCTCGCCATCTAAAGAAGTTTGATAGTACAAGATTTGTTTGCTCTTTTATTTGCATCTGGTTTATTTGACTTGATTAGGTTGAGTGTTCCTGCGACCTGGTTCCCGTTTTCCGCTTATCACAAATTTTTACATGGTATCAGAAGGAATAGAGGTTTGAGCAGTGATCAACCGCTGAGGTTACTTTTTGCTTATGGGAGTTAAGTAGACTAGTGTTTGTGCAATGGAAGGAGGATTTGCAAGAGGTCTTGGAATTGAACTCTTAACGCCGACCAACTTCAAGAAGTGGAGGTCGTGTATGGAGAGTTACCTTCTGGGCGAGGACCTGTGGGAGGTCGTCTGTGGAGACGAAAGGCAAGAGATTACTGCTGCCACTGGTAATGTTGAAGCGGTGAGAGCTTGGAGGAAGACAAACGCTAAGTCGAAGTTTACTGTTAAGCGGGCTATCCACCGGAGCTCTTTGACCACATCATTGGATGTCGGTCAACTGCTGAGATTTGGACTTCCCTTGATGGGTTGTTCAATAAGAAGAATGTAGTTCGGCTACAATTCTTAGAGAATGAGTTGGCGAGAGCCACTCAGAGAGATTTGTCCATTTCTACGTTCTTTCTGAAAATGAAGAACCTGTGTGCTGAAATTTCAGCATTTGACCCTAATGAGCCAATTTCTGAGACGAAACTTAAGAGGAACATAATTCGCGAATTGCGGAAGAAATATGTTGCATTCGTTACTTCTGTTCAAGGATGGGTCACTCAGTCGTCATTGCTTGAGCTGGAGAACTTGTTGGCTTCGCAGGAAAGCCTAGCAAGATAGATGGCTGGAGTTTCTATCTTTGGAGGAGAAAGTGAGATTTTTTTCTCAGGGAAGAAGAAAAATTTTTACTCCATAGTTAAACGTGCTCGGGCTGGAGTAGTCATGGGATGGGCGACCTCCTGGGAAGTCCTCGTGGTGTGCGTTTGACTATCGAGTTTTGCTCATCTAAGGGAGGATGTGACCTCCAACAACCCTCCTGTAGGCATGGAGATGGGTTGAGGCCGGTGGACTGCAGTCTGTCTGGGGGCGTCCCCAACGAACCAAGTCCCTGTTGTCATCAACAATGACTTCTACTCTGTCAACTCAACCTCGGACTTCCTTAGTCGTGCATTGTCGTTGACTACGGTTGACCTCTCCGGCAATTGCGGCTTTCAGATACTGGCTTGAGGAACTCCCTCTTGTGTGATATCTCAGTCTCCTTGCTCTTTTTATTAGAATAAATTTATGCATCCCTGATAGATAAATATGAGCTTTCATCGAACGCACTTTTTGCTCTAATTTTCGCTGTCCATAAATTATTATGTGTACTTTGCTCGTGATTGTATGAATTTGATGCATCTCGCTAAGATTCAACTCGGAACAGCGCTCGAGAGGAGTTACTTCAACAAAAATTAACAAATTTCACAAAGTGCATAACGAGTTTGATTTCACGCACAAACTCAATTTTGGCCAGCTCGGCCTACCAACGAAATAAATATAATCGCATAAAAATATTTTATTTTTAGAAACACTAGGTTGAGTCTACATCAGTATAGCAACTTGACTGTCAGAAAACAGAGTAGCTGGTGAAAACAATTTGACTCTCAAATCACATAAGAGATTTTCTAGCCAAGTAAACTCAAACACAACAGTTGTCATTGAACGATACTCAGCTTCAGCAGATGAGTAACCACAAGAGATTCTTTCTTGTTGTACCAGGTAATAAGATGTCCTCTGAAGTACAGAAATCACTTGTGGAGCGTCGATCATCTAGAGAACCATCATAGTCCGCATCAGAGTAGCAATCAGAAATAGAGAAGAAGACGGTTTGTATACAAGTCCTTGTCCAGGAGCAATCTTCAAATATCTGAGGATGCGCTTGACGGCCTGGAGATGAGAGCTCCGTGGAGCATGCAATCGACTGACAACTCCAACAGTAAAAGAAATAACAGATCTTGTAACAGTAAGATAAATCAGCATTCCCACAAGACGACGATGATACTCTGGGTTTGAAAGTAGAAGATCGGAGTCAGATATATGAGTGCAGAGCTTGTGGTTGGCATTCATAGGAGTGTCAACAGGCTTGCATCCAAAATAGTCAGCATCATGAAAAAGTTCAAGACAGTACTTCTGTTGAGATAGGACAAGACCGTCAGGTTGTATCGCTACCTCAAGACCAAGGAAGTACCGAAGATTTTACAGATCTTTAGTTTGAAATATTGAATTTAAGTTTTGCTTGATCATTTGTATTCCTTTGGAGTCATCACCAGTAATTAGAATATCATCGGCGTAAACGAAGAGAATCACTGTGTCGGTCGGTCGGTCGATAGCGAGTAAAAAGAGAGAAGTCAGTTGAGTTTAAAGTGAATCAAACATCACGAACAACCTTAAAAAACTTGACAAACCATGTGCGAGGAGACTGTTTGAGACAATAAATAAACTTCTTAAGCCTCTGTGGTCTCAAACTCGAGGGGTTGTTGCATTTAAACAATCTCAAGAAGGTCGACATTGAGAAAAGCATTTTTGACATCCAATTGGTGTAAGGTCCACTTGCAATGAACAACTAACGAGATCAGGACACGAGCAGTATTCATCTTGGCAACACGTGAGAAGGTCTCATCATAATCGAGGCTTTGTTGTTGAGTAAACCCGCAAGCCACAATACAAACCTTTAGGCGTTCAATTGTCCCATTTGGAGCATGTTTGATTGCAAAAACCCACTTACATCTAACACAAGTATATCCTAAAGAAAGAGGGACAAGATCACAAGTCTGGTTCTCCCAAAGTGCAGTCATTTCATCCTCCATGGTCGCAGGCCATCCTGGATGTTAGAGAGTCTTCTGCAAAGAGTTAGGTATAAAAATGAAGGATAAAGAAAGAGCAAATTTGAGAAGAGGCAATGGAAGCATTTTGATGTCGTTATTGGTGGGGGGGAGGATCGACTGCAATGGAAGTATTTTGATGTGGAGGCAGAACATACTGGCGATATCGGTTGGTCTCGATGTGACCATCCCGACCGGAATGAGAAAATTTAATACGGGGTCTTCCATTACGTCCCCAGCCCTGAGAAGTGGTACGACCTCCACGAACCAAAGGAGCAAGAGGAGAGATGAATGACAGTTGGAGGAGAGCTAGAGATAGAATCCCAGAAGCATCAGGTGGCGGTGTAACTTTCAAGAGCATAGAGCATACATCCAATAGAGAGGGAGTTGTAGATGAAGAGAAAATTTGAGCCAGAATGATATGAAGATGAGGTGGAATATGAGCCATCATCATGGCGATATCGATGACTTCTTTCTATGCCCGTTGTGCTGCAAGGTCCATTGTGGGAGGTTGGTGTTGTATCTATGCCTCAACAAGAGTCTGGGATCACGCAACAAAGAAGAATAAGTTGCCTGCCGCTCCGGGGTCAAGTGTCTGAAGGTCGGTGATGATGTCGAACAGATGTTGGAGGTTGTCATTGCCAGAATAGAGAGAGTGAAGTTCCTCCCACATGGTTTTGTCTGTCTCATAGTACATAGTCATCTGATATGGTTCATTGTCCATAGAATTGAGAATCCATGATTGGACACAGTCGTCATCACAGATTCACTCCTCGGTGGGTGCGTTAGGAGTGCCCTTTGTCAAATGATGAAGAAGACCTTTGGTATGCAGAACGCGGTGAACAAAGTGCACTCACTCAACAAAGTACTTCACACTAAGAGAGATGGTGGTGATCTGAAGCTCATCGTGAATTTCAGGGAGAGGTGTCGCAACACGAGCAGAAAGAGAGGAAGCATCTGTCAAATCCATGGAGCAATAGCAGGGGCAAGAAGAGGAGTTGTGGTTAGATAGATAGTGGCAAGAGTGGCGGCTAGGCGAGCAACGGCTGCGGAGAGAGCCTGGGCACGGGAAGAATTCTGCAAAGAGAGAAAAAGAACTTGTAGACAGAGTGGGTGGCCTGGCGATAAGACGAGCATCGGTGGTCTAGCGATCAAACAAGCACGACAAGGAGAGCAAACACTAGCGGCAAAGGCGAATAAGACAAGCACCGGCGGCCTGGCGATCAAACACTAACAGCAAGAAAAGCAAGATCAGCACCTGCAATCAAATTCCTGCGGCCTGGCGATCAAATACCGGCGGCACGAAGATCAAGATCAGCAGAGGGCAATATTTGCGGAGAGGGGAACACTAGTAGCCTGGCGAGTAAAACCTACGGCTAAGGAGAGCAAACACGGGAAACCTGCAGGCATGCAAGCACAGCGAGTAGCGCTCAAGCCAAGGACGTCGAGCGAGATACTCTATCTTGGCGAGGCGAGAAGGCCAGAGCACAACGGCTAGATACGAGATTGTCGAGGTCGGCAGACCGGGGTGGCCCAATGTCGGAGGGAAAGAGGATGATAAAAGCAGAGAGGGGGGAGAAAAAACACGTGAGCAGGCAGAGGGGGGAAGATGAGGTTAGAAGAAGGGTTAACCATAGAGAAGTTGAAGTTAGAAGGAAGAGCAAATCGAGAAGGGCAGGAATTGCGGTTAGAGTGAGATATAATCGCCCAGAAAAGCTGCATGCACGAGCGAGAGCGCGACTAAAAAAATTTTAGGATCGTTGACTTTGATACCATGTAGAAAAAGCACATAAGAGAGAAATCAAAAAGGTATTTTTATTAATTCCTATTTTTCTTGATGTATACATACATATATTTGTACACTTATAAAGAGAGAGAGAGGAGGGAAAAGCACATCCTAAGATGTAGGACTAAACCAAAAGAACAAGATGAGCCTTATATTGGGCTTTTACATATTTCCTTCAACACTCTCAAATTATCACAACTCAACTATGTCAACTTTGCTTATATGTATATGTTAGTAAATTTATCGCATTGAATTTATATGTTGATTTGGTGCATGATAAGTTATAGAATGATGATTGAGAAATGAGAAGCAATGTAGATATCATAAATTTTTGCATTTTATTTTCACAGTTTTTCGAATTAATATCAATATTTGTCTTAAATGCATTATATAGTTTCATTATTTTTTAAAAATTCAAAATTTTCAGATATTTTCTAACTTATGGTATGTTTTTCTCTTAAATATTTTGTCAAAGATAATATTCTTCACTCATAAATTGATTGAAATAAACATGCAAATAGTAAATTTAAAATGAAGATTAGGTTATCACAACTTTCAATTATGCTTATACAACATATAATATAAAAATAATAATATCAATTTTGTGTTTTAATAATTATTCTAATAAAACAGAACAACGCCCCGAAAACCCGGCCCAAACCGCATTGATTATTGAATCGCATCGATCAGTTTAGGTTTGGTTCGGTTTGCGAAAATAAAGTACTGACCCTTTTTGGATTGGCTTCGGTTTGGGTCCAAACCGAACAGCTTGCACAACTTGCACTCCTTACTCCCGACCCCCTACCGTTCCAAACTATTGTTAGGGATTTGGGGACCCCACATCGCCAGTTATATATTATCAGTTATATTATTATGATTCTTAGGTATTGGGGTCGAATTGTATAAGTCAAGCCATAGTTACGAGTTATTAAAGTCTTATTATTTTAGTGTTTCGCGTATATTTTTTATATTGGGTTTATTTACACTCATGTCATTGCAAGTGCTATATATAAGGACCTTTGGGTCATGTATGGGGTATAAATAAATTAATCCAAGTTTATTTATCACTCTATATGTTCCTCCCCTTCTCTCACTAGTCCATTTTCTATTCATCTCCATTCTAGGGTTAGGACTGAGCAAGACTCTCGTTCCTCCTCTCCCTGCATTATCTATAGGTTGAGCTCAACTCTCCTTGTATCTCTGCCTCCACCATGACCTCCAACAAGACCCTGGAATAGTCCCATAACAACTACATGTGATACCTCTACCATTAGAAACCACAGCCAACAACTTGTCAACACACTCACTTCCGAAAACTATCAAATTTGTTTCCTCTAGACATCTTTCCAAATATGCCATACATGCCAAGTTACACGACACAGCTTGTAGCATTGTTGATGATCGTGACACAATTTTTCATAGATCACTTTGATGCATACAATTCAAATAAAAGGCGCCATCATGAATGCGAACTCTACCTAACACCAACAAACAGATGGCAACAACTATAAGGATTGTTCCTCAACAAACCTAATCAACAGTGTTGCCTTTTCAGTTGAAGAGAATAATATACAACACAAACTCCTCTACGGTGACACCTTCCAAAGTAATATATGGTCATGACCCCCTTCTATTCCAGACAACATATGTGACACCTCCATGGTTTACAACCTCTACTAACATGTCAACTACATTGCACTTCTGAAACACCCCAAGGGAAACCTCCATAACTCCAAACATATGGAAATTTACGCAGATCTTTCACAACAATATCCGTAAGTTTGCAGCAAAACAAAGTCTCCATTCACCTCTAACGATGTGACCAAATCTTAATCACCCACCCTTCTCCACAAAAATTAGTTTATTGTGGATCTTTCATACCGTTACAAACTATAATTTTCAACCACCTCGCACAATCATCCAAGCTTTCAAGTTTCGCTAGGGGTTAAATTGGTGTGGTTTGAGCCCAAACCGCAACAATACCGTAAGAGCAGTTTTTGACAAAACAAAACCGCAAGGCAAAAAAACCGTACATTGGTGCGATTTGGAGTTGATTTTTGCGGTGCGGTCTCGGTTTTTGTACAGTTATAAATGCATTATTATTGTGTTATAAATTTTTAGAGCATAAAATTATTGTTTAATATTAATCACTAAAAACAAATAAAATTATAGCGGATAAATAAGTCAAATTGGAATTGCTAATACATTTTTTCCAAACAACATATTAAATTCAAAGATTTAAAAAGCAATAATTAAAAATCATTTACCTCAATTAAATTTGCACACGAAGTTGAAGTTGATCCGCATTTTTTAATAACAAGAGCTTCAAATATCATAAAATTTTTATTTAAAATTTATAATCTTAAAAAATTTTATTAATAATTTCTTAATATATAGAAATAAAATTGGAATTATATTATATTTATAATAAATGCGGTGCGGTTTACTCGTTTTTGTCAAGACAAAAAACGAACCGCATCGCAAACCTTGCGGTTTTTCAATAACCAAAACCGCACCAAAACAAAACCGTTTGGACAAGTGACATCCACTCCCAATTCCAGATCAATATTGTGCATGAAAGGGTGGGGATGATATGATCACATCTCTGCATATTCTACAAGACCCTCATTAACGACACCACCTAGTAGTTGTTATCAAGTACAACTACCAAAATTATTGTATGATAAATGCTCATTAACTGTCCTTTATTTGCAACATTTTGTAATGAAAGGATTAAGGCTCTGTTTGGTTGGGCTGTTGCTGATGGAAAGCTGCTTATGAAAAAGCTGTTGATAGAAAGTGTTGACTCTGAAAAACGGAGTTTTGTTAAAAAACTGTTTGGGTGAAATAGAGTTTTCAAAATAGAGTTTTGGAAAAATTGTTTGTAAACAAAACAGAGTTTTGAGTAAAACTTTTTTAAAAAAATAACTGTTTACTTCAAAATAAACACATAACAGAAGAAATATTGTTTACTTCATGAAAAAAAAGCGGCCACCCCACCAACTTTATTTTTCCCATCCTTATAAAATAAAACACACATACACACAAACATTTATGAACATACACATATATACACATTTATGAACAAAATTTTTCTCAGAAATTAGAGCAATATGTGTGAATGAAGCTATACAAAATAATACTTGTGAATGCAACAACACTTGTGAGTGAAACTCTATGGATCACAACAATACTTGTGAGTGAAATAGATCCATACAACCGATAAACACCGAATGTACATGTCTAACAATACATGACCTATCTACACATAAACATGGATTTTAATAAAAACTACTGGAAATCACCAGTGATAATCTCATTAGCTTGGGAAAAACCATTTGATCCTACCATGAGAAGGTGGCCCCTTATTTTTCTTGAGAAATGACATAAAAAAGCATGCCCAATTCCTACCATAATCAGAGGCCCCTTATTTTTCTTTTTGTTTGCCAAATCCACTGATGCAACTAACAAGAAAGAACTAACAGACCAAGAAGAAGAAGAAGAAGACGCGGACCTTGAAGAGGCAGACGGGAGGCGGGAGCAGCAGCGGACTGGAGGCGGGAGCAGCAGCGATCAGGAGATCGGGAGCAGCAGCGATCGGGGAGGGAGAAGAGCAGGGAAGAAGATCGGTGTGAGCAGAGCATAGAGAAATCAGTGTGATGTCGGGGCCGGGTAGGTTATCGGGAAGAAGAGGAGAGCGGCTTTTGCGGTTGACCGCAGAAAAAAGTTGTGGCGTGCAACATGAAGAAAAGAACGGATGTAAATAAACGGCAGTTTTGGGAAAATTCGAACCAAATGCTGCTTATTATCAAAATGGCGGTGCGTTCCAACCGCACAGCAGCTGATAAGCTTAACCAAACGCCATCTTATTTACAAACACAATTTATTGTTTCTCACCCAAATACAATAATATGGGAAGTTATATACAAAAAAGTAACACACACACACACACATATATATAGAGAGAGAGAGCAAACGTGGTCATCAGGTCATACTGAAGGGCCGAGCAACAAAGCATAAATAGGAATAGTTGCACAACCAAATTGTATCATGTACCTCACATTAGCATGCCCACATGTTGCAAAGCTAAGGACTAAAATATCAGGGAAAGAAAACATGAAAATGCTCCTAAATAATATCATACCTATCACATTTAAGATCAAATTTAGAAAATTCTAAATGTGTTTCAACTATTTTTTGTATAATAATAATTCATCACATGTACCCTGTGTCTTATTTAATATGATAATAATAACTATAATTTTATAATTGGTACTCTAAAAAAGCTAACTAAGAAAAAAAGAAAAATCATGCAGAGTAACCATCCCATGCAGATATAACACTTGAGAAGTATATATACCTCATAGCATGCTTTATAAGCAACAACAACAAATTTATGTGCTGATACTGTGAGTTACACAAACTCTCGAAAGCACTTACCAGTGCAGATATGCTGCTGTTGGAGGAAGATGAAATAGAACTAACATTTTGCTCCTTATCAAGATCCCAAAGAAAGATGGAGGATACCTCACTAGAAGCATACTGATAAGAGAGAACATGTTACATTATAGAAACTAGTTTATGCATTAAAAAGAGAAAATTAAGCAAGAATATGAAAAGTGAAAATAGTTCATAGAATCGGACCAAATAGCCAGATTGCTGCTGCCAATCCACCACAGCATTTGAAGCCCTAACACCCGGTCTAAGATTTTGAACAGATGAGAATGCTGTTACAAGCTTTTGGCCACCCTTCAGAGTGTAATCTTTCCAAATTCTAATATTCCCTTCAGCTGAGCGCAAGGCAAGATCCTTTTAAAACCACATAACCGCCAAAGATATTCGCACAATAGGTCATCAACATGCAAGTGTACCGATAGCAAGAAAATTGTAAACTTACTCGAAGCAACCAGAAGCAGGCCATCATCAAGTTCATTCACAAGACAGAGCTTTGAAATACCTTTATCTGATGAATTATGGTTGTCAAAGCTGTTTAACGGTGTTGCTTCTTCATAGTTCCACACCCTATAAGTTGATATTAACAGTTAGCAAAAACCTACATAACATGACAATCCAAATATTATTGGCTTAATTGCATAAGAAAAATGAACATCGAGGCATGATATTTACTAATGCTTAAATAGTATACAAATATAGCAAAATGGAGTTGGCAAGAATCAAAATATAGCAAAGGCACCATCAGTAACTCATACAGCATACAATAATAAGGACTAAACCTACTAAACAGACTGGGCATGATCAGACTAACTACTAAAATTGCTTAATCAAGCCTACCAGGCTAATAGGCTAAAGAATATCTGTACAGACATACTTCGAAAGCTTAATGCATGCGCTCGGGCCCTTAGAATAGGGTTGAATTTTGTGCGAAGGACCGGAACTCCACCTGTCAGGAAGAATCGGGCTATGCTAATTTTCTCAAACCAAGACTAGCCTAGGATCATGTAGGTTTTCTCAAGACAAGCCTAGGCCCTAAATATAAGGAATGATTATACTAGAGTAATCGCGGGAGTGATCGCTATCGAAAATGTTTTAATAGAAAATAGACTTAAATGATTTAGCCATACACAACAGAGACAAAATGCACTGATTAAAAGATTAGGTAGAGTAGGCCCTATTTCAGAGAGCAATGGAAGAGCAGTGGCAGCTTTGCAAAAGATCCCAACCAATGTAAAAAATATAAGTAGCAACTTTTCCCTCCAGTAAACATACATTTGACAAGAAAAAAGAAGACCAACTACAATGGAAATAAAAGGTAATGGAATAAACTACCTTCAAAACATTTTAAAAGGATCTAATAATCGCGTCGAACAACAAAAGAGAGACTAAATACTCGAGCATAAAAAGAAATACTAAGCATGAAGATGAAAAGTGAAAGCAGTTGTAGACCCAAACTAATTTTTGATTACTCCTAAATCAGAGGACTCAAAACAGTTGTAGGGTGCAATAAGAGCAGCAGTAGGTAAGTATAAGAAAGATACAAGGCAGGTGAAAATAATAGTGAGAAGAAAAAGATAACTTGTAGGTTCAAAACAATAGTAGTGAGCGGCTCTAGGGTTTTAGGGTTTCAAGATCAGTAACTAATCTCTACATGCAGTTTGTTTATTATACCAGGCGGCTATGTTGTTAAAGGCGAGCCTAAGGCTCCAGGCTCACCAGGCTCGGAGGTTTGCACCTTCGTGCACTTTTTTTGTGCATTTGGACATTAAAGGCGCGCATGAGTGCGGTTTTTGTTGTAAACCTTTTTGTTTTCAAAATAATGAAAAAATAATACAAGAACTCATTAATTTTTATATGATTTAGTGTTCTTGAAACATAATCGATCGTTGAGACTTAGATATGATGTAAGAGACCATTTTGATTTTATTTTTTTAAGAGATATAAATGATATTAATGAATGACTAATGAGTAGAATATATAAAAAATCTATTCAAAAAGACGAACTGATGTTTGATGCTGATTATTTTAAATGAATGTGGTTGCGCCCAAGGTTGTCAGGATCGCGATCCAGATCATAGGATCTTGCGATCATACAATCCAGATTTTGTAAATCGATCCTTATTTTGTAAATTGGCCCTCGATCCAACCCTACTATCAAATCCGATCCTACCTTGAAACGATCTCATCTAGGATCTCAATCCTGACAACTTTGGTTGCGTCTTACCTTCTTCGAGAGCGCGCCTTGAGTGTTGCGCCTAGGCTCCAAAACCCTTTGCGCCTAGGTGCAGCTTGCGCCTAGGCTCCAAGACTCATTTGCGCCTTGGTGCGCCTTAATAACTAAGCCGGGTGGACTCTCCCATTCTATGCTTAAATTATTATGGCTTGTGTGCAATCAGTGGCTAGGTGATGGGGGACCATCTGGCATGACTCGACAAGGCGAACCCCACCTATATTTAGTCACGCAGGCGGACTTGATCGAATCAGCGATCTACCACCATAGATGTGTCTGGCAAGCCGTTCCGACGTTTTTTCATATATAGCTTTATTATTTTTGGACATTATTTCATGTAATTATGGCCCTGAAACCATCGGTCAATCATAGTTGTTGATTTTGGGTGCCCTAATTTCAGTTTCTTATAGATAGATGTTAGGACTGTACTTTTGAGTCATTGTTGATTTGGAGAGCTTCTTCCTCAATTCCAGTGATCTCCTCTGCAATGTTGACTCTGTGGAACCCCTAGATGACGACTCTTTGGGTAAGTTTTGTATTTTTGAATTTCTCATCTGCCTACACCTCTCACCTCTCCCTACCTAACGTCCACCCCCCCCCCGATTTCCCTCCAGCCACTCACCACAAACCGTCGCCCCCTCCTTTGTTGTTTGTGCCCTCCGCATAAGGCCACCGCCCACTTTTTCCCCCGAAACTCACTGGTAGCCCTACCTCACTAGGTTCCCAGCCACTGTCGTCCCCCCATCTGCTGTGTGCCCCTCCAACTGCACTACTGTTGCCCCCAACCCGTGGAGCCACCTCCTCACTACACGCCCCACCCAGATTTACCTGGGTCTGGGCATTAGAGCCCAGATCCATCTGCACCTTTCGCCCCCTATATGCTGTCACTGTCCCCAACCCGTGGAACCACCCTCAAACCTCTAATTCCCACCGGATCTATCCAGATCTGGGCATTTCAGCCCAGATCCGTACACCCTTTCCTCTGATCCAGCCCTCCCACTCTCCAACTGACCTCCCCCTTACCTGATCTAGTCCACCCACCACCAGAACCCCTCTTTTAGCCCTCCAACGCTCAGATCTACTCTTACTACATCAGTCCTATTATTTTGTGTTGTCTTTTGTGTAAGACAGTGTTGTGGTTTGTTTATTATATGTTTGTTTGATTTTTCAGTTCATTATAGCGTTTGTTCCTAGGTAAATTTCTAACTGCAGGAAGGATTCATTTATCATGCGCTTGTTTTTGGCCCTCCGTGCGGAGGAAAGGCATCACCTTAAGATTAAAAGAAATTACTTCTTTCCTTTATGAATTGGTGTCATGTTAATTATGCTATTTAACTGTTTGTGTTAATTGTTAGCGCTTAACTGCAAGTAGTGTGTGCATTGAGTCATTGGGAAGTTGAGAGTCAACCCACACTCACCACTAACATGCATTCTAGGAGTCCAATACACACCCTACCTTACATCACTAGGCACATCTATACGAATTTGGACTTACAAATAGCATTGGACCAAATCAAGCACCAACTTAAATTCAAAAATCTTATTTTCTTTGCTTCTTTCCACATTTTTTTCCTCTTGCATTAAACCAATTTGATTGAAAAAATACTAAATACCTCTCTCTAATTTAGAAATCATTAGAAGCTCAAGGAAAAATAGAATATGTAAGTTTGTAAACTCCATTTGACCAGATCAAACCCAAATAAATACCTCTCTAATTTAGAGTATGAACACAATCTTGAATTAGCAACATCATTAAGAATACACACTATTACTCTAACATAAAAATGAATAATCAAATGCAAACTAAATGAAACAAAATGTCTTGACAAAAATACACAAGAAATAAACAAAGTCTCGCAAATATCAACCTTCCTGCCTTGAAAAATCTTACTCTTGACTTTTTCTTAATCTTAAGTAGATTTTATGGGTTGGGTTGCATATAAGTCCATGAAACCAACACTATGTCTGTTTAATGGGTTGGCCCTTATGGCTAAGAGATTAAAAAGGTAAAAGATGGCTCATAAACCCATTCATCATTCAAAAAACCAACAAAATTTATTATAAATCATCCAAAAAATGACTAACAAAATTTAGAACTGAAATTACAGCAAAGGATTAAGACAATTTGACCTTGGCAAAAGAAAGTACAATTTCAAGGAAAATAAATTGTAAAGAGAAATGTGTTTTAAACCGGCTCATGGTTCTAGACATGATCCATTTAAGGTATACCAAGCCTCACAAAGACTCTCAAGCGACTGAACATCTAAGGTATTCCTCCTTCCACCTTGGTGTAAGAGTGACTCCTCTCCATATCTCAAAAATCCTATATCATTGAGTTACCTTTGCACGGTTGTTCTTCTCCTCGTTTGAGTGTCGAATCTAATGAAGGGATCAAGTATTTTCTCTCTCGTTTGTACTTCCGCTTGTGTTGAAGACTAGGCATTGAATCATCCAGCACGCCTTCGGTGATCCTCATCGACTTCCTCCCATGTCTTCGACAAGTCGATCTAATGTTATCTTCCTCGCACGTCATCGATGATTATGTCGGCTTCAATTTGTAACTTTCTTCGATCTAGATTTCGATGATTTTGCTCTTTTCAATCAACGATTGTACTTCAACAGTGAATTTTTCAATCAACAACTATACTTCATCAACTATTCTGTGAGATTTCACCGTACATCGATCAATCTCCAACAACGATTACTTCGTTCAGCAGATATTACAGGAATTCTCCTTTCCATCCCTTCCAGTGATGATCTTCCAACCAGTTGATCGATGGTCGGTCTTCGGGTTCCTCTTCCAGAAATGCAATAGTTGGTGCATCTCTCGTGCATGTCACCTCTGTGGAACGACATTCCTATTTAGCCACTAGTACTATCGTGCCTCTCGCCAGAACTAATGATGGGGATCGTGGAGGAAGGGATAAGAACGTCCAATGGACAATCAGAAAAGATGGTCGCGTTAGAGCGACGACGCCATATTTTTATGTATTTATTTAATTTTTTATGTAGTTATTTACTTATTTCATGTAAATTTAATATTTTTATGTTTCAGACATTTTGTCCGGCCATAGTGGGTTCCAAGTCTATAAATAGCGGTCTAGGGGATGATTTTCAAACATTGCAAAATTTGGACAAAATTTCAAGTTCCCACAATCTTGCTACAATGTCGGATCCATGAAATGTAGGTGGCAAAGCATAGACCCTCATCCCCCACCTCAAACAACCCATGGCAGGCCCTATGCATTCCCAAACCATCGAAAGCCAAACATAACCCTCATTAAAATTACAGTTATTACTCAATTAACTATTGTCCTGCTTCTAAACCCATCCCATTTCACCATCTATTCGAGTAATTGTCTCCTTTCCCTCACAAATATTGCTGCATTCCTCCACTTTCTCACGGTTTGAGCCCTATTTTCCACAATTCTACCATCCACGACACACCTGCCTTCTCCCATATCCCAAACAACAACTCCAACTACATCCAATATCCCCCACCCCCACCCCCACCCCCCACCCCCGCCAGCAGGTAGTAGCATCCCTCACAAAGCAGCCATCAACAAACAAATGTCAACCTCACACGGTAGGTCTTCAGCACATTCCTTTGGTTCCTGCATCCATTTCTATTTTCAGCACTCAGGGGGCGTCCATTTTTGTTTCCAACATCCACATAGTGTCGCTTTTGACCGTCCAGGTCCTCCCCGTGACCTGATCAAGTTAATCCCCTGTTTCAAAATATTACTTTACCTCTACAGCAGTCCAATGTTTCACCCCCGCCTCGTCCCCGCTGCATGAAACAGTTCAGGAACCTAAAATAAGTGCAAAACCCTCGCGAGTTTTGAACCCTTGCATAAAACCCTAGATAAACCCTTAGATGAACCCCTATATAATCCCTAGAGAAACACCTAGATAAACCAATAATGGAACCCCTCGATTAAACCCTAGATGATCCCTTAGATAAACCCCAAAATGAATCCCTAGACAAACCACTAAATAAACTTTTAAATAATCCCCTAAATGAATCCACCAAATAAGCCCCAAGATAAAAACCTAGATGAACCTCTAAATATTGAGTCCACAATCAGCAACATAACCACCTTGGAACAGCTGTCCAAGCCTGGAAACTGCAGCAAAATACACTATTTTTCATTGATTGCTTGTGTAAACTCTAATTTGAAAAAAAAATGACTTATTGTTGGAAATTTCATTGGAATGGTACACATATTTGTAGAATTTATATTAATCACTTCGTTATATTTGCAGAATGTATGTGCTGAGTGTTTAATCAAAACACTATTGCTTTACTTGCAATTCAGTATTGCTTGTTTACTTCAAGCCTAATCTGGATTGTGCATATTTGTAAATCCCGTTTATAATTTAAGGATTATTGCAACTGTATGTTGGACAATTGCATGGGCATCGCATTCATCTAGGTCTCCCTACACAGCTACATGTGCATTCAATCATTGGACTTTCATTAGCATGTGATGACACAACTACCTCCACCTTATCCTATTCCTATGTCAACCAACTACCATGTTTGGTTCCGCTCCATCCACCTTGCCCTCCAGCAGTGTCGCTTGCTTGGGCACCTTGATGGAACAATTACTGAACATCCACAAGATGATCCCATGTGGGACTAATGGGACAAGAATGAATCAATGGTGAGTCCTCACTAGTCAACTTATTAGACAAGTCTGTCTATCAGTACAACGACCTTCGGAATACTGCAGCGGACATTTGGATTCAAGCAAGGCTACCTACTCCAGAAAAGGTAAATGTGCACTAGTCTACCAACTACAGTATCAGATTGCTAATCTTACATAGAGAGATCACTAGGAGTCTAGGAGGCAAATTACTACTATGATTTTGAGAAATTACGCAGAGCTTGATTATTTTGATCACATTCAACTGAGGTGTAAAAAGACAACCTTGGTTGATGAGCGGGATGAAAAAAACCGCATTTTTGTCTGGCTTCAAGGCCTGAATCCTGACTTTGACCACATTAGGATTCAGATCCTTGGATGACATCCTATGTCCTCTCTTGTGGAGACCTTCAACCCGAATCAATGAGAATTTGATTGACATTAATATCTAACCAAGAACATTCTGCAGAAGCATTTTGCCCTTATTGCAAGTGATACCCGTGGTTCTCATGTGACCACTTGCCATCATGGCACTAAAAAGCTTTTATGTGATTACTATCACAAGCCTCGACATGAGTGGGAGACATGCTACAAATTACATGGCTGCCCCCTCACATGGAAACACCATCCGTTATCGGGGATGTGGACGCGATGGACGACTATCTGGACATCATGCAACACACCATATTGATACAGCAACACAAGGAGGTCTCTCTACAAATCATCTAACAAAGAGTTTATCTGGCAAGGAACTCCAAGCTATGTGTTGCTTTTTACAATGAATGACTACATGGAAAAAAGAGCCTTCCAAAGGTCAGACCATTACGTACTCTGCCCAAGACATTGTCTTCCTTCAACACACAAATGTCCACTCAATTGCCTACCAAGTCAATTATTAATTTAGGAGCCACTGATTACATGATAAGTTCATCTCATAGCTTCACCTCGTATATTCCTAATTCTATGAAAGATAAAGTAAGTCTTGCGGGCAGCTCTCATACAGGCATCCCATGCAAAGAAAGTATCACTTGCAACCCAACCGTTATCTTGCCCTCTATTCTCCACGTTCCTTCTTTTCCAAGGAATCTCCTTTTTATCAACATCCATACTCATAGCTTGAATTGTGTGGTTATTTTTCACCCATCTCATGTTATTATTTAGGATCTGACTATGAAGTAAGTCCTCGAAGCTGGTAGGATGCGGAATGCATCTATGTTTTGGATTGTGCTCTCACTTCCACAAGTCCTATGGATCTCATGTGTTTAATTCCTCATCCGAGGAAGCATCCCTCCATCGACTCAATGTGGCAACTTTTTCCTCTTTTTTTGCAAGTGTTTCAAAACTCTCATTGTGATGTTTATGAAATTGTTAACATAAGCGATCTCATTTAGTCAGGTATTTTTGCCCCAGGTTGAACCATTTTTCTTGATCCACACTGATTGGGGGTCCTATCCAATCCCGTTTTTATCTAGTCACAATTGCTTCGTTACTTTCATTAATTTTCACTCTCATGCCACTTGAATTTATTTAATGCATACTAAGAATGACCTGTTTTCTTGTTTCCTGAAGAGGGTGCTTTTGAAGCCATAGAGTTCCGAATCCTAAAATCCTTCGTGACCTCTTCTTGTTGCCGCCTCTACAGGAAGCGAATCTAGCAATTCGTGGAGACGCAGAGAGCACTCCTCCTCCGACCCAGTTCTTGTGGGACAAGACCTTGGGGTTCTCGACAGCTCGTGTAGATATCTGTAGAGTCGCAGATCTATTTTTGCGTGGACTCAGCCGTCTGTTATTTAGACAAACTTTTCGGAGCAGATCTTTGGAGTACATTGGTTGAGTAAAGACTCAATCTCATACAGGTACCATACATTTGTTGTTTATTTGTTTCTTAATTCATGGATATCACAAGATCCTTTACTATTTAATGTTTTTCTTGTAAATTTATTTTGATGCGCACAATGATGTGTTGTTTCACTCCTGTATATAAAACCCAACAGTTGTATCAAAGCTAAGTTGTACAATTTCCATGTTTCAAAAATGCTTTTCCCTTCGTAATAACCGCATCTCTGTGGTTTGTGAAATCAAATTCTGTCTTGAATGTTGAATTTGACAATGAGAGACGAGCTTGTCTACTGTCATAAAGAAGATTGTTTGTGCTTTTGTCCAATACATGTAAATCCGAAGATTTATAAATGTTCAGATTTAGCCCTTTTGACATCAACTGTAGATGATTTTATTTTGTGCACATTTGGAATGTATCTGGAATGCGAATGTTGTAATTTTCAAGTTTTGTGAGAAATGTGTGCACTATGATTAAAAAATAATCACGATTAAGTGTTAATCAAATATCATGAAAAACCTTAATCTCAATATTAAGTATATGGATGTCTTTCGATGAATGACACTCTTCCCGCCTCGATCGATGAAGTGTGAGCTTGTCAAAACAAGGTGCATTAATCTATCTTGGTAAGGGTGTAAGCGGATAATTGTGATATCTCACTGTCAACATCAGGTCCAACTTAACTAGGTGACTTAAAAGGTTGAGTGCTTAGAGACATAGGGTTGACATGCATCATACGATGGATGTGAATAAAGAGTAATTCATCAACCATACAAGAGTTTCATGATAATGCAATTGACAAATGTTGCCTACCTAAATAACGACATTACGGGTGATCAGCCAAAGCTGACTTATGATGTTGGTGAAATACGGATCTTGTCCACTAGAGAGTAGCTCGCATAAACTCTCTGAATTGATATTAAGAGTTATCAATTTGATCAAAATAGTAGGAGTCCTTTAATTAAAGGTCGTATTAAAATAAGAATATTTTTTGAAATATAATACTAAATCTATTTTGCATAATTTTGTAGAACTTTCATAGCAAGTGGTTTGCACCCCTCCTTGTCCCTTAGAGCAATCCTTGAGAAAGACAAGCTCAATAGGGCTAATTTCCTTGAATGGTATAGGAACTTGAGAATTGTTCTCAGGAACGAACGTACGCTCTATGTCTTGGGAGAAGATCCCCCAGAGGAGCCATCCTTTCTACCTCCCGTGTAGATAAAGATGGTTATAAGAAGTATGAAGACGACTCCTTAGATGTTGAACACATCATACTTGCTGACCATGAACACTAAACTTCAGAAACAACATGAGAATATGTGTGGTTATGAGATAATCGAGCATCTGAAGAAAATGTTTCAAGGACAAATTCAACAAGAGAGGTTTTACATCTCTAAGGTATTGTTTCAGTGCAAGATGGGAGCTCGAGACCTGGTAGGGACTCATGCACTCACGATTGGGTACATTGAGAATCTTGAGAGACTGGAGTTTCCTTTGGGCCAAGAATTGGCCACTTATCTGATTCTGCAATCGTTGTCAAACAGTTATGAGCAGTTCGTCTTAAACTACAATATGAATGAGATTGACAAGACACTGTCCGAGCTCCTAGGCATGTTGAGAACAGACGAAATAAATATGAAGAAAACCAACTGTTAACACCATATTAATGGTGCATAAGGACATGGTCAAGGGATCCAAGAATACTAAGGTAGGACCTAAGTCATATCTTGATCTCAAGTCTTCAGCGCTGAAAAAGAAAGGCTTGGAGAAGGAATGGAAGTGTCCCCATTATGGTAAGGCAGGCCATTGGAGGATTATCCTCTTTATCTTGAATATCTGCAACAGAAGGGAAGTATGATTTCTGCTTTAGGTGTTTTTGTTATACAAATAAACTTTTCTGCTCCTTCATCTTTGGTATTGGATACCGGATGTGGTTCTCACATTTGTATAAATGTGCAGTAACTGGAAGGAGAAGAATGTTGGGTAAAGGAGAGGTGGACCTATGTGTTGGAAATGGAGCAAGAGTTGTCGTCGTTGTTGTAGCAGTTTACCATCTTTCTTTGCTCACTAGGATTGTAATATAACTGGATATTTATTATTTTGTTTCTTCCATAACTCGAAGCATTATACATGAAAGGTTTTTCTTTCATTATTAAGACCAACATTTGTTTTATTTTTATGAATGAGGTTTGTTATGGTGTAGCTCAAATGTTTAATGCTTTATATGTTTTGAACTTATACTATCTGATCTATAACATGAAAAATATTAAAAAACAAAAAACGAATGACTCAAATCCTACGTTCCTTTGACATTGTCATTTAGGTCATATAAACGAGAAACACATATCCAAGCTCCATAAAAATAGACGGTTGGACTCATTTGATTATGAATCATTTGAGAGAAGCGAGCCGTGTTTATTATGCAAGATGACTAAAGCCCTTTTCATTGGTTATACTGAGATGATTGATGATCTTTTCAGTGTAATACATAGTGATGTATGTGGACTCATGAGTTATATGGCTAGAGGTTGTTTTCATTTCATTACATTTATTAATGATTTCAGTAGATACGGATGTGTATCTTATGAAAAATAAATCTGAAACCATTGAAAAATTCAAAGAGTTTTGTGATCAAATCGAGGTGGTGAATATCCGAGTCATGAGTTTCGTGATCATCCGAAAGAGTGTAGTATTGTATCACAGCTCACTCCACCTGAAACATCACAGCATAGTGGTGTTTTAGAGAGGAGGAATTGAACTTTGTTAAGCATAGTACGATCGATGATGAGTCATGCAGATTTGTCTATTCTATTTGGGGATTTGCTCTAGAGACTGTTGTTTTCACTTTAAATCTTTATTGAGATTATATTATCCAGCAGGACTCGTGTGTGTGGGACCGCGTATTTGGCTTCCCCATCGTGTTTCAGGTCTGGGTGTTGACCCCGGTGGGCCCCCTTGTGGCGGAATATCCCCGCGGTTCTATGGTTGGGGTTAATCTCACACCGCCTGCAGACTTCTCCCCTTTGTGTTCATGTACCCCGCCACCCTTCATCTCAATACCTGGGTTTTGAGATGAACTAATGGGTTGGCGGGTTCTAACTTGGTATCAGAGTCAGGTTGTCCTACTGCGGGGGTGTGTTGAGATTATATTATCCAGCATGACTCGTGTGTGTGGGACCGCGTATTTGGCTTCCTCATCGCGTTCCAGGTCTGGGTGTTGACCCCGGTGGGCCCCCTTGTGGCGGAATATCCCTGCGGTCCTGTGGTTGGGGTTAATCTCACACCGCCTGCAGACTTCTCTCCTTTGTGTTCATGTACCCCGCCACCCTTCATCTCAATACCTGGGTTTTGAGATGAACTAATGGGTTGACGGGTTCTAACTATCTTGTTCCTACAAAAACGGTTTTAAATACACCATATGAGATATGGACCTGGAATCGTCCTATTATGTCTTTCATGAAGATTTGGGATTGTGAGACATGTGCGACGTCAAATGTCTGACAAGCTAAAACTCAAGTTAAATAATTGTTATCTTGTGGGGTATCCTAAGAAAACTACAGGATATTACTTCTAACTATATTCTAAGGGCAAAGTATTTGCCGCGAGTACTGATGTCTTTTTGGAAAAAAAGTTCTTATCCAGAAAGACTGCAAAGGTAAAACTTGAAGAAATTCAAGAACCACAAACCGTAAATGAACCGGAATTAGAGCCTGAGCAAAAACTACAAGTTGTTGTAGCAAGAGAGTCTGCTCAAGAAACACAAGTCCTACGTAGATATGGTAGACCAAGATTTGAGCTTTAAAGATATGAATTTCTCGTCTCTCAAATAGGTAATGTATTGTTTATGAATTATGATGATGGGCATGCAACCTACCAAGAGGCTATGAGTGGACCGGACTCCGAGAAGTGGCTTGAGGACATGAAATCTGAAATGGACTTCATGTACGCAAACCAGGTTTGGACGTTGGTAGAACCACCAGAAGGGGTACGACCCATAGGGTGCAAGTGGATCTTCAAGAAGAAGATTAACATAGATGGGAATGTACAGACATTCAATGGACGATTAGTGGCTAAAGTTTTCAATTAAATTCATGGTGTTGATGATGATGAGACCTTTCTCATATTGTCATGGTTAAGTCTATCAGAATTCTGTTTGATATTGTTGTGTATTATGACAACGAGATCTAGCAAATGGATGTCAAAATGACTTTCTTTAATGAAAACCTACTTGAGGAAGTGTACATGACACAACCCGAGAGTTTTGTATCTCCAAAAGAAGTCACTGAAATATGGAAGTTGCAGAGATCCATTTATGAATTGAAACAAACTTCTCGAATTTGAAATCTACGTTTTGATGAGAAAATCAACGAGTTTGGTTTCATCAAAAACGAGGATGAGTTTTGTGTTTACAAGAGGATTAGTGGGAGCATTGTCGTTTTTCGGATATTGTATGTAGATGACATATTGCTGGTCGGGAATGATATTCTGACCTTGCAAGTTGTTAAGAACAGTCTAGGGGATTGCTATTCTATGAAAGACTTGTGTTAAATGACTTATATACTTGGTATTAAGATCTATAGAGACAGATCAAACAAGTTGCTGAGTTTGACCCAAAGTGCATACAATGAGAAGGTGTTGAAACGATTCAATATGCTTGAGTCCAAGAAAAGATTTTTGTTCATGTCTCATAGTGTGAGTCTCTCTAAGGGTTAATATCCTAAATCTTTGGAAAATAAGAACCACATGAAGTTGATTTCATATGCTTCAGCAATTGGATCAATCATGCATGTGATGTTATGTACTCGACCCGATGTCTCATATGCTTTGAGCATGACTAGCCGATATCAGTCTGATCCTGGTGATGGTCACTAGACATTAGTCAAGAATATCCTAAAGTACTTGAGAAGGACTAAAATGTATTCTTGGTGTTTGGTGGAGAGGAAGAGCTCATTGTAAAAGGTTACACGGATGCTAGCTTCCAAACTGATAGAAACAACTCAAAGTATCAATCAAGTTTTATTTTTTGCCTAAATGGATGAGCTGTAAGCTTGAAGTGTTCTAAGAAGGAAACAGTTGCTAATTCTACAACTGAGGTCGAGTATATCGTCGTTGCAAATACGGCGACGGAGGTTGTGTGAATTAGGAAATTTATCGGCGAACTTGATTTAATTCCTAGCATTGTTAATCTTGTAATTCTTTACTGTGACAACAATGATGTTATTGCACAGGATAAGTAACCTACATCTCACCAGCGCTCCAAGCACATATTTCGGTGGTTCCATCTTATTTAAAAGATGACGATCGAAGAGATATGAGCATATGCAGAGTACCGACTGAAGAAAATATTGCGGATGCACTGACGAAGCTTCTGGCACAGAGAAAACATGACTGTCATACTAGATCAACGGGTATTAGATATCTGAATGATCGTCTCTAGTGGGAGACTTGTAGATTGTACATATATCGGTTGTTATTCATGTGATGAATAGAGTACTGTATATTTCCTTTTATATTTATGACAAGTTCTTTTGTTATGTCAATTGGTTTTTGTATCATAAATTAATTAACATAATAAATGTTCGTAGAATGTTTGCTTCTATAGAAATTCAAATATGTGCCTTGAATGTGAGGGTTTATGTTTATGAGAAGCATCATTCTTAAATGGTTCATGGTCAACGTATCATCTCAGAAAATAGGACGATGATGATACATTAAGACTATTATGTGTGTTGACTGATGACCGGTTCTCACAGGTCATGATATTTTGATATCAAGTCATCGCATAGGTATTTGTTAGTGAACAAGTTGTACTGAACAGACCCACCATGAGACTATTTTGTGGATTGTTATATGAACGTGTCACAAATAAATCTCAAAGGGCAATAGTGTTTGTGGTCCTTTGACCTGAAGTCATAACATTCATCAAGTGAGAAAAAACGTATTTTGATGTCATCAAAAGACTTCCTTGAGAAAGGTTCATGATAATGATAGTTATTGGGTATGTTACGAATCATTTGGGTGTTTGTGTGTGGACGGAAATGAGATTTGTCATCCTATATGATAGGAGTTGCATTCATGGGCTCCTTAATGGAATAAGACTGAGAAATGTATAGTCATGCTTGGTTGAGTCAATATATGATATTGGGTTCACCAATTTCTGGAAGTCCATACTAGATCAAGAAATTGGGATTGAATAATTATGAGGGTGACACGGTCAGTACCTCTAGTTCAATCCGGATGTAAGGGACAAAGAGACGTGAAAACACTGATACAGTGGTCACAAAAGGGTTGTTGAATTATGAACTCTTATTACTTGAGTAGCAATGATGTATCGTTCATGGCTTCTAAGACTTTTGTTGATACATTATAGAACAAGTTGGAGATTGTTAGTGTTTTTATAGTGATCCGCAAGTAGTCAAGCAGTTAGTTTCACTGTCAACGCGATATGATCCTATATGGTCGCACATAAGAATGTTTGGAGAAATTGGAGGAAGGATTGTGTTGTCCTCACTCATATGGGACAAAGGACTAATTCTATGACATAAAGAATATTGACAAGTTATGCGAGTGCATATCGACACAAGTCGAGTGCGTACCGAGTACCGACGCACGTCGACTTCCTATCGACGCAGCCAAACTCTAAGTCATAGCGGTTCTTAGTTGACGCTATATCGAGTAGATATCGACGTTGCGTCGAGTTCTATTCAACGCAGGTGCGTCAACTACGTGCTGACGCAAGTTGCATCAAGTATCGTCGAGTGCAGTGTTGTAGAAGTCGGCGGACATGTCCGACATGTCGGCCGACATAAATGTTTTGGGGGTAAAACGTCACGACATCGATATTTTATGCAAATGACATTTTTGAAAATATCGCTCAATATATCTGTTTAACCCGATATATCAGGCGATATTTCGCGACCGAGATATCGTCGAGAGTATTACAATTTTTCATTTTTTGAAGAGACCAAACACCGATTAAGGTGTTGTCGTGTGACCTTGAGGTCACGGGTTTGAGTCCTAGAAGCAGCCTTTTGCAGAAATGCAGGGCAAGGTTTGCCTATATTTCACCCTTGTGGTGGGATCCTTCCTTGGACCCTTGTTGCGCAGGGATGCTTTGTGCACTGGGTTGTCCCTTTTTGAGGAGACCAAACAGAAATAATTTGTTTTGTGCTTCATTTTGTGCATCTCACTAAGTCTAGTATCGAGTACTTTCTCATCTAGCTCTCATTTGGTGATCATTATCTCATTTATTGCAGTCGATGGCTCTTTATTATGTAATTTATAAACATATACTATTTGAATATATGTTTATTGTGTAATTTATAAACATACATTATGCATACAATTATACATATTTATAAAAACTATGTAATATATATGAATAAATTTCTTTAAATATTAAAATCCGACATTGTAAAATATCTCTAATATATGCTCGCAATCTGTCATCCGACATTTCAAACTCAAACCGACATATACCCGACATCCGACATCTACAATCCTGGTCAGTGCTTCTCGACGTTGCGTCGAGTTCTTATCGACGCACTTCGACTGCAAGTCGACGCATATCGACGCAAGTCGAGTTCTTGGAAGATTTCCAAGGGGATACTGTCTGTTTGATATCCTTGGGTATAAATAGACATGGGAAGTGTTTTCCTGAAGGGGGTGCTATTGAATCCATAGAGAGCCGAACCCTAGAATCCGTCATGACCTTTTCTTGTTGTTGCCTCTCTTGAAAGCGAATCTATGAACTCGTAGAGATGCAGAGAGCACTCCTCTTCTGACCCAGTTCTTGTGGGACAAGACCTTGAGGTACACTGCCGCTTGTGTAGATACATGTCGAGTCGCAGATCTATTTTTGCGTGCACTCAACTGTCTGTTATTTAGACAAACTTTTTGGAACAGATCTTTAGAGCATCTTGTTTGAGTAAAAACTCAATCTCATATAGGTACTATGCATTTGTTGTCTATTTGTTTCTTGATTCATGGTTATTGCAAGATCCTTTACTATTTAGGGTTTTCTTGAAAATTTATTTTGTTGTGCACATATGTGATGTTCCACTCTTGTATATAAAAGCTAACATTTTGTGACCTACATGTTTTTTCAATAAGATACTAAAGTCAAAGAGAATGTCAGACCAATGGAGAGAAAGTATCTTGGTACCTTTGTATAAGAACAAAGAGAATATACAAAAGTGTGTTAATTACAAAGGAATTAAATTAATGAGTCATACCATGAAACTATAGGAACGAGCAATAGAAAAAGAGTAAACGAGAGACTAACATCTTGGAAAATCAATTTGGATTCATGCAAGGACGGTCGACCATGGAAGCTATGCATTTCTTGAGGAGACTCATTGACAACTATTGAGAAACAAAACAAGATTTGCATGGGTTGTTCAACGATCTTGAGAATGCTTATGATAAAGTTCAAAGAGATCTTATAGAGTCTTAGAAACAAAAGGTGTAAATGTATCATACATTGACATAATCAAAGATATGTATACAAATTCAGTGACAAGAGTTAGGACATCTGAAAAATTAACATAGAAATTCTCTATCACGGTTGGCTTACATCAAGGTTCAGCTTTAAGCCCTTATCTATTTACCCTTATCTTAGATGAGCCCATTGGACATATCCAACAAGCAATACCTTGGTGTTTATTGTTTGAGCGTGATATTGTTATGGTTGATGAGAAGCATGAAGATGTCAACGCAAAACTTGAATCTTGACGAGACACTTAAGAAAAAAAGGATTTTATGTTGAAAAGGGTAAAGACGGAGTATATGGAGCTTAAATTTAGCAGTGCAAGGACGATTGACATCGTTATTAAGTTAGGTGATCAAGATATTTGTCGTATTGAGTGTTTAAAATATCTTGGATCAATGGTTCAAAAAGGTGGAGGTATTGATAAAGATGTGATGCATAGAATGCAAGGGGGTTGGTTGAAGTGGAGAGGCGTGTCAGGGATCTTATGTGATCGTAAAGTATCATTAAAACTTAAAGGAAAGTTTTACCGTTCTGTAATTAGACCATCGATGCTCTATGGTTCTAAGTGTTGGGCAGTGGAATGTGTGCATGAGCAAAAAATAGGAATTGCGGAGATGAGAATGCTTAGGTGGATGTGTGGACACACGAGATTGGATAAAATTAGAAATGAATGTATGAGGGATAAAATAGGGATAACACCAATTGCAGAGAAGATGCGAGAAGCTCGACTAAGATGGTTTGGACACGTACAAAGGAGACCATTAGAAGTAACTGTTAGGCGTTGCGAGAGTCTAGTCAGAAGGCATGTTAAACAAGGGAGGGGTAGACCAATAAAGACTTGGAATGAAACTATAAGGAAAGACATGATGTACTTGGGCATTAGTGGACTAAAGATAGGGCACAATGGCGACAAAGTATCCATATAGCCGACCCCACTATAGTGGGATAAAGGCTTGAGTGTTGTTGTTGTATCTAATAAAAATAATTATTAATTTTAAAATTTTATCGTTTTTATTATTAATTTTTCTTAACAAACTTCAAACATATATCCTTCCAATAGAAATATATAACAAAAAATAGAGATTATAATAGTCAGCGCGCAATTGAAATATCAAAACATAAAAGAAATTCAAAATTTAGCTATCTCGGTAACACTTATTTCTACTGATTAACACTCTTTTATATATTTTCGTAGAAAAAGTGTCACCGAGAATGTTACATTTTGGATATCTTTCTCTTTATTTATTTTTATATTCAATGCTTTTATTATTCATAATTTCTTATTATTTATTTCAAATAAAAGGATATAAATCTGAAGTGCGAGAAGAAAATTTATTAAGGGCAATTATAAGATTGAAAAGTAACAATTATTTTTATTAGATAATAACAAAATAATATTTTATTGTCACATAAACGATTCGCCAACACCACGTCAATGCCTCTTCAGTGTCTAATCATATGAAGCTGTTAAATAGTTAACGGTGTTAGTTTAAGGATTTATTTAAGTCAAATAAAATATTAAGAGACTTATTTGAAGTAAATGAAAACTAAAGGGCCTATTTGAAATTAGGCCAGGAGTTAAGGACCAATCTAAGTCTTTTGCCCTTTAAATTTGAAAAGCTAATTTTAAATTAGATAAAATTATTCTAAACAAATAAATGAATCCTTATATTATGAGCCAAATTTAAAAAAATATCATGATAAAGATAAATCAAAGTTTTATCTCCCTGCATTATTTCTTATTTTTTTATTCTTCGAATTTGCAGTAACATAAAATAAGTTGGTTATCTCATCCTTGTGAATTAATTCAAAATTAGGGTCTTTGTACTTCCATTGTAATTCACAAATTCTATGGAAATTAAAATCTCTCATAAAAATGTCCAATCTTAATTGGAATTGCAGCAATTCTATCTCCTCATGCAAAAGGAAAAAAAATTGAGCTGCCATGAATGCACCCCAAGGCATCGAATTTTTCCCCTTCATGGAATTTATAAAAAACACTAGGCACGGGTAAACAAAAAATTCACTAATGGTTCTCTAGCATAACCACCCCTATTCACAAATTTCAATAACCATATGTCATACTTATTCCAGAAGACATTTGAATTATATTCAAGAGTCCATTTAACATTGTAACAAATCAGTGTTGCTTATTGGATCAATTCCCAAAAGAGCATTGTAATATATTCCTATCAACAACAAAACAGAATATCCAAATAAAATTCTAGTGTACAGGAAAGTGGAATTCAAATAAAAAGTAAAAAATAGCACAAAATCAGAATTTCATCCTGCTGTAAACTGAACTTTATAATCCCTAAATACCTGATCCTCTTATTCTCGTCTGCAGCAACAACTATGGGAGAAAATGGTAGCAACAGTGTGGCTTTTGTACCCGTCTCAAACCTGGTATCCCAGCTTGCAATTTGGTTATTAAGTTTAGTTACAGCTGTATTAACAAAAAATCACAAAACTATAACCAATGTAAAATGAGAACAAACAAACAAAAACTAAATGCCAATATCATAAAAACATACAGGAATGCTGGCATTTAGCTATGCCGTCCAATGCAACTTGCTCCCTTTGTTCTCTCCTAGCCATTACATCTTCATTATCATCCAAAGCAGTAAGAAGAGGCCGTGAAAAATGCCCACAGCTCCAGTTATAAATTGAAGACTGAGGAAGTAAACTACGCTCAGAAGTCCCGCGAGATCCTGTAGAACCTAACAGTGGATCAGCCAGCCCAGCGTCTTGGGAACCCAGTTGGTGTGGCCTAAATTCTAAAGAGTATACTCGCCTCAATCCGGTGAGATAGTTTTGCCTCGGGGGGCTAACAGGGGGTGTCCTGAATGTCAGGGGCAAATGACCTGTATGGATATCATATAATCATTAAGCTTTTTTTTAAAATACTCAGTGTAATATTAGGGAGTCATCAAATCAAATTACCAGTATGCATATCAAACCATGAAGATGATCGAGCCAAACCAAAGGTAGGAGTTGTAGGTTGGGCTGATAAATCTCCTTGGTGAATGCTTCCACCATTGTATTTTGCTCCTTTTGAAACCACGTACTCAATGCCAATAATAGCAAGTGCTCTTCTCCCCAAAGCCGCAATGCGTGGGGAAGGATCTTTTGCCAAAGCAAGCATTGTGATAACACATTGTGAATAAACTGTGGTATCAAGAGGTCTTGATGGAAAACGATTAATGACTCCATTAGTGACAGCATCTTTCAGCATTATGCCAGAGTCTGAATGCTGAGAAGAATCATCGGATGCGGGAGAACCATGCATAATACCAGCGGGCATAATGGGACTGCTTGTTGAGATCCTTCCGTCACGAGAACCGGCCATGCTGTCATTTGCAGCTCTCATCACCGGGACAATTTGTGAAGAAAGAGAGCTACTCTGCTGCATAAATTGGTTTGTGTTTGTACAGCCACCAGTGGAACCACTAATGTTTGTCAGGGATGGAAATGAGCTCAATACTGAGCTAGGGTGTGGCTTCCAATATGCAGAAGCACTTGACTTCAGCTGCTTGTTGTGGCCAAAGCCGAAGCGAGCAAGAACTGAAATGAAAAATATCAGCACACTCATTCGTTAGTGGTGACAAAGGAAAATGAATTCAACATGAATATGAAACTAGAAAATGTCACGGAAGGATATATCCAAGGTCAAAAACAAACCAAAGCAATGATGACATCATGACACCTCAAATTTCATAACATACTCAGTTGAACAAATTGTGGAAAACAAAACCCATTTTTTACTCGAGAAGCATTTTCAATTTCCATAAAGTCAAAGAGTAAAAGTACAAATCTCTCTTTTAGAGCTATACTAAATGATCATAAAAGAGGAAAAAGTAGGTATATATATAAGTAGGGTAGGGGATGTAATAAGACAGCTTCGATACCAAAGCTGATGGAAAATGATCACCCTGAAATCAAACTATTGCTGGGCCCTTGATGAACTCTAAGGCGTGATTTTGTTTCCACTCTCAACTTTTACTATTGAATTGTTTGATCCATTAGAGAATACATGCAATTTTGATTTCAATGGGAACATGAAAAAGTGAAATCAGTCCCTTCGATTTGATTCCTTGGGAGTGATGCAAAAAGATGAGAGAGAACAAAATCGTAGCAGAACTAGTAAAAAGGTTCATCTAGTATAAAAGGAGAAAATTATTGGAGTTACCATTTTGTTATTAGTGTTAATATTGTATTAGTGTTAATATTGTATTTATATTCTTGAGATTATATATATACGAGGGTGGCTCCAATTTGGAGTTGAGCTTTTCATTATTCATTATTCAACATGGTATCAGAGGTACGGGACTTCCGCACGATCTAGGGTTTGCCGCGTCTCGCCGACTCCCGCATTGGGATATTCGCTGCTTTGCCGACTTCCGCTGCTTCGACCGTCGCCTGTTGCGTCTCGCCTTCTCCCGCCGGGATCATCTCCCTCCTGGATCGTCTCCCGCCGGGATTCGTCAGATATCGCCGATTCGCCGATTCGTCGTCTTGTCGCGTCCGCTGTCGAACCCCTTCCGCTGTCGAGCCTTGCTGCCGAGCCCACTGCTGTCGAGCCCTTCCGTTGCTGCCTAGGAGCGTCTGCTGCCTGCTGCCTTGTCCAGCCGGTGTCGTCTCCAGTAGTTTCTCCACCCATCCTCCTTCAGTTGCCCCTTCCACTGATGTCGTTCTTGATGTGTTGTATGTGATTCCTCGTCCTTCGTCCTTCGGTCCCCGATCTCCTTTGAGGGAGGGATCTCGTTCCTCAGTTTTTTTCTCTGTGATTCATGAATTCCAAGGATACTTATGGTACTACAGGACGAATTACTAGAATCCTTCTCGATGAGAAAAATTATCCTTCACAGGCGACTTCGATGAAAGTGGCCCTTGTCGGCCAGAATAAGCTTTCCTGGCTGACCGGCGGCCCGTCAATGCCCAAACCGACAGACAAAGATGACAAGAAAGAGCAGTTAGTCAAATGGTCGACTGAAAAGTACATGGTTTTGGGATGGATTTAGTGCTCGGTGGAGCCTCGCATATTCAGTCAATTCATGCGGTTTGAGGATATCTCCTAGCATTGATCCGCTCTCTAGCACACTTTTGGCCACACGCGTGTTGATGCCTAGATTTTCGGGATCTTTCAGGACATTGCTTCAGCCACACAGGGGGAGCGCTCTGTTCAGGAGTACTTTACTTACCTTCAAGACCGTTTTCTTGAGCTTAACGATCTTGAGTCTCTCAGTGCCCTGGAGTCTCCTACTGATATCACCCTTATTCGGAAACAGCGCCAGAGACGGGAGACATACCAGTTCTTGATGGGGCTTCTCCCCGAATATGAGTCTACTCGTGCCCAGATTGTGGGGATGTCACCTTTGTCAGATCTCCTTGAGGCCTACTCCATTGTTGCAGAGCATGAGAAACGTCTGCAGAGGCAATCTAGTCATCCCGGCCTTCGTGCTACCTCCTCTCTCCCTATTGAGCAGATGGCCCTTGCAGCTTCCCAGCGCCCTCCCACCTCCAGCACTTGTAGTCGCGGTGGTCGGGGTTCTTCTACTCAGTCTGGTGGTCGTGGCTCTTCTGGTGATCATGGCTCTACGGGTATTCCTGGCCCTTGCTCTCACTGCCCCCGAGCAGTCACCGCGTGTCGTGCCGATCACACTTGCTTCATTCGTGTCACTCCTGAGGGACGTCGTGTCATTGTCCTGGTCTATGTTGATGATATTATTCTCACAGGTGATGATCCCTCTGGCATCTCTGAGGTGAAAACGACACTTCGCTCCGCCTTCGAGGTGAAAGACCTTGGACTTCTTCGCTACTTCCTTGGGATTGAAGTAGCTCGCTCACGACAGGGCATCTCTATATTGCAATGCAAGTACACCTTAGATCTTCTTTGGGACACGGGTCTACTTGGGTGTCGTCCTGCAAGTACTCCTATGGACATCAACCATCGCCACCATGTTGAATCTGGTGAGCCTCTTTAAGACCCCTCTCAGTACGAGCAACTTGTTAGCCGTTTGATATACTTGACCAATACCAGGTCTGACATCAGTTTCTCGGTGGGCGTTTTAAGCCAGTTTATGCATTCTCCCAGGACATCTCACTTAGACGCTGCTCGACGTGTTCTTCGCTATCTTAAGCGCGCTCTTGGTCTTGGGCTGCTCTATCGGGCTGACAGTACTACCAGTCTCTCCTGCTTCACAGATGCAGATTTTGTTGGATCATTGACGGATCGATGCTCTACGTCAGGTTTTTGTGTATTCCATGGTGATCATCTTGTTTCGTGGCGGAGTAAGAAACAATCAATCGTATCTCGTTCGTCTGCTGAGTCAGAGTACCGCGTCATGGCACACGACGTTACTGAATTGGTTTGGCTTCAATCGATGTTGGCTGAACTTGGCCTATCTCTTGTTGATGACTCGGTACTACATGAGCGCACCAAACACGTTGAGATAGATGTTCATTTTTTTGCGTGACAACGTTCGTACTGGGACTGTCTTCCATCTTACATCCCCTCTACTGACCAACTTGCTAACGCCTTCACTAAAGCTGTCGGTCCTGCTCGTTCAGATCTGGCCATTTCCAAGCTACGCATGATTGACATCTTTGCTCGAGCTTGAGAGGGAGTATTGGAGTTACCATTTTGTTATTAGTGTTAATATTGTATTTATATTCTTGAGATTATATATATACGAGGGTGGCTCCAATTTGGAGTTGAGCTTTTCATTATTCATTATTCAACAAAAATATGGTACAAAACAAATTGAGATGGCTTAAAAAGTACCTCTGGAAAACATCAAATACTAGATGAAGAAGGACAAAATTGAAAACTTGCATGATTACAAATTCAAAAGAAAATACCCAAAAACGAGTAACAAAAAATACAACACTAAGCAAGAATATTGCAGAAAGAATTCACATATTTTGTGTTTTTGGATTACTTAAACATGACCTAATTAGAGCTTCTGCTGGAATTAAGGCCCAAGTTGTTAAGAATCCAAAGCCATTGGAGTGGGCCATGTTGAAATGTGGTTAATTAAATTGCACTTAACAAAAGATCTATTCACATACCAACAGCAACTTCAGACCGAACCAAAGGGCTGCCATCTCCCAGAACTTGTATAAGACTCTTAGCAATACTCAGCTCAGCTTTAGATTTCTCATCCCCATCACAATCCTCATCACCTCCATGTCCATCTCTGAATGAATCAGAAACATCTATAAGGGTACCAAGAGCAAAAACAGCAGCAGCTCTAACCTGAAACATAATGAATTGTTGACTACCACAAAATTCAATTAAATTGACCTGGCACAAAAGTTCAACTTTGCATGAGATGGTAGAAGGGCGGACCTCTGGTTGGGGTTCTGATAGCAAATGTAAAAATATGGCTGGAGCATCTGCTTGTAAACCAATGAGTTGTGCATCATGGAAATCCTCCCACAATTTTCCAAGACAAAGGCATAGCCATTGAAGAAGGAGGGGCTCAGTCTGTGTTTCATGGGGATTTGCAAGCTGGAGGTGCTTTAAACATACATGTATCAGATTTGCTTGGATGCATGCCTCTTGCCCCCTCTTGTGTCCATCCACAATAACAGCTAAAACAAAGGCAGCCATAGCCCGCTGTTCTGGGTAAGCATCCATACTATCGAGAAATTTGATAAAATAGGAATGCCCTCCATCTTTCACCAGATCAACCTGACAAGACTAGTTTTTCCCCACACACACAAGTTTCAGTTTAGCAATCTCAAAAGGTGCGCTATAGCATCCAATAGGCACCATTCAAGAAATCTTTTAGTTTGTAAATAACTTTTCAGAACACTAGGAAAAGCAGCTCCAACTAAGGCATGGTTTGGGAGAGCGGTGTCGGTGACTCCGGTGAGAAACAGAACTCCCACCCTTCGGTGAGAAATGAGGCAAAAAATAGAGGTTTTGACCTTCCCTGCCGCACCGGGGCTCCAAAATAGAGGTTTACCAAGCACACTCATTTCTCAAGCATTTTTATCCCACTAAAATGGACTTAAAATACAGACACATGGAAGCCAAGTCCAAAATACAAACATAAAGTATCAGGCAAGTCAACAATACCTTGTCGAGGGCAAGAATTTTGGTCCAAATGAACACAAGAATTTGGCGCAGCTCCATCACCGTAGTTTGCAGCAACTTCAGAACATAAGGAAATATTCCAACAGACAAAGCCTAAATAGAAAATTTGAACATTGTTAAGATCAGTGCATATATAGAATGTATGCTTCCTTTTTCAGAAAACAATAATGATGTCACTGAACTAATACGGTACCTGATCCACAGCCCAATGACCCATGTCGAGAAATCTCCCTAGTAGCACCAGGGCTTTAAATCGATGAGATTGGCTAAGTAAAACCTGGAATAGTTCAAATAAAAGAAAGACATTAAAAGGCATAGGGAAACAGGAAATCTGTAAAAGGAAAAATTATGGCGCTGCTGGTGCATTTCTGGATGGATGGTGTGTGTGGTAACTGGTGGCGCAAGGAATTGATGACTGCAGTTCGACAGACTGGGCCTAAGCCAATTATCTTAAGTGGGGCATAATGATATTTCCAATATCAGTGCATTTTGAATTGTACCATTAATATTTAAAGATTGAAGAAGTATCCCGAACTCATGTAAACACTTCAATTCAAAAAAAAAACACCAATCCATTTGTATCCAATCGCTACTGCAAATTTTGAAATACATCCATATTTTAATCCAAATGCATTCTTCTAATGATAACCAGCTTCTTAATATGCAACCGTATTCTGAAATACTGCATAAATGTACTCACAGGTAAATATGAGTTTTAAGGTTAAATATGTACTAAAAATTATCAGCAGGTGGAGTCCATCTGACTACTAAATTGAATTAGCATCTCCTAACAGATCTTAAAGCCCAGATTGGAAAAGGAAAAAAATATTGAGTACATATATACCTTCAACTAAGGTTATATGTATGCCGACACAAAGCTGCAATTGAGTCAGATATTTTTGTATGCATCCAATTATAGTATGGACAGTTAAAGTAATGATAACTAAATTAAGAAGGAAAAAATGAAAATGCTAAAATAACAAGTAGCAAAAGAATGAATGATAAGTTGAAGAATTGATTATTAGAAGATAAGTGTGAAACTATCAAACACAGCCAAGAGGAAAACAAACTTAATTGTTTTGGAATGTGAATGCCAGAAAATGCACAGAAAAGACAAGAATTAGTGTTGAATGATTAGAAAATAAAATGGGTAACGATACAATGGAAAAGAAATTGCTCAAATTGACTCATGAAAGACAAGTTGACGTCTAAGTCAAAATCACTGGGAAATTGGAATACAAGGAAAAAAGGGACAAAACGGACCAAAGTTGTAGATGTTGGATATCAGGGACACATTGGCTTGGATTTTACAAGTCGGTCTTCATATGTCGGGAGATATATCAAGGATATTTCAAATATTGGGCTTCAATATTTAATTATATATATACATAAATATATAGAAATATTAATGTTTTAAATGTCCTCCAACATGTCCAAAGGCATGCATGTTTTAAAGACAAAACAACTATTTTTTTCCTAAAAAAAGTTGTCTTCTAATAAAATATATAGATCATGCAAGTAGTATACGTGTTTAACTCACTTTTATTTATTGCGTTATACAATCAATTAGAAATTTAGAATTGTTTCATGGCTGTTAGTCCGACAATCAAGTTTGTATAATCATTTCACAATATGCATTTATTATTATAAAATATTAAAACATCCAACATATTATTAGTTAATAATTTTGCTGCTTTTAACAGAATTCTATTAAACACAAGAACGTATATTATCAATCAAATACCTTTATTTTTTAAATTTCCTTTACTTGATATAAAACTTACTATTATCTGAATAAAATTATTATACAATGTTGAATTATTTTACAATTTCTATACTTGCATTGTTTTAGATACTTGTTAGTAGTAGTTGTAGTGTGTTACTAATATTTATTTTTATACTCTTCAATTTTATTTTGGGTAATACATGGTTCAATGTTTATCAATTTGTAATGCTAATTTTACATTTAGAGCATATATTTATTTATTTTGGAGATATAGAAATATATTTAAAAAAATTCACCAGCAGGTCTCCGACATCCGACATTGACACAGCCAAGTTATCAAAAAGGCGCAAGGCGCACCGAGGCGCAAAAGGCCCATGAGGCCTAGGCGCAAGGCGCAGGCGCGCGCCTGAGGCATGTGAGGCACAAAAATTGGGGGGAAAGGAAATTGAGCGAATTGGGTGCCCAATCCGCTGAAATTGAGCGAATTGGGCGCCCAATCCGCTGAAATTGAGCGAATTGGGCGCCCAATCCCCTGAAATTGAGCGAATTGGGCGCCCAATCCCCTGAAATTGAGCGAATTGGGCGCCCAATCCCCTGAAATTGAGCGAATTGGGCGCCCAATCCCCTGAAATTGAGCGAATTGGGCGCCCAATCCCTGAAATTGAGCGAATTGGGCGCCCAATTCGCTGAAATTGAGCGAATTGGGAGCCCGTGTGCGCCTAGGGATGCCTCGGGTGCGTCTAAGGTCATGTTTTTGCTCATATCAAATTTTTTAAAAAAAACCTTGAAAGGCCCAGTGCGCGCCTGTAAGGCGCGCGCCTGGGCGCGCTTGAGGCACATCGCCCGCCTCAGCCGTGCTGAGGCGCGGCGGGCTGCGCCCGACGCCTCAGACGCGCTTAGGCGCGCGCCTTGACAACTAAGTGTCACAGACATCCGACATGTCATAGACATCCAATATTTAAAACTTCGATAAATATAATCATCTTTTTATTATTTAAACATTGATATATTAATAATTTAACATTAATTTTACATTAAATCGACTAAAAACAGTATAAACACCATCAAACCAAGACAACTAACACTTAATAGCAGTAGTGCAGTAAAGTAGTATCAGGCTAACAGCCTAACATGTTACAGGCAAACAGCCTGACAGGTTACATGATAACAACAGTACATCACTCTCAGAGAGAGAAACCAGAGAGAAGAGAACACCGTAGAGAGTGAACACCAACAAACAAAAGCAAAATATGCAAAATAAATCAAAAACTTGCAGCTCAATGAGACACAATCGCCATGTATTAATTAAGGTATTAACTAAAAACTCAACCAGCAGAAGAGTAAGAAAAAGAAACGGAGCCGAAATGTAAAATAGAGAATAGGTAAAGAAAACCTTACAGTACAACTGCACGTCATAGTTTAGTTAACCGAGGAAGAGAGCAATTGAGGGAGGGCAAGTCAATACCCTACAAAAATTTTATCAGCACCTTCAACTTCAAAGAAGAAAGACCATGGCCAAGAAGACGCCCAAATCATAAAGAGGAAGGCATCATGAGCACTCAAAGATCATCGCCTATCTTACAGCCACATGAGGACTAGGGAGGAAGGTATCATAGAGAACTCGATGATCATCATCTATCTTAGAGACACATGACAAAAAGAAAGGAGCCAAATGAGTCATAAATCAAAGGATTGCAGTTTTGACAGCGCAACAGGGAGACCACAGAGAAGAGCCTAAGTAGTCACAGAGGAAGTTGCATAGAGGATGAAAGAAAAGAGAACATCGGCGTCTTTCTCAAAGCCACACGAACACAGAGAGGAATGAAGCGAGTAGGCTGGGATGGGTTGGGTAGAATTAGGTTTTTTTATATATAATGATGCGAGATATTGAGATATCAGGCGGTATTTTGGTATCTCGTGTCAGGTGATATATCGGAAAAACCCTATTCTATTGATCGATATTTTGAAAATTCATTTTTGAAGAAAAAACGGTGTCGTGGTGTTCCACACATATAATCGTTATGTTGGACAAAATGGTGACCATGTCGGGTCATCCAAAACCTTGAAGCTGGCAATTCTAAAGGCTAATGAAAATTATGAAATTTGCAGGCACATGTGATGGAGGTTTCTCTCATGTTGATCCCAAGCACAAACAATAAATATCCCTACCTACTACACATCTACCCTAATGAGTATAAAGTAGCAGAAAATCAGCTGCAAGATAACCAGTAAATATGCCTGAACAAATGAGATTTGAGGAATAAAAAGTAAACTGAAGCATTATTAGGTCAAGAAACATTAAGGATAGATTACAAAGGATGAAATATTAAATCGTAATTTGGATTGTTTTTATAATATCCATAGTAGTACCTTTTTTCCTTTTCACATAGAGTTACTTCATGTATAGAACAGGAAAAAGGCTAAAGGCATAATAAATTATACAAACTATGAAAGATTTCTTTGGCTCTTTACAAAAAAAATAATAATAAAAGATTTCTGAAGACACTTGTCAACCTACAACAGAATTTTCATATCAAACTACACTATATTCCTCCATAAACTCCAAAAACATGGATAATTATCCCCTAGCTTCCTGAGGTATAGCAAACTATATAGCTTATGACAGTACGACAAAACAGTAAATACCTCGTTGATGTAACATTTTACATTCAACTTCCCTTAATTTAATATTTAAAACACTCTTTTACCCTTCAAAAATATGATATAGAAATGATTCTAGATATTTTACCAAATGGAAGTCACATAAAACTAAACAATTAATTAGGGATCTTTATACAATTTTTTTCCACGTGCATTTTAGATAAGACTATTTATAAGTTTCTTGATGTGATTTTTATTTAAAAAAATATCAGATACCTTTTTCTAACATAAAGGTTAATTTTTTTCCATTTTAAAAGAGCAAAAGTTGGATGAGATTACATGAGGGGTTATTTGATATTAGAGAGATAAATAAATAGTAGCTAAACTTCAAAAGAGATAAAATGATAATTACCAGTAGAATATGTATCTATATGCAGCAAGTCATAAAGAATGAAAGTGTAGAAACATAGAGCCAAATCTTGTATATACTTTGTCATATCAAAAATACATGAGGGAGTACAAATATATAGGAGAAGAGAAGGAGAAAGAATCATATACAAGAGATGTGAGACTAATAGAAGAAAGAAGAAGCAGGCCTATAAATGGGCCTTATACATGGGCTTTTTACATCGTTTTTCCTCATATTCTCTAACACTCCCCCGTAAGTTGGAGCGTATAAATCGTAGGCACCAAACTTGAACAGGAAGTGATGGTACAATTTCCGAAGTAATGTCTTGGTAAGAGTGTCAGCAACTTGCCCAGAAGCAGAAACATGCTCAAGCTTTAGCATCTTCGATTGGACCTTTTCTCGAACGAAGTGACAGTCAACTTCAATATGTTTGATCCGCTCATGGAACACAGGATTCTTTGCAATATGGATTGCAGCCTGACTGTCACGGAACAAAGTTGAAGGTGAGGATAATTTAACTCTCAATTCCATAAGAAGACTTTCCAGCCAGGTTAGTTCTGATACAACGGCCGTCATCGCACGGTACTCAGCCTCAGCAGACGAGCGAGCAACCACCGACTGCTTCTTACTCCGTCATGTGATAAGATTTTCTCTAAAGTAAGTACAGAAACCAGTTGTAGATCATCGGTCGTCCAGCGAGCCTGCATAATCCGCATCAGAGTAAGCAATAAGAGAAAGCTCTGAAGATGGTTTATACACAAGTCCTTGTTCAGGAGCAGTCTTCAGATATCTAAGAAAGTGTTCCACTGTTGAAGATGGGAAACTCGTGGAGTGTGCATAAAGTAGCTGACCACTCCAGCCGCAAATGAGATATCTGGTCTTGTAACTGTTAGGTATATCAGTTTTCCCACAAAACGCCGATAATATTCGAGATTTGGAAGTAGAGAATCAGAGTCAGATCCCTGAGCACATAGCTTGTAGTTGACTTCCAACGGGGTCTCCACAGGTTTGCACCCAGAGAGGCTAGCATCTTGCAGAAGGTCAATGCAATACTTGCGCTGGGATAAGACAAGGCCATTAGGCCGTCGTGCAACCTCGAGTCCAAGGAAATACCGAAGGTTTACCAAATCTTTGATTTGAAAGATATTATTTAAATGTTACATAATATGTTGTATCCCAGCGGAGTCATCACTCGTGATCAAAATATCGTCCACATAAACCAGTAGTATTACGGTCTCGGTTAATTGGTGACGAGTGAAAAGAGAGAAATCTGCGGAGCTTCGTTTGAAACCAACCTCGCGAACTGTCTTGCTGAATTTTTCAAACCACGTCCGAGGAGACTGTTTGAGACCATAGATAGATTTTTGAAGCAAACATACACGAGACTCCCCCGAGGTCTCAAACCTGGGTGGTTGATGCATGTAAACAGTCTCTAGAAGATCACCATTCAAAAAGACATTTTTTACGTCCAGCTGATGGAGAGGCCACTGGAGATGAAAAATTAAGTAGAGCAGAACCCGAACCGAATTTAATTTGCGACAGGGGAGAAGGTTTCATCATAATCAAGGTTGTATTGTTGAGTAAAACCTTGTGCCACAAGTCGAGCCTTCGAGCGATCAACTGTTCCATCTGTCGCATGCTTGATTGTAAAGATCCATTTGCAACTGACACAATTTTAGCCAAGAGGAAGATAGACCGTTTCCCAAGTCTGATTACCCCATAAAGCAGTCATTTCTTCATCCATGGTTGCATGCCACCCTAGATGCTGGAGAGCTTCCTGCACAGAGTTAGGTATATAGATAGAGGGGAGAGAGAGCAAATCTAAGGAGAGGTGGAGAGAGCCGATGTAAAGAGACATAATTGGCTAAGGGATGAGCCGTCGAAGGTGATGCCGAATCAACATGTCGCGAGGATACACTGGTAGAGGGAAACTGTTGCAGGGCATCTGGATGTGGAGGACGACGAGTGTAAACCTGAATGATAGGAGGTTTGGAGGGGACAAGTGGTGGTGTAGGAATTAGAAGCAGAGCGAGTAGGTAGAAGGGGTGGAAGCGGGGACGTAACTGGAACTGTGGGACGAGGTAGCGGAGGAGGAATAAGAGGATCAGTAGGACTGATGTAATATGGTTGTTCTTCATGAAAGGAGACATCAGCAGAGACAACCACCTACCCGGTGGTAAGGTAATAGCAGACATACCCCTTCTGAGTGCGAGAGTACCCGACAAACATAGCTTTGGTCGCACGAGGGGCTAACTTGTCAGATGGAGGACCAAGTTGATGAACATAACATGTACATCCAAACACATGAGGGGTAAGAGAGAAGAGCATCTTGTATGGGTACAGAAGAGTGACGGGAGCCACAAAGTGGAGGATAGACGAGGGCATGCGATTGATGAGGTGACAAGCAGTGGAAACCGCAAAGTTCCAGTAGAGAGGAGGTGACTGCATTTGGATCATGAGAGATCTGGCAACATCAAGGAGGTGGCGATTTTTTCGTTCCGCTACGTCATTTTGTTAAGGGGTATAGACACACGAAGTCTGATGAATAATACCAAACTCGGTGTACAGATTGGAGAAGGTGCGGCTAGTATACTCATGAGCATTGTCAGTACGGAGAATTTTTACACTCGTTGAAAACTGGGTACGTGTTTTCGTAAGAAACATACGGAACGTGGAGGTGAGTTCGGTACGATCACGAAGTAATTACAACCAAGTAACCCGCGAGTAATCATCAATAAATGTTACAAAATAGCGATAACCAAACACACTAGGGATCTTACATAGTCTTCAGATATCAGAATGCATTAAAGATAAAGGGGTATCACTTCAAGTACTGGGAGAAGTAAAAGATACACTGTGTTGTTTGCCAAAAATGCATGATTCACAAAAAAACTCCTGAAGGGGAACAGTTGAAAGAGCTTTCTTGAGAATCGGAAGAGAAGCATGTCCAAGACGACGATGTCAATCAGTGGAGGAGACAGTGGTAAGAGCAGCGGGAGGAACATCGAGAAGATACAGCCTGTTAGACAGTCGCCCCCTACCAAGCAATGTTATCAAGGCGTCGCCTAGGCGCCCGGGCGCCCACTAGAGCGTTATGCGATGCACGCCTAGCAGCACTTGTATTAGGAGCCCGCCTAGAGGCGCCTAGGCGCCCAGGGCGACGCCTGGACGCCTAGGCGCAAAAACTTTCTCGTGCGTATGCTTGTTTTCTCTCGAGTATGTTTTATTTCTCTCGGATAGCGATTTTTTTATTTCTCGCGTATGATTTATTGTTCCCGACGCTAGGGCTGCTTCCCGTCTCCCGCAGGCTCGCTCCGGCTCTTCCCGTCTCCCGCAGGCTCGCTCCCTCCGGCTTCGCCCCCTCCGGCTTTTCCCGTCTCCCGCAGGCTCGCTCTCTTTTAATCTGTTTGTAGGAAATAAATTTTTTGCTTCTGAATTTAAGGCTCTATTACTTAATAAATATTTAATTTGCTGACCCGTTAATGCCTCATGTTCAATTAGCATTTTTGCTAATAAATGTAATTGTTCAACATGTTCAGTCAGGATATTTTTTGCAAAATTATAGATTGGAACATCAACGATTGAATGATCTTGTCTACATTCAATATAATCGACGTCTTCAAGCAAGATTTCAAGAGAGAAGAGAAAACTGCAGAAATTTTAATCCTTTGGTTCTTGAAGAGCTTAATTGGAGCAGTGAGTGGATGACTGGTCATCCAGATGATGATTTGGTTCATCCAAATGAAGATCTAACGTGGAGCATGATAGACAGAGAATTTGGAGCATCTACATCATTCCAAAATAAAAATAGATCAAGGAGGATTAGAAGTGATGAGTCATTTGATAAGACAGCATTAGAGATTGAAGAAGAAGTGCATGATGATGATGATATTGAAGACGATTTTGGCATAACTGGTCCAGTGGAGGGACATTCAAATGAAGATGATAACTTAATATTTTGAAACTTGATATTGAAGACGAATTTGGCCTAAGTGCCTAATTTATTATTTTGAAAACTTGATATTGAAGACTTCTTACCTGCTACTGTAGCTTTACTTTTTCTTTGGTCTTCAAGCTTTGATAATTTTTCTTAATAAATGTATGTTTGTTAAATATATATAACATGTGCTTCACTTTGAGCAATGCATATGATTGAATGTTATTGTGTTTTTGTTTGAATGACGTCATAATGTCATATCATAATTTTATTAGTTCACAAACTGGTAACTAAATCATCTTTTTCTCATCTTATTCTACAGATGAGTGATTTTGTGTTACCTTTACCTTCATTTAAATCAACTTACATGATCACTAACAAAGATATAATCACGTGTGTTTTTTTCCCACATTCATGTTTTTCAAATGCATATATTTTTTACATTGTTTAGGTATAATTTTGTAATGTCATAGTTGACTTATTTTTGTGACCACTAACATTGTAGCGGTTGTGGATGTTTTGTATGAAATTTAGAAATTTATTTAGGGTGTTCAATATTTACTGTCGAATGCTTATATTTTGTTGATAATGTAGAGAACTATTGACTATTTGAAGAGTGATTTTAGCTCAGTTACCCCATGTGAGTGAGAGTAAAAATAATCATTCCAATTATTTTGCATGTTGTGTTTTAAAAGGGAGTTACACTTTGCTTAGCATGTTAAACGCTTTGGGCGCCTAGGCGACGCCTTGGCGACGCCTAAGCGTCGCCTCGCCTTGTCGCCTTGACAAGATTGCTACCAAGTATATTCTGCGTTAGATGATCCTGCGCAACAAAGGAAGAGCATGAGAAGGTAACACAACAATCAAGGTCCTGTGTAAGACGGCTAACAGAAAGTAGATTGAAAGGGGATCTTGGAACATGAAGAACCGAGGAAAAGGAGAGGGAAGAAGTAAGAGGCAAATGAACAGTGTCAGCAATCGGGACTGTGTCACCATTAGCCATAGTGAGGAACTCGGGATAAGCAGAATCTAAGTATTGAGGCGGCTTCTGCGGAGAGAGATGATGTGTAGCACCCAAATCCACAATCAAGGAAGAGTTGTGTGAGAGGCAAGATATACCTTCATTGGAGATCGAGGCTACTGAGCCAGAGGAGCGACTAACTACCCCTTGAAGCTGATGGAGTTGAGCACGTAGAGCAGCAATATCCTCACTAGTGGCAGAAAGAGGTATGGGAGTAACCAAAGCAGCAAGGTGAGGGGGAAGGACCATGCTTGCGGTAGCAGGTGGCCTCCAGATGACCATCACTGCCGCAATGAGAGCACTTGAAGAGAGTACGGCCACCACGACCTCGTCCCCGAGACTAGCGACCTCCACGAGACGTGACTACGAGTAGGAGCAAGAGTAGCCACGGATTGCTGAAGGAGAGCTGGAGAGAGAGGTGGAGCATCCGGCGAAGGGATAACTTTCAGAAGCATCGAGCAAACGTCTGAGAGGGACAGAGTAACGGCGGAAGATAGGATATGAGCGCGAACACTATGAAGATGTGGTGGAACACGGGTCATCATCATAGCAATCCCAACTGCTTCTTTTTGTTGTCGTTGAGTAACCAAGTCAGTGGTGGGCGGCTGATGCTGGATCCAAGCCACCACACGAGTTTTAGCCCGTGTAACAAAGGACGTCAAGTCACCAGTAGCTCCAGGGTAAAAAGATTGAAGATCGGTAAGAATGTCGAATAAGTATTGAAGACTGTCCTTCCCGGAGTAGAGAGAATGAAGGTCAGTCCACATAACGTAAGTCGTCTCGTGATACATGGTCATCTGATACGGCTCAGTGTCCAGAGAATTGAGAAGCCAATATTGGGCATGCCCATCGTCTCGAATACACTCGTCAGTCGGTTCAGTGGGAGGAGGCCTTGCCATGTGATGAAGGAGACCTTTAGTTGGCAGCATACGGCGAACGGAGTGAACCCATTCTACAAAATTTGGTTTTCCACGGAGAGAAATTGTGGTAATACGTAATTCATCACGGAGTTCCAAGGGAGCAACACGAGCTGCTTCGGAAAGAGTTGTTGAATTGGAAGCAGTAGGCGAGACGGAAGCCATGCGGACAACGCCAAGAATGGCGACTCGGAAATCTAGTCGCGCGGTTAGACAGCTAGGTCGTTGCGGCTAAAAGGGCATGCGGTAGAGAGACCGCGGCAAGAAGATTGTGCGGCGAGCTGGAAGAAGTCACCAAGGAGACCACCAGGCGAGCGGGTAGAACCAATCCGCGGCGAGAAGGGTAAGAAGAGAGGTCGCAGCTACGGCAGCGCGCGGCGAGCAGAACACCAGATCGCTGCGGATAGAAGCAGCGGATAGAGGCAGCGGTTAGGGCAAGACCGTAACGATTAGAAGAACTGTCTAAGGGCCAGAGGTTAGGCGAGACCGCGGCGAGAAGGAAAGGTCGAATGACCAAACAAAGCTGCCAGAAGCAGCGGACGGAGGCAGCGACTAGAAGCAGCGGTAAGAAGCAGCACCTAGAAGCAGCGACCAGAAGCAGCGGTAAGGAGCAACGGCAAGAGGCAAGAGGTAGCGAATAGACAACTCGCGGACAGAGGCAGCGAATAGAAGCAGCGGCAAAGAACGATGACTAGAAGCTGCGATCAGAAGCAGCGGCACGACAACCTGCAGCGGATAGGTAACCCGCAGCAGTTAGGCAATCCACAGCGGCAAGACAACCCGCAGCGATTAGGCAATCCACAGCGGCAAGGCAACCAGCAACGGTTAGAGGAGCTAACAGCGGGAAGGGGGTGGGTCCCACCAGTCAGAGAGAAAAGGGCTATAAAAGCAGAGGGATGGAGGGGAGGAGAGGTGGAAGCCACGGGGAGAGAAGGGGCGGTTAGAAAAGAGAATGTCGTCGAACAGCAGCGTGAAGAAGGGAAGAGGCCGTGTGGATAGCTACGGTTAGAAATTGGGTATCCGCCCGGGATCAGATAGGCTCTGATACCATGTAGAAACGTCGAGCCAAACCTTGCATATACTGTCATGTCAAAAATACAGGAGAGAGTGCAAATATATAGGAGAAGAGGAGAAAGAATCTTATACAAGAGATGTGGGACTAATAGAAGAAAGAAGAAGCAGGCCTAAAAATGGGCCTTATACATGAGTTTTTTACATTATTTTTCCTCGTATTCTCTAACAGAAAGAAAAATCAATAGCAAATGCGTTTATAGGCACTCATGTTTATCTCAAACACAAAAACAAAATGCAAGGACAGTAGATAATAACATTTATAAGTAATAATTGAAATTTTGAATCGCATGAATGAATAACTTCTTTAAAACAGACAATAACATAACATTATGAATATATAATAATATATACTATATGAGTGAGAATTACAGCTTTCACTGCTCATCGACCTTTTGCTGTTCATCTGTCAGCCTACTAAGGGAATTGCCATTTGCTAAGGTAATGATATTTATTAATTTAATTTATAAATATCAAGAGAAATCTCATTATTATAATTAAGTTTATAAATATCAAAAAAGCCTTTCGCATTATACCTTTTTTCAAATTTTGACGGTAGCTGTATTAAATTATCATGGCTTGGGAATAGACTAAGTTATCAAAGGTGCAAGGCGCACCGAGGCGCAAAGGGACTCTGGAGCCTAGGCGCAAGGCGCAGGCGCGCGCCTGAGGCACGTGAGGCGCAAAAATGGGGGAAAAAGAAATTGAGTGCATTGGGCGCCCAATTCGCTGAAATTGAGCGAATTGGGCGTCCCATTCGCTGAAATTGTGCGAATTGGGCGCCAGATTCGCTGAAATTGTGCGAATTGGGCGCCAGATTCGCTGAAATTGTGCGAATTGGGCGCCAGATTCGCTGAAATTGTGCGAATTGGGCGCCAGATTCGCTGAAATTGGGCGCCCAATTCGCGGAATTTCAGTGAATTGGGCGCCCAATTCGCGCAATTTCAGCGAATTGGGCGCCCAATTCGCGCAATTTCAGCGAATTGGGCGCCCAATTCGCGGAATTTCAGCGAATGGGGCGCCCAATTCGCGGAATTTCAGCGAATGGGGCGCCCAATTCGCGCAATTTCAGCGAATGGGGCGCCCAATTCGCGCAATTTCAGCGAATGGGGCGCCCAATTCGCGCAATTTCAGCGAATGGGGCGCCCAATTCGCGCAATTTCAGCGAATGGGGCGCCCAATTCGCGCAATTTCAGCGAATTGGGCGCCCAATTCGCTGAAATTGAGCGAATTGGGCGCCCAATTCGCTCAATTTCAGCGAATTGGGAGCCCAAGTGCGCCGAAGGGGAGCCTCGGGGGCGTCTAAGATCATGTTTTTGCTCATATCAAAAACAAAATTTAAAAAAATACCTTGAAAGGCCCGTGCGCGCCTGGGAGCTTGTAAGGCGCGCGCCTGGCCACATCGTCCGCCTCAGCTGTGCTGAGGCGCGGCGGGCTGCGCCTGGTGCGCCCGGCGCCTCAGGCACGCCTCGGCGCGCGCCTTGACAACTATGGGAATAGATAAACCTTAAAATTACCAAGAATTTATCTGCTTTTGTACTGAATGGGAGCATCTCAATCCAAAGATGTGGGACTAATGTTTTTGCTTCACAATCACTTACTGCAGCTTCCTTTGAAATTCAAATAACACTCAACACTCAAGCCTTTATCCCACCATACTGGTGTGGGCTATATGGATCCTTTGTCACCACAGCACCCTATTTTTATTCATAATCTCACTAATGCCTAATTACATCATGTCTATCCTTATAGTTTCATTCCAAGTTGTTTTTGGTCTACCCCGCTCCAATTTAACATGTCTACTGGCTAAACTCTTATAACGCCTGCCAGGAACCCCTAATGGTCTCTTTTGTACCTGTCTTAACCATCAAATGATTTAAAATATTTGGAGTTTAAAATACTTTAAGACATTTTAATATTTCATTGTTTAAATATTTTATTTATTTTCAGATTCATTAGGGGGGAACTTTTAAAAACAATTCGGCACATTATTATTATTGAATTTATTATACGAACAGTCTTTCATGCTCGATTGCTCTGAAGCACGCGGACATCGCCCGTGCTTGTCAGAACTCCCGCCTCTCGCAGTCCTCGCGAGCACAATAGGTGATCGAACCAATGTTTTTGTCACACTACACTCGAGGGGGCTGCGAGTAATGTGAGTCTGGTCGAGCACGGGTAAATCCCGTGCATCTGAGAGCAATTGAGCATTGGCAAAGCTCGTGCAAGACTGCTAGTGAATTAAAAAATTTTTGTTCAAGGCAATACACAAACACTGCTATCATAGAGCCACAAATGCCTCACCTGCAAAACTATTGGCAACTGCTCTGGTGGTTTTTTATGTACAGATCCATGATCAAGCCACAGTTCAAATGCTGTCAACTGTTCTGTAAAAAATGGACTTGGCTGATAGAAAAAGAAGACCAATTAATAGCACAAGGACTGCCTTTGGCCTATGTATTTGACACTAGTTACTTGAACCCTCCATTAATAACGAAATGGTCAAGCAAAAGAAGAAAATTTTAATCATGAATGCTAAAAAGAAACCTGAAATTCAGCAGTTGGATCAGCAACCAACTGTGGCAGTTTAGAAAGGCAAATCTCAGCTGCCATGTCCCATGCATCCCTGGGAATTGAAATGTGACATGAGGAGACCCAATGGGATCAATATATTTAGACAAAAAAACAGCAAAACTTTAAATTTACCACATGTGATGCTGATGAGTTGATGGTAAAAGAGGATATGATATTGGAGAACAGTTTGCAGTCTTCATAATTCTTTCAGCAAGAAGGAAGTTTCGGAACAAACTAGCAACCAGTAAATCTTGTCTAAATAACCTTTGGAAAAGATCTGTGAGACGTAATTTCAAGATTATTAACAAATCTTTGGAAGTAAAAAGGGAGGTAGGAAAATAAGTAATTGACCGCAAAAATAGATACCATGAGGCAGAACATTCCATGCAATGGTGTCAGTGACAGCTGTAAAAATCCAGTTTAACTCCCCGAGGAGTGTTTTCCGGTCATTTTGGCGCCCGGGAATTTTGTCAATAAGAGAATGGTCAATAAAATCATGAAGCCATGATCTGGAACAGAGCCTATGCAAACAAAAAAGTATTACCGTTGTTATTTATAAATAAAAAGTCAACCATAATCAAATAGTAATCACAAAATAAGCCGATCAAGTCAACAACTATTTTTTAGGTGAAGCATCAATGTTAAGCCCTAAAACTGAAAATCAAGTGGAAGAATAACAAGTGCATTCTATTTTCTACATAGAAATCATCACAACTAAGATGATAAGACAATAAAACAATAAATTGAGTGCAATACACACAAAGTTAGACAACTCGAGATCTTATAATTATAGGGTGCTATTACTAGCAAAACACGTTTGGCTTTTAGCAAAACAAAAAAATTTGATTTATTTTTTTAGCCATTATTTGAAATTCCATTAGTTTGATATTAGCAAACCCTCCCAAAACCAACCCCCTTTCCATGCCCTAGCATTTTCACCTCTCATTCAGACATTCTTCATCCTCAGCTAGCTCCACTCCCATTGTCGAACCCCAACGCAAAAGTGCCATACTATTGTCGGCTCTAGTCCTGTGCAAAAGTGTTGCCGTTGTCGCTTGAAAGGAAGTTCTGTCGCCTGCTCCATCTTCCTCGCATGCGGGACTGTACCGGAGCTTCGTGGATCTGAATACGGTGAGCAGCCCAGTGGCCAAGTGGGGTGAAGGAGGGGGTCGGTGGACGACGCATTGTAAGAGATTTGCGTGATAATTTTGCTTCTTTCATGGCCGGAGAAATCAGAATGACGAGTCGGGCACCGTGGACTGAATTTCAGAGGTGGAGGAGGAATGGAGGATAAATTTTGAGGGCGGAGAGGAGGAAGGGGACTGCTATAAGGGTGATGGAAGGTCATCTTATAGTTTTTGTTAGACTTTAGTATTACTTTTATTTTATACTTGTATTTTGCACCTCCTATATATGTTGGAGGGGCTTCTTTTCCATATATTGAATTTCATTTTCACGGTTTAACATGCTATCAGAGCCAGGTTTGCCCAAATTTCTTCTTTCTCTCAATCGGCCGCAGCTCCCGCTCGTTCCGCTGAGCCAACGCCAGCATCAACGTGTTTCGCGCCCGCCAGAGTTCTGTTTCGCGGCTCATGCTCGTTCCGCTCCTCCAACGCCCGGATCCGCGCACTTCGTGGTCGTTCCGCCTTCATCTCCACCGCGCCAATCTGCACAGAGTTCCGTTCAGCGCTCCGCCTACGCTCAGTGCACAGCTCTCCGCTCCGCCTTCAACGTCTCCGATCTGTCCCGGCTTTCATTTTTGAGCGTCAGATCCCGCTGGTGATGTCTTTGTGAGGCAATTCCCTAGATTTCTGGCGTCCATTTCTTCTATGCGAGAGATGACTGTCACGGTTTCCTTCTCTCACTTCCACGGCTACGTCGCCGAGTTCAACTGATCAAATCTCTTTCTATGAGAAGTTTTGTGGGTTTTTTGCCTCTTGATTCCCACTTGGTCTCCTTCTCGAGGTTTCTATCCTCAAGTGACTATGGACGAGAGCAGTGAGTCTCTGACTTTGTCCTCACGTGTGCGTATTGAATCCCCACCGATGTCGGCATTGGGCTCCAACCGTGCCCTCCATGACCACGGGAGCCCTCAAATTACCACCATGAGGCTTGATGGCACAAATTACCTCCTGTGGGATCGGTCCATCACTCTTGCTCTAAAAAACCGTCATATGTTTGGCTATGTTTCTGGCACTACCGCGGCTCCCCATCCTACTTCTACCGAACGGTCGCAATGGGATTCCGAAAATTCTATGGTCATGTTGTGACTTCTCAACTCTATGCAAGAGAGCATTGCTAGAAATTACCTATTCCTTGATACTGCGGCAGATATTTGGAAAAGAGTTGAGGTTACCTATTTTTGTCAGGGAAATGCTGCATCTTTCAACTTCGTCCGCGGATTTTCCTCTTGCGTCAAGGCGATCGGTCTCCTTCATGCTATTATCTGGAATTTACTCAGCTCTACCAAGAGTATGACCACTTTGATGTTTTCAACCTTATCTGTCCTGAAGATGAACATCTTGTTCGGGCTCGTGAAGAACGCAATCAGATCTTTGAATTTTTACATGGCTTGCATCGGGACTTTAACCAAATTAGTGTTCAGATCCTTGGTCGTGCTTCTCTTCCCTCCTTGTCGGAGGTTATCAGTCTTGTTCAGCAGGAGTTTGATCGGCGCCAAACTCTACATACTGACACTACTCCTAACAGCTCTGCACTTGCTACCCATGTTCGTCCAAGTGGGTGTCCTCCACGTGATTTGCTACCGAAGTCTCGGGAGAAGGATCATCTTATTTGTGATTATTGCGGGAAGGCTCGTCACACACGACACTTTTTTCAAGCTCCACGGCTTTCCTCCGCCGAAAGGGATTTCTACTACTCGTGGTGGTGGTGGTTCTAGTCGCTCTCCGGGTCATCATTCTCTGTCCCACTCCGCTCATCTCTCTGATGCTTCTGTTGATGTGTCTATCCAGGCTGCTCCTCCGGCTCTCTCCTCCGATGAGATTCTTGGCTTTCGCCGTCTGATGCACGTCCATCCCTCTGAGGTATCTACTTCCACTTCCTCCTATGCCCATCGGGGGCCTTCGGGTGCTCATTCAGCTACCAGTTGATCATTGACAGTGGGGAGACCGATCATATGACGGGCACTGCTTTAGGTTTTGTGTCCAACTCTCCCTTGTCTGGTCTGACAAAGTGAGTGTTGCTGATGGTTCTTTTTTCGATATTGCTGGAAAAGGAACCATCCCATTTCCTTCCCCCACTCTCTCGTTTGTGTTTCACGTCCCTAGATTTACCTGAAATCTCCTTTCTATCAGTCAATTAACTAACTCTATGCATTGTTCAGAGATTTTCTTACCTTCTTCTTGTGTATTTCAGGATCTAATGGCCAGGAAGATGATTGGCTCTGGTAAACTGTGCAAGGGACTGTATCTCTTTGACCCCTCCAACTCGGCTCTTGTTCCTTCTTCGCAGGCTCTTCACGTGGCTTTCCCTACTACTTTGGAGGCCTGGCACTGTCGCCTTGGACATCCTTCTGTCTCTGTTATGAAGTTTTGTTTCCGGCTCTGCCGTCTTCTATTTTTGATGTTTTTCGTTATACTGTCTGCGAGCAGGGTAAGCACAAACAGAAACAATTTGTTTTGTGATTCATTCTGTGCATCTCTCTAAGTCTAGTATCGACTACTTTCTCATTTATTTCTCATTTGGTGATCTTTATCTCGTTTATTGTAGTCGATGGCTCTTTCTTGTGTAATTTATAATCATGCACTATTTGTACATATGTTTAATTTATAAACATACATTATGTATACAATTATACATATTTATAAAAATTGTGTAATATATATGAATAAATTTATTTAAATATTAAAATCTGACATTGTAAAATATCTCTGATATATCCCCACAATCCGACATCCGACATTTCAAACTCAAACCGACATGAACCTGACATCCGACATCTGCAATCTTGCCTGGGACCCGGAAGATCTTTGTCACTATGAATGTCACTTTTCATGAATTCAAACACTATTATGGGAGCTCCCTTCAGGGGGAGACGGGTATCATGGAAGTGAGCTCCCCCACTATCCCTCTTCCTATATCTCTTCCATATCAACAACCCGTCTCTACTCCTACTATCAGCCATGTTGATCTGCAGCCACCTGTGGATCCACCGTCTCCTTTACCTCCTCGTCCTACCCCTTTGCAGATTTATACTCGTCGGTGAAGGGGCGCAAACAATCAGCTCCTGCACACTATACCTGAAGCCACATCTGATCCGTCTACAGGTCCTCAAGGTAACTTTGCTTCCACCGTACATCCCTTATCTAATTATATGTCATACGACTCACTGTCCTCCCGACATAGAGTCTTTGTCACTTCTTTGTCCTCCATTTCTATTCCCTCCTCGTGGCAGGAAGCTTTGGGACATCAAAAATGGAAGGATGCTATACAGAAAGAGATGATTGCCCTTAAGAAGAACTACACATGGGACCTTGTTGATCTCCCTCAAGGCAAGACGGTGGTGGGATGCAAATGGATTTTTTCGGTAAAACAAAACCCTCAAGGCCTTGTGGATCGATACAAGGCTAGGTTGGTGGCTAGAGGGTACACCCAAATAGCCGGGATTGATTATCAGGAAACCTTTGCCCCCGTTGCAAAGACGAACTCGATCTGGATCCTTTTATCGTGTGTTGCATGCAAAGGGTAAAGTCTTAGCCAGTTAGAGGTGAAGAACGCCTTCTTCCATGGAGATTTGATAGAGGAAGTTTATATGGCCCTACCCTCAGGCTTCTCCCATGAGGGATTGCAGGAAAGGTATGCAGGTGGAAGAAGGATATATATGGCATAAAACAGTCCTCGAGGGCTTGATTTGGGAGGTTCCAACGAGCAATGGTGAAGTTTGGGTACACTCAGAGTAATGCGGATCATACTCTATTTGTTAAGCACAGGCAAGGAAAATTGACAGTGTTGATAGTCTATGTGGATGACATTGTTATAATTGAGGATGACTTGGAGGAAATCAAACACTTGAAGACAGGATTGGTCAGTGAATTTGAGGTAAAGGATGTTGGGAACCTCAAGTATTTCCTTGGCATAGAGGTTGTCAGATCCAAGCACGGTATTTGTATCTCCCAGAGAAAATACGTCATTGACTTGTTGGAGACTACAGGAATGAGTGGGTGGAAACCTGCTGAAACTCCCATTGAAACGAATCATAGATTGGGAATGGATGGTGGAGAATCTGTTACTGACATCAGTAGCTTCCAACGGCTGGTGGAGAGACTCATCTACCTATTACATACTCTTCGAGATATCTCCTACGTTGTTGGAGTTATCAGCCAGTTCTTGCATGCTCCCAAGTCACACCACTTGGATGCTGCTCATCGGATTCTGAGATATCTCAAAACTTCACCGTGACGTGGCATTTTGTTCTCTCCTGCTAAAGAATTATCCATTGAAGATTTCAAAGATGCGGATTGGGCAGGGTCTATTGATGATCAGAGATCCACGACCGGGTATTGTACCTTAGTGGGAGGGAATCTGGTGACTTGGAGGAGCAAAAAACATGTGGTTGCTAGATCCAGTACTGAAGCGGAATTCAGGGAGATGGCCAAGGGAATATGTGAAGGAATGTGGATTCGATCTCTTCTGCTTGAGCTTGGGATTTGAAGCATTGACCCGATACGTTTATATTGTGATAACAAGGTCGCTATTAACATTGCTCACAATCCAGTTTAGCATGACCACACCAAGCATGTAGAAGTCGATCATCATTTCATCAAAGAAAACATTGTGAGGGGAGTTAATAGTATTTCGTTTGTCCCTTTGGGTCAACAGCTGGTTGATGTGCTCACAAAAGCCTTATCAAATAAGTATTTTGGTAATATTATGTCCAAGTTGGGTGTGACAGATATCAAAAGCCCAACATGGGGGGAGTGTTGGGCTTTAGTATTACTTTTATTTTATATTTGTATTTTGCACCTCCTATATATGTTGGAGGGGCTTCTTTTTCGTATATTGAATTTCATTTTCACAGTTCAACAGTTTTAACTTCTAAGAGAACAGATTCTGAAGTGGAGAATCTAATGTGTTCAACTCATAGCAAAGAAGCTCGTGATGAAGAAGACGATAGGCCTGAGAAGGCTTGAGATCAGAAAAGATGTTGAGGTTTTGAAAGGTTTTCATGAAACTCAAAGAATCATCAGGAAATCAAGATCATCAGTTAGTGATGATTGATTACAGTAGAGTTTGTGTGTGTATGATACATCTTGGAAAGAACAACGGGACATGATTGCATTAAACGAGAACAAAGATACAATCCGGAGCGAACTCCGACCAAGACCAAATAGGCTGGGTCCTCCAAAGATCCCTCTCTCAAGAATGAGAGCCCAAAGCCCTAAATAACCAAAGATGACCCAACATCAAAACCCCTCCCCCTTATATAGATGAGGGAGGGAAAACATTACAAGGAAATAAGATTAATTAATATGTCTTAATTAATACAAATTAATATTAATTAATTAATAAACATTAATTAATTAATACCAATTAATCACACCAATTAATTAAGGCGGTTGTCATAAGCGCGCTCCAATCGTCCTAATGATGGGTGGCTCCTCTGGCAATTGTGCGCGGGTAACAGTGTATTTCATAATTTTAGTGAATATAATCAGTTTTACAAAAAATTTAGGTACAGTTCCACCATAGGCGAGGAAGATCAAGCCGACCAAGGAGGAAGAATGTCGAAGCGGGGGCACGTGGGGGGGGGGGGCAAACAATATGCACTAATAGCAGCACCCTAGTTATATCCAAGCTCCAAGCACATTAAAAGTAGGCAATCTTATAGTGGGCATAAGGGTTATGCGAGATACCACTTAAGAGTTCCTGAAAGAAAAACTAGACAATAAATGTAGAATCTTTGACATTAAATTGATGCCTTCCCAAGTTCGAGCAAAATATACTGATGTGGACATAAATAGACCGAGATTGAAGCAAATGACATACTAACCAATGCAGTGCCATTTTTATTGGTGTAGTCAGACATGATGTGAAAACATCAGCAGGAAACTCGGCACTTTGTGGAAGAGTTTCGTGTGGCTCACAGGCAGCAAGTAAAATGCAGTCCTTCGACGAACCAGAAGCACCAGATGAGTTCCACTCTTGACGCTAAAAGGAATTATTGTCAGCTACAAGAAATAATAACTAAGAATTCCAAGAGTAGAATTATTAAAAAAACAAATAGTGTGACAGAGTGGAAGAAGGATGGCACCCATGTACCTCAATTAAAGCATTTACAATAATGCCTGCAGCTGAGCAATCAAAAACATATATTGACGGGGTCTTTAACCAGGAATCAAGTTCACTTATCGGCAAAGGAATATATTGTGTATAGCTCTATGGAAAACAAGGAATAATAACCCAAGTTATCAAGAAACAATTCAAGCAGAGTAAATAATATAAGCCACGTGACTCAAAATGGCAGAGACAAAGTTTACCATAATTTTTTGGACAGAAAACTTTACCTTGTTAAAAACCCAGATTTCACCATTAGCTGTAGGTTTAGGCACTCCATGGCCGTTGTAATGGAAGAGAACTCTCTCAGACCTAGCATTTTTACGACAACTACTACAAAGCTTCTTCACTTCCTCAACTGTAGGATCAAGTTGAAGTCTATAACGAGCCTGTTTTGTATTAGAATAATTAAAATGTTTAATTTGAAACTGCATGTTAACTTGAATTGTGTTAGATGCAACTACACTTACCCGAGGTTGCCATCGTTCATACTGAGCATGCAAGCTTTTTCCAATGGTGTCAAGAGATTTTGGAGGGGTCATTGAGAATGGATCTATCAACATAGAGAATGGATCTATCAGCATAGAGAATGAATCTATCAGCATAGAGAATGAATCTATCAGCATAGAGAATGAATCTATCAAAAGAAAAAAAAGGAACCCCATTCACCAGTGTCAAAGAACAATCAGTTTTAGGAAAATTTTGTGAAATTGTAGAAAATGAAAAGATTTGGTAAGTTTGTCCTAGTCCTACAGAATGAGTGAAAGTCATCTCTAAAGTTATGGAAGAAATATGTATATAATGCAGAGATTTTCTTCACAAATATTAAACCCAACATAAATCATACTTAAAAAAATACATAAACATGTTTCTCAATGAAGCCTAAGTGCAATATAGTACTTGGAGACATGATGTTGCATATCTGATGCAGAGAGGCACTCGCAGCGCCGAAGTTTACTTTATGCATGCAATTCATTTTTGTAGACATGTCGAATATTTTTATTTTTTGTTGCGCACTTGTTCCTCGTTTTTATTTTCCTGGAATTTTTTATGTATTAGAGAAGTTGTAGTGGTGTATCCTATGGCACGATTAAGTAGGTCATACATTTTGTCGCTCAAGATTAGTCGGAGACGTAATTCTTTGACTTAGATGGCAATTGGTTAGGATTTTAGCCTGCAGTGATTCGGAAATGCACCGGTATTTTGAGAAGAAGCTGCTTTTGGAGCGGCTTATTTCGAAAACTGCGCTATTTTATTCCGATGTTTACTGCATATGCCCAGCCGCCGGGTTTTTTGCGTTCAACCGCAGAAGCTCCGTTTTTCTCTCCCGAAACCCTATTCGTGAGCCAGTGATTTCCTGATTCCCCCCACTCACGAGCCACGACATCACTTTCTCCCTCTCCTCCGACGGTGACACGACGGTTGCAAGCCCTAGTAGCCCCTAGCATATCTGTTTCGTTTCTCCCTCGCCCGGAAGAAGCACAAGCGTCTCGACGCCATCTGCGACGAACCTTCTTCCTCTTACCTCGTCGATTGAATACTGGCCGACCATGATGGTCGAGATCGAGTTCCAGCACCCCCATGGGCAATTTGACTCCAAAGCTTCGTCGATTTGAAGTCCTGATGGCATTCAACAAAACTTTGTTTTTACTGTAGCTCTACACTTTTTTCTGTTTGGGGAGAATGAAGGAGAAAAGCGGGAAGAAAGCATTAATGGAATGGTTTTAGTTTAAAATGATGACGAGAGTTGGCAAAATGGTGTATTAAACCTGTTTGAACATGGTTGAAGAAGATTTGCGCATCGGCCTTCAAGAGAATGATATTTGGAACAGCAATGGCGTTGAAGATGGGAGCAGCTGGCCTTTGGAGATCGAAATAGTGGAAATATTAGCCACAAATAGCAGGCTTCCTTCATTCCAGTTAGGGCATTTTGTTCTTCATTTCAGTTAGGTCATGTCGTGATAAATTACATTAGTGATACGCACCCTAAACAATGAAAATGTGTGCTTCCCTATTGCTGTGAATGTCTAAAGATATGAATGTCTAAACATTGAAAAATGTTTGTGTTTCCCAAAACATTGAAAATGATCGAGTGTTTTCCCATTGCTGCGAAAGTCTTAACATTGAAAAGGTTGTGTGTTTCCCCAATGCTGCGAATGTTTGAAAATGTTGTTTTGTTCCAGTTAGGTCATATTGCTTTTTTGGGAAGAATTTGTGTTATGTTTATTGTTTGAAGTAATTATATACAAGTCTCTCCAACAACAAAGATATTTGAAATCGTATCAAGATACACAATATTGGGTCGTATTATGATAAAAAAATAATTTTTTTCATATATTTTTTGGTTGGTAATTATTTTATGGACAAAAAAACACTTAAAACTATGTTTTGTTTCCAAACAATTTTTCTAAAACTCCATTTTATAATTTCCATTTCACTCAAACAGTTTTTTAACAAAACTTTGTTTTCCAAAAAAAGCATTTTTTTGTGAGCAGTTTTTCATCAGCATCTTTCTATCAGCAACAAGCAACAGCCCAACCAAGCAGAGTCATAGTGGGGTCAAACCTTGCTTTCTCTTGTACTCTTATCTTGAGCCTTACTATAAATTTTGAGCATACATGTATTTATTCTCATTAAAAGCCATGAGCAATTAAGAGCTAAGTTCAAAAAAATCATGTTTAGTGGTTGCCGAAGTTCAAATATAAAAAATCCTGATTCTGTTAAAAACAGGATTAAAGATAAAAAAAAACAAATGAAGCCAGATCACGTGCAGCCTGTCTCTATTCTCACAATGAGTACCAGGTTGCATGAAAAATTAGGCTAGCTAGCTATTAAAAGGAATGCAGCGCTGATTTAAAAAAACAAAAAAAAGGTATTACAGATCCTACCTCACCGGAAAATGGGTGTGCCACTCTCACGAAAAAAAACTGACGGGTGCCCACTCAAGGAAAAACTGATGGGTGTCATTCGTGGATTTTTTGCAGCCAATTGAAAACCATTTTAATAGCGAGAATATAAAAGGGGAAAACAGTCACTATTGAAGGAAAAAAACACCATTACTGCCGAAAAAGAGCCGTAAGACGATCTCCCCTCCTGAACGGGAACGAGAGTCCCCTTTCATCCTTTCTCTTCTCCTCCAACTTCTTCTACGACATTTTCTCATCCCCCTTCGTTTATCTACGGATTTTGATGCCACCATAATTCTTCTACTCCGCCACCGCTCCGTCATCCTTGCAAGCCGCTGCCTCCCTTACTCCGTCTGAGTGAGGAACCTCTCGTCTTTCACCGGACCTTCCGCCGACCATCCAACCCCATATTTTCATTCCCAGTGAGATCCATCCTAATTTTTGTGTTCGCATCCATCTAGTTTATAGTAAGTAACCTAGTTTTAAAAGGAATTTCATCTGTCCTTTTCTTTATTTTCTCTTTTCCTCTAAGTTGGATTATTTCCTCGACAAATGTGTTGTTATTCTGGCTTACATTGACAAATGCAAGGTCGCCGTTCATCGAATGTTTGCGCCACTAAATGAAATTAAATTGCTCATTGTTAAAGTTGTTTGTTATCCTTCCTCTGTGTTTCTCCTTTGCTTATGCTCGTCATCGACTTCAATTATGCATGACCTTTAAATTATGAACTAAAAGTTCCTAATTATCAACTATCATCAACAATTTTCTAATTTCATGCCTCTTCTTGCTTTATTTCACATCTTATTTTGTTATTTCCTGTGAAGCATAAAATGTTTATATTAGTTTGGCAGATATAGAAGTTCATTCAATATCAAAATATCAAATAGTTAATATATTACACTCAAGCCTTTATCTCACTATAGTGGGGTCGGTTATATGGATCCTTTGTCGCCATCGTGCCAAAAATTTAGTCATAATCTCACTAATGCCTAAGTACATCATGTCTTTCCTTATACTTTCATTCCAACTCTTTATTATTCTACCCCTCTCGTTTAACATGCCTACTGACTAGACTCTCACAACGCTTAATAGGTGCCTCTAATGGTCTCCTTTGTAAGTGTCCAAACAATCTTAGTCAAGCTTCTCGCATCTTCTCTACAATTGGTGTTACTCCTGTCATATCCCTAATACATCCATTCATATTTTTATACAGTCTCGTGTGTCCAAACATTCACCTATGCATTCTCATATCCGCAACTCCCATTTTTTGCTCATGTACCCAATTTAAAAAATAAAAATTTATAAAAACACGGTCTCGCTTATAAAAACAAAGTTTATAATATATTAATATATAAAAAATCAAAAAATTATATTTGTGCAGAATTACAAATATAAAAAAAAAAATATTAAAACCCGATGTATAAAATATCCCTGATATATTCCCTACATATTAAAATCGACATGAAAAAATTAAACAGACGTGTCTATGATATCCGACATCTGCAACCTTGAACCCACGTATAACGAATTTGATAGAACAAGAAGGAGATGATGTAGAAAATGTAGAAAAGATTGAAATACTTCGAGAAGAAATAGTGGAAGAGGTGGATGACAAAGTCTCGCTTGAGGGAGATACATGTGGTAACTTATTAGTTATCAACCGTGTCTTAACAACTCCTAAGGTAGACACTAGAGATGTTAGCTAAGGTGTAACATTTTTGGCACCGCATGCACAACTGGCGGGAAATTATGCACTCTCATGATTAACAGTGATAGGGCCGGAATTTGTGTCCCATGAGATGGTAACAAAACTAAAATTAAAGAATGGATCTCTTATAAAATCTTATAAGATAGGATGCATTAAACAAGGAAGCGAGTCCCGATATCGTGGTGTTGTCTACTGAAATTCACCATAGGGAAATCATATGAAGATGATAATTAGTGTGACATTATTGTCAATAGAGGTTTGTCATATCCTTCTTAAACGACCATGACAATATTGATAGGAAGACAAGTCATGATGGAAGATTAAATACATGCACATTTTTAAATATGCCGAGAGATTTGTCTGTCATCCTCAGAAGAATCCTCCTAAGTAAAAGAAGAAAGAAGAGCTCACTATGGGTACCACCACTATAGTTTTCTCTACCACTGAACTTGAGACAGAGGTTAAGAAATCTAATTTGTTATATATTCTGGTAGGGAAAGAAGTGGGAGCAGAGATTGAAATTCCACAAGAGGTTCAACCCATTCTTTTAGAGTATTGAGTTACCTGAAGGACTTTTGCCAATGCAAGATATACAGCATCATATAGTTCTAGTGTATGGCGCTGGTCTATCACACAATCTTACTACTGCAATAGACCAGTTGAGTATAAGGAGATACATAAGCAAGTGACAGATTCATAGAAGTATTAAGGGATTGGTTAAAGAGAGTATGAGTCCATGGGCAGTACATGCACTCCTCGCTCTAAAGAAAAATTGAACTTGGAGAATGTGCATTGATAGTAGGGTCATTAATAAAATCCCCATCAAGTATCGATTTCCCAAATCGAAGCTTGATGACATTCCACTAGGTTTTCAAGATTGACCTTAGAAGTAAATATCATCATATTAGGATTTGACCCGGGGACGAGTGGAAGACAGCCTCAACACTCTAGAGGAACTCTATGAGTGGCTTGTCATGCCCTTTGTTTTATCAAGACGCACCCAACACATTTGTTCGTACGATGAATTAAGTGCTCCGAACTTTCAATAGAAAATTTATGGTAGTATATTTTGATGACATCTTGATCTATAATACTAGTCCTGACACCAACATATCTCACTAAAAACAAGTACTACAGACCTTAAAGAAATCATCATTTAGGCTTCATTTGTTTCGGCGGTGGCGGATCGATCCGGCGGGTGGAAACGGAGTATTCGAAACGGAGGGTGGAGGTGGCTGCTCCAAACGGAGCTTTTTGGGGCGTTTCTCAAGGCGGGCGGGTGGAAACGGAGCAAACGCCGTCGGAGGTTCATTTGTTTACCCGCCTTCCGGCGGCGTTTGCCCAAAATGGAGCACCGAAACGCCCAAACAAATAGAGCCTTATACATCAATCTTAAGAAATCTCAGTCATGACGGACAGCTTGTTATTCCTTTATTATATTGCATCAAATGAAGGAATCAGGGTTGATCAGATAAAAATTGAAGTCATTAAAGGTTGTCCTACTGCCAAGACTATTAGCGAGACGAAAGGATTGCATGGGTTAGGTCATTTAATTGTTGATTCATTTGAAACCTAAGCATCATGATTGCACATATCATTAATTGTCTTACAGGGGTCTATTTAAGTGGACCCAAGAAGCTGAAACAATCTATAAGATAATAAATAATGCAGCAATCTCCGCATCCGAAGACGCATGATACCATGACGTGTCAGTTATATTTTTACTATTTGTTACTTTTTCGTCATTTTCGCTTGCACCAATTTTACTTTGAGTTCTTGCTCATCGGTTTGACTACCTTGTGAGACCTTGAATAAAAAAGGCTGGTAATTTGAGTAGTTATAACGTAAGAGGCAAGTTTAACTTACTTAAAGACGCATAAATTTAAACTCAAGAAAATCAAGTCAAAAACTTTATGAGGAGAAAATAAACATATTGGAATCAGCCCTTTGAAAATTACGAAGACTCCCTTTGGAAAATAGGCCTGGAAAATGCTTTTGCAAATCATTTTTAGAAAAACGTGAAAGTTACTATGTATGAAAGCTCGGTTTTGGAAATTATTATTTTGGAAACAAAAAATAATCATTAAAAGAGCTCTATAAGAAAAGTCCATTGTGAATAGCTAAGGGCCCCGAGAATCTTTCAAAGAAAACAGAAACCTATTTTCGTTTTTTTCTCTCTATCTGGTAACTCTATTCATTGTCTTACTCCACCACTCAGTCTCCTAGCCGAAATAACGAATCTCCAAGACCTTACCAACAAGTCATGTGTCCCACTGTCAAGCCTCTCCCTCTACGGAGCCTTGTTGATAATATCTCGGGAAATTCCAAGAGGATTCCGGCGAGGGGGAGGGTCGGCGGTGGAGGGAGAGAGGAAGGAGGAGAGAACAAGAGGAAAGGTTAGGGAGCAACCCTAATTCTCATAGATCCCAAGATGATCCAAAAGAGTACAACTCCACCCAATATAAGTGCGGGGTGTGTCAAATTAAGAAATACAACATGAAGGGAAAGAAATAAATGTGTACAACCAAATAGGAAATAACAAAATAGAGAATAAATAAACGTCAGGTTGGTGCCGCGTTTTCGGTCTCTCCTACCGCAGACGGACCAGTCGTCGTTGTCTTCCTCCGCGTGCGGACCCGCCATGGTGTCTCCTCGGCATGTGTGTGCCATGTGGGCATGCGCAATCGTAACAATAACGTCGTCTGAAAAACATGTCTTGTCCTCAAGGCAATGATCAGAGCGGTGTCGGCCATCGATTTCAATTATGCATGATCTTTAAATTATAAACCAAAGATTCCTGTTTATCCACTATCATCAGCAATTTACTAACTTCCTGCTTCTACTTGCTTTATTTCACATGTTATTTTGTTATTTCTTGTGAAGCATAAAATGTTTATATTAGTTTGGTAGATTTAGAAGTTCATTAAATATCAAATTGTTAATATATTACACTCAAGCCTTTATCCCACTATAATGGGATCGGTTATATGGATCCTTTGTCGCAATTGTGCCCAATATTTAGTCATAATTTCACTAATGGGCTAAGTACATCATGTCATTCCTTATAGTTCCATTCCAACTATTTATTGTTCTACCACTTCCTCGTTTAACATGCCTATTGACTACACTCTCACAACGCCTAGCAGATGCCTCTAATGGTCTCCTTTGTGCGTGTGCAAACCATCTTGGTCAAACTTCTCTCATCTTCTCTACAATTGGTGTTACTCTTGTCCTATCCCTAATACATTCATTCATATTTTTATCCAGCCTCGTGTGCCCACACATTCACCTATGCATTCTCATATCCACAACACCATTTTTTGCTCATGTACACAATTTAAAAATAACAAAATTATAAAAACAAAGTCACGCTTATAAAAACAAAATTTATAATATATTAATATATAAAAAATCAAAAAAATTATATTTGTACAGAATTACACATATAAATAAATAAATATTAAAACCCGATATATCCCTGACATATTAGAATCGACATGAAAAACTTAAATAGACATGCCTCTGATATCCTACATCTACAACCTTGAACCCACCTAAAGCGAATTTGATAGAACAAGAAGGAGATGATGTAGAAAATGTAGAAAAGATTGAAACGCTTTGAGAAGAAGTAGCGGAAGAGCTGGATGACAAAGTCTCGCTTGAGGGAGATACAAGTGGTAACTTATTAGTTATCAAGCGTGTCTTAACAACTCCTGAGGTAGGCACTAGAGATGTTGGCTAAGGTGTAACATTTTTGTCACCACATGCACATCTGTCTGTAAATTATGCACTCTCATAATTAACAGTTGTACTGCCGGAATTTGTGTCCCATGAGATGGTAACAAAACTACAATTGAAGAATGGACCTCTTATAAAATCTTATAAGATAAGATGGTCTAAACAAGGAGGCGAGTCCCGATATCGTGGCATTGACTAGTGAAATTCACCATAAGGAAATCATACGAAGATGATAATTAGTGTGACATTATTGTCAATAGAGGTTTGTCATATCCTTCTTGAACGAACAAGACAATATTGATAGGAAGACAAGTCATGATGGAGATTGTTACGCCCCCGGATGGCGTCCGGCTATTTGGGAGTCAATATGCGCGCAGGTGGAAAGAGGAGACAAGCAACAACGGGGTCAGAACCAACCGGTTCAGCTCCCTCTCATTAAGGCCGACGAGTTGGGGCTGAACCACCCGGTTCAGCCCCATGTGTGTGTGTGTGTGGGGGGGGGGGGGGGGGGGGGGGGCGGCCCCCTCTTGGCTCCGGGTATAAATATCCCTGGGGTGCTTCTCTTGGTTCATTATACAAGTACAATATATTCTTCTCCCCCCTCCTTCAAACCCTAATTTTTATCTCTTCTTCATCTAGATCTCTACCTCTCCTCCTCTAGATCTTTACCTTCTTCCTAACATTTAGTATCAGAGGCTCGCTCCACCATGGTTACACCACGCACGCAAGAGGAAATCAACTGATTAGAAACCCTAGAAGAAAACTACGTTGGATTGACGGACTCGGTGGCCGTCATCGAGGAAAATATGAGGGCTTCTACGCAGCGATTGGAAGAACGGTTCGACGCTCGGATGGATGAAATCAAGGCATTGTTAGCGCAAACTCTAAAGGGGAAGGCAACGGCGAGCGAAGAAACTGGTGGATCTCCGCAATCGGGACCGGAGACGGCGGGATCCCACTCGGCGGTGTCGACGGGAGCGGAGACAGCAGTCGCGGCGGGGCAGGGTCGCGGCTGGCAGGGCGCGACCGGCGACCGATTCCGCCCGAACCCGAGCGGCGCGGGTACGTCCCAGGGAGGAACCGGAAACCCCTTCGTGGGTCGCGTCCCATGGCGGCGTGGCGGCGAGGAACCGGGCGGGGTCAGGCGACCCCCAGGGCAGGCCGGATTTCCTCTGGGGGGAACGGGAGGGCTTCTCCTTCACACGCGAGGTTTTGGACCGTGAGGAGGCTTCGGGGATGGTGTTCTGTGGGGCGGCCTACATCCTCTGTTGGAGGGAATGCATCAACACGGGTATCCAGGTGATTATCCCGAACCGAAAGAGCAAAGGAGACCAGCGGGCTATGGGCATGAGCAGGGGTGGCACGGACAAGCCGCTTCGCGGGCATACATTCCCCCAAAATTAACCCGCATGAATTTTCCTAAATTCAACGGGTTGGACGCGTTGGAGTGGGTGCAGAAGGCAGAGCTTTTCTACAGTTGTCAAGATATACCGGAAGGACAGTGGGTGCAACTCGCGTCGTTTCACCTGGAAGACGACGTCTTTCAGTGGACGCAGTGGTTTTTGCGAGGCCGGGACTATGTGTCGTTGACAGAATTTGTGGAGCACCTTCGCGATAAGGTGCAAGCACACATGCCACGCAACCTAAATCACGTCATCACCTTAGCTCGCATTCAGGAGGAACGCTTCAACCGGCAGCATACCCGTACCACCGCAAGGCCGACAGCTGCTTCAACATGCGTAAGAAGGGAAACTTCGACGGGTGGCAAACCGACAGTGACCCGACTCTCATGGGTCGAACTGCAGGCCAGAAAAGAGGACTTATGCTTCAACTGCGATGACAAGTTCACACCGGGACACAAATGCCAGAAGATACAAGTATTTATGCTTCATGAGGATACATGAGATGGTTGCCTTACCGAGCCCGACTGGGACGGAGACTTGGAGTTGACGGAGCTTGGCGTATCCTAGCAGGCGATGAAAGGATGTAACACTCCTCTCACGATGAGGATGGCAGGGAGGGTCAACCAGGAGCGGGTGACTGTTCTTGTGGATAGCGGGAGTACTCATAACTTCATTCATCCGGATGTGGCGAAAAAGGTAGGATACGAGATCGATCGAGCGTCTGCTTTTCACATTATGGTGGCCGACGGGAGCAAACTTCAGTGCGAAGGGGTTATGAAAGGGGTGGAGTTACGGATACAAGGGTACGCGGGACGCACGGACGTCTACCTCCTACCCATTAGAGGGTCGGACATGGTGCTCGGGGTACAGTGGCTGCAGCAGCTGCCAGCAGCGAAGGGTGACCTTCGATTGGGACCAGATGACGATGGAGTTCCTCCAGTAGGGAAGGCAGTATTGTCTGGGTGGCCTCAAAACGTCTCCACTGAAGGAGATCTCGTCGCGCAGCCTGCAAAGTCTGGGGGAACAGGGCAGTACGATGGCCATGATTATGAAGATTACGGTGACTCTCGGAGCACACATGGTGGTTCCTGAACAAATGCGGGCACTACTAACTCAGTCGCGGACATATTCCAGGCACCTCGAACTCTTCCTCCTCCGAGGTTCCGAGATCATCAGATCCAACTCAAGACCGGGGCAGAGCCCACTATCATTCGACCATACCGTTATCCATACATCCAGAAGACCGAGATTGAGCGCAGCGTCCGGGAAATGCTCACCGCCGAACTCATCCGCCCAAGTACTAGTTCCTTCTCATCTCCTATCATCCTCGTCAAGAAGAAGGATAGATCGTGGCGTTTTGCGTGGACTAGCGCGGCCTCAACAGCTCGACCATCAAGGACAAATTTCTCATACCGTTGATCGAAGAACTATTGGATGAACTGCACAGCGCCTCTCTTTTTACCAAACTCGATCTCAGGTCGGGTTACCACCAGATTCGCATGCATGAGGACGACATACACAAGACCGCATTCCACACACATGACGGGCATTACGAGTTCCCCGTGATGCCTTTTGGGCTGACCAACGCCCCCTCCACATTTCAAGCAGTCATGAACTAGATATTTCGACCTCTTCTTTGTCATTCCGTGTTGATATTCTTTGATGACATCCCCATCTACAGCACTAGTTGGGAAGAGCACCTCACTCATGTGAAACGGGTCTTCTCCATCCTCCGCCAACACCAATTGTATGTCAAGCAGTCCAAGTGTTCCTTTGGACAGGAGGAGATCGAGTACTTGGGTCATTTGGTCTAGGTGAATGGTGTCAAGGCGGATCCCAAGAAAATCGAGAGCATGCTGACATAGCCACGGCCCCAGACTGTGTGAGCACTGCGGGGCTTCCTGGGCCTAACTGGCTACTACAAGCGATTTGTGAAGGACTATGGCAAGATTGCCAACCTCTTTCTCAGCTGCTATAGAAGGATGCTTTTGTTTGGCAGGACTAGGCCGAGGCAGCCTTTCAGGCCCTCAAGAGGGCCATGACGTCCACGCCGGTTCTTGCTCTCCCGGATTTCACCAAGGAGTTTGTGCTCGAGACCGATGTGTCGGGCGTAGGCATTGGGGCCATATTGATGCAGGAGGGTCGGCCCCTAGCGTTCTACATTAAAGCATTGGCACCCCGCACGTTGGGACTCTCCACGTATGAAAAAGAAATGTTGGTCATCATTCATGCGGTGGCCCTATGGCGGCAAAACCTGTTAGGGCGACATTTCAAGATCCGCACCGACCACCAGAGCCTGAAGCATCTTTTGAAGCAACGAGTCTCCTCTCCTCTCCAACAGATATGGGTAACGAAATTATTGGGCTATGAGTATGAGATCCTCTATAGGGAGGGCAAGGAGAACCTAGATGACGACACCTTGTCTCGCTTACCGGAAGGTGTAGTGGCTCAGATATCGGGCCCCTTGCTCGACTCCCTCAACGACATACAAGAGGAAGTCATGCGTGATTCAGAGATGTGTACCGTCGTGGAAGCCTTTCGACTGGGACATGACACGGCTCCCGGCTATCACCTCCAGAATGACAGGCTTTACTATCAGGGCATGGTGGTCATCCCCACCCAGTCTGCTTGGAAAACAATCATGATGCATGAGTTCCATTCTTCACCGACCGGCGGTCACGCGGGCGTTATCCGCACCCTCCAGCGGGCGCGGGCAAATGTTTTCTGGAAAGGGCTACGACGTGATATACAGCAGTTTGTGCAGCAGTGTGACATATACCAGTGACAGAAATATAAGACTACGTCTCCCGCCGGTCTGCTCACACCATTGGAGATTCCGCACCACGTCTGGGACACTATGTCCATGGACTTCATCGATGGCCTGCCTAAATCTCAGGGCAAGTCTGTTATCCTAGTTGTGGTGGACAAGTTGTCCAAATACGGACATTTCTTGGCTCTGAGTCATCCGTACACCGACGAGTCAGTCACCGATCTCTTCGCCCGAGAAATCGTCCGTCTTCATGGCATTCTGCGGGTCATCATTTCCGACCAGGACCCGACGTTTGTGGGGACTTTTTGGAAGGAGCACTTTCGCCTACAGGGGACCAGCTTACGTTTCAGCACAGTCCATCATCCTCAGACAGATGGTCAAACAGAAGTACTCAATCGGGGCCTCGAGACATACCTTCGTTGTTTTGTGATGGACAAGTCTCGGACTTGGACAGGTTGGCGGCTTTGGGTTGAATACTGCTATAACACCTCTTACCATTCAACCAGTAAAATGACCGCATTCGAGGTCATGTACGGCCGCCCTCCTCCCTCGCTGAGCAGTTATGAACCGGGCAGTACAACGTTGTCAGCAGTTGATCGGGCGCTTCGTGATAGGGATCGCACCCTTGCCACTTTACGGGAGAATCTCCGAACAGCACAAGACCGCATGAAGACTCAAGCGGACAACATCGCAAGGACCGGGAGTTCGCAGTGGGCGATGAAGTGTTTCTCAAGCTCCGTTCCTACAGGCAGTTGTCAGTGGCCCGCCGAACAAACCAGAGGTTGGCACCGCGTTATTATGGTCCCTTCTGTATCCTCTGTCGCATTGGTCTGGTCGCCTACACCTTGGAATTGCCAGAAGGATCGCGGATACACCCGACATTTCATGTTCCCTTATTGAAGTGGAAGTTTGGCAACACAGTTCAGGCAAGTCCCTTCCTACCTGAGGCAACGGTCGCAGGAGAGCTACAACCTCTCCCCGAGGACATCCTAATGATCAAGTGGAAACACCGTGGCGCAGAGTACCGTCCCGAGATACTGGTCAAATGGAAGCATCTAACCGCAGCTCACAACACTTGGGTGGATTTGATGGAGTTTCAGAAGCCCTACGCCGACTACCACCTTGGGGACAAGCTGGTTCTTGATGGGTAAGGGAATGTTACACCCCCGGATCGCGTCCGGCTATTTGGGCGTCAATATGCGTGCAGGTGAAAAGAGAAGACAAGCAACAATGGGGCTGAACCAACCGGTTCAACCCCCTCTCACTAAGGCCGACGGGTTGGGGCTGAACCAACCGGTTCAGCCCAATGTGTGGGGGGTCGGCCGGCCCCCTCTTGGCACCGGGTATAAATATCCCCGGGGTGGTTTTCTTGGTTCATCATGAAAGTACGAGGTATTCTTCTCCCCCTCCTTCAAACCCTAATTTCTATCTCTTCTTCCTCTAGATCTCTACATCTCTTCCTCTAGATCTCTACCTTCTTCCTAACAGAGACATGCACATTTTTTAAATATGCCGAGAGATTTGTCTGTCATCCTCAGAAGAATCCTCCTAAGTAAAAGAAGAAAGAAGTGATCACTATGGGTACCACCACTATAGTTTTCTCTGCCACTGAACTTGAGACAGAGGTTAAGAAATCTAATTTGTTATATATTTTGGTAGGGAAAGAGGTGGGAGCAGAGATTGAAATTACACAGGAGGTTCAACCCATACTTTTAGAGTATTGAGATACCTGAAGGACTTCTGCCAATGCAAGATATACAACATCATATAGTTCTAGTGTATGGCGCTCGTCTATCACACAATCTTACTACTGCAATAGACCAGTTGAGTATAAGGAGATACATAAGCAAGTGACAGATTCATAGAAGTATTAAGGGATTGGTTAAAGAGAGTACGAGTCCATGGGCAGTTCATGCACTCCTCGCTCTAAAGAAAAATTGAACTTGGAGAATGTGTATTGATAGTAGGGTCATTAATAAAATCCCCATCAAGTATTGATTTCCCAAATCAAAGCTTGATGACATGTTGCACAATTCCACTAGGTTTTCAAGATTGACCTTAGAAGTGAATATCATCATATTAGGATTTGACCCGGGGACGAGTGGAAGACAACCTCAAAACTCGAGAGGAACTCTATGAGTGGCTTGTCATGCCCTTTGTTTTATCAGAACGCACCCAACACATTTGTGCGTACGATGAATTAAGTGCTCTGAACTTTCAATAGAAAATTTATGGTAGTATATTTTGATCTACACTACTAGTCTTGACACCAACAGATCTCACTAAAAACAAGTATTACAGACCTTAAGAAATCATCATTTATACATCAATCTTAAGAAATGTCATTCATGACCGACAGCTTGCTATTCCTTTATTATATTGCATCAATTGAAGGGATCAGGGTTGATAAAAATTAAAGTCATTGTCCTACCACCAAGACTATTAGCGAGACGAAAGCAATGCGTGGGTTAGGTCATTTAATTGTTGATTCATTTGAAACTTAAGCATCATGATTGCACACATCACTAATTGTCTTACAGGGGTCTATTTAAGTGGACCCAAGAAGCTGAAACAATCTATAAGATAATAAATAATGCAGCAATCGCCGCATCCGAAGAGGCATGATACCATGACGCGTCAGTTATATTTTTACTATTTGTTACTTTTTCGTCATTTTCACTTGCACCAATTTTACTTTGAGTTCTTGCTCATCGGTTTGACCACCTGGTGAGACTTTGAATAAAAAGGACTGGTAATTTGAGTAGTTAGAACGTCAGAGGCAAGTTTAACTTACTTAAAGACGCATAAATTTAAACCCAAGAAAATCAAGTCAAAACTTTATGAGGAGATAATAACAACATATCGGAATCAGCCCTTTGGAAATTACAGAGACTCCCATTGGAAAATCAGCCTGGAAAATGCTTTTGCAAATCATTTTTAGAAACACGCGAAAGTTGCTATGTATGAAAGCTCGGTTTGGAAATGATTATTTTGGAAACAAAAAATAATCATTAAAAGAGCTCTATAAGAAAAGTCCATCGTGAATGGCTAAGGGCCCCGAGAATCTTTCAGAGAAAACGGAAGCTTATTTTCGTTTTTTTTCTTTGTATTTGGTAACCCTATTCACTGTCTTACTCCCTTGTTCAGCCTCCCAGCCGAAACAATGAATCTCCAGGACCTCACCAACGAGTCATGTGTCTCTTTGTCAAGCCTCTCTCTCAACTGAGCCATGTTGATACAATCCCGGGAAATTCCTGAGAGGAATCCGGCAAGGGGGAGGGTCGGCGGTGGAGGGAGAGAGGAAGGAGGAGAGAACAAGAGGAAAAGTTAGGGAGCATAACTAATTCTAATACATCCCAAGATGATCTAAAAGAGTACAACTACACCCCTTATAAGTGTGGGGTGTGTCAAATTAAGAAATACAACATTAAGGGAAAGAAATAAATGCGTACAACCAAATAGGAAATAACAAAATAGGGAAAAAATAAAAACGTCAGGCTGGTGCCGCATCTTCGGTCTCTCCTCCCGCAGACGGACCCGTCGTCGTCTTCCTCCGCGTGCGAACCCGCCACGGTGTCTCGGCATGTGCGTGTCCCGTCGGCATGCGCAATCGTAACAATATCGTCGTCTGGAAAACATGTCTTGTCTTCAAGGCAGTGATCGGCGCGGTGTCGGCGGCAGTGATCTCGGGACAGTCTCGTGGTTTCGGTCTCTAGATGGTAATACCCAGTAATCGGGGCCTACTGCAGGTCAGGGTCCCCCTAAAGGTGGTAGCAGCAACCAAGTAGCTTGGTTGGGTAGTTCGGCGTCAGCTGCCGTCTTTCTTCCAATTTAAAGAAAGCTGGTCTGGTGGCAATCCCGGAGAGGAATCTGGTTCCTTGCCGAGGGAGAGCAGAAACCGTAGGAGGGAGGAGTCACCGTGGAGGTGACATGATTGTCCCTCATGTAGGAACTGCATGGACATAGTCTCCCAGTTGACGCATACCTCGTCAAGCGTGCGGAGCCAAGCCACTCTCAACACGGCGTCGAGGCCCCATAGAGAGAAGTTTGCGGTCATTCTGGCCCTATAGAGAGAGAGAGAGATATGGCAGTGCAACAACCCTGAGTCAGGCGGTGGCGTTCATCGCCCATGCGGACTACAACGTACAGGGAGGGGACCACGGGAAGACGGAGTTGCTGCACCAGGTGCTCAGAGATGAGATTGTGGCTTGCGCTGCTGTCCACCATGATGATGATTGGGCGATCCCACAGTGTGCCCGGAAGTTGCATGGTCTGCTAGCTGGAGATCCCACCCGTCGAGGCGCCAGATAACTCCAATCGGTTGAATGTAGTTGCGGTGGTGTCGAGAGGGGTATCCTCCGGTGAGAGCTCTGGGGCCTCAAAGTACGTCAAGGTAACCTCAGGGTTGACGTCGCTGATTATGGCGCGGAACTCCTTGACCGCGCAGATGTGGGTGGGAGAATAGGGTTGACGGCGACGGAAACACAACCCCTTTGTGACAGAGGTCGTCCAACCCGCGGTTGGAGAATCGTTGAGGAGGGCCCGATTGGCCTGGCAGAGTGGGAGGAGGTCGAGGAGCTGGTGTCTCTGGAGTGGTGGTCTGCCACGGTCGGTTCCCTGCAGGAGGTCCGCCTGACGATGGCAGTGGCCGAGGAGACAAATCTGGCGCCACGAGGCGGGCCATGTCGAGGGCATCGGAAACCGTCCGGGGGTGGTGAGTGCGGAGCCGGGAACAGATGTGGGGCAAGAGGTCATGCATGAAGAAGCGGAGATAACGATCCGGTAGTAAGCCCGGAACATGGGTGACGAGGGTCACAAACTCATCGATGTAATCATCCAATTCACCGATTTGGAGGACCCCACACAGTCGTTTTATGGTGAATTTGGAATAACGGCTGTCATAGAGGCGGATCATCTCCTGTTTGATCTCCGACCAAGAGATCGTCGGGTTGGACTACCGGAGCCATCGAGCCAGTAGAGTGCGGAGCCGTCGAGTCCTACAACGGCGGTGGAGACTTATCCTGCTCGGGAGTATGGTGGAGGTCGAAGTACTGTTCCGCTTTGGCAATCCACTCAATCGGGTCCACACCGGCAAAGGTCGGGAGGTCCAAAGCGAGGGCGGGATGGCCTGGAAGAAATGGGGACCGTGGAGTCCCGGATGTACAGGAGGGGTACCGCTCCAAGAATGGACGTGTCGGCGGCCGGGCACGCGGATCCGTTGGTGGAAAAGGCGGCGAAGGGTTGTCGGGCATCGAATTTGGCGTGAAGGGCGAGAAGGGAATCGTGCATGGAGGCGACCCACTTTTTCTGCGCCTCGATGCGACGGCTAAGTGCTTCGGAGGCAGAATCCGGAGCGGAGTCGTCGGAGGAGCGAGTGGCGGGAGCCATGGGCTGGAGACGTTGGTCAGAGGTTGAAGGAAGCAGATCCGGTGTGGAAGGATGGAAATAGTAGATTATGTGGTTGATGGAAGGAGCCGGAGGACCGGCGGACACGGAATAGCCCTGTCGTAGGCGGAATAGGCGGATTGGGAGTCGAAGAACCGGTCGCACAGGTCGTTTGCCGGTGCGGGGGGATTGGCCGACGCGGCGGGAAAAATCTGGAGGTGTGGCATAGCGGAATGTCGCAACGGGGAGGGACGGCGCGGGCGGGTCGGCAAATCGCGTGGAACAGCCGTTGGCGCCGGAGCGGGCGGACGACGAGTTTGATCAATGGATCGGTCCAAACCGCGCACCGGCGGAATGGTAAATAGACCCGACGGAAGTCAAAAACTGTGACGAAGGGATTGCGGAACCCAGATGCGGACGAGCACGACACCGACGGCGAGGTTGCGGGCGGTGCGGCAAGTCAGACCAAATTGATACAATCCCAGGAAATTTCAGAGAGGAATCCGGCGAGGGGGAGGGTCGGCGGTGGAGCGAGAGAGAAAGGAGGAGAGAACAAGAGGAAAGGTTAGGGAACAACCCTAATTCTCATACATACATCCCAAGATGATCCAAAAGAGTACAACTTCACCCCTTATAAGTGCGGGGTGTGACAAATTAAGAAATACAAAATGAAGGAAAAGAAATAAATGTGTACAACCAAATAGGAAATAACAAAATAGGGAAAAAAATAAAAACGTTAGGTTGGTGTCGCGTCTTCGATCTCTTCTCCCGCAGACGGACTCGTCGCCGTCTTCCTCCGCGTGTGGACCCGTCAAGGTGTCTCCTCAGCGTGTGTGTCCCATCGGCATGTGCAAACGTAACACCTGTGAACAGTGCTTGAGCCTCGCAGACCCTCACGCCTCTTGGCTCAGTTATCAAAGGCGCAAGGCGCACCAAGGCGCAAAGGGCCCCTGGAGCCTAGGCACAAGGCGCAAGGCGCAGGCGCGCGTCTGAGGCACGTGAGGCGCAAAAAATGGGGAAAAGGAAATTGAGCGAATTGGGAGCCCAATTCGCTGGAATTGAGCGAATTGGGCGACCAAATCGCTGCAATTGAGCGAATTGGGCGACCAAATCGCTGCAATTGAGCGAATTGGGCGACCAAATCGCTGCAATTGAGTGAATTGGACGACCAAATCGCTGGAGCCTGTTACAGTGAACTGGGCTAGCCCAGTTCACTGTTACAGACTTACAGTGAACTGGGCTGCTCCAGTTCACTGTTTACAGTGAACTGGGCTGCTCCAGTTCACTGTTTACAGTGAACTGGGCTGCTCCAGTTCACTGTTTTACAGTGAACTGGAGCAGCCCAGTTCACTGTACAACAGTGAACTGGGCTCCAGTTCACTGTAGCCCAGTTCACTGTAACAGTGAACTGGAGCAGCACAGTTCACTGTAAAACAGTGAACTGGAAGCACAGTTCACTGTTACAGTGAACTGGGCTTCCACTATGACTATGCTAGAAGCCTTGAAAAGAAGAGAGCAGCCAAAAAAATACTTGAACTGGGCTTTCACTATGTGTCTATGCTAGAACAAAAGAGAGCAACCGGAAAACATGGCATCAAGAAAACATCTAAACCCTAAACATGGCAGCCGGAAAAAACCTCAATATGCAAGAAGAAGAAGGAATGCAGTGAGAAGTTACCAAAAGTTTCGGCAGCCGGCGAACGGAAGTCGAGCGGTGACAGGCGCGGAGCAGCGAGCGGCGATTTCAACCCTAACCTGGCGTGAATCGGGAAAATGAGGGCAAGCATCGTTATAAAGACACGGCGGGGAATTAAAATAAACCGAGCCTGGACCGGATCTAGGCCAGGCGCGCCTAACCAGCGCCTGAAAGGCTCGCCTGGGGCGCGCCTAGGCCAATTTGCCTGCCTCGCCCTTGATGGGGCGCTACTCCGTGCGCCCGGTGCCTCAGGCGCGCCTAGGCGCGCGCCTTGATAACTGTGCCTCTTGGTCAATGTTTCAGCGGGTGGCGCCCGAACTCGTCTGGACGTGTCAACTCCAACTGGCACCCGAACTCGTGTGGACATGTCGACTTCAATTGGCGTCCGACAACTTGTGGATCAAGTCACTGCAACCGGCTGTCGTCGGGAACAACATCCCTTCTAGCAGTCTGTGTGCCACAGCTGACCTAATCTCCTACCACAATCGGATTTGTAAGATCCACTCCTAGCCTTAGTAACATCCACTCCTTCATTGCTCCAAAGTATTAAATTAATTTTATGAGATTGAATTAAATAATGTTAAGTTTCCCTTGAACGTTTGATCTATTTCTATTATTGTTAATTCATAAGTTGTTACTGTAATTTTGTTAGTGGATGTACGAATCTCGCAAAAATTCAACTCGAAAAATGCTCAAGAGATCTCTGACTCTAACAAAACTCAACGATTTTATTAAAGCTCGTTACGATGAGCATAATTTCGCGCGCAAAACTGAATTGACCTACTCGTCCTACCTTCAAAATTAAAAAACGGTCGCATAAAAATACTGTATTTTCAAAACCTTAATTTTGATTTACATCAATAAAAATCAAGATGACACAAGCACCATTTTTGGCGTTATCCAATTTTGATAAGGTATTTGAATTTGATTGGGATGCATCTCATGTTAGTATATGAGTCAGGAGGGATGATCGGTTGAATTTTTTAGTGAGGAATTGAACGAGACACGATCCCAATACTCTACTTAAGATGTAGAATTGTATGCGGTCGTTCAATCTCCCAAGTTCTATAGACATTATCTGATTCAACGAGAATTTGCATTCAACATAAATCACGAAGCATTGTGTGATTTGGGATCCCAAAGGAATTTAGAAAGGAGGTGTGCTGAATGGTCATCATTTTTGCAAGAATACACATTTCATCTTAAGCATAAAGCAGGATTTATGAACTAAGTGGCTAATGCTTTAAGTTGAAGGGCACAACTATTAATCAACCTTAGACCCATTGTAGTATCACTAAATTCCCTTAAGGACCAATTTTCGATTGACGCATACTTTAGTCCAATTTGGGAGTCCAACTTAGATATTGGCACAGACGCAACTTCACAGTTTTTTATTCAAGAATGAATTTTTATTTAATGTCACACCTATGTATCATTAAGGGATTTATTCGAAAGATTCACAGTGGAGGATTGGGTTCGCTTTGGTAGGACCGAGACTATAACTTCTGCTGATGATAGATATGTTTGGTCAGGTGCAAGGAGATGTGTGTTGCTTTATTAAACATTACCCTACATGTCAATCTTTTAAAAGCATTGCAAAAAATACTTGGTCGTATTCACCTCTTCCTATCCCAAGCAAACCCTGCGAAGATGTCACCATGGACTTTGTTTTAGAACTTCTTAAAACTATAAGGAAGGTCGATTTTGTATTTGTCGTTGTCGATAGATTTAGCAAGATGACACATTCCTTTCCATGTAGAAATAACATCTCATTCGATGTAGGAAAACATATAATGCATCACATGTAATTTATTTAGATTTTAAGGGTCGTTCGCCTGCATGGCATACCTAGGGAAATCACACTTGATCGCGATGCTAGGTTTCTGAATCATTTTTGAAGAAAATTATGAGCAAAATTAGGAACCAAACTTCAGTTTAGCAATGTCTATCATCCTCAGATTGATGGCAAACTGAAGTAATCAATAGGAGCATAGGTAACTTACTTAGATGTCTTACGGGACAAAGATAGACGACTCAGTGGGATTTGATACTTCCACAAGCCGAGCTTGCCTACACTAACTCTGTGAACCTTTCCACTGGCAAAAATTCCTTTGACAACCTTTATGGTCAACCTATTCCCCACATACTATATAGGATTCCTTTTATATTTTCATGGTAAGATTACGGTAGATGTTAGTAAAGATTAGCGACAAAATCCTAAAGGTCCAGAGGGAAGTATATGAGAGACTTTGTATCTCAAACGCACGGTATAAGATGTTACGAACAAACAAAGGAGAGTGCGACATTTTCACGAGAAAGAAATGGTGTGGAAAGCTTCCGGCGACGACGACAGAAATTCTCAGTTGGTGCTTATGCAGGAGAAAGTTTGGCCCATTTCGTATAATTCGCAAATTGGGGACTAACACTTGTTAGATCTCCCACATAGCATGGTCACTTCCTCGGTGTTCAACAATGCTGACCTGACAGCCGACACAGGAGACACGGCAGATAAGGTAAACTTAAAGACACTGCCATTTATGCTTGTGGAGCGGCTAGAGACCGATGAGATCGACGACGTTGTGGATATCTTCACCACAAAGAGGACAACCGTTGACGAATTGTTCATGGATCGAGGCCGGGGAGTTATCGGGACGTCGTCATGACACATTACAGCATATCACTGAAAATTTCTCGTTGGAGGATGAGATTCTCCCACCTGGGGGGGATTGATGCAGACAAGCGCTCGCAACACAGTTTATTTTACACATGCATTTCATTTTTTGTCCTGTCGAACATTCTTTATTTATGTTGCGCACTTGTTTCGCACTTTTATTTTCCGGTAATTTTTATGTATTGAAGAAGTTGTGATGTATTTCCTATGACGTGATTAACTAGGTCGTACATTTTGTTGCTCTAGATTAGTCGAAGGCGTAACTCTTTGATTTGGTGGGGTCAAATCTTGGTTCCTCTCCTATTCTCGCCCTGACCCTTACCACAAATTTTGAGCATACCATTATTTATTCTCATTAGAAGCTTTGCGCGGTTAACAGGTAAGTTCAAAAAAAATCATGTTTAGTGGTTGAGAAAGTTCAAATAAAAAATCATGATTATGTTAAGAAAACGGGGTTAAAGAAGGGAAAAAATAAATGAAGCCAGATCGCATGAAGCCCGTCTCTATTCTCAGATGAGCAGCAGGTTGTGTGATAAATTAAGCTGGCTAGGTATTAAGGACTTGTTTGAATGAGTTTAAGCACCGGTGTGTTGGCTGCAAACGGAACGTTGGGCTGCGTACCTGTTTGTTTTTCCACCTATGTTCGAAACGCAGGAGCTAAATTCCGACGCAAGATTTCTTCCGTTCGCAAAAGGGTCTCTCTCCCTCCGGCTCACCTCCATCTGCGCGATCTGCCCTAGCGCGCAGCAGCAGCAGCTCCATGCAGAGTTCTCTCACAATTTTCCCCCAATCGAGCTCCAATCAACACCGACAACTCCTGATCTATGTCGACGAGCTCTTGATCAACGCTGGCAAGTACACTCCTCTCTCCGATACAATTCAACGCACCTCTCTACTGACTCGTTTAAGGTAAAACTTCTCCTCTGTCACTATGCTTCACTCTGTTATTCCTAACTGGACATCTTCGCATCATTAGTCAATGATCCTCGCAACGATACACCGCATGCCTCCCACTCCACGATAATCGCAGGCGTTCTTCCACCTCCAACAGATTCCATATTCCACACTTCTCTCCGTTATTTCTCGTAAATCTTTCCTAAGATAAGAAATATTACTACACTTTTATGCTCTATTTGGGTTGTGTCTTCAACTTTAAAAATTCTAAAACCGGATTTTTTTATAACAAAAGCAAGAGTTTTCTCAGTTGAAATCATGTTGTGCAAATCTACACGGATCCAAGAGAAATGTTTTTGAGGTTGTAGTTGAAACTAGATTTTGCTGGAATCATTTTTTTGTGAAGCAGTTCTAGGCAAATACAATGGAGTTTGATTTTCTAGGAGATCTGCTTATGTCGAAATGTGTAGACTTCTGAATATCATTTTGAACCTACCGCGGAGATGAAAATATTATATGAATTTCCCAAACCCCTACTAATGTCAGAGGAAATTTAGATCATGTTAGAGGAGTGTGAGTAGGTATTGATGAGATGAGTGCAATGTGTGACTCCATTGTAGAACAACTCTATATAGCTTCTTTGTAGGCGTATGTATGTATTTTCTAGAATTGGCGCAATCAGCAAAATTATAATAAAAATGACATTCCCACCACTTTTTTGTCAAACAGATAAAAAAATTTCTCTGTTCTAAAGAGCTTTGCAAACGGAGAACATCCAAACAGATCTTCATTTGCAACAGTCAAATTCCTACAGCTCCATTTGGAACCCTCCATTTACCACCACTCCTTTCACAATCACCGTCGCTCTCCCAAACAGACCCTAAAATGAATGTAGCGCTAAAAAAGGGCATCTTGGTGCACAAAGCATCCCCGCACAGCGAGGGTCCGGGGAAGGCTCCCACTACAAGGGTGAAATGTAGGCAAACCTTACCCTGCATCTTTGCAAGAGGCTGCTTCTAGTTCCTATTCTCACGGGAAAATGGGTGCCCCCCTCTCACAAGAAACCAACGAGTTCTCACTGAGAGAAAAAATTGATGGGTGTCCTTAATGGGTTTTATGTTGTTGATTGAAAGCCATTTTAATAGCAAGAAAATAAAAGGGGAAGACTCGTCACTATTGACGGAAAAAATACCATTATTGTCAAAAAAGAGCCGTGAGCCGATCTACCCACTTGAACAGGACCGTGAATCCCCTTTCCTCCTTTTCTCCTCCCACTCCTACGTGATTTTGTCTGCCTCCATTTCTCACAGATTTTGACGTCACCATACTTCTTTTACCCCACCACCGCTTTGTCCTCCTTGCAAGCCGCCTTCTTTACTTTGTTTACGTGAGGATTCTCTCGTCTTCCACCGAACCTTCCACTGACGGTCCCACCATACCTTTTCATTTCCGGTGAGATCTATCCTAATTTTTGGATTTGACATTGTTTAGTTTATAGTAATTAACCTAATTTTCAAGGGAGCCTAGGCACACCGGTGGAAGTGTAAGTGTGTGACCATGAAATCACGGGTTCAAGTACTGGAAACGGCCTCTTGCAAAAATACGGTGTAAGTTTTGACTACATTTCACCCATGTGGTGGGACCCTTCCTCATACCCTCGCTGCGCGGGGATGCTTTGTGCACCGGTCTGCCGTTTTTTTTTTCTCTTTTCCTCTCAGTTGATTTTTTTCTCAACATACGTTTTGTTACTTTAGATTATATTGACTACTGCAGGGTCGTCGTTCATTAGATGTTTGCGTCGCTAAATGAAATTAAATTGCAAATTTTGTGCATGTTGCGCTCCAAGAAAACATTTGTTAATCCTAACGTACTTTATTTATTTTAATGTGCATAAAAATTTGTCTTTACATTCATCCCATCAAGTGTGACTATGAGTGCATCAATATCCCGCCCAGGAATGATGATTGAATCGGATCAACAATTACAACAAACTCATTCCAAAAATCCTAAAATGAATAATTAATTGATGCAGTACAACAATTTGTGTCCCTCCAAAAAGATTTTCTTAGCATGAAATCAGACTGATTTTCCAACACTAATGCATTTTTCTTATGCTTGATTACTCTCTTTCCCATAACTTCACGCTAAGATTAAAATTGTATTCTTCTATAATTACCATAAACTTGACAATATCCTTTGTTCTAAGATATTGATACTAAATGCTTCTTCTAATCAATTGGTATCATTTTAGTCCATCACAATTTCATTCAAAAAATCCATTAACCAAACCATTATAACATCATGAATAGCTATTCTGATATCACTAGCTTATCACATGTAAACCTAAAGCTTTACCTCTCCACATCTTTCACTAACTTCGCCTTACCATATAGTAACATTCTATAACATATCTAATTATTTTGCTCATTATGCACCTTCAAAATGTTTTCTTCTTTAAAACCCGTGTTTGCTATTTTTTAAGTTTAAATAAGTTATAAAATACTTTTTTCACCTAAATTATCCACACGATCTCTTATTTCTCGTATGATCTCCTATCTCTTCCCTTTAAGCATTCTGTATACAACTTCTTTCCTCCATTTTTGGTAGCTAGGTTGATAAATGAAAAACAAAAAATTCCTAACTATAGCATGAAAATGAACTACATTGTAAATGAATTTTCCAGTAATCATGTTCGTACGAATATAGGAATCCAACTTGGAAAATATGGAAACCCACTTTTTTGCTAATAAAATTCAAAGGCAATACATAATTAATCGATGGACATCATAAAAACTAAAACTAACCCGACATCATCAGAAGTAAAATTAGCCAAATTAATAATACAAGTGTAAAATAAAAAAAAAATGACAGTTGATATAATGAGAAAACATACTTCAACGTCATTATCAATAGTCTTATCGCAACTATAATACTATGAAAATTTAAATAACACAGAAATTAATGATGAAACACGGAGGAATTAAAAACAACAAAACAATCATCATAGCTCTGAAAAGGAAATTATTGCTTCAGTAGGACCAAATTACCTATCCAGCATTCCATTCTAGCACAAGGAGATATTTTAACTACATCTGGAGGATCAACACCAATGTTCAAACACACTACAAGTGCCACACAACCGGTCTTCATCTGCACTACAAAACTCACGGTCAGGACAGAAAGAAAACTAAAAGTCAATATTCTGGCTAAGGTCATATTGTGCTTGTAGATCCAGGATATTCTGGTATTGAATGGCATTACTGTATTAAAGCTTACAAATTTATATGCAGATTTACAATAACTAATACTTATATGTTCATAGATGGAAATGGGAATAATGATTGAAGCAATATAAAAGTTATTTAACAAATTCTCAGCCAGTGTTATATTATATTCCCATTGGTTCAGAAACCATTGATCTTAAGTATAATCAGTATTCAGAATCAGGCCGCAAAACACATATTGGCCGAACACATGAGTGCTGTATGATGACAAGTGTGTTGAGGCTCAAAAAAAATGGTGCCCATGCACACAAATCCTATCAGGTATGATTGAAAATTGGCATTGTTTCCGTTTAAAAAATGGAACTTTGATTGATAAGTAGAACAAATATACACAGACCGTTGGCTAAAGAGATCAGGTGAGTACAGGATCAGTCAACAAAATACATAGCATTTTTCACCCCATTGGTGAAAAGATGTTATCTTCCCTTTCAAGAACTCTAACTCTGACATCAAATGATAAATAGCAGCAGATAACCACAGAGATAAGTTTACCAAAAAAGTAACACAAATTAAAAAATAATTAATTGTTTACAGACTGAAGGATATGTGTTTAGTAAGCTCCTGCTGAGAATATACTGAGCAAAAAAAACATCAATTCTCCTTCACCAAAGTAACAAAATCATTTATATACCATCAAATATTTGACAGAGACGCAACAGAAGCAATAAAAACAGATAATAGAAAGCAAGCAACTACTCACTCTGTCCTTAGGCCGCCATTTGGAGACCAATCCACCCTCTGAAGGCCCCGTCGCGGCGCACTCCTCGAACCCCTCGTGCCTGGACTCGCACAGAAATACCGTCTGCGGTAAGTAAGCCATGCCTGTGGCATCCATCGCTGGATAAGCTCCGGCGTAGGCCTCCGAATCCCTCCTCTGCAAAACAGCATCCCCTTCCTGCCGGTGGGAGCACTCATCAAGGTGGCTGGACACAGATGCAGACGACTGAGAGAATCTCGACGCCATCCGATCACCCAATGCCATCAAATACCTCTCGTAGCCTTCAGCCCAGCCCTAGCCCCCTTCTTTCCATCTGCAAACTCTGTATCAACCTAGAAGAGCTCCGCCGACGCCGTCCTTCTCTGGCTCACCCGATCGCAAGTTTCTAGCAGAAGAAGCCGCTCCACCATCGGAGAATGGAGCACCTCCGTAAAAAGACGGCGCATTCCAGCTCTAAGACGCACACGGAATCCTTCCCTGTCGTGGATTTGTCGGGAAACCCTAACTTTCGGAGACTGGGGGCGGAGAGAAGTGGCGGAGAGAGCAAAAGCGAGGAGCAAACATTATACTAATATTAAAATGCGTAAGGGTGGTGTTGAAGCTTCGATCAATACTGTGTGCACCGGTTAAAATTCAGTATTGTTATTTGTACTTCTATTTTGGAAATTTGACACCCAAAATATCGCAAATTTAAATTATTTTTTTAAAAACAAAAACTGATATTTATACCCAAATTCTTTCCGCTGAACTCTAATCTCATTTTCCTGCATAGGGGATCATCGGCCACTCACAGCGGTGATTTTCCCCGATGGTCTGTCGAAGGCTCGCCTCCTTTCGTCATGGATCTTCCTTCCCTCCCTTGCATCCGCTCCCTTGTCGGCAACCTCTCATCGCAACTCGTGGAACCGAGCCCTCGCCGCTAACTCCCTCGCACCGCCCGCAACGGCGTTAGATCGCTGGCCTTCCACCCTCACGGCTGTTCGCTCGCCGTCAACTCCTCTTCCCAGAACCTTTACATGTAAGCGTCGTGTCTTCCTTATGTTGAAGATCCATGTGTTGTTACACCACCGCTTCATCGAATTTGCATCCACTTCTAATAGTCTAGCTAACATTCTCGGAACGCCCTTATTTTTTTGAAATTAAGAGACAAACAAATAATATTCTCATGTTTGGCCGTTTGGGCACGATTTGGAAATGTTTTTGGAAATATTTTTTGGATGTTTTTTGAAAATATTTTTGGAAATATTATCTGCAGAGACGTACATTTGGAAATCTTTTTTTTTGATGTTATCTATGCAAAAATTTATTTTCATGTTTGGGTACGATTATCGTATATTGGTACAAATATCAGTTTTGGGTACAAATATCCATGGGTTACAAATATCTATTTATGGGGTATAAATAATAATACCCTTAAAATTTTATGTGCACACTAATGTTATGTGCATCCAGTAGATCTTTTCAATTTTTTAATTACAATATTCGTTTTTTCTTTCGCAATTTATAACATAAAATTTAAATAATAAAATTTATACAAAATATAAAATTACTCAAACATTCACCAAGTTCTTGCACTTTGTTGTTTAGTCAAATTAGTGTGATCATTTTCTGCCATTAGAACATGCTCAATGAGTAAATTTCGCCGGAGGTATCGGTGGAGGAGACATTACCGGAAGTGAAGGAGGCGGGCGGAGGTATCAGTGGAGGAGGCGGCCGAAGATTTCGCTGGAGGAAACACAGGAATCGGGATGGGGTTTCGCGATTTTTGTCGGATGCAGTCAGGGAAGATAACGGGATGGGGTTTCGCGGTTTTTGCCGGATGCAATCGGGGAAGATGACGGGGAAGAGAGATGAGGCGGTCGGGGAAGAGAGAATCGGGATTGCGTCGGAGGAGACGGGTTTCGCCGGAGGAATCGAGGGGGAAGGTTTCGCCGGATGCAATCGGGAAGAGGGGCGCCAAATATCGGGAAGGGGGAGGCGGGCTCAATGTTTCGACTTAAGTTTATGGGTGTGCACATAGCCGAAGATGGTGTGCCTTTAACACCACCCTAAAAATATACGACATCCACTGTCTGACTGTGTGATGTTGTTATACTGTTATAGCCTCTTAAGGCCCATAAATAACTAGAGAGGGAAAGAAAAAAATAGGCTATTGTTAAGCATATCCTGTATTTTGCTCGTCACACTCCAATATTAATCGCAGTCTGGTATTTAGCTTCTAGCACCTCGTTATTAACCTGTAATCAATTGGTGAGTGGTGTTCCCCCTCCCGCTTCATCCATGGCACCTTTGGCGCCCGCAATACCAGCGACCTCAACTACAACATCTACCTCTCGAGTAGCCTCCAAAAAGAGTCGTTGGATTGTCTCCAAAAAAAGGTATGGATGTCATAGTATAAGGCATGGTTCTCTGGTAGCCTCAGATTGCTACCACCGCAATTTCTTCTACCCTTGCTGCTGGAAGAACATGGGGCTTGGCAAAGATTTCTTTTACTTGGTTCTCCCCGTTCAACAAAAACATCCCGGCTCTGCCGGTGTGTTTCACCTTCTGCCCTTTCTCTACTGCGCCACCATTGTCAATGTAGCAAACCACCAAACATTCTTGAAAATCTCATATTCACTATGTTTTAATTTCGTTTGGATTGAAGGCAATCAACAGTTCTGGTTTACTGATCCTTCGATAAAGCGTGCCCTTGTGAATTTCCGACCACCGCCGAGATGCACAAAAGTAGAAAATCTCTGGTGGATGGAGCTCGTGGCGACAGCCATTAACCATGGGGTATCGTCGAGATGCGCAAAGGTAGAAAATATGGATCGCCTCCCAGCCTTCCTCGCTTGAGCTGGAGGAAAGAGGGGGCGGCTTCGGCACGAAGATGATACATTGGGTTGCGGTTAACAAAAAAAAGTCTTTTTTTTTTATTTTGGGATGTGAATAGCCAAAAGCCGGATGCAATTAACAATCGCCAAAAAAAAATATTAAATGATCATGACTTAATGCAAAATTTATAATAGTGGCAGATAAAGGAAAAATAAGTTTGATATTTGCATTCTCTTGCTCTATGAATGCATGAATAAATAATTCCCCACTTTCCAAATATAAACACCACAAAACTTGTTGATATTTATATATATATATATATATATATATATATATATATATATATACACACGAGCATCTTCGCATGGGCTACGCCCGTGCTCGATGCTCTCGGACAGCCTTCGGCCGCAACAGGCGGATTTCGCCCGCCTGCGCACGGCCTTCGCCCGTGCTTTATGCTTCGGGTGGTTTTCGGCCGCATAAAAGCGGGTTTCGCCCGCTTTAGCGCAATCCACCATCTCGGCGCCGCACCCGCCACTCGCGGCACCCCGAAGCAAAATTTTTCTGATTCGAACTATGGCCACCAGAGAGCATCGAGCACGGGCGTAGCCCATCGAATATGCTCGTATATATCTATACCATATTAAAAAGAAATACTGAGGTCTGCAAATAGCCTGAGTTCGAAATTAGGGGAAAAATTAATGGTCGTATGATCTCTTCCACTATGTCAGCAGCCGTCTGATCAAATCAACCCTCTCTCTCCACATTTTACTAGGGCTCCTGAACCTACTACCAGGGTCCTAAACCTATGCGAAATTACGATTGTACCCCTATACGGCATAAAGGTAAAAAAAGACCATGCAATCAGGTCTGCCAGGCCGCTAGCACACGCATTCAGCCAGCCAAGCCACAATTCGGCTAGCAAACCCGCAAGCCTACCAGCACACCTTATTTCAAACACTAATTGCGGAAATATCAATATATACCCGAAATTTCTAATTGAACGAGCGGTGTGGGACAAAAAGAAGGTTTGGTGACGACAAACATACGGTGCAAGCATACATGCAAGACTTTTTGGGAGTCAAGATGGTCTCAAAATGAAAAGTGAATAATATGAAATTGTAGATCTCGACGAGACGAACAACTTTCATGTTATTCACTTTTTGATTTGGAGCCGTCTTGGCTTCCGATTTGGGCCTCGAATTCGGGGGCGGCGAGAGGCTTTAGTGTAGCACTCTCGTCGCCCCCAATTTCAAGGCCCAAATCGAAGGCCAAGACTGCTTCAAATAAAAAAGTGATCAACATTAAAGTTGTTCGTCTCGCTGAGATCTACAACTTTCATGTTGATCACTTTTTGATTTGGAGCTTCCTTGCCCCTTGCACGTACATCCGTACGTCCGCACAATATTCTATAAGGAAAAAACATCATTTGGTGCAACATTGATCTTTCCACTTTTGCCTTCGCACCAAAGGGTGATTCACTCTTATACCATGGAAAATGCGGCTGGGTCGGCGGTCAGGTACTGTGGCGCATGGCCATTGGGCCGTAGGCCCATGTCTGTCACTCGTACATATATATATAGACAGAGGTGGACCCAACAAGATTTTCCAGTGGGGGCGTTCAATAATATAAAAACACAAAATGTAGATACATACATACAATAAAAATGACAACAAATTAGGACATTTTGAATTAACAGAATTAAAATACTTACCTGCTTACAATACTCCTCTTCGATGTTTCATGTTCTGAAAATATTTCATAATATCTTTGTTGTCGATAGTAGAAAAGATATCTTTTTCTATATAGGTTACCAGACAAGCATTCATCCAATCATCTCACATCCGACTGCGTAATGATGTTTTGATAATTTTTATCGCTGAGAAAGCTCTCTCTACATTTGCAGTTGCAACTAGTAATAGTAGTGCTAACTTCACGAGCAAATATAATAATGGGTATAGAACATCTTTCTTTCTATAATAATGAGTCACAAGATTCATCGTGATCTCGAAAAGCTAATCCTTGCTTTAGAAGAAACCTAATGCATTCCACTAATGCTTCTAGGCGTGTACGATAATTCATTCGAGCTTGGTCAGATTGAGTACACAAAGCAATTTCAATGTGTTGTTTTTTATTCATCAGGTTTATGCAAGCCTTCAAACATTGGTTGTGGACACTATTATGATTCCCAACATGAACATCTAATCTATTTTTATGCTTCTAATTAGTGAACCCACCGCTAACGAAAGCATCTCCGCCGCCTTGGTCACCATGAACGGGCTTGAATAAATGACAACATAAATAAAATGCGACATCTTTTTCTATGTTATATTTCAACCAGTAACTATATTCTTGAAACCATGAACTAATAAATCTATGTGGGTCGTTTCCAAACATTCTTGTAGGAAAAATATGATTTCTGGGCTGGAAAGCTTTTTTTTGCTGATACCATCTTCGAACTTTCTCTATATCATTCGGCTCATAATCATAAATACTTTTTCATAATCCAGGGTCCGCAGGAAGATCATCTACATTAAGCTCTAACCGTGAACGCACAATAGAAGAACTTGTATTTTTTTCATTTACTTTTCTTTTAAAAAACTTTTCCATGACTAGTGAAGTGAAAATATAAACACCATATGAAATAGAAAAACTAATTTTAAATTTAAATAGAAATACAATTGAAACAAATCATAAAGTTGTAGCAAAAGACTTAATTGGTGATAAAAGATAGAAATACTTACTAACAAGAGATAAGAACAATTAATTACTCTGTATAGTTTGCAAAATATGTGAATTTATTGCTCTGCATAGTTTGCAACCAAATGTGAATTTATAGCTTCCTGTTCCTGTATAAGGATATGGATGTTGTGTGAAGATTGATAAGAAAATATGTTCAAATGATAGGATATTGTGTGAAGATTGATAGGAAAAAATAAAATTAAAGAACTATACTTGATTCTTGCATTCATTCATTCATCATCTTCTTCAAAACAAAGCTCACACAATTACAAGCACAGTTTTTCATTCTACTGATAACAGGGCCTTTCTCACTACAACAACCGGAGAGCAGCAAAATCCTAATTAAAGGACAACCACAAGACTAAAGTCTACAGGACAAAACACAAAAGGGGCACAAAGCCCAAAACAGAAAAGCAGTCAAGCAGAACCGATGCATTTACCTGAAGAAATCAAGAAAAAGCTAAAAGGCACACCACTTCGCAGTAACATAGTAGAAGAAAACAAGAAAATCAGGCAAAGAATGTCAAGCCTAAATCCAAAATTAACTGGCCGATCACCGATGCATTTACCTGAAGATTTCCATTCGGAGAAGATGAACTGCGAGTCTGGGACTCTGGGACTCTGGGAAGATGAACAAGTGAACAACGAGAGGGAAGAAAAGCAGTCAAGCAGAACCTTCGGCTTCGTGTCTGGCGAGAAGACCACAATAGCTTTGCTAGCCCTTGAAATTACAGTACCTTCGCCTTCGCCGCTTCGAGGCTTCGCGGCTTCGCAACTGGCGAGAAGAAGAAGTTAGGGTACCTCCTAACCTCCGCCGGAGAAGATGAACCGGGAAGATAAACAACGAGAGGGAAGAAAAGCCGAACCTCCTTACCTCCGGCTTCGTGTCTGGCGAGAAGAGGAAGGAAAAAATCGTGCTCGCTTTGCTCGCTCCCGCAGTCGGAATGGCAAACCCTATTTCCGCGAAGAAAGTTCAGTGTGGGCGGCCGCCCACTCTCGCCCTAATATAGGTCCGCCCCTGTATATATATATATTATTTATAAATTTATATAATACGAGCATCTTCCCACGGGCTACACCCGTGCTCGATGGCCCTCCTGCGAACGGGCTTCGCCCGTGCTTGATACTTTGGGCGGTCTTCGACCACATAGAAGCGGACTTCGCCGCTTCCACGCAATCCACCATTCCGACGCCGTACCTGCCCCTCAGAAATTTACTCCCGTGACTGACGTTGCTCTGGTACTGTAGCAACACGAAATATCTTTATTATATATAGATATATATATAGTTTAACAACTCAAAATTACAAAAACAATTTAAAATTATATATATATATATATATATCTATATATAATAAAGATATTTCGTGTTGCTACAGTACCAGAGAAACGTCGGTCACGGGAGTAAATTTCCAAAAATGTTCATCTCCATTTTCATTGGCTGAGGCAGGAGATGATGTGTGGGGAGGACAAGGAGCAGATTATGCTTTGTTCTCTCTGGAGCAGAGCAAAGCTGGTGATGGGGGAGGATTTGACGGCGACGACTTTGCCGAAGGTATGGCTGGAAGCCACATAGACTTTCACTGCCAGCGGCGGCTAAGACTTCGCCGGAGGTACGGTTGAAAGCCAGAGAGACTTTCACGACCGCCGCCGGCGGGCTGTCCGCCCCCACCGGCGGGTTCACCGGACCCCGACGAACACGCTGGGACTCTTCCGGCGGATAGCGGGAAGGACCGCCGCAGGCCACCGGTGCTTCGCCGGCGGCGGCGGACCCTTCACGGAATGCAGGCGGCGATGCCGGGATGCAGGAGAGGGCGGCAGATGTAGGCAGCGCGACAGGATGCAGAGAACAATGGAATTATATAAAAACTATAGACTTTAGGGCAATTAATTTATTATAATTTTAAAATTAATTTAAATAGATTTAAAATTCATTAAAATTATATATATATAATAATTTTAAAAAAAGAAATAGAATAATTTAAATATATATAATAATTTAACGAAGCCCGGCGGGGCCGGGCGAAGCCCGCCGGGGAGCAGCGAACACGAGCGTACCCACCGTAATTATATATATATATATATATATATATATATATATTATATATATATATATATATATATATATATATATATATATATAGCGGCTCCGCCGGCGGCGACAGTGGAGGGGTGCGGGACGGGCAAGCGGAAGCGGGGGGGGGGGGGGGATTTCGGGTATTTTTTCAATTTTTTTAAAACTAATAAGTAATTTGATAATAGTTATTTATTAAATTATATAATTATTTAAATTTTGCTGGGGGCGGGTGAAGCCCGCCGGGGGGGACGGGATGCGCCCGTTTGGCGGCGAAACCCGCCGGAATGCCAAGCGGGCGAAGCCCGCTTGATTGCGGGCGAAGCCCGCAGCGACACATCGATAACGAACGGGCTTCATTTTTTAAAAAAACTAATAAGTAATTTGATAATAATTATTTATTTAATTATATAATTATTTAAATTTTGCTGGGGGCGGGAAAAGCCTGTCGGGGGGGGGGGGTGGGGACGGGCTTCGCCCGTTGGGGGGAGAAGCCCGCCGGAATGCGGGTGAAGTCCGCCGGAATGCGGGAAAAGCCCGCCGGAATGCCAAGCGGGCGAAGCCCGCTTGGTTGCGGGCGAAGCCTGCAGCGACTCATCGAGAACGAGTGGAGCCCGTTCGAAAATGCTAGTATGTATATATATATATATATATATACGAGTGCCCGACACGGGGCTCCGCCCCTACAGCCAATCGCAGTAGTACCTGGCCCGCCCCTACGGCCCCGCGCGACTGTACTCGGACCGCCACTCTGACCTCGCGCAACTATTCCTGACACGCCCCTACGGCCCCGCGGGACTGTACTTGACCCAACACTACGACCTCGCGCAACTGTACCCGGCCCGCCCCCAGCTGACTTCGCCCGCCCACGACGATAATTTAAGAAAAGATACAAATATAATTTTATAAATAACAAAATTTAAAATTATAATTATAAATGTACATATATAATGAATAATATATATAATTATTATTATATATAGTATATTTATATGTAATTATGAATTATATTATACCTATATTTATATAAATTTTTTTATAAAAATACATAAAATATAACAATATAAGTATACATTATTTTAACTATTATCACAGTTGCCTCCTTGTCTCATTGGATTGAGTTGTTCCTCTTGTCATTGAGATCCTGGGATTGAAATCGGATAGTCGCATTTAAATTAAAATATAATTTTAACTGCCAATCATCCGATTTTTTAAGAGTTATAGGGGCAAAATCGTAATTTCACATATGTTTAGGACACCCTAATAATAGGTTTAGGAGACCTACTAAAATGTGGAGAGATGAAATAATTTTATTGTGCTCGATCAGACGGTTGTTGAATTATGAACTCATGATGTGACGGCTTGTGCAATTTTAAACTCATGATATTCGCATACCACAATATTTCTTTATATATGGTAAAGATATATATATATATATATATATATATATATATATATATATATATATATATATATATCTTGCTCACTTTTTTCTAGATTGTGGGGGTTTCACATCAGTCTGGTTATAACATCATATAGTAATCAGAGCTCTGATTTTAAGGAGGCATACCTAAGATTTGAAGTATGGGTAGGGCCCATAAAGATTGCATTATAGTCCTGTGAACCACAACGTTTGGCTTTGACACAGATAAGTTTTTATAGTTCCTCAATCTTTTAGGGTGCATGTAGCTCTTTTTATCCGTGTGTGATCTAACATAGGAAAAATACCCCAAATCATTTGACTTGATTTACTAATAACTTGTATGAATATAGTATTCTAAAACTACCAATTCAATCCACTATAAACATGAATAAATCGTAGGAAGCGGAGAAGTAAAAGAAGATTTAAGATTTTATTAAACAGAGTAAAATATATATTACTTAAACACTTTAAAGTACATGATTACATAAACATACCCACAAGATACATACAAAGAGAGATGAGAACGAATAAAAATATATATAAGAAAATGTTGGGGGTAATTCTACTCGAGGTATTCTACGTATGACCTATCAAGTTTGGAATAGACATATATAGTACCTCCAACGTATAGCCTAGCTCTAGAATGACACAAACCCATTAAGACACTCTGAGGCAGTCTCGACACATGCAGACATATCATATTAAATATGTAACAATCCCCTCTTATGTCTGTCGTAAACCTGACGTCAGATTGGGTAATTTGTGCAATGTTCAACCAAACATGAATCATTCACAACCATGTCCAGCACCTGTTAACCATATTGGACACATGAAAGTTGTTCGTCTCACCGATATGTACAACTTTCATATTGATCACGTTTTGTTTTGAGACCATTTTGACCCTCAAAATGCCTTGCACGTATGTGTTAAAGCCAAAAATGACCTCAACGAGAGTTCAAAATAGGGGTGCAGCCAACACCTACTTCTCTCAAGCCTCAACCCTCGACTAGATTCAAAGGTCCCTGGACTGACCCAAAGCCTCAGCAGGGAGGTCCCACCTCACACCCGGAAGATCTCTGAGAGCTTCCCCTCCAAAGCCAAAAGCTGGGCTAGGAGCTCCTCAGAAAGCACTGGAAGTTGGAAGATTATGAAAGCCTGCTTTTTAAGGAGCCCTTATGGGTCTATTTATAGCCTTTGCTGACCTGAGATTACTGAAATACCCTTAGTTGATCTGGCAATAGCCGAATCCTGCTGTTTATCCTGAGGGTATAGGGGTAATTTTACCCGAGGGCAATTAGGTCATTTTAGCCAAGGCCCTGGGCCCCACTCGGCGAGAGCTCTGAGCCGAGAGCCTTCTGTCCAGAGCCCGGCGCAAGCGGTCTCGCCTACTTATAGGCGAGAACTCCTTCAAGACATGAGCTTGGCGCAAGCGCAAGCGTTCCCGCCTACTTGGGCGAGAACTTCTTTAGGGCGGGAACTCCTCTTGCTAGCCTAATTGTGACCATTGGTGCCTCCTGGTCTGACTCAACGAATATGTGGTTGTACACAATCCCCGCTATTTTTGAGCTAGCTCTGCGCTCAAAAAGACACATCCAACCCCTAAATATTCGCTGAGCACGTGTCAACGTCAGGGAATCTTTTGGTGGGCCGCACATTGGCTATATCTATGTGCTGATAGACGGCTATAATTCTGCCCTCAAATCGTCATTCTTCGCCTGAGTTCTCGCCTCCTCTCGCGATGCATTCCAAGCGCGCCGACAAACCGCTTCTACAGGATCTTCAAGACCGCATCGATGCGGCACAGGCGCGAGCCAAGGCTAACAGCGCCTTGGTTGCCCCCTGGCTGGCGAGAAAGTCGTCAGCCGCTGAGCCTTCTCAGCCAAAGAAGAAAAAGAAGAAGGCGAAGGTGGTCCAGCGAGACCTGCCTCACAAAAACAGGAGCCCGCCCACCCCGACCCCAAGCCGCGCGGATGATACCTCTCCGCAGAAGGTATGTCTGATTCGCTAATCATTGAAACCACTAGTTGCTTATGCGAGAGGATTTGTAGCCGACGCGATACTTCTCGCAGGAAACGGTTCCTGACGCCGTCAGGTCCCCGCGGGAACCCTTGGTGTCCTCCTGAGGACCAACCGCGGGTCTCGGAGGTCGCTCCTCCACCTGAATCGAGAACCGCAGGTATCTTTTCCACTCTCGCTCTTAACTAAAATCTCATAACGCTGAATTGTCTTCCCGCAGCACCAGCTTCCGCCCAGCCGGGTCTCGCTACCCGGGAGAATGAAGTAAGGGCCGCAAATCGACCTGCCCCCGCAGTTGATTCCTCCCTACCGGTGGGAGGAATGGCCGCCGAATCTTCCGCAGCTCCCCAGGATGCCAGCCATCCCGCGGGAGTCAATAACTCCCCCTGCTTCCGGCCAAGCTGGGATCACCACTCGCACAATCTTCCCCCCGGGAAAAGGAAAGCCAATCCACCTCCTCTTCGGAACTGAGGGGGGGGGGGGGGGGCTGGGGCTTCTCGCCTGCCGCCGGCCAGCGGTTCTCGCCATACTGCAGGTATGCGGTATGTTCATCACGATTATTACTTAGCTCTCGCCATGACTGTGGAATTCTTTTTAGGGGATCCGAGTTTGCAGTCGGGAGCTGACGCAGTGGATGAAGAAGATGAAGAAGACAGAGAGGGGGAGGATGGCGAGAGCTCCCCCTTCCCTTCATCTGACGAGATGGAGGAAATCTTGACCAGTGCCGGGAGCGCTAGAAGACGGGGGAAGAAGGTTGTCGCCGTCCTGTCGAAGCTTATCAGGGGGGAGCGGGCCCATGACTCCGCGGCGAGAGAGTTCCGCAAGTCGGTGGAGAAGAGGCTGGAGGCTCTGGAGCGGGACTACTTCATCGGCGAGACGAATCGGCCAGGCGGGCCTATCGCTGGGTCCTCTCCCGAAAGGTGCATCGCACGAATCCGAGACCTGTCTCGCCGGATCAACCTAGGGTGCACCGTCTTGTCGTCCTACTTCAACCCGCAAGCGCCACCCAGGACCAGGCAGTAGGAGCGAGGACGATGGCGGTGGGAGCCCTATTGATTCGCGAGACCTCTCCTTTCTTGTTCTCGGCCTTCCCCTTCCCCAATGTACCCGTATTTATTTTCATCCGTCTGTAACTAATGACTTCTATTATTGTTGTTACCTTTTATTCAGCTCTCGCTTGCCGAGAGTAACTCCTGACTGTTATTGTTATTATTATATTTTATAAAGCTCTCGCTTGGCGAGAATAACCCTGCTTCCGCTTATTTTACTTGTCGCGTGTCATCTCGTAATGTTTGCGCTAATCATCTGTCAGTCAATCACTGTCAAACTTGGGCGGGAAACTGAGGCGCCGCCGACTTAGGGCGTGACGGCTGTACCCCCGCCGCCTTTTTGGAAATAGTCATGATGATCACGGTTTTCTATAAATAGAGAAGTTCACCTACCGTATTTATTTCTCCGATCTAAATCTCGTCTTCTCTCTTATTGCTCTCGCGGTTTGCCGAAAGCTCCCGCTTGCTTCAGGTTCCTCCTCCCATCCTCGCGGTTTTCGCTATTCTCGCTCTCGCCTCTCTTCTAAAGACCTCGCTTTCATTCTCTCAAACACGATGCCGGGTGGAAGCGAGGGACGTTCGAATTGCACGGAAGCCTTCTAGAAGCATCTGTTTCCCTCCTGCACCCTGACCATGGATGAGTTCCAGCTGACCCGGACTCGTTACGTTCCTGCTGGTTTCACCGCGCGAAACCCCGACAACCATGACAAGGTAAACAGTGCGGGGGAGGGGGAGCTCGCCATCCCCCTTGAGCACTTCGAGGTGGGCTTTCACCTCCCCCTCTGGCCCGATATGCGTCAGGCCCTCCGGTACTACTGAGTGGTTCCCGCGCAACTGAATCCAAACTCGGTCGCGATTCTGGTGGCCTTCATCTGTTATATATGATCCGAGAGGATCGAGTTCAGCCTTCCAATCTTTCGGAAGCTGTTCACCTTCCGCGCAAAGGGAGGGGTGGTCTTCTTTTCAGGGCAGCTGCTCAAGACCATCGGTCTTGCCAACAAGCACCACCACTGGGGCGAGAGGTTCGTCTTCGTTTCCGGCTATTTCGGGAACGTGCCTCTCGCGCCCATTCAATATGAGGACGCCTCTTACAAGCTGCCCTCCTTGGGCTCGCGCGAGAGCGCCCTCCTTGAGTTCTTCGGAACCAAGGATTTCAACGTCCAATTCCTCCGGCGGGACATCGATTCACTCCTCCCTGTGCCTCCGGGCGAAGGTATGGTCTCGAAATTGTCTTGCTATTCTTCCCCTTTTTAAGATTGGAACTGAGCATTGTCGCTTCCGCAGGAGAGCGCGAGATCCCCGTGCACCAACCCTTTGACGAGGCTCGCGCTGCCGGGAGCCAATCTGTGAGAGACCCGTTGGCTCTCGCGAACGCCGCGACCCAAGCTTGCCGGGACGAGCCGGCCCCGCCTCCTTCGACCGGCACCGGGCAGCGAAAGCCCGGCGCCCCTCTGCCCCCACCGCTCAAGAGGCCCAAAATGACTACTGACGAGAAGGGTAAAGCCGTTGCGGTGCCGCCCTCCCAACCTCCCGCTGCTGGCCGCTCATTTGAGGAGATTTTGCAGGTCACCAACGAGATCGCTGTCACCAGGGGTGGCGCCGAGGCACCTGTCGAGAACCCTCCGGCCCCCGGCGTAGTAGATGGCGAGGGAGCCGCCACCGAGACCTCCGCTCAGTCTCTGCCTGGAGAGGTGTCGCGGGGTCACCGTAATTTCGGTCTCGGTATGAAGTGCCTGGACGCGGAAAACAAGCCGCTGCTTCAGTGGGACCTTGACATCAACAGGGTCTCAATCTCGTCTCTTCTACCTAGCTGGGCGGAGCGAGATGAGGTCACCAGCGAGGCCTTCGCCTTGGGCTACTGCCTCTACAGCCGGGAGAACGCCAACATTTATGACAAGATGACCACCAGGCTCCTGGCCTATGACTCCACCCGGGCCTTGCTGCGCGGGATGGAGCTTGCGCATATGTGTGCTCGCCAGAGCATCACCATCGACCGCAACTTCCAGGATATGTTCAAGGCCAGAGAGGGCGCGGTGGCTGAGGCGGCTACCTTGAAGAAGGAGCTAGCAGACGCCAAGCAGCAGCTGTCTTCGCGCCGGGCAGAAGAGGTAAGCGAGACATTTCACAGCACTCGCTCTCGCCACTGCAGATTTTAACTTCATTCTTTTCCTTTCATGCTATCCTCTCGCTATACAGGATTCCGCTCAAGCCGTGGCGCTTCGCACAGAGCTGGCCCAGGCGCGATACGAGAACGTCTTGTTGAGGGACCAGATCCTGCGCCTGGAGGCGAATGCGCCCCCTCCACTGGACGAAAGGTTGAAGAGCCGCTACTACTCCGTCTACGACATCGACAAGCTCCTCCAGGCCAACGCGCAAGCCACAGTCAAGCTGACCTTGGAGACGCTGCGAGATGTCGGTTGCTTGGACGGGAGGGGCAAGACCATTACCGCTCAACAGCTCGTCCCCTGGCTCTTCGAGCCTGTCCCGAAGCCCCCAGACGCACCCGATTCCCCGCCCTTGGATGTCCCGAAATCCCCTACCGCGTGTAGCGAGACATCCGGGGAGAGCTCAGGCGAGAGCTCCAGCGGGAGTTCAAGCGGGAGCTCTGAGGGGTACAACTTGTCTCCCTGAGGGGCCCCCCTTTTCTTTTCTTTTCTTTTTATTGTACTGAGCGAGAACGTTCTAGATCTGTAACTATATAAAATACATTGTAAATGTTTTGTATGTATTGTCCTTTTCCTTTTATTGCAAATGATCTTGATACAATTGTTGTGGCCGAGTGCTTCTTAAGCACGCTTCCGCCGAGGCCCTTGGCCTCCCTAGGGTAGTCTCCCTTAGTGACGGATAGGCGGGAACCTGTCGAAAGAGCCCTGGGCTTGGACGTTTCGTTCCCGCGTTCTGCCGAAAAACGTCTGCCGGGAACATGGCTCGCGGGCCCTTTAAGACGAGGTCGTCCCCCTTTAGCTTGCGCAAATTGTCTGAAGCTTTCGCCCAACACCTCTCGCTGTCTGACCAAGAAAAGCTTGTCAGGAGTTTTCCGCCGAGAATTTCCTCGGCAAGATCTCCTTGACAGGGACCTCCCCAACCGAGACCTTCTCTGGCCGAGACCTATCCTGCCTTTACCTCCTTTTCATTCTGTGGTGCGTTTCTTGCCTTGCTCAGAGCATCTGAGTCGGAGTGTCTCCTAGGATCAAAAACTTCCCTCCCCCAGGCGAGCCCTCGGGCCTGCCAGGCTAACAAGAGCCTGCGCAACGGGTCTACCTGGGGCCGAGCCGAGCTCGGGACGCCAATGAAGTTACCAAACTAAACCTATCCCCCACAGGTGAGCCTTTAGACCTGCCAGCTAGATGAGAGCCTGCGCAACGGGTCTACCTGGGGCCGAGCCGAGCTCGGGGTGTCGATGAAGTTCTCAAACCAAACCTATCCCCAACAGGCGAGCCTTCGGACCTGCCAGCTAGATGAGAGCCTACGCAGCGGGTCTACCTGGGGCCGAGCCGAGCTCGAGGTGCCGATGAAGTTACCAAACTAAACCTATACCCCACAGGCGAGCCTTCGGACCTGCCAGCTAGATGAGAGCCTACGCAGCGGGTCTACTTGGGGCCGAGCCGAGCTCGGGGTGCCGATGAAGTTCTCAAACCAAACCTATCCCCCACAGGCGAGCCTTCGGACCTTCCAGCTAGATGAGAGCCTTTGCAGCGGGTCTACCTGGGGCCGAGCCGAGCTCGGGGTGCCGATGAAGTTCTTAAACCAAACCTATCCCCCACAGGCGAGCCTTCGGACCTGCCAGCTAGATGAGAGCCTGCGCAGCGGGTCTACCTAGGGCCGAGCCGAGCTCGGGGTGCCGATGAAGTTCTCAAACCAAACCTATCCCCCACAGGCGAGCCTTCAGACCTGCCAGCTAGATGAGAGCATGCGCATCGGGTCTACCTGGGGCCTAGCCGAGCTCGGGGTGCCGATGAAGTTCTCAAACCAAGCCTATCCCCTACAAGCGAGCCTTCAGACCTGCCAGATAGATGAGAGCCAGCGCAGCGGGTCTACCTGGGGCCGAGCCGAGCTCGGGGTGCCGATGAAGTTCTCAAACCAAACCTATCCCCCACAGGCGAGCCTTCGGACCTGCCAGCTAGATGAGAGTCTGCGCAGCGGGTCTACCTGGGGCCGAGCCGAGCTCGGGGTGCCGATGAAGTTCTCAAACCAAACCTATCCCCCACAGGCGAGCCTTCGGACCTGCCAGCTAGATGAGAGCCTACGCAGCGGGTCTACTTGGGGCCGAGCCGAGCTCGGGGTGCTGATGAAGTTCTCAAACCAAACCTATCCCCCACAGGCGAGCCTTCAGACCTGCCAGCTAGATGAGATCCTGCGCAGCGGGTCTACCTGGGGCCGAGCCGAGCTCGGGGTGTTGATGAAGTTCTCAAACCAAACCTATCCCCCACAGGCGAGCCTTCAGACCTGCCAGCTAGATGAGAGCCTGCGCAGTGGGTCTACCTGGGGCCGAGCCGAGCTCGGGGTATTACAAAATACATAATTACGTCATATTATAAAAAAATTCACAATAGTCCAGGGAAAATCAAGTCAACTGATGCAGTATAATAAGTTTAATTTCGACATACATAATTACATCATTCTCATTTCATGGGTAGAAGCGTTTCAGGTCATCACCGCTCTAGGTGTGGCTTAAGACCCTCCCTTCTACGTCCTGGAGGTAGTAACCTCCTGTTCCAAGGACTTCCTTCACTATGTACGGTCCTTCCCAGTTCGGGTTGAGCTTGCCCACGGGAGCCGACCTTCCTGCCGCGTCAACCTTTCTCAGCACCAGATCTCCTTCGGTAAACTGCTTGACCCTGACATGCTTATCAAAATACTTGGCCATCCGCCGCTTGATCTCTTCTTGCCTGATAGATGCCACGTCCCGCAGTTCTTCCACCATATCTAGCGAGAGGCGTAGCCCTTTTTCATTTTCCAATCTTCAAGTCTCATCTCCTTCGCCCGCGGCTGTGACCCGCGGGGACCGAACCTCGAACTCCACTGGTAGGACCGCCTCACACCCGTGAGAAAGCTTGAAGGGGGTCTCACCGGTGGCCGTGTTTGGGGTCGTTCGCAAGGCCCATAGGACCGAGGGGAGCTGCTCCACCCAATTTCCCTTTAAGTTTTCCACCTTCTTTTTGAGCAGGTTCACAATGATTTTGTTTGCTGCTTCCACCTGGTCGTTGCTCCGGGGGTGGTGGACAGAGGAAAATCTGAGGTCTATCCCCAGTTGGGCGCAGAAGCTGGTGAATTCTTCACTGGCAAACTGGGGGCCGTTATCTGTCACTATTGTTTGAGGCAACCCGTGTCTGTATATGATCTCCTACCAGATGAAGTTCCTTATGACTTGCGAGGTGACCTTGGCTAAGGCCTGTTGAAGATGGTGACCGGGCGGCCCGGCGGTCTGTCTTGGCGGGTTGAAGACCGCGCGGTCTGGCGGTTTGTCACAGCCGGCTTGGAGATCGGGCGGTCTGGCGGTCTACCCTGGCAGGCTCTCTTTCTCTCTGATGGTAGCCGTGCGGTTAGCCCTTCTGTCTAACCGCACGGCTTGTGCGGTTTGTTTTGTATAGTCCGCTTAGTCCTGTAAATTTTTAGTCCCACATCTCTTATTTGTATTCTCTCATCTCTCCTCCATTCTATATAAGGGAGGGCATACCTTTGTAATAGATACCTTTTTCAGATAATAAAAGTTTCTGTTAAACCTCTTCCGGTTTGTTTTAGCTCCACTTTCGGCTTGTTTTTTGTTCATTTCTAACATGGTATCAGAGGAAACGATCTTTTCCTCCTGATTCAGCTTCTTCTTCTGTTCGCGTGGGCTACCCTCTAGCCGCTCGACTTCTTTCCGTCCGCTTGATTCTCATCTTCCCGCGACCTGTCTTCGCGGCTTGCCTTCTCTTTTGACCGCTGCCCTGTTCGTGCAGCTTGTTTCTCCTTGCTTCTCTTCTCGCTGCTCCTCTTGGTCGCTGCGGCCTGTTTACTAGTCGCCTCGACCTGTTTCCTTCTACCCGCTCCAGCTTGCTTGTCGCCCCGGCCTCATCTTTAGCCGTGCGACTTGTTCTCCTCTGTTCGCCTGACTTTTTCAAGCCGTGCGACTTCTTTCCCTTTGCTTTGCTTCTTGGTAGCGGCCTTCCTAGCCGCACGACCTGTTTTATGTTCGCCCGACTTGGTGCTCTTTTCTCTTCTTTGCTTCACCGTTCAGCTTCTTCCTCTTCTCGCGGCTTGTTCTTATCGTCGCGGTTTGCTCCTCTCTTGCTTCCATGGCTTTCCCCTCCTCCAGTCTGTCCGCCTCGGTGGTCATCTCTTCTGGTAGTGCTCACGTTGTTACCCGCGGAAGATGGCTAATCGACTCTGGTGCAACAAATCATATGACATGCAATCCTCAATGTTTCTCTCTTCTTGAAACACATGCTCAATTGCCCCCGGTCATTGTTGCGGATGGATCTCCCTCACCGGTCCATGGGACGGGCATGGTTCAAGTCACTCCATCTCTGTGCCTGGCTGATACCCTCTATGTGCCCAAGTTTCCGTGCAATTTACTATCAGTTACTTCTTTATGCAAGCAACTACGGTGTTCTGTCTTATTCACCCCTACCTCTTATGCTTTTCAGGATCCGGACTCCCAACGGACGATTGCTATCGGGACTGAGAGTGGTGGCCTCTACTTCCTCGATAATGTCTCTGCTCTATCCGCCTTCTCCTCCTCCTCTACAGATCTTCTCCAATGGCATCTTCGTCTTGGACATGCTCCTCCCAGAATTCTATGCCAGCTCCTGCCGCACCTCCCTCCTCATCATCCTCCTCTAAACTGTGATGCATGTCAACTTGGCAAACATCACCGCTCATCCTTTCCACCAACGCAAAGTCGGGGCTCTTCCCATCCGTTCGACCTCGTTCACTCTGACATATGGGGTCCCGCTCCTAACCTCACCATCGGTCGGGGTAGTTCCTATTTTGTCACCTTCATTGATGATTTCTCTCGGTGTACGTGGGTGTATCTTCTCAAAGATCGCTCCGAACTGTTCTCTGTTTGGACCTCATTTTATTCTATGGTTAAGACTCAGTTTGATACGTCTATTAAGATCCTTCGTTCTGCCACAATGCTAAGGAATATCTTAGCCAAGACTTTTCCTCTTTTTGTCTTCACCATGGTGTTATTCGTCAAACAAGCTGTGTCTACACCTCACAACAAAATGGGGTGGCGGAACACAAAAACCGTCACCTCCTTGATGTCGCTCGCACTATGATGACTCAAATGCATGTTCCTCGCTCCTATTGGGGCTATGCTGTCCTCCTCTCATGCTCTCTCATCAATCGTCTTCTCTCCACAGTTCTCCACGGTGCTACCCCCTTCTCCATTCTTTATCCGGACAAGGATCCCTTTCCTCTTCCTCTGCACATCTTTGGGTGCACTGCCTTTGTGCACTCTCCCGCTGCCACCCGTGATAAACTCTCACCACGTGCCACTAAATGTGTCTTTCTGGGGTACTCTCTCACTCAGAAAGGTTATTGTTGCTTTGACCCCGTTACCCGCAAGCAATTTGTCTCTGCGGATGTCACCTTCTTTACCAATGCATCTTACTTCTCTCCCGCTTCCTCCTCTCCTCCTCCTCATGATCCTACTTTTCCTACCAACCCATCCCTTCCCTCTGCTCCCACTGATGTTCCGTCATCTCCACCCTCTCCACCCTCTTCCCCATCACAATCATCTCCACCCTCTACTCTGCTTTCTCCCTCCACTCCGCTGTCATCTCTCTCTACTCCCGGCCAGCTCTCTCCACCACGGATACTCCGGATACTGAGGCACCTGCTGACCTGGATCTCCTGATTGCTCTTCGCAAAGGGGTTCGGGCATGTACCCAACACCCGCTTGCTGCAGTTGTTTCCTACGATCGTCTTACCCCTTCTCGCCGAGCTTTTGCACTGGCTATCTTGGCCACTGCCACCCCCCGTTCCTACCAGGAGGCCCTTACTATTGCTCATTGGAAAGTTGCCATGGATGAGGAGATTGCTACTCTAACTGAACGGGGTACCTGGACCCTTGTTCCTCCTCCTTTCGACACGGATGTTGTTGGTTGTCGATGGGTCTTCGTGGTGAAGTTTCTCCCGGATGGCAGTGTGGATCGTTATAAGGCTCGCCTGGTTGCCAAGGGTTTTACCCAAACTTATGGCGTAGATTACTTTGACACTTTCTCTCCAGTGGCTCGTCTCAACACTATTAGAGTTCTTCTCTCTGTGGCTGTCAACAGGGATTGGCCCATCTCGCAGCTCGATGTTAAGAATGCCTTCCTCTATGGTGATCTGCAGGAAGATGTTTACATGGAGCAACCTCCTGGGTATGTTGCTCAGGGGGAGACACGGGTATACCGGCTAAAGAAGGCTATCTATGGCCTCAAGCAGAGTCCTCGTGCCTGGTTTGACAAGTTCAGTGGCATTGTTGCGTCCATTGGTTTTACAAGAAGCTCAGCAGATCACTCCTTGTTTGTTCGTAAAACCGCCTCTGGTCTTGTTGTTCTTGCGGTTTATGTTGATGACATTTTTCTTACTGGCGATGACCAGGATGTGGTATTGATGACCAAGAAACACCTTCGTCAACATCTGGTCACAAAGGATATGAGCTCCCCGAAATACTTTCTGGGGATTGAAATCTCTAGAAAGCCCAACTCCATGGTCCTTTCCCAACGGAAGTATGCTCTTGATCTTTTAAAGGAGGCAGGACTCACTGGTGCTAAACCTGCACGTTGTCCTATGGCTGCTGGAGAAGATAAAACTTGGACAGATGACTCACCTCTTCTCTCCGATCTTACGAGATACCGGCGTCTGGTGGGCAAACTCATATATCTCACGGTAACCAGACCCGACATCTCTTATGCTGTTGGCAAGGTGAGCTAGTTCATGCACGCTCTGAGGGAGTGTCATCTACAATCTGCTCTGAGGATATTAGAGTATATTAAAGCTGCTCCAGGAAAAGGACTCCTATTTCAGAAGAATGGTCACCTAAGGGTTGAAGCTTACTCTGATTCAAGCTATGCGGATGACAAAGGGGACTGCAAATCGACATCAGGTTTCTGCACATTTGTTGGAGGCAATCTTGTGAGTTGGAAGAGCAAGAAACAGTCTGTAGTTTCTAGGTCTAGTGCAGATGCGGAATATCGCAGCATGACATCGACTACATGTGAGTTGAAGTGGTTGCGGGCTCTCATGCTTGACTTAGGAGAGGTTTACAACTATCCTCTTCCTATGTTCTGTGACAATAAGGCCGCGATATACATTTCCAAAAATCCGGTCTTTCATGAGAGAACAAAACACATAGAAGTCGACTGTTATTTTATTCGGGAAGAAATATTGAAGAAACAGATTTGCACTCCATTTGTCACTTCCGACAACGAGTTGGCAGATGTCTTCACCAAGCCGGTGTCCGCTTCCTTTTTCCACATCTGCGACAAGCTGGGCATGATCGATATATATGCTCCAGCTTGAGGGGGAGTGTTGAAGATGGTGACCGGGCGGTCTGGCGGTCTGTCTTGGCGGGTTGAAGACCGCGCGGTCTGGCGGTTTGTCACAGCCGGCTTGGAGATCGGGCGGTCTGGCGGTCTACCCTGGCAGACTCTCTTTCTCTCTGATGGTAGCCGTGCGGTTAGCCCTTCTGTCTAACCGCGCGGCTTGTGCGGTTTGTTTTGTATAGTCCGCTTAGTCCTGTAAATTTTTAGTCCCACATCTCTTATTTGTATTCTCTCATCTCTCCTCCATTCTATATAAGGGAGGACAAACCTTTGTAATAGATACCCTTTTCAGATAATAAAATTTCTGTTAAAACCTCTTCCGATTTGTTTTAGCTCCACTTTCGGCTTGTTTTTTGTTCATTTCTAACAAGCCCTTAACCTCCAGCCACTTTGAGAAATAATCGACCATGACCAAGAGGAACCTCCTTTGTCCACTAGCCGGAGGAAAAGGTCCAACTAAATCCATCCCCCAAATGGTGAACGACCACGACGTCGTGATGCTTCGGAGCCTTTGAGCCACTAAGAGCTGAAGGGGGGCGCAGAGCTGACACTTTTGACATCTCCTTGCAAACTCCGCGGTATCCTTCCTTAAGGTGGGCCAGAAGTACCCCTGCCTGACCACCCTTGCCTCCAACATCCTCCCTCCAGAATGACTGTCGCACTCGCCCAAGTGCACCTCTCTCAATATACTTGGGATCTCTTCTTCGATCACACATCTAGCTAGGAGCCCTGATAACATCTTACGATGCAGACCCCCTTTTATCATCAGGTAGTGAGCTGTCTTGCGCCTGAAGCTTTTCCCGTCGTTGGTCCCCTCTGGAAGTTCACCAGTGGTTAGGAAGGTCACCAATGGATCCATCCACGGGGGTCGCCGATCCACCATCATCAACTCTCCTTCCTCGATAGCCAGTCAAAATAGCTCCGTCAAGGTCCCTCCTCCCCGAGGTCCAAACTTAGCCAGTCGATCAACAGCTATACTTTCTTCCCTTGGAACATGTTGGATTGAGAACGACCGGAACCCACCGATGATCGCCCTTACCTTGGATAGGTATTTTATGAGGGTAGGCTCCCGAGCTTCAAACTCTCCCCGGATCTGCGACGCTACTACCTTTGAATCAGTGAAGGCCTCCACATCTTGAATCTCAAGCTCCTTTGCCAAGCGAAGGCCGGCGATCACGGCTTCATACTCCGCTTGGTTGTTGGTCACTAGAAAATGGTAAGCCACCGCCTGCTCTATCGTGACTCCCTGGGGGCTGATCAGCACCACTCCTCCCCCGAGGGAATGTTTTCCCGAGGCCCCATCGACCACCATCTTCCACGCTTCCCGTGGCTGCTGCTCTCCCTCCTTGATTTCAACAACATAATCTGCTAGTAAGTCTGCCACTGCTTGTGCCTTGATGGAGAGTCTCAGAACAAAAGAGATGTCGAACTCGCTTAGTTCAATAGACCACTTAACAAGTCTCCCCGAGTGCTCTACTCCTTCGAAGATCTTGCGAAGAGGATGGTCAGTCACCACCCTAATCGAATGTGCTTGAAAGTATGGCCGGAGTTTCCTTGCAGAGATGACCAAAACGTAAGCTAGCTTTTCGAGGATGGGGTAGCGGAGTTCTGCTTTCTTCAATATCCGGCTGACGTAGTAGATGGGCAGTTGCTTCTTTCCTTCTTCCCTCACTAGGACGGAGCTTACCGCCTTCGCTCCTACTCCAAGGTACAAGGTCAGGTCCTCCCCTTCTTTCGGGCTCTGAAGCAGAGGAGCCTGAGAGAGCTGCCTCTTCAGCCCTTGGAAGGCTTCTTCGCACTCAGCGGTCCATTCAAACCTTTGGTTCCCTCACAGCACCTTAAAGAATGAAGAACACTTGTCTCCTGACCTGGAGAGGAACCTGCTCAGCCCAGCCAGCTTGTCTGTCAAGCGCTGGACCTCCTTGGCATCGCGAGGTGACTCCAAATCTAGGATGGCCTTTACCTTGTCCGGGTTAGGCTCCACCCCTGCCGGAGTCAAGAGGTGCCCAAGGAACTTCCTGCGGCTGGCCCCGAAGACACACTTCAAGGGGTTCAGCCTCATCTTGAACCTCCTCAGGGTGGAGAACGTCTCCTCTAGATCTTTCAGGTGCGAATCCACGCACTTGCTTTTGATCATTAGGTCGTCGACATAGACCTCCAAGTTTCTTCCCCTCTGATCTCGGAAGACCTGATCCATCATGCGTTGGTAGGTAGCCCCTGCGTTCTTCAACCCAAAGGGCATCATTTTATAACTGAAGCATCCCTCCTTCGTGATGAAGGAAACATCCTTGACATCGGGAGGGTGCATCCGGATCTGGTGATAACTTGAAAAAGCATCCAAAAAGCTCATGATAGAAAAACCGACGGCTGAATCAACCAGCGCGTCGATCCGAGGCAGGGGGTAGCAATCCTTAGGGCATGATTTATTTAACAAAGAAAAATCAATACACATTCTCCATTTACCACCCCCCTTTTTAACCATTAGCACATTGGAGATCCAGCCTGGATACTAGATCTCTGAGATGAAGCCGGCCTCCAGGAGCTTCCTGACCTCTTCGCGGATGGGCTCCTCCAGCTTGGTGGTGATGGCTCTCATCTTTTGGCGTATGGGGCGAGTGCGGGGGTCCAGGTTCAGGCGGTGGCAGGCCACGTCCGCGTCGATGCCCGGCATGTCTGCCGCGCTCCAAGCGAAGATGTCAATGTTGCTTTGAATGCAGGCCCGCACTCGCTCCCGGGCCTCGGGACTCAAGCCTCCGCTGACCCGCACCCTTTGCACCTGCCGTGCGCTGGTGAAGACCTCCATCTCCACCACTTCCTCGGCCGGCTCCACCCGCGACTGCTCCCAGCCGACCCTCTCCTCTTCCTCCAGCTCTAGCTCCTCCCTTCCTACCTCCTCCTCGATCTCCATTGCCTCCTCTGGCCTCTCCTGCTGCTGCTCGTCTTCCACACCCGTCTGGGCCTCTTCCCCAGCTCCTCCTGCTTCTTGCTCTTCCACCTCCTTTGCCCCTTCCGAGCTCTCCTGCTCCTCATCCCCTTGGACTTCCTGCTCATATCCTACCTGCTGCTCCTCCTCAATCTCCTCCCCTCTGACTTCTTCTTCAGCATCCTCTCTCACCTCCTCTAGGCTCATCTCCTCCCCGACAACCTCTTCATGCGCTGCCATATCCCTCTCCAACTCCTCTGTCTCTGTCATCCAAGATATGGTGTTGACTGCAGTAACGTAGCACTGTCTTGCCACCTTCGGGTCCCCTCTTACCCTGACCTGCACCCCTCCATTGTTGAACTTAAGGCACTGTTGAAACGCGGAGGGGATGCAGCGAAAGACGCGGATGAGGGGGCGCCCAAAGATGGCGTTATAACTGTTTGGGGTGTCCACGATCACAAACCTGCAGTTCCGTGACACGCCCCCCAACTTCACGTGCAACCCTACTCCCCCTTCCACTTCCTTCCTCTCTCTAGAGAACCCGAACAGCGGTCCATCCGAAGCCAAGATCCTCTTCTCTTCAACCCTCATCTCATCGAAGGCCTTATTGAAGATGACATTTACCGAGCTCCCGTTATCCACCAGTATCCTTGAGACCGTAAAGTTCTCTACCGCCGTCTGTATCACCAGGGCGTCACAGAATGGATCTTCGTAGTCCGACATGTCTGCTGACGAGAAGGTGATCTTTTCTTCTGGCGGGGGAGCCTGGGAGGTAGAGGCGACCCCTCTTCGGTACATGGTTTGAAGACTCCCCTTGCGAGTTGCCTTAATCCTCACTCCTATGTGAATCACCCCGATTCCTCCCCGGGTTCCCACGTCTACCCGATCTTCCCACCTATCCTCCACCCCCCTGCTGTACTTCCACAATCCTAACCGGCGGATCCCGCCTCTCTGCTCCTCTTGCTTCCCTCATTTCCAAGAACTCCGGGCAGGTGGCCGTTGCGTGACCCTCTTCCTGGTGGAAATCACAAAAGAGCAACGCCACCCTACCCCTTCTTCCTTCTCCTCCTCCCCTTCTCCCCGCTCCTCAAACTCATCTCCTCGCTCCTCTTCCTCTGCCCACCTCCATGGCCTCTTGCGGCGGCGGGACACGACCCCATGGCTCCTGCCTCCACGCCGGTTGGTCGAACCTCCTGGGTTCCCGTAGGTTATCTCTTCCCTAATAGCCTCCTCCTTGGCCCTTGGGGCGACCCTCCTAAGGCCTCCAACCCAAATGGTTGTTCGGCTCCCGGCCCCCCCATCCCTGCGGCTGCCCCTTCCTTTGGGGCTCTTCCCTCCTCCTTTCTTCTCTCTGCTCCCTCTGCTCCCTCGGCTCCTTCTGCCTTCCTGCTGCAGGTTCCTTCACATCATCCTCCGCAAGCCTGGCCAACTTCCTGGCGAATGCTGGGTTTGCTCTCTCGAAGTCTATCTCTTTTGCCGCCCTCTCCATGAGCTCCTCAAAGGAGAGGGGGGGGGGCACTCTCTTCAACTCCATGCTGAAGAATCCCGGCCTCAGCCCCAGGGTAAAGGCGAGCATCAGCGCGTACCCTGGGACCTCCTGGACCAGGAGGATCTCTTCCTGAAACTGGTCGACATAGTGACCCAGTATCTCATCCGGCTTCTGCCTCACCGCAAACAGGCATTCCGCCTCCTTCCGTTTCTTCGATGTTGAGAACCTCAGTAGGAAACTTCTTCACAGATCTTCAAAGTAGTAGATCAACCTTGCTGACAACTGGTGGAACCAGTCCTGAGCCTTCTCCTTCAACGTGATGGCAAATAGCCGGCACTTGAAGGCATCCGTCATCTGCCTTATCGAAACGACATCTTCAAACCACTGTGTGTGCTGTACATGGTCATCCTTTCCTAAGAGTAAGACATGTCAGGCTCCCGTAACCCCTCCTGTACCGGAGCTGAGATGATGAGCTCGCTGAACGGGCTCTCGCCTCCTGCATGGCGAGAGGGCACGTCCAACGGCCTCGGCTGGTTGGCCTGATCCGCGAGACCGTACCCAGGGAAGAGCTCTCGCACTACCGCCTCCCTCTCGCCCAAATCTGTCAAAGCTTCCTTGCCTGGGCGCTGGCCTGGGAAGAGCTCCCGCGCCGCCACGTCTCTTTCGCCAGCCTCCGCCGGGACCTCCTTCGCCGGGCGCTGTCCAAGGGTGTTCTCGCCCAAGAGCGGGACCTCCTCTATCGGAACCTGAGGTGTGGTCCACTCGCTTCTGGCCGACAAGGCCAAGCTGATAGTCTGCAGGACTTCTCGCCTGAATTCATCCAGCATCTTCCTCGTCGTTTCCTCTCCCCGGGTGGGGGAGCCTACAGAACCAGACCCTTCACCTTCACCTCCATCCATGAGACAAAACTCAAGACTTTCTTGTATCAGCTGCTTTCCACGCTCACCGCACCAGAACTGTTGAAGCCAAAAATGACCTCAACGGGAGTTCAAAACAGGGGTGCAGCCAACACCTACTTCTCTCAAGCCTCAACCCTCGACTAGATTCAAAGGTCCCTGGACTGACCCAAAGCCTCAGCAGGGAGGTCCCACCTCACACCCGAAAGATCTCTGAGAGCTTCCCCTCCAAAACCAAAAGCTGGGCTAGGAGCTCCTCAAAAAGTACTGGAAGTTGGAAGATTATGAAAGCTTGCTTTCTAAGGAGCCCTTATGAGTCTATTTATATCCTTTGCTGACCTGAGATTACTGAAATACCCTTAGTTGATCCGTCAATAGCCAAATCCCGCTGTTTATCCTGAGGGTATAGGGGTAATTTTACATTAGGGCAATTAGGTCATTTTACCAAAGGGCCCGGGCCCCACTCGGTGTTGGGTATATTGGTTAAATGCACCTGATTTGAAGAAGCCTCACTCAACTCAATGATATACATCATAATGTATTTGATGTATGTTGAGTTTACTTGTGCAGGTTAAGTAATTACTGGATTGAAGCAAAAAGTTTCTAAGTCCATGTGTCGACACCCAGAGGGAAAGTGTCGACACTCAGGAAAGCTTGTGTCGACACCCAGACAAGCAGTGTCGACACTTGGAGTCATTGTGTCGACACCTGGGATGTAGAGTCGACACCAGACAAAAAGTGTTGACACAAGGAGCTGTGTCGACACTCAGTGAAGAAAAGTGCAGACAGAAAGTGTCGACACTTAACAGCAGTGTCGACACCCAGTGAAGCTGTGTCTACACCAGAAAGTGTCGACACTTGGAGCTGTGTCGACACTCAGCAAAAGTCAGCAGAGACTAAGTTAAAGTGTCGACACCAAGAACAATGTGTCGACACTTAACAGAAGAGTCAGCACTTGGAGTCTGTATCGACACCCAGCACAATGTGTCGACACACAACCAGAAGAGTCAACACATGAAGTAAGTGTCGACACCTAGAACAATGTGTCGACACTCAGCTGAAGACTCTACACTTGAAGAAAGTGTCGACACAAGGAGCTGTGTCGACACTTAGCAAAGAACAGAATTATCTCCAAAATATTCTAAGTACAAGTGTCGACACTAAGGGAATGTGTCGACACTCAGCTGAAGTCTCAACAGAAGAATCAAGTGTCGACACAAGGAGCTGTGTCGACACTCAGCAAGTATCAACATAGAAGACTATGTGTCGACACCAAGAAGCAGTGTTGACACTTAACAGATTCAACACAAGAAGTTGTGTCGACACAAAAGGTGATGTGTCGACACTTTGAAGAATTCAGCTAAAGATAGAAGATCAAGTACTTGTGTCGACACTCAATTTTAGTGTCGACACCTGAAGAAGAATCTGTGTCGAGACATACAAGAAGTTGTGTCGACACCTTGTAGACTTGTGTCGACACTTACACAACTTGTGTCGACATTTGGTCTATAAGTGTCGACACTTAAAGACAGAAAGTCTCGACACTTTCAGACAGTTAGAGATTTTCAAGAACTGACTGGATGACATGACAGCTGCCGTTCCAGCCGGTCTACAACACCTGTCAGATATGTCAGAAGACAGTTATGAACCGGACCAGCCGGTTACCATGAAGAAGGCCTATAAATAGGCACATACAGTTTATAGAAACTGTTGTTCACATTGTTGAAGAACAAGTTATTAAAGTGGTACACAGAGTATCAAATCAAGAAGATCTTGCAGTCCAAGTGCAGATCTAAGAAGTTGGAGAGAGAGGGCTCCATCCAAGAAATCAGCCGTTGGAACTAGGCTGAGAAGAAGGGTTCAGATCTATTCTGAATTCTAAGTGACAGAGGTCAAGGATCAACTGCAGGAGGATTCATTCTTATTCAATTCTACTTTCAAGAAGCTTTGAAGAAAGCTAAGTCAGATTGAATCCAGCTGAGTTCTTCTAAGAACTCAGCAAGAAACTCTCAACTCCCCTCTCTTGTTTCTGAGTTGTTGAGTTAATATTTGTAATTCATTTTTAACTTGTAGGATCCTCTGGATCTGAGTGAATTGTAAGCCTGAAATTATAAAGGCTGAGGGTAGGAGATTGAAATCTCTGAGTGTAGGCCTTGTTGGCTGAGTGTAGGCCTTGATTGGCTGAGTGTAGGCCTGAGTGGCTGAGTGTAGGCCTTTGTGGCTGAGTGTAGGCCTTTGTGGCTGAGTGTAGGCTTTGGGAAAGCTGAGTTGTAAGGCCTTGGGCCTGAGGTGTATGAACCAATTTGGGTTCTGAGACAGTGGAGAAGTTTGGCCGAATCTAGTACACTGCTAGATAGGCGAAGGGGGAAAGTGGATGTACCCATATCTTGGGGAACCACTATAAAACACTGTGTCTATTGTGTTGTGTTGTGATTTGCTGTGTATGCTGTGTGTTTGCTGTGATAACATAAGTAGAAACCTGTGATATTAACTGTTTACTGCCATTAAAGCTTAAAAAGGATTAGGTCACCTATTCACCCCCCCTCTAGGTGTCTAGGTACCATATCTTTCAAGTGGTATCAGAGCCAGGTTCCTCAAAAAGGACTAACAGTCTGAGGAGATCCTGATTGGCAGATTCATTGTAAGGCAAAATACAGATTCAAGAAATTCAAGAAAATCAAGAAACATGGGTTCCTCTGAAAATCACAAGGAATTGGGTTCCATGAAATTGTTCATATGCAGAAAGGAAATCTTTGGGATCTGGAAGGAAAGGGTAAGGCTGTTTATGGAGGCCTCAGACCCTAGAATCTACATCACAGTAAAGGAAGGGCCTTATGTGCCCATGAAGATTTCAGTTCTAGATTCAAATCAGAGAACTCCAAAGGATTTCTCTGAGATGACTAAGGATGAGATTGTCCTAGCTACCATGGACAAGAGGGCACAAAATATTATAGTGAGTGCCATAGATGATGCAACATTTCAGAATCTTATACACTGTAAGACAGCCAAAGAGATGTGAGACACTCTTATTGTGTATATGGAAGGATCTGAAGAAGTCAGACAAGATAGAAAATCCTTACTAAATCAGGAGTATGAGAGTTTTAGACAAGGAAAGGGTGATAGCATAACTGAGTGCTATACGAAGTTCTACAGAATAGTGAATGAACTCATGTCTTATGGAAGAGAGTTCAGTAACTATGAACTAAATGACAAGTTCTTAAGGTCCCTAACCAAAGATTGGGACACCAAGATCTGTGCCATAAGAGAAATGGCTAAGTTGGGAGAAATTCCTCCTCCTACACTGTTTAGTAAGTTGTTGTCATATGAAATGCAATTGACAGTGAGGAAAGAGGAGGAGAAATCAACAAGGACTGAGCACAAGGAAAGAACTGTTGCCTTCAAAACAGATGCCTCCAGGAAGTGCAGAAATAAGTCACCAACTCCACCTCCAAAGATTGCTGAATCAGAGTCAGATGAAACAGTCAGCACCAAGTCAGAAAGCAGTGAAAGTGATGAAGACTTTGTTGCCTTCACTAGACACTTTCAGAAGTTTTTGAAAAAGAAACAGTGGAGGTCAAGGCCTTCTACATCACAAGGAAAGGAAGACTCTTATCAGAAAAAGAGGTCTTCAAAGAATGACAAGAAAAGGACTAAGTCTAGCAAGGCAACTGGTTCCAAGATAGTATGTTATTGCTGCAATAGACAGGGCCATGTTATTGCAGACTGTCCTGAAAAGTGGAAAGAGTCTAGTGACAGGAAAAAGACTTATTTCAAAGGCAAAAAAGAGAAGTCTTTTGTAGCCAAGAAAGAGAAGACTCTATCAGATATTTCTTCTTCAGAAACTGAGTCTGAGGCTGAGGCCTACATAGAGCTATTTGCTGAAGAAGAAGAAGATGAATTCATGCAGATTTTGGAGTCTATTTATGAACAAGAAGACAGTCAATGCCAAGGGCTAATGGCTTTGACAGAGAGTGCCAAAATCCTGGAGCAGCCAGGACCCAGTAAGGTACAAAGTTCAACTCTAAATTCAGTTTCTTGTTCTAGTACAGATTCAGATTCTTCATCATCAAGTGATGAGAATGTATCTGAGTCTGAGGATGATATTCATCAGCTTATAGATGAATATAAAGTGCTGTTGCAAGCTTACAAGAAAAGCAAGTCCCTTGCCAAAAGTCAGGCAAAGGAAATTGCTGATCTTAAAGCTGTTGCAACAGATTCTGAGAAGCAATTTGATCAAAAGCTAAATGAGATAGCCAGGCTGAAACACATAACAGTAATTCAGATGGGGACTATCACCTTTAAGAATGATCAAATCAAGAATCTGGAGAGCAATCTTTAGAAAGAGAGAGAGCTTGTTGCTAGGTTTTCTAAACCTAAGTCAGTGCTACCTTTAATTGATGAATTTGTTCATCATAAAGGCAAGGCTGGACTGGGCTTTATTAGAACTGCTAGGACTGAGCAGTCCAAGCCTAAGTCCAAGGGCAAAGCCTCAACATTCAACAAGTCTGCTGTAAATAAGACAGCAAAGACTGTACCTAAGCAAAGGTACAACAAGTTTGAATGTTGGTGCTGTGGCAAGGTTGGCCATTTTGCAGTGGACTGTTGGCACAATGTCAGTGCCAAAGTGAGTACCAAACTACCTGTTGGAAAGCCAGTGGGTAGCTTTGTCAGATTGCAAACTAACAAGTACCAAGGACCCAAGAATTCATTGGGTTCTAAGGTTCATTAATCTGTTTTGCAGGTAAGTCCAAGTGACCATATCCCAACATGGTACTTGGATAGTGGATGTTCCAGACATATGACTGGAACAAGGGGACTACTAAGGGACTACATTCCAATAAAAGATGGTCTAAAGGTTACCTTTGGTGGTTCTGAAAAAGGAATCATCAAAGGATTTGGTAACATTTCTAGTAACTTAGTTACCATTACTCAAGTGGCTTATGTTAAAGGGTTGAAACACAACCTAATAAGTATAAGTCAATTAAGTGATGTAGGGTATGACATCTCATTTGTTAAAAATGGTTGTCATATCAAGAGGTCAAGTGATCAAGAGATCATTTTGACAGGCTATAGGAAAAGGAATGTCTACTGCCTAGACATTATGATTGAGAACAATGGTTCTCCAGTTTGTCTTGTAGCTGATGAGACAGTCACTCATTGTGTTAAATGGCACAAGAGGCTAGCCCATCTTAACTACAAGACTATTAGCAAACTCTTTAGCAAAGAGTTAGTAAGGAATGGTCCTCAAGTTAAGTGTGTTAAAGATGGTATTTGCTCAGCTTGTCAAAAGGGCAAGCAGACTAAATCCACCTTTAGAAGCATAGAAAACAAAGATGCTGTGAGGTGTTTATACCTCTTTCATTTGGATCTCTTTGGTCCAATGCCAATTCACAGCTTAGGTAGGAAGGTCTATACCCTTGTAGTTGTAGATGACTACTCAAGGTTTTCCTAGGTGTTCTTCTTAAGACAAAAATCTGAAACACCTAGTGTCTTCTATAGCTTTGTCAAGCAAATTCAGAATGAACTAAATAGTACAGTGGTCAAGATTAGAAGTGACCATGATACTGAGTTTCAGTCTGAAAGCATGACAAAACTATGTGAAGACTTTGGGATATTTCAAGAATTCTCTTCACCTAGAACACCTCAGCAAAATGGCATTGCTGAGAGGAAGAATAGGACCTTGATAGAGGCTGGTAGAACCCTACTAAGTGATACATCACTGCCAGAGTATTTCTGGCTGAAGCAGTTAACACTGTATGCCATGTTATAAATAGGGCTACATCACTAAAGGCCTCAACAAGACCCCCTATGAAGTTGTGAAAGGCAGAAACCACACCCATCCTACTTCAGGATCTTTGGTTGCAAATGCTTCATACTTAACAATGGGAAGTCTTACTTGACTAAGTTTGCTGCCAAGTCCCAAGAGGGAATTTTTGTTGGGTACAACAATAATAGTAAGGCTTATAGAGTCTACAACTTGACTACACAAGTTGTAGAAGAATCTGTGCATGTAGTTTTTGATGAGGACTAAACTTATTAACAATGAGTTGTCTAGTTCTGTATGCAGCCCCACAGGTTTACACAAGAAAATGGACAAGCTTACTATAAAAGAAGTACCCGCTGCAAGACATCAAGGAGAGGAGAGTAGCTGTTGTCCAGGGGGAGAACTACATGTGCCAATTGCTGAAGAAATACAAGGAGAACAGCATGATGGAGATGCTGAAGAGGTTCAACCAGAAGTTAGGATGCCTCCAGCCAACAGGCATCTTAGAGATCATCCAGTAGAGCAGATTATTAGAGATCCAAGACAAGGAGTACAAACCAGGAGCAGATACATGAATGCAGCAATCTACTCCAGCTTTCTGTCTCAAGTTGAACCTAAGAAGTTTGAAGAAGCAATACTGGATCCACAATGGACTGAAGCAATGCAAGAAGAGCTTAATCAGTTCAAGAGCTGCAAGGTTTGGGAACTTGTTCCTAAACCTAAAGACCACAATGTAATAGGAACTAAGTGGATCTACAGGAATAAGATGGATGAACAAGGGGTCATCATTAAGAATAAAGCAAGACTGATTGCTAAAGGATATAGACAAGAAGAAGGTATTGATTTTGATCAAACCTTTGCTCCAGTAGCCAGACTGGAAGCCATAAGGATGTTCTTGGCCTATGCAACCTATCAAGGATTCAAGGTTTACCAGATGGATGTCAAGTCAGCATTCCTAAATGGTAATCTTAAGGAAGAAGTCTATGTGGAGCAGCCTTCAGGTTTTGTTGATCCAACTCTACCTCACCATGTCTATAGACTTAGAAAAGCTTTATATGGGTTAAAGCAAGCCCCTAGGGCTTGGTATGAAACCCTATCTAGTTTCCTCATTGAGAACAAGTTCTCAAGGGGGAAAATAGATAAGACTCTATTCCTTAGGGAATCTAGAGGCAAAGTCATACTAGTCCAAATATATGTAGATGACATTATATTTGGGTATACTGAAAGCAGTCTTTGCAAAAAATTTGCAAAACTTATGCAAGGTCAGTTTGAGATGAGTAGTATGGGAGAGCTGAAGTTTTTCTTGGGTCTCCAAGTTAAACAGACTGAGAGTGGTTTATCCATTTGTCAGTCCAAGTTCACCCTAGAACTCATAAGGAAGTATGGTATGGATTCATCCAGCACCATGAAGACTCCAATGGGGTAAAGTATGTCTCTTAGCAAGGATGATGTAGGGAAACCTGTAGATAAAACCTTGTATAGAGGGATAGTTGGCTCCCTATTATACTTGACTGCTAGTAGACCAGACATCATGTATGCTACATGTGTTTGTGCAAGGTATCAAGCTTGCCCTAAAGAGTCTCATTGGAGTGTAGTCAAGAGAATATTGAGATATCTAAAGGGCACTCCCTATCTAGGCCTCTGGTACCCTAGGAATGGAGATTTTGAACTAACATGTTATTCAGATGCAGACTTTGCAGGATGCAAAGAAGATAGAAAGAGCACTACTGGAACCTGTCAATTCCTAGGTGGGAGACTAATTTCATGGAGTAGCAAAAAGCAAACCAGTGTGGCTATCTCCACTGCAGAGTCAGAGTATGTGGCTGCAGGAAGTTGTTGTGCTCAACTTCTGTGGATTCAACATCAGCTAGAGGACTATGGATTTCAGGTAAGTAGAACTCCACTTTTCTGTGATTCTACTAGTGCTATTTCAATAGCTAATAACCCTGTATCTCATAGTAGAACTAAACATATTGAAATTAAATATTATTTTCTTAGGGAGCATGTAGAAAGAAAAGATATTTTACTTGAATATGTTAAAACTGATAATCAAGTAGCTGATATGTTTACTAAGCACCTAGAAGAAGCTAAGTTCAATAGATTCAAAATTGAACTAGCAATGATAAACTTAGAGTAAGTTTACAGATTTGAAAATGACTAAGTAAAAAGGTGTCGCCACATATACAAGTCTATGTCGACACAGAATAGTGGTGTCGACACTTCAGGAAAAAGGTGTCGACACATCTAGGAATGTGGTGTCGACACTTCAGAATGTTAGTGTCGACACATGTCAAGTAGGTGTCGACACATCCAATATGGTGTCGACACTTAGTATTTACTCAGAATTTTCTAAGTAAAGTCTCGACAATATGTCGAGATATGTTGTGTCGACACATAACCAAGTGTCGACACATAAAATCTGTTGAATAAACTTGTGTCGACACATATGTGTTGAGACATTATAAGTCAGTGTCGACACTTATAGCCAGTGTCGACACATTTTAAGTTAGCTGTCCCGCCTGTTCATCTTCAAAATCAGAAAGGTATAAATAGGGTTCTGTCTTTGTTTGTCGACACGCTTTCAAAGTTTCGAGACCAAAACTACTGTGTCGACACCTCTCTTCTCTCAAGACCAATTCTACACACCCTAATGGCGCCTAAGCTAGAGGAGAATGTCAACGAAGGATATGAGCTGGTGCGCAGCGCGTTTGAAGAAGCAGATCAAGAAATCCAGGCGGTAGTAACCCTAGTCGCCGATTCTGGATTAGAATACTTAGTTTCTGAACCTACAAAGATTTGGAAGAAAGAGGTTCTTGAATTCCTTAATGGAGCGAAGGTGGATGAATTTGGATACAAAATCAAATCCAGAGTTCATGGTGCAAGAGTCAAGGTATCCCCCAAAAGTCTGAGGAAGATTCTCCAGCTATCAAGAACTCAAGAAGAAGATGAGGTTACAGCTTCAAGGACCAGGGAAGCTCTAGCCTGGTGTGGACTTGATCCAAAGATGAAGATAGGTTCTGTGTTTAACAGGAAGGACATGAACAACCAAGGCAAATTCCTGTCTGAGATAGTGGGAAAGGTCTTACTCAGTAAGCCAGGAGGGCATGACAGAGTGTCTGCCTCCATGTTCAATATAATGACAAGAATTATCTTCACTATAAGAACTGATTGGTCAGTTATAGTGTTTGACAAGATTAAGGAAAGTCTGAAGAAGCCCAACCTGGGCAGAATCTTAAGTCTCTACCTGCTGGTGTGATACCAGAGGTAATGAGTACTGCTGCAGGCAGCAAGATAAACCACATGAGGAAGATGGATCTAAGGATCTTTCTAGATGGGGACAGGGTGTTGTCCAAGGAAATGCCAACCCTAGAGAAGACAGTTACTGAGAAGGAGATTCCTCCAAAGAAAAAGAGAAAAACTACTCCAGTGGCACAAGAGTCCACTAGTAGTTCTGAAAGTGAAGAACAAGTTGTTTTCACTCCAGATGACCAAGAGGAAGAGACTGCAGTGAAATCTCATGTTCCTCAAGAGGATGCTGAGATCCAGGGGGAGCTGCCTCAAGCTAGCCCCATCCATAGGGATCACAGCCAGGGGGAGCCTCCAGTTGTAGAAGAAACCCTTCCACTGGAAAGTGAGCAAGCCACCACCATCATACAAGAGGTACTCACTGACCTAAATACTTTAGAATATCTTATAGAAGATGCTGATTTATCTGATGTTCCTCAGCAAACTCAGCTGGATAGTCCAGTACCAGATGTTGTTGAAGATGACACATCTGCTGTACAAGTGATTCCTGATATAGTGGTTGAAGAGGCAAAGCTGTCTCCAGCTCCTTCACCACCAGAATACACAATGGAAGATTTATTCCTAAATCTGGATCAAGCAGATTTTGACAAGGAAACAGATGCTACTGAGAATAAGAATGCTGCTGCTGAGGGGGAGAAAATGCCAGTTCTGGAAGAGCCTATAAGGCAACAACCTGACAAGCCTCAAAGCCCTAAGGACAGGGTTGACATAGCCAGCACTTCTGCCTCTGAAGATGAGGAGAGTGCTAGGGCAAAGAAGAAGAAACTGTATGTCTTCAAGAGAAGAAGTCAAAGTTATAAGAAAGCTTTACAATCAATTGCACACAGCCTATAGTTCAGCAAGCTCCAACTGCTGATTATAGTGCTTAATGGTTGCACTACAGATAAAGTTGGATGAGCAAAGGCAGGCCATAGAGAAGTATGTAGATGAAGGGCAGAAATCACTCCAATTTGATCTGGCCCAGGATATAAAATCCATAAGGTTTGAGATGAATCTCAACAAGAAAGAGATGACAGACTGCTTCCACAAGGGTGGAAATGCAGTGGTGTTTTTGGCAACACACCAGGAGAAGATCAAGGCACAGGTAGATGATATAGCATTGAAGCAAGGATATGTTCTTGAAAATCAGTTAAGAATGAATGACAACTTGACTGCTTCACATAATGCTATAGTCACTGAATTGAAGAACAAGGCTGTTGAACCTTCTACATCTACTACTGCTGCTAAAGCTGATTTTGATAAAGTATTTCTAGAAGAAATTTCTACTGTTAAGTCTGCAATCCAAGCCTCCCAGAAAGCCATCTCTGAACAACTGCAAAAGCTCAAACCTTACTTTAAAGATGGAATCAGATACTTGGATAGTCAAATCAGATTTCAGAAGGATGATGTCAGAGATCATATGACTAGAGAGTCTTAAAGGGGGAGAGAGTTTTAGTCAAAACTAGCTCTGATCATGCCAAATGGATATCTAATTCCATCAGAGCTACACTGGGCTATCCTCCACTCTGTGATGATGACAATGTTGCTGAATCTGGGATTCAAACTGCATATCTTGGAGGTGAGCAACCAGAGGTAGCTCAAGTGATCTATCCTCCACCAGATTTTGACATGGTGCAAGCTGATATTCATCAGATGTATAGCCCAACTGAAGGGAAGTCTAATGTTATTCTGGATAAAGTGGTTCAACCTATTACTGAAGCCATGCAAGAGGC